>OY982944.1:6057815-7257815 GCA_963891755.1 Pyrrhia umbra
AGAAATATTAAATTAAACATGCATTTATATCACAATTTGAAAATAATATTTTTTTCTATAGAATCTTAAAATCTTTCCCCGGGTTATAATCTATCTCCATACTAAATTTTATCTAAATCAGTTCAGCGATTTTCACCTAGTTTAAATTTGTTTGCCATCACATTAAAAAATTCTTTTTAATATTATGTGGTACGCTTTTACAGAAAAACGGCTGAACCGATTTAGATGAAATTTGGTAAGAAGACAGATATGAACCTAGGAAAGGATAAATGATAGTTTTTATCCATGTCTGTGATGTAGTTTTCTCGGAATTCGCATAAAACCGCAGGTAACAGCTTGTATTAAATAGCTACACACACAATGCTCGTTGAAGTCTTTTCAACAGAAAATTTTAACTAATTTTAAAATTATCTCTGTCTGTGAGTTTGTCTGTATGTCTGTAGCGCTCTAAAGGGATAAGCTTAAGAAAGGATGATAGGTATGAAGTTTTTCACTCAGGATGCAAGCGAAGTCGCAGGAATTATATTATAGTAAAAGAAAAGTGTGCGAGGAAATTATTTTCTTTTATTAAAGCTATAAATGGCTGCTCGCGTCAAAATGTAATTGATATGTATTTAGAAACTTTATTATTACCCGAGTTCAAGAAAAGGTGGAGATTCATAGTTCGATGGTTTAATTTTATTGTATATTATCATTATCTGCCTAGCCTTTTCCCAACTACGTTGGGATCGCCTTCCAGTATAAACGGGATGCAGCTGAGTACCAGTGCTTTACATGGAGCGACTGCCTATCTGACCTCCGCAACCCAGTTACCGGGTAACACGATACCCCTTGGTAAGACTGGTTGTCAGACTTTCTGGCTTCTGACTACCCGTAACGACTGTCAAATATCTACAATTGACAATCCGAGACCGACAGCTTAACGTGCTTTCGGAGCACAGAGGAGACTCGCTATGTATAAATAATAATATTTTTCAAGATTTTGCAATAAATAGGTACCTATTATGTCCTATGTCCAGCAGTGGACTAGTGTTAGATAGGCTGATGATGATGATGAGGTACCTATTTAATAATAGAAATATAATACCTATTCATTTTTACATGTATTTTAACGGATATCATTAAGTTTTACAAATTGGGATTACAGCTGAAGCACGTCCCATAAATTCTCGTATCTTCAAACTTAAACATAGTTATTTAATTTAACTCTAAAAACAAAACCAATACCACAAACGAACAGCACCAAACCTGCATGCACCTTAGCACATTCTCAACGCCCGAGCCACCTGCGTAAACGCAGCCTAACTCAATCAACCATTCAAGTCAAGGCGAAAAACTAGTCGCCTTGCAACCGCCGCGCGGGACAGACGTGCGCTCCGGTAACACAACAAAAACACCCGCAAAACGTAACAAAAATCACATTCTAACATGAATTTGAATTTCGAATACATTTAAAAGCGCATTCTATATTCGAATTCTGTTTGGTCAGCTGTCAAAATTTTGAGGTTATCGAAACTTTTTGGTGTTGTGTCTGTGATGTGAGTGTCGATACTGATTTTGTGAGTATTTTAATGTTGTTTTTTTGTTCTGTAGAAGTTTTACCTGTGTATTACGTAAGCTGAGGTATTTTAAGATACTGATGTTAAGTCTTTAGTGCTTAAGTCTAAGTTAGATGGTGTTACTTAACTGTTGAAGTTGTAATGACGTAAACTTTACCCACAATATACTTAGAAAGATTTTAAGTAGAAAACTTTTGTAAGTTCTAAAGTAGATTTAGGAAAAGTGTTAAGTTAGAAGTTTTGAATTTTAATTGAGTTAAGTCGAATTTATAACATAACCTTTTAAAAACTTTAGGATTGGAACTGTCAATGACTCGTTCCAGGAACTAGGGGCAATTGTGAACATGTGCTAGAAAGAGAGGGGTGATATAATAATTGGGAGTGATAAGGACAGCTGTAGTGTACTAGGCACTAATCTTTTGCTTTATAATAACGGAGATTAAGTTGAAAACAGTACAATTAATCTCTTGTCATAGAAAAAAATAGAACTTTTCTTTTAAGAAGATTTGTTTTTGTTAAAAAACAGATCTTGATGGTATTATAACCTGATAAATGTGTACATATGTATAACAATAATGCACCTGTACAGCTTTTCAATTCATCGTCTAGGTTAAGATATGCTTACCGCGACCAGTTTATGGATGGGTGGCCCTTAACAAAAGCGAAATTTCGTTACCCTAAAGGGCCAGTAATGTTGATCATGCCTTTTGTAATCTGATTATAGATCTGATCTCCACAATCAAAGTCCTGGAAGAGCAATCCTTACATACTAATATTATAAATACGAAAATGTGTCTGTCTGTCATGATTTGGCTGAAGGCCTTATTTTAATTAATGAAATTAGGACCTCGCCACATTGTCCGGTTAAGCAGGTCGAATGCTGTTAGAAGCACCCTGCAAGAAGTCATGTAGAAAAAAAAAGTCTGTCATGATTTCACTGGAAAACCGCTGAACTGATTTTGATGAAATTTAAGATACATTGAGAGCTGGTGCAAGACATAGGGGTATACTCAATAAATTTGCCCGAGCCGGGAATTGAACGTAGGACTTGATGCTTCCGGGGCTGCGGGATGTTTGAAAGAGTGGCCAAGCCCCCGGAATACAAAGGGCTGAGGAAGGAACATGGATTGGTTTTAGTCAGTAAGAGTCTGACTCTCGCCCCACCCATAGTGGGAGGGGTCATTTGATGATTTCCCATCCGACAAAAAATACCCTGATGCTTAGAAATTGTGTGGAATAACATCCCAACAAGTATACCTTTTCTTTTCGATAGGAAATCACCAAATGACCCCTCCCGCCGTGGGTGGGGCGGAAGGGAGTGTCAGACTCTTACTGAATAAAACCCATCCATGTTCCTTCCTCAGCCCTTTATATTCCGGGGGCGCGGTAACTCTTTCGAACGTCCCGCAGCCCCGGCAGGCTATGGCCCTGGGGGAGGGCCCCGTCACTTTTGCTGACAACAAAGTCACCTTGGAGTAACCTCATCAGGTATTGTGGAACTCAAGGCAAATGACTCAGAATGATTGCAGTAACTGCCACCCACACTTACACATGTATAAGGAAACTTGATCGTCAGCAACAAAGCTAGTTCATTAAACCTACTTTATGGCAGACTAGCTGTTTTAACCCGCATTTATTTGACCCTAGTTTTCAATATATCTGGTAACCAAATTTCATCGCAATCGGTTCAGCCGTTTTTTCATGACAGCGTCAAAGACAAACAGTTACTTTCGACCAGAATCCTATCTTATGCCCTTCCCCACGGGATGTATGTATGTTCGTACCCTTTCACGCAAAAACTGCTAAATGGATTCGTATGAAATTTGGTACACACATAGTTTATAACCTGGATTACTATATAGGATTCTTTTTATCCGGTTGCGCGAAGTAGTTTCCATAGAATGCAGGCGAAAACGCGGAAAACATCTATCTATACATATAAAATGCTTTGTCCTGAATGACTGACGGATCAACGCACAGCCTAAACCGCTGATCGTAGAGACCTGAAACTTGGAGGGTGTGTTCTTTGTAAGACGTAGGCATCCGATAAGAAAGGGTTTTCCGAAATTATACCACTAAGAGAGTGAAAAAGGATAAAAAAAACTGTGTCATTTTTAATTTGAATTCGAATAGCCCACGCGGGCGAAGCTGCTGGCGGAAAGCTACAATCCTTACTAATATTATAAATGCGAAAGTAACTCTGTCTGTCTGTCTGTCTGTCTGTTACGCTTTCACGCCAAAACTACTGGACCGATATAAATGAAATTTGGTACAGAGATAGAATAGACCCTGAGGAACAACATAGGCTACTTTTTACCCGGGTGCGCTAAGTAGTTCCCTCGGGATGCGGGTGAAACCGCGGGAAACAGCTAGTCACTAATAAAATAACAATCATATCAACAAGAATATGCATAGATAGCAAACATATAATTGACATATACACATACATAATACATACCTAATTATGCTTTTGTAAATAAATAATTAAAACAAACCAGTTGTAAGAAGATGGCTGACTAATACGTAGCCTGTGATCTCATCTCAAGTTCGTTTCGAATAAATTTTGCATCTTTGATATTTCTTAGAATGGCTCGACCATGTTAGATGTTTTTGGTCGGAGATAATGCTTAAAGTATTTACTTAGCGTTAATTCATCATTCAAAAACCTTTAGCTTTTGAAAACAACACCAGAGGAGTTTGTGAATAAGTAACAGCCGCACGGGTCGATCGATCAAAGGTTAAGCTACACTTGGCGCGGTCCGTGGATGGGTAACCATCTATGTATTTTATACCGTGACTCCTCCGTGCCTCGGAACCGGCTGCCATTTGTAAACCTTTGACAGTCGCTACGGGTAGTCTTGTTATCGTGTGAGCTGCAGGTTTACTAACCTAACAAGCCCTAGTGTCAGAGTTTTTTCAAATCCGCCTGACGGTCCCTTACATAAAATTGTAACAACGACTGCTATCAAGATAGCAGCTGGGGACGACTACACGTGCTCTCCCAGGCACGGCGGTGTAACACCGCCAACTACCTGACTCCGGGCAGCTTTGCGAAATTTTAATAACCCACAAAGAGATGTCGCACGGGAATCGAATACCGCGCCACCAAAACATAAAGAGCTGAGGAAGGAACATGGATGGGTTTTAGTCAGTAAGAGTCGACACTCCATTCCGCCCCACCAATGGCGGGAGGGGTCATTTGATGATTTCACGTCCGAAAAAAAACGCCCCCTTCACAGCAGTGTCAAATGCGAATACTACAGCAACGAAGCAGTCATATCCGACTATAAGAAGCCAAGAGCCCCCATGAGCGAACGTGTGGGGTCGAAATGTCTGTCTCACACTTAACACTACATTTATAATCCATTAGAAAATTTATGGTGAAAATATCCTTTTTGGTTTTAACACTAAAGGCCTATCAGACAAACCGCATCGAATCGCAGCGACTAAATAACTGATATAGCATATACACCCGTATTGCCTTTGTTTGAGGAGTTGTGGCTAAGTAACAGCCGCACGGTTCAAACGATCAAAAGTTAAGCTACGCTTGGCGCGGTCGGTCCGTGGATGGATGACCATCTTTGTCACAAGGAAAACTCACGGCTAAGCATGATAGGTTTCCTTGTAAGTTCTTACACGTGCTACATCTGTGATTTTTTTTCACATTTCTAGGCACAGCCATTCAAAAGTCAGAGTCGGGGGACGCTCGTGTCGAAGAAAAGTTTGCCCGTAACGGGCAAAAGCTAAATATTTCGCAAATGGCTCACTTAAGCGAAAATTATAATTACCTTTACACACCCATAATATTTTCATTCACACGCCGGGATACGGCACAAAAAAAAATATTCACCCCCACTTTACGCTACCCTAAAAAAATTTTTTTTCATAATTTTATTTTACCACTTTGTCGGCGTGAGCAATTTAAAATTTTATACTAAATTGCAGCTTTCTAGTAACAAGAACCTCTGAGCTATGCCGCGGACAGACAGACAGACGGACATGGCGAAACTATAAGGGTTCCTTGTCGACAACGGAACCCTAAAAACGTACGACTTAAAGCCTTGTATACATTTTGTAGGCGCCAGGCCAAAGTTTTTTGTATCCTATATATTATATCTATATATACTTATCTATATCTATACTAATATTATAAAGAGGAAAGATTTGTTAGTATGTAGGGATTTAACTCAAAAACTACTGGACCGATTTTAGAAATTCTTTCACTTTTAGAATGCTACATCTTAACGAAGTGTCATAAGCTATATTTATTTCCATAAATAATTAGAGATCCCTACTAAAACTTGAATAATGTAACCCAAGGTGTAAAAAAAATGTCCACGCGGGCGAAGCCGCGGGCGGAAAGCTAGTAGATCATAAATTGTTTTTTTTTTTGCTCACGTTACACACACGTTATACGTAATAGGACTTGCAAGTTCTATTACGTGTGAAAACCCTTAATACTCATAGAATTATTAAATACAGTTGAAGTTATCATAAAATTAAATAGTCGAGTGTGAATCATAAAATCTATGATTACTGCAATAAACTTTATGAGATACGTAGTAACAGTTATTATTTTTAATACTAACTTATTATTTTATTAGTATTTTATTTATCCTTGTACTCCGGAACATCGGTTGGGGGTTTTGTTTAAAAATAATTAATTATAGCGCTTAAATCATGACGCTCAATTCTTCTTATCGAGTGTGGGCTGCAAGTTGACTAACCTGACAAACCTTTTTCGGATGTGGAATTATTTTATTTATTTATTTATTAATCACCACATATACACTATCATTACAGTTTCCTAATACAATAGTGTAGTTACATTATTAGTTACATACTACAATAAAAGTTTAAAAAAATAACAAAAACATAGGTATTCAGATAATGAATTTAAAAGGTGCAGCCGCTGCAAGAGCGGAAAACCTCAAACGGCGCAAATATATAAACCTTATTGGCAATTATATATTTGAACCGTTTGGGGTTGAAACTTTAGGGCCATGGGGTCCAAGTGCCCGTCTCCTATATCGTGACATAGGCAAGCGTTTAGTCGACTCCACGCGTGTCCCGAAAGCTGGCCTATATCTAGGCCAAAGAATCAGCATTGCCATCCAACGTGGCAATGCAGCCAGCCTTTTGGGTACGATTCCCGCTGACAGCGATGCGGACGAATATTTTGATGCCTAACTTCTGTTTGTTTATTTAAAAGTAATAACAATTATGTGCTTCAAGTATAGCTACTAGAAGCAACACAATAAGCAGTCTTGGTAAATTCATTCCTAGTGCAGCTAAACAAATCAATGTGCTGTGAAATATCAAATGACTCCTCCCGCCGTGGGTGGGGCGGGAGGGAGTGTGACTTACTTTTACAAACTAAGGGCCAAGTTCACCGACTCTTCGTTTCGTAATGGGTCCTTTAAACGAAAAGGTTTTTTAACCAGGAAGGGTAGTTCAACCCAACCAAAACCCAGTAATCGACCGTTTCAGAAATAAAAATCTCAATAAATACGTTACCCCTTTGTGTCCCTTTGTAAACAGCTGTTTTAAATTAATCGGACAGTTATCTTGTCGGTGACCTTGGGCCTCAAACCCATTTAAGTTCTTTACCCCTTTGTGTCCCAAAGTGTGGTAACTCTTCAACTCGCAACCCCGGCAACCTAACAAACCCTAGTGTCAGTTTTCTCAAATCCGCCTGTAAGCCTTAGATGTGGAATCGTAACAACAGCTATCAAGGTAGCAGCCGGGAACGACAGCTTAACTTGCCCTCCCAGGCACGGGAGTATAACACCGCCAACTACCAGACTCCGGGCTGCTTTGTGTTTTTTTTTTACAAACCCACAATGCAGCGTCCCTTTGTGCTAATGGCTTAACTCTTTACATCTGCCTCCTGCTTGATATGGAGGGAAGTGGAAACTATGATTATTCCTACTCCTCCACTATTGTTTTCTGATTAAATTCGTTGCGGGTTCCAAGACAGTAAAAAAAAATCTCTGGGACTCGTCGAGCTTCATCGCCTCGGCGTTTTCTGGTGGTCGCCACTGTTGATTCTGGCTTTCAGGAGTTGCAGTGGTTGGGAATAGAGTGGCGGGCTTGTCCCAAAAAAAAACATAAAGTGATGTTGGCCTGACCTGCGTATCGAACCTGAGACCTTGTTTACTTCAGTCGCTTACGACCACACAACCAGCGAAGTGCTGAACTAGAATTTTCTAGCTTCTGACTACCCGTAACGACTGTCAAAGATCTACAAATGTCAGTCGGGACTAAAATCATCATCATCAGCCTATATATTGTCCCACTGCTGGGCACAGGCCTCTTCTCTTACGCAGAAGGCAGGAGCATTGATCACCACGCGTGCTCAAGGTGGATTGGCGATTTCAGACTTTGAAGTCCAGGTTTCCTCACGATGTTTTCCTTCACCGTTAGTCAGTGGTGTCTTAGATATACTTAGAAAGTACATATGACTTTAGAAAAGTCACATTGGTACTTGCCAGGTTTCGAACCCGCACACTCGCACCTACACGAGAGTCAGGTCAGCCTTAAATACTAGGCCACCACGACACTAAAATATTTGGCTATAAACATCAAAATGGCTGTGATGTAAAAGATGACCTTTCAAATTAGAGGCACATAGGATTCATTATTTTTTGTTGGACTGCAGAAGCGGAAACATTAGCTTTTTAGGTAAATACATACTTATATGTATAAAGATGACTCGTAATATTTCTGGCTTTAAAGTTTAAAGCCTTAGAATTTATTTTATCTTTATATTTTTAAACTTACTGTTTCCCCTTCACTCGCACCCGGATAAAAACTACACCTAGTCATCACAAAGATTTAATCTACTTACATACAAAATTCCATCACAATCTTTTCAGCCGTTTTCTCTTTAAAGTATAACCACAGAATACATAATAGTACAAGTACAGAAGAGCCACTTTGAAAAGTCATCTAAAGAAATATAGACTTTAGCGACGATACGATTAAGTTCAATTCAGATCGCGCAGCGCGTAATGACCTACGCTTATAGTTGCCTAGAAGTTGCGTCTCTTTCTAGCGCGTAACGCTTACCTTTTCTAACGAAAACAAGGTTGTCTCCTTTTAAAAAATAAATTAATCTAAATACTGAATTACCATTTTTGTAGTACTCTAGAAAAACAAATGACTTTTAAAATAAAAACGTAAGGTAGGTGTTAACAGTACTTTAATTCTAATACATTTGTGCATACATACCTACTTACGTTTTCGATACCTTCACGAAAAGAGACACAGGCCTTATATTACTCAAATAATGTTGAATTACGCCGCCTTACTATTAATACCTTTGTCAACAAAAGACGTTTCAAATTGTATCACACGGTCACCGGAATGACTTACGATGCAAACAGATTAGTCCGGGAGCCCGTTCCTAAAAACTTACGAATAATTGAAACGAGCAAATAAAGTAGATACGTATATATAATCAAAGGAACAAATCTTGCGCGTACGTCACTCACGGCTCGCGCGTGAGGCCCCAGTGACTAGCCGTCTCGGATAGGCCGCTGTGCGTAGGTACATTTTTGATACCTACACGGGGAGTGGGACAGGCCTGGTATAACCGACTAGTGTCTGTCCCAATTGAAGTTACAAATAAAATAAACAAAATCATAACCTATTTTGTTCTAATTTTCCCACATAGATAAATAAAACGGCGTTAAATTATGAATGATGATGTTTAGAGCATGAGATTGACATAAATGCGCCATCCTTACGCCATTTTGTTAATTTCTATGGCAGAATTAGAACAAAATAGGTTATGATTTTGTTTACATTTTTCGTAAAATCAATTTGGTAATGGCCAGTTACACCGAACTTTTTAACATTAACATTTATACTTTTTGGAATATCATTTTCATCATCATTTTGCTTTGTCATGTAGACTATGGCGGTCCAAATCCTTACTATCCTTACTAATATTATAAATGCGAAAGTAACTCTGTCTGTCTGTCTGTCTGTTACGCTTTCACGCCAAAACTACTGGACCGATATAAATGAAATTTGGCACAGAGATAGAATAGACCCTGAGGAACAACATAGGCTACTTTTTACCCGGGTGCGCTAAGTAGTTCCCTCGGGATGCGGGTGAAACCGCGGGAAACAGCTAGTGTTAAATAATTGTTTCCAACACTTCACATGGAACTTCTGAAATCAGTACACAAGTAACATGTACTTACTTTGACCAAAAAAACAATACTTTACCCCCACTTGACCCGGAACTCACATTGACCGGTCATTCCTCAACTTAACCGCATCACATGCATCTAATAAATTAACTCGTTCACACAAAGGTAATGGTTATTTTAATTATCAATCACAGCCGGGGAATCGAACCCGCTACGCTCTGGTGGTGGCCAGCGATGCGTTGGAAGTACGTTTTACGGTACTTGTTAAACTGTACAGACGGACATACACTCACGATAGAATATCTGATCTAAACTTGTATATTAATGTGGGGTAATATTTGTTGCTTTTAAGCATGGTACTCTAGAACAGTCATACTCAATCTTTTTTATTATGGGACCACAAAAATGTTTCAGTCATGGTGTCGCGGGCCGCAAGACATTTTTTTAACCGACTACAAAAAAAGGAGGAGGTTATCAATTCGACTGTATTTTTTTTTATGTTTGTTACCTCATAACTAGCGACTGGGTGAACCGATTTTCATGATTCTTTTTTTATTTGAAAGCTGGTGCTTCCCGTGTGGTCCCATATAAATGTTATCACTACCGGTTCAGCCGTTTTATAAATATATCAAAAATAACGTAATTTATCTCTACTTGCTGTTATGCCAAATACTTAGATGATTTGGTTATTTACGCTTATTACAACCTAAAAAAGTGGTGTGTTTATTTTGTTAAGATAGCAAGACCGAGACACTGAAAAGCGAAAAAATAAAAAACTTTTTACAAAAAAATAAAACCGACTTCCAAAAAAAAACTGAAAAGTAAAAAATAATTTTTATTTAAACGCTTTACGACCAAAACATCGCTTTCGAAGTCGGTGGCGAAATACTTACAATAGTAACTTACAAGACACCGACTTCGAAAGCGATGTTTTGGTCGTAAAGCGTTTAAATAAAAAATATTTTTTACTTTTCAGTTTTTTTTTTTTTTGGAAGTCGGTTTTATTTTTTTTATTACTTACATGAAGTAGTTACCTGTTAAACTCACGCGGTGGGCCCACAGTTTATCTGATGGACGCGAAATTTAAAATGGTTTACAAATTTTTTAACTCAATGTGGGCCAATCCCAGAGGCAGGTCTGTATAGCTCTAGAACTACTGGACCGATTTCAATAATTCTTTCAGGTACAAAAAGCTGACTTATTTCTCAATAATATAAGGTAGGACAGGGTACAGCAAACTGGCTGTTTCCCGCGTATTCACCCGCGTCCCAAGTCAACTAATTAACGCACAAAAAATAAATAGCCTATTACCGTCTCCAAGGAGTACGGGAGTAGGTACAGAGGGTGGGGGACCTCCGTACCAAATGTCATTGAAATCATTCAGCCAGTTTACCGTGAAAGCGTTATAAACAAATAAACAAACTCATATTCGCATTTTTAATACAATTGGTTTGAATTAGGATCATAATTATACATTTTCCCACCGGGATAGATCAAGAAAGAAAGAAAGAGAAGATAGAAGATGACTTAGTGGTTAAGGCACCTCCAGTGTACAAAAGTGCAGCTTCAAAACCAATCTTTCTAAAGTCATATCTACTTTCTAAATGTATCTTAGACACTTTTGACTAACGGCGAAGGAAACCATCGTGAGGAAACCTGGACTTAAAATCAGAACTCGCCAATTCGCCTTGAGCAAGCGTGGTGATCAATGCTCATGCCTTCTATGTATGAGAAGAGGCCTTTACCGCACAGTGGTATAGCAAATAGACTGATGTAGCAATAGTATTTTTATTTATTCAGTTAATTTTCATATTTTCAGGTACATAAAGTGAAGAGTGTATTGTGTTCTTAAACGAAAAACTTCAAAAACATTTTCAAAATGGCGGCTCTTAAGTTTTTGCTTTGTCTCTGCTTCGTGCACGCAGCTATGGCTAAAGGTAAGTGTTTTATTTTATTAATTTCTAATTCACCAATGACCCGACATAAGTGGTTCTTTTTTTAATTAATTTAATTCAGGGCCTATTTTTCTGTAGTCAAATAACTTTTAACTAAGTAATAAATCGACACTGTCGTAGAACAAAGTCGGATCTACAAAATAGCTACTTTACAGGAGAGTACTTTAAGGTTTTGAGTTCACAATTTTCGGCATAATATAGTATTTGAAATACAACTTTGTTCGTTTTAATATCTCGGAAAGTACCAGATATATAATTTTTTTCTTGCTTATATCGATAGATTATGCTTAATTGAAGCTGATTTTTGAAAAAATCACAATTTCGTTGTATCATCACATCTGACTTTGTTCTACGACAGTGTCGAAATATATCAGTTTGTCAGATATTGTGCAGAAAATATTTCAAACTATCATTTTTGTTCTTTAGTTAAACGTTATCTGACTATAGAAAAATCCGCCTTAAATCCCAACAAAAAATGCTTTAAATTTTATTTAGTTCAATTTTTTACCCGAAATCGTTATTTACCTAATCGTACATACACTAAATAATAATAAGAGCTATTTCATTCCGTCTACACGACAAAATAAAGATCGTTAAGTACATTAAAAAAAGGTTCAAAAACTTTCAGCAAAGCAATTTAATAAATTCGTACAGACTAAGTGATTTTTTGTTTCTACAATTACTCAGTAAATGTACTAAAAAAAAACAAAAAAAAATCTCCAACTCAAATAAAATGTAACATACCATACCATACTAAATTATTATTTTTTCCGTGCAAAAATCCATTTCGATCCACTATGCTCTAAATCTAGTTTCCCAAATTACTATCACAACTTACTCGGCCAGTGTGCCAACGCGCGTTAAATCTGGCCAAAAAAATTAAACCGTATAATTTTATTGTTTTCATACATTTTACGTTAAACTGTTACGGTTTGCGGTAAACTTGTGTTTAACATGATTTTAGTGTGAAAACATTAATTTTCTCGCTTACTCAGTGTTGTATGAAACGTAAGCTTGATGAGACGCGATTAAAATTGTAATTTATGTATTTTTGATGAATATAACTGTTCTTAATTAAAGACAGCGATAGTATTTATGATTATTAAATTAATTTATATGCTGTGTGGTCCTATTGTGCTGTACTTTAAAGCATAATTCTGGTAAAATATGGCCGTATTTTTGCTAACGGTGCATATTTAAGGTTCATAACAGAATATCAATACTGGATTTTGCTGGGCAATTTTGTGGCTGTCTTTTATAAATTTGACGTTCAAAAAGTGCTGATCTTCACTCCAGTTTTGAATAAATCATTTTTTAATTGAATTTGTAAATGTGCCTTATGGTAAGATTGGTTTCTTTTTGGCTTCTCATATATAACTTTTCTCTTTCTAGTCTTTACTTCTTAAAAATATTTTATTTGCAATTGATAAAATCATACGACTCATATTCATCATTAATGTGCGATTTTGGGCAAGACAAGGAACTTTATACAACGTGTAAAAAAAATAAGCAATAAAATTTATGCGGGCTACACATTCGGTGATAACAAATCTTTTGCAAGCAGTATAAGCAACTGGAAATCTTATGGGATCTTATAGTTTTAGAACAAAAAGAAGTAAGTTAGTAAGTTTTTGTTAAAAAAAATAGGTTACAGCCCTAAAAATGGGTTAATAAACTCAAATTTGAAGATCAATAATGCAGAGTTCGCAAATAAGTTACCACTTATTTTCTACTTATTCGTCAACTAGCCTAATAAGCCTACAATAATAAGTAGTGAAAAAAAAAAAAAAAAAAAAAGTTAACAGATTTAATAATAAGATTTTGTCAGTAGAGTCTATACTTGATATATGTACATACCCTTAAATATTATTGCTTATTTTTTTTACACGTTGTATAAGTAAAATATTTTTTTTGTACGTAACATTTAATAAAAACGTTTACTTCTGGTAGACAATCAACAACAATTACAAAGACAATGGTGCCGATTCTGACTTACACACGACTAAACTAACTTTATAATATCATGCTCTTTTTCTATTGCGAAATACAAGAAGAGGATAGCAAGTAATTCAGTGCTGTCAAATTAAATGACATATGACATTTTGTTCGTACAGGTTTGTTAATTTAGTCGAGATGTTACATCGTGATGTTTAAATTTGTATGGAAAACTATTTTTTTATAATTTAGATGGTGTCAAGAGAATCGCGGCCAATACGATACTTTCTAAACTTGACATAGACTGAAAAGGGAAGTCGTCACTTAATATTAATAGATGGCGTTAGTGTTTTTTTTGATGTACATAATATTAATCATTAATTTTAACAATATTGTTTGTTCTGAAACTCTCTAAAGGTGGACCTTCTAAGGAAAACATTTATTTGATTATACTAACTGTTTCCTGTGGCTTCGACCGCATTCATACTTCATTCATCTGAGTAAAAATATACTCTACTTTATTTCTCGAATTTCAATTTAATCCAAATTAATTTAACCATGATTTCGTACAAACAAAGAGACAGTAATATTCAAATCTTTACTATAAGTAAGGATCATAACTCCATTGAATTATTCGCAGAAACATATGTAATTTTTGCAACATAAATCGCGGATCCATTTTTCATATACAACGTGTTCTCGTTAGAGCGTATAGCAAGTAATTGTTCAAAGAATGAACGTGACCGGAATGAATGAATGATATTAAAATGTCGTGCCTACCTACGACAGGGCCTTTCCTTGTGTGTTAGCTAGTGGGTATGTAAGCGATGTTATTGAAACAACCTTTGTCGTCTTTATCTGTCTAGCCTTTTCTTAAAAATGTTGGAGTGGGCGTTTGACTTTGCAAGGAGTCCGCATATCTAATCTCTGTAGCCCAATTACTGGGTTGTCAGACTTTCTGGCTTCTGAATATAATTATACGAGCTGTTTCCCGCGGTTTCACCCGCATCCCGAGGGAACTACTTAGCGCACCCGGGTAAAAAGTAGCCTATGTTGTTCCTCAGGGTCTATTCTATCTCTGTACCAAATTTCATTTATATCGGTCCAGTAGTTTTGGCGTGAAAGCGTAACAGACAGACAGACAGACAGAGTTACTTTCGCATTTATAATATTAGTAAGGAAAGTAAGGATAGTAAGGATCAGTATAGACTGTCAAAAATCTAGAAATGATAGTTGGAGCCAACAATCTAACGTGCTTACCGAGGTATGTAGTCTGTAGGGTCTAGGTATAAACTGGATGGTTGCCCATCCAAAAATTGTAACTTAACCTTGTACGATCCTTGGAGCTATTACAGAGTCATATATTGCTGACAGCATCAACTACATAAGTCTACTTTGCCCACTGCTGAGCAAACGCCGCTTCTCATATAAAAAATGCACGAGCATTGATCACCACACTTGCTCAAGACGTATTGGAGAATTTAGATTTCTTATAAGTCGATATTGCCTCAAAAATATCCTTCACCATTCAGCAGTAGCATCGAAGTTAACACTAGTATAATTTGTACAATTATGACTTTAAATAGTCACTTTGATACTTACCAGGTTTTGACCCTAAACACTCGAGTTTATAACTGGGTTCCTAAACTTTTGTGCCGCCGCGTGGGAATGATTGCGCACGCCATAAAAATATATCGCCCACATTAAAAAAAACTTAATTATCCAATCGAAACTTTTTGCAGTCAATGAATAAGGTATTTTTGAACGGGACTTTTTGGTTCGTCGGTTACTCATTTCTGCGCGGTCATTCCAACAACCTTATATGGTTGGTAACTGCTATTGTTGAGAAATATAACGTGGTATACATCATTTTTATTATCTTTGTATTCGATTCATTGGTTCCTTTGTAGGGCTGGGAGTTTGTGCTAGTGCGTTGTCGATTTTTTTCTTGTATTAATTTGTAACTTTGTTTCTATAGCTTCTGTATAATGCTGTTTTTAAATCTATACTAATATTATAAAGAGGAAAGATTTGTTTGTTTGTAGGGTTTTAACTCAAAAACTACTGGACCGATTTAAAAAAATCTTTCACCGTTAGAAAGCTACATCTTTACGAAGTGTCATAGGCTATATTTATTTCCAGAAATAATTAGGGATCCCTACTAAAACTTGAATAATGTAACTCAAGGTGTAAAAAAAATGTCCACGCGGGCGAAGCCGCGGGCGGAAAGCTAGTAGATGATAACATTTTCTTTTTAAATGCATGTTTGAAGATAAAAAAAACATCTTTATTTTTTAACATTATTATTTTTTGTCAATGCTCGCTGGAACTATTTTAAAAAAATACTCTCCTTAACAAAAGAGTAGGTATATTTGGTCGCCAAGCCGCCTTGAGCAAGCGTGGTGATTAATACTCATGCCTTCTCTGTATGAGAAGAGGCCAGTGACCAGCAGTAGGACAGTATATAGGCTGATGATGAGTTTGGTAGACTCCACGCGTGATCAAAGGGCTGGCCTATATTTCGGCCAAAGAATCAGCATTGCCATCCAACGTGGCAATGCAGCCAGCCTTTTGGGCACGATTCCCGTTGACAGCGATACGGATTTATTTTTATGATTTATTATTTTTGTTTTTATTATTTCTATGCCTTCTTCTAAACCTTCTAATATTCGTACACTAAATTGATTGTACGACGAACATAGAATGGTCTCAAATACAGTAACATATGGTAACCTATTCAAAAGATGATTGCAACAAGCACAATTATTTACTCCCGAACCCATGTATTATAATTGTATACTTTAAAATGTGAAAGCCCTCTATTAAAGTCACTAAACTCTAACACTGCCTACAAAAACGCCAATCAATTTAATATAATAGCTAATAAGAAGATTAACACTACACAGTGGGCAGAACGCGCGTGGGCGTAGAAAAAAAACACGTTATCTTTTATTAACATCAGAGCCGTGGGTAAATGCCACCGCGCTTCAGAAAAAATATCAAACGCATGTTTAATAAAAGTATCTTTGTAATTAATAAAGTCAGGAGGTTAAAAAAAAAACTTTTTGAATATGATAACTGTCCTATTGGCCCTTTGACAAAATATACAGACATACAGTTTAGCAGATTTATAACTCATTTTCACTTATTATAGGTCTATATATTGTCACAGGCCTCTTCTCATACAGAGTAGGCATGAGCAATGAGCATTGTTCACCACGCTTGCTCAAGGTAGATTGGTGATTTCAGACTTTTTAAGCCCAGGTTTTCTCACGATGTTTCCCTTCAACATTAGTTAGTGACGTCTAAGATATACTTTGAAAGTACATTATTTTTGACTTTAGAAAAATCACTTGCTACTTGTTAGGTTTCGAACCCGCACACTCGTACACGAGATGCAGGTGCCTTAGAGACTAGGCCTAGCTGTTTCCTGCAGTTTCACCCGCATCCCAAGGGGACTACTTAACGCACCTGGATAAAAAGTAGCCTATGACCGAATTCAAGGTCCCATCTATCTCGTTCAAAATTTCATCTATGGAGGAACACTGTGAGTGGTCTCTCCATTGAAAGGGAGGATCCTCCGGCCATCCGGGTGATAGTGCCTGGCGGGCTACTGCCCGATGGTTCATTTTTTTTTCTACATGACCTCTTGCATGTTGCTTTTAACAGCATTCAACCTGCTTAACCGGACAATAGCCCATGGATTATTTTTTATTTTTTTCCTACATGACCTCTTGCAGAGTGCTTCTAACAGTATTCGACCTGCTTAACCGGACAATGTGGCGAGGTCCTAATTTAATTAATTAAATTAAGGCATTCAGCCAAGGCTTAAAACTAAATTTAAAACTAAGTGACAGCGCGCTAAGGGCTCCCCCTAGTAGGGAACAAACCTCGGCTTAGTAGGGCGTCACTGGGGAGGACAAGATCACAACAATATTATTATTAGGGGAGCCCTTGGATTATGTCGGGAAGTTGTATATATTCTAGCTTGCTTGCGAACACTTCTTACGCGATGTAGAAATTTGCTGTAGTGGTTCTTATGTAGCGAGATAGGTGTCGCTACATGTCCAAATTCGTTCAGTCGTTTTACCGTGAAAACTTTTTATATACATTCGTTAAGTAGTTCCCGGGACGCTGGCGAAACAACCTAAAACCTACTTGACATAAAGGTACGCCATTTTGAATGATGTCTGTCGCGACGAGTATAACGAAAACTCTCTGTAACGAAATAAAAACTTTGTTGTTATGAAACTTTTTCGTGTTTCCTAATTTTGTTAATTATAAGTTCTGGAGTGGTTCAGGAAGAGAATTTCCACTTTGCGAGTTACTGTCACAAGTTTGCTTTGATTAGGGTGTAATTAAGCACTTTGTTTACTTACTTAGACTAATTAGTTGGGCGATGTATAATTTGTTGAAAACCCGCTGACAATTGTAAATGAGAAGTGTGTTCGGGCTGTTTTTGCTATTGGATTTTTGGCTTTTTTAATTGCATTTTTTAAAAAGAAAGATTATTCCTTGCTCTAGATGTGCTATTTGGCTTGTATAATATTTTTTTCAACGCTTTGTAAATGTAACTCTCTACCACGTAACTTATAAAGTTGTTTTTTAAATCACCGGTTAAGAATCGCAGAAGCTGCTGCAACCAACGAGAACGCAAAACCACAACTGTCACTAACAAACAAGATGCCAAAATTAAAAAGAAAACACCAATTTAATAAAAATAAAAAAAAACTTTCGGCTATTACCAGCGTGATGGTGAACTACACTAACTAAAGTTATTAACTAGTACTAAACATTTTTTCATACATTTTTTTTTGATCAATTTTTATTTAACTACCTACCTATTAATTATAACGGTACCACTAACATGAATAGTCCAATAGATTCAATATAAACGTTATATTTTTTTCCACTGCGAAGGTTATTGCACCACAAATCAAATATAACACACCAAGTTTTTTGTCCACACCGCTAACTGGTTTGGCACACAGTGCTAAACGGAAAATGACGTGGCGAATTTTGTACAATATACTATCGCCATTACATGGTCGTGTACCATTGGGCTGGGAGTGACGTCATTGAGGCCTTTTCGTATACTGTAATTGTGATTGGTTAATGATATTGGTTTTTAAATGAAGAATAATGTTTTTTTTGTGATTAATTAAAGTGATATTCGCGCGTTTTGTTATTGACTGCGTAAACGCCTCGTCACCGTAGGTATCTATGCTTTCCCAAAAACGTATGAATTTTTTTTTTTGGTATTTTATATTTTTGAAAATTGTATATATGATAACACTTTTCCACGTCAATTATTTGTTTTTTAGAAGTACGATAGCACCGGCATTTCTTTACTAACGATCCTTGAGAATGAAGGAGTCTTCTCAGTGGAGAAGACTTCTTTGTAGTTACTATGTGCACATGACCTAGTAACTACACTTTTACGCTGTTATTTGGAACCCCACTTCCCCCCACATTTTTGTGATTTAACTACGAATCCACAGTTTTGCTTGTGCTATAAGACTACCTCTTGACGCCCGACGTGGTGTGTCATGTCAGAACAGGGAAAAACAGCGAGTTTCCTAAATAAATGATTCGTGAAAGCTTATTCATTTCGAAATCAATTAGTGAAATAACATTAATGTATTCTTAAAGCGTACTGTCTACTTGGGTGGTAATTTAAACTTAATTAACGAGGAAAGATCATGTTTAATTGAAGGAAATGGTGTTGAAAGACTGTTGCTTGCAGAAAAGTGTCCACCATTTTTTTTCACGTGTAATATGAATATGATATTAGATAAATTAAGGATAAAAACTTTACTTGAGATTTCCTGTATTTTCCGCTATTTTACTTAAAAAAATGTTGCACAAGGAAATCCGTAATAAAGGAATATCGTGGGTACATTTAGAAATATACATTACACATATTACAAACACCCAAACCCGGAACAATTTTAGTTGTCCCGTACGGGAATCGAACCCGCGACACGCAGCATAAGCCACAACGCCAATTGTGCCATATTATTTAAATCTTTTGTTTCTCCTTCCATAACATTTTTAATTTCCTACACCTAAAATGCGCTTTTACACCTATTTAAGTTTTTTTACTCCCTTTACCTCCTCTCATCTCCCGCAGTTGTTTTCTCACTACTGAGAACTGTGAAACCTCACAGATCATATACGTTTCTTGTTTTTTTTTTTCATAATCTATCTAAAATATTTGTTTGTTTGCTTGAACGCGCTAATTTTTTTTTTTTTTGTGTATGGCATCTCGCAGGTCAACCTAGAAGGTTGTCGACTGCTTAACCGGGCTTGCCTGTGAAGTGCCTTAAATAAATTTAGGGCCTCCAGCCAGGGCTTAACTTACAAAACTAAGCGACTACACGCTAAGGGCACCCTCTAGTGGGGTACGGGCCTCGGCTTAGGGCGTCGCTGGGGGTGGAGAGCAAGGGACAGGCTGGATCAGTTGAACGCGCTAATCTCAGGAACTACTGGTACCATTTGAGAAATTCTGTCAGTGTTAGATAGCCCATTTATCGAGGAAGGCTATAGGGTAAATATTATCACGATAAGACCAATAGGAGCGGAGCACCACTATTCCATGCAGACGATGTCGCGGGCAGAAGCTAGTAGATACATAAAAAATAATCCCTATTTCTATTGTTCACGGCATCACGCGTGAACGGCTGGACCAATTTGGATAAAATTTGCGTAAAGTAGTTTGGGATGCGGGTGAAACCGCGGAAAACAGCTACTACTCTAATACAAATCAAATACCACAAACCACTAAATATCTAAAACATTCATCTTCACTTAATCAATCACTTTTTTTCGCCCACTTTTTGTCCCTATACCAATTTGTGTCCCCACTATGATCTTAATTCGTCACAAAAGGCAGTAATTTGACAGCGATACGTTAGTCCCTCCACGCTCTACTTGGCCCGGACAAAAGTTTTTTTGTCCACGAATCTTGGTACGTTTGAGCACTGGGGATCAACGTACAAGTAGTAGGGTTAGCACGTGTATTTAATATTATTTATAGGATTTTGCAATTGTGAAATTCTGTTAGGATAAATTTAAGGGTGTCTGTTACTCTTTTACGCAGAAACTACTGAACGTATTTGCGTAAAAATTGGCACACAGATATACTATATTGTCTGTTCTGGTATCTGGGCCCAACTTTGAAGTCCACGCAGGTAATAACTACTTACTAACTGCACAAAACTATAGTATGTCCTTTCTTAGGTTGCAAACTACCTCCATACCAAATTTTATCGAAATCGATTCAGCCGTTTTAACATGAAGCGTAACAGAGTTGTTCGTTCGCATTTATAAATGACAAATGGATGGCAGAGGATCAGAGAATCAGATGATCAGATGGCATGAATTATGGGTGAGGGCTCACCCTTTTATAGCCTACATTGCTCGTGGCTAAGTAACAGCCGCACGGTTCCACCGATCAAAGGTTAAGCTGCGCTTGGCGCGGTCGGTCCGTGGATGGGTGACCATCTTTGTCTTATCGAGACTCCTCCGTGCCTCGGAAATCACGTTAAGCTGTTGATCCCGGTTGTCATTTGTACATCTTTGACAGTCGTTACGGGTAGTCAGAAGCCAGAAAATCTGACAACCAGTCTTACCATGGGGTACCGTGTTACCCGGTAACTGGGTTGTGGAGGTCAGATAGGCAGTCGCTCTATGTAAAACACTGGTACTCAGCTGCATCCGGTTAAGACTGGAAGCCGACCCCAACATAGTTGGGAAAAGGCTAGGCAGATGATGATTGTGTTCGGTGATTGCCGATCTAGTTATAAACCTTTTTCTTACCATCTAATATATTGTGGAAAGAAATAAACAATTGAATATTGAAGAAAAAATATTAGGTGTGAGGCAACCCTGACACATACGAAACCTTTGAAATGTTTAGCGCCCTGCGGTGTGTTTTTACACTAAGAACTTCTCTGACCGTTTCCCCTTTGTCATGTTAAAACCCTGTTTATACTACTGGAATAAGCTCGAAGCTTCTCGAAGTCGTGGTGGCCTAGTGGTTAAGGCACCTGCCTCTCGTGTACGAGTGTGCGGGTTCGGAACCTGGCAAGTACCAATGTGACTTTTCTAAAGTCATAAGTACTTTCTAAGTATATCTTAGACGTACTTAATAACGGTGAAGGAAAACATCGTGAGGAAACCTGGACTTAAAAAGTCTGAAATCGCCAATCCGCCTTGAGCAAGCGTGGTGATCAATGCTTATGCCTTCTCTGTATGAGAAGAGGCCTGTGCCCAGCAGTGGGATAATATATAGGCTGATGATGATGATGAATAAGCTTCTAGATATTCACCTAGACTTTCTCACATATATTTTGGAGCTTACAACATCTTCAATTCAATTCGTCAGTAGCTGTTACCCGCGGTTTCGCCTGCGTCCCAAGCAACCTACTTAATACACCCAGATAAAAAGTAGGCTATAACCATCTCCAGGAACCCATCTATCGCCGCACCGAATTTCATCCAAATCTGTTCAGCCGTTTTACCGTGAAAGCGTAACAAACAAACTAACTTTCGCGTTTAGTTATGATGGCAATTCTACTTGCGATGATGATGATGCCTTGTAAATATTGTGAAAGTTAGTCTGTTTGTTACGTTTGTATGATTTGAATGAAATTCTGTATGTATGTATTGTACAGTCAATCAATTTGAATCAGGACCCACCATAAGGCTATATTCTTACATACATTCAAATACAATTAGGTCAACATTCGCGTAAACATACGTTTCCATGGTAACACGATATAAATTTATAAACTTTTTATGAGTGACTTTTTGACGCTGTCATTTTATAATCGAAAGAATTCGTTCGAACATGGTTTTGAAAAAGAACAATTTTTTGTTCCAAAGAGTTTGGATTCAAAATATTTTTATAAATGCTTTATAGAAAATATTATCTATTGTAGTGATAATAAAGGTTAAAATTGCATAGATCTCCAACCCGTATTGACATAGCTTGCCTAATATTTAAAACGTCCTAAGTGCGGCATGCACTGAAAAGGATGGAAATCTTTGTTATTTTGACGGTTTCGAACGAATTATCGTCAAAGTGGGTCATGATTCAAATTTGTCGATTGTACAGTGCCTGGTTTCAAAGCCGCACACTCGTACACGAGAGGCAGGTGCCTTAGCCACTAGCCCACCACGACTTACAAAGAAACTTTAATCTACAAGATAAACCAAAGGATTCAAAGCAATGACGTCATTGAGTAGGACGCAAGGTTTCGTGTAGGCCGTAACCAAAATGTACATAACCACCCGAAATTACAAACAGACCTTACATCCTTGTATTAAGGTTCAATTTTGAGTTGCATAGCGTTTACCCACTCGTTACCTTTTTTGGTGGGAAGGCCGCTCTTTGAAAGTGGGTCTCGATTATATTTGAACACAGTTAATGTAATTTGATCGAAGCTAAATAAAATGGTTTTAATACATAAATCCTTTATCTATTACCCCAAGGGTTAATCCGGGTAGATACTCTTTAAGTGAAGAAGGAGCTTGTGGCTAAGTAACAGCCGAACGGGTTCTTCGATCAAAGGTTGCGCTTGGCGCGATCAGTCCGTGTATGGGTGACCATCTATGTCATAGCGAGACTCCTCCGTGCCTCGGAAAGCATGTTAAGCTATTGGTCCCGGCTGTAAAAAGACAAAAGTCATTTATTCAAATTAGGCTGAAAATCAGCACTTTTTGAACGTCAAATTTACAAAAGACAGCCCCCAAAACGCCCGCCCTTCACCACTTCCTATATGTTTTTGCTGGGAAGAAGAAGTGGCGCAACAAACTCCCCAGCAACATTCACATATTTATGTAACACACACATCATTTTTGTAGTTCTTTGACAGTCGTTACGGATAGTCAGAAGCCAGAAAGTCTGACAACAAGCCTTACCAAGGGGTATCGTGTTACCCGGTAACTGGGTTGTGGAGGTCAGATAGGCAGTCGCTCCATGTAAAACACTGGTACTCAACAATTATTTTTTTAAACTTTGCCCCATACTAGGAATTACTCCTGTGTCGTGGGTGCGTTAACAAACATACATTACACATGCACAAACACCCAGACCCGGAACAATTTTAGTTGTCCCGTGCGGGAATCGAACCCGCGACACGCAGCGCAGCAGCCAATTGCTCAACCACTACGCCAAACGTGCCGTCAAATTAAATAACTCAGCCGCGCCTAATACCGTCCCCTGCCGATATTAGGGTCACACCTAAAACCGTTTTTCGAGCACTCCACTATCATACAATTTGTAACACGGGAAACGTTCGCACTCAAATTGGTTAATGTAACCGTATAAGGTTTATTGCACACGGTCCGACAACCATATTGGCAAGCCGGAACTGATGGACGCTATTGGGGTTAACCGTTGGCCGTTGCGACAGTTCTGTCGCTAATGTGGACGACGCCTTAACTATTTTTTTGTATTGTGTTTTGTAAATTTTTGCATCAAATTTTGCAATTAAAAGGCCAGGTTAGCTGCGAATACTGTTACCCTACTATATATAGTCTCTTCATGACTCCCGTCCTATACTTTCCCTTATTCCCTATTCTCTCCGCCAAGACTCCGCACTATAGTCCGTACTGATTGATTTTACGTAAAATGAAAACAAAATCATAACCTATCTTGTTCTAATTTCCCCACAGATAAATAAAATGGCTTTAAATGACAAATGATGGTCAATTAGAGCATGAAATAGACATAAATGTGTCTTCCTTGCGCCATTTTGTTAATTTCTTTGGCAGAATTATAACAAAATAGGTTACGAATTTGTTATTTTTTTTATAAAATCAATTGGTACCATAGTATGTTAGTTTATTTATCTACATACCCATAAAAAGAGTTAGGTATGGTACCCCCTATAAATATACTTAACTAGCTGTTTCCCGCGGTTTCACGCATCCCGAGGGAACTACTTAGCGCACCCGGGTAAAAAGTAGCCTATGTTGTTCCTCAGGGTCTATTCTATCTCTGTGCCAAATTTCATTTATATCGGTCCATTAGTTTTGGCGTGAAAGTGTAACAGACAGACAGAGTTACTTTCGCATTTATAATATTAGTAAGGATATACATTGCGTAGGTTTATGTTCCAGAATCCTAGATATATATTTACTAAAGATTATTTTTCTTAACAATATTTATCTAAATAAAGTACCATTATTCAAAAGTAACACCATGTAACCTACACTTCAGTCCGATAATTGGCTATAGGGTTACCCCTTATACCGGGAAACCTAAAACTGTCATTGGTGGGTGAAATATAATAATGCTAGCTAATGCTATATACTTTATTTTTTCTACATGACCTCTTGCAGGGTGCTTCTAACAGCATTCGACCTGCTTAACCGGACAATTGCTATTTACTTTGCATTTTTGTTAATATAATCTTTTTTTAGGTGGGAAATCATCAAATGTCTCCTTCCACCGTGGGTGGGGTGGGAGGGAGTGTCAGACACTTACTGACTAAAACCCATCCGTGTTCCTTTCTCAGCTCTTTATATTCCGGGGGTGCGGTAATTCTTTCGAACATCCCGCCCTGGGTGTCTATGGACTAGAAGAGAGTCATGGTGACCCAGCGGTTAAGGCACCTGAATCTCGTGTACGAGTGTGTCACTGACTGAGCGAGTAGAAGTCACTGACTGACGAAGTCTGTGAATCAAAATATCGAGAGAAAACCTGGACCAAAAATCAGAACTCGCCAATCCGCCTTGATGCGGATGGCATGCCTTCTCCATATGAGAAGGCC
Organism: Pyrrhia umbra; assembly: GCA_963891755.1. Lineage (NCBI taxonomy): Eukaryota > Metazoa > Arthropoda > Insecta > Lepidoptera > Noctuidae > Pyrrhia > Pyrrhia umbra. The sequence goes on from OY982944.1 coordinate 6,083,210, forward strand.
TATGCCCAGCAGTGGGATGATAAATAAGCCGATGATGATGGGCCAGACCTACGATACGATAAAAATATAATAAAAAATCCATAAATAAAATTAAATTACTTCAAAAAGGAGGTGATTAATTGGTTAATAAATTCTAATGAGGTTACCTAATCGGCCCGTTAAATAAAAACATGTTTTAAGCACGATGCGGTTGCTCCGCGCATTGGTAATCGACCATTTTAGGAATAAAATACCCAAATGATAAGTTGTCATAAGAAAGAAGTTGAATTTATGATAAATAGCTGTTTTCTGTTACCTTGTCGGTGAACTTGGGTCTAAATATATTTGTCTACACTAATATTATAAAGAGGAAAGATTTGTTTGTTTGTAGGGTTTTAACTCAAAAACGACTAGACCGATTTTAAAAAATCTTTCACCGTTAGAAAGCTACATCTTTACGAAGTGTCATAGGCTATATTTATTTCCAGAAATAATTAGGAATCCCTACTAAAACTTGGATAATGTAACCCGAGGTGTAAAAAAATTACAACGCGGGCGAAGCCGCGGGCGGAATGCTAGTGTGTTATAAAATAATATGTATGAGGTACATATTATTTTATAACAGCATAATCTTGCCTATTGTGAATTTTCACAAACTTTTGTTGTTTAGTTGAGTTCTTAACTTCATAAATCCAGTTTAAAGTCACAAAGAACAATAAATAGTGTACTCTTAAAGCCTGATATACTTAGTAAAAGAATTTATTGCAGCAATTAAGCAAATTGCCCAAGTGTCGGTGTCACTATAATTTTAATATTAAGCCTATAATAAATATTCCAACATCTAGAGATGCGCTTCATGTTTCGGCTTTCGATATGCTTCGGCCGAATATTAAAATATTGAAGCCGAATACTGTAGAAATAACTGAAAGTAATTGAAATCAAAATAAGATGCAAGATATTTTTTTATTCATATTGCATTTATTTTGCCAACTTATACTAGTATTCTAAAGAGGCAAAGTTTGTAAGTTTTAAATGGAAAATCTCTTCACTTACTGAACCGATCACAAGAATTCTTTAGAAAACTAGTTTACTCCAGAATGCTAGTATTTTTTCTCAATTCCTTCCAAGTATTACCAAAAGAGAAATAAATATTATCCAACTGCATATCTAATTAGTGCTTACGAGAAGCCTTCCCTGCCAGTATATTCGGCGTAATCTTTTAGTCATAGAAATATTCGGCAAAACCATTTTTCGGCCGAACTAAATTTTCGGCTCACCTCTACTAGTAATGCAAGTACCTCGAAATGCGACGCAGACTCACAACATTGTTTCAATTAAAACGCTGCGACTAGTCGTAATGTGCGCCCGCACTAATTGCTTACAAAATGACCAGGTAAAGAAATTAATTTAAAACTGAAATGCTTTATACGTTTTTATTTTTAAATCCTAGAAAACTGGTTGCTGTGTTATTTTCAACTTTAGCTCGTAAACTTTTAAGTGTTTTTTTTTGTATTCAACTTTGTATTCCGTCAATAAAATGGCTTCGAATCTTTGATCAAGACAAGATCTATATTTTAGGGTTCAAAAAAGGCTATATTATGTTCTAAATAATCCTTACTAATATTAAGAGAAAGTAGCTATGTTATATATTTTCACGGCAAAACTTTTGTGTTACAAGTTTGAAAAATTCGCAAAGAACATCACTCGGAAGTGTTTTTTTTTTCAAAATCGCCAACTTGCACCTCCCTCTTTCATCCTGTCAGCCTGTAGGTACTTATAGCGTGAACATATATCCTCACCCACGACTTAAGTAGCTCTCACATTACGATAAGTCACGAATCAATTAAAAAGTATGATTTAACCGATGGGCCATTAAAAATTTAAATACTGTAAAAGCAGCCGCGAAGCCGTGGCATACAACCAATGTATGTAGACCTAGCCTTGTTGGAACCTAACATGGTGACACAGTTCAGCTTATAATGGATTTGGAAGTATTGATGAGAGTTAGACCGACAGATGTTGAAGGTTTTTAGTTTGTAATAATTACGTTGTAATGGTAATGAGGTACGTTAAGAACTGTTGGGAAAATACTGACCTTAGTCTTACTTCTATGTACGTAAAATTGTCCCAATGCTGGGCACAGGCCTCTTCTCATACAGAGAAGGAATGAGCATTGACCACCACGCTTGTTCAAGGCGGATTGGCGATTACAGACTTTTTAAGTCCATGTTTCCTCATGATGTTTTCCTTCACCGTTAGTCAGTGTTGTCTAAGATATTTATGTACTTGAGAAAATACATATGATTTTAGAACCTTTTTGCCAGGTTTTGAACCCACGAACTCGTACACGAGGTCCGAGTGTTTTAACCGTTAGACCATATTCCAACTGGTGGGAAACTTGGGCTGGGTTTCCTGTCTGTGAATTAAAGTGTAGTTTATCAAGATAAACAATTTTAGATATTGTTAGATAACGCCCGAAAAATACGGAAAAATAGCCGTAGGTAATTCTTTCCGTTAGAAGTGTGTGGCTTCTCGCTTCAGAATATATTTTTTTGCCCGAAGGCATAGGTTGACCTCAGTGGCTCTTTGTAATGTCCTAATTTTTTTAAGAAATGACGAATTTCTAACCATTATTTTTGACCACCTAATGTTGTGTAAGCAGAGTCTAGACATGCATGTGCATCAATGATTTTTGAGTGTTTCTCAAAATGACAAGAACTTTAATTAGAATAATTCAAATTTCTTGCCATTTATCATCATAAATGTTAACTAGAAGACATTATTAATATCGCCTTGACGCCTGATATTAAGTAGGTATCTAACGTTATATTAAATTCCATGACTAGTCCTTTTTGATGAAAAGAAAAATTACATAAAACTGCATAAAACAGAAGCAAAGTGACAGTAACAAAAGCCACCGCAAAACTCCGCCATCTTAAATCACAGACTAAAAATAAAAACATTTTTTTTTTCGCTGTCGCCGAAGCGCGTTCGCTTTATCGTCATTAGGGAATATTTTGCGCATACCGCCCGCTCGGGTAGTAAAGGTAATTATGGACTAACAAACAATGTACCTTCTCAGAAATGCAAGCGGCTACGCGTGTAAATACATGTATGTGAACAAGATGTTACTTTCAAGTTTATTTTTAGAAGAAACGCGTTCTTTTTTGAGAATAACGAAAAAAGATGTGTTCGCGTGCATGTTGAGAATTTTTAAGAAGTTTAAATTAATATTCAGAGTGGATACGACGGACAAGCTTGAAGAATTTCATACTGTTACATGTAATTTTACATACTAGTTGTTTCGCGTAGTTTCGCATGCTAGAGATGCCTATTGTTAACCAAATAAGACCAAATTCAAAGTATCCGAAAATTTTGTATGCCGAAAAAAATTGGCACTCCCGAAAGCCGAATTTTCTTATTTTGAAATTGATATTTTGTTAAATTGATATTTTGTGAAACCTATACAAATTACAGTATGTTAGAAAACCAGAAGTTTATTTTTAATATATTTTAAATATTTTTATTAATTTGAAATGATTTATAAAGGTGTGAAAATGATTTATGATAGATTTATAAAATAATTTATGTTAATTTAAAATGGTCACTTGGTACTTCTGTTCAAATTATATTAATTAAAAACTCTGTACTGGAGATTTATGTTCTTACAATAATTATTTGGTAGTATTTCTGTCTAGCACAATAAGTACAATAACACAAAAATACATGAAACCAAACCTAGGTAGGTTAGGCTTACACAAGATTTTTTCTGCAACTTTAAGACAAAGTGCGTATTTCACGAGGATTTGGTTTAATACATAAAAAAACCTCGAAAAACAAAGTTATAATATAATAATATGATTAGATTCCACATGGGTTACGATTGTAAATTTCCCAAAGGACAAAATTTTTATTAAACTTTTTTAACATGAAAAACCAACGGTTTTTTATTCCTTTTACGACAAGACAAAAATGCTAGTTTTCTTTTTTTGTATTATATAATTTTGAACTGGCAAAATAGTCAAAGAATAATCTTTTTTGTTAAGGGCTGTGTCTAAAATTTTTATACGTTTTTGAGATTAACTCTACAATCTTGCGAAGAAAATTTTAAGATAAATCACAACAAACCGACTTCGAAAACACTGCAAATTATTGATTGAACTTTGGTGTGGTGGTAAAATGGCGTAAAGATGGCGCATTTATGTCAATTTCATGCTCTAAACATCATTATTCATCATTTAATGCTATTTTATATTGATCACCCACCCACACGCACTAAACGGTTTGGGAATACTTTCATTGTGCGTACTGCTAAGGAGTGGAATTCCCTGCCGGAGTCTGTATTTCCTGATAGCTATAGCCTAGGGGTCTTCAAGTCAAGAGTGAATAGGTTACTTCTAGGTAAGCGTGCTTCATCGTCGACCACATCGTCGCTTACCATCAGGTGAGATAGTGGTCAAACGCGAACCTATCAATAATAAAAGAAAAAAAATATATGTATTTGGGAAAATTAGAATAAAAAAGTTTGTTATTTTGTTTATATTTTTCATAACATCAATTGGTACCTACAGACTACTAATACTCAGTTACCCTAGTATAAAATCCGTCTGCCGGTCGGCACCTTCAAAGCGGCAGTAAATAACAAGATAACAGTGACACTAACCATGCGTGGTACCTCCAGTAACCTATTTACTTACTGGTAAGCTAGTTTACTTTGTAATAACTTGATCAGACTTGTATCTGTGATCGCATCAGCGAATATACACGGTGTTTTATTTTTGAAGTGTATTTTGTTTAATTTTATAACGTCTAAATTTGGTTTGTTGGTTTAGGTCCAAGTTCACCTACATGATAACGGTCCGATTAACTTGAAACAGCTGTTTACCATAAATTCAAACTTCTAACTTTCGATTGGTAACATGGTAACATTATTATTTGAAATTTTTATACCTGAAACGGTCGATTACCAAACCAGGGTTGAACAAGAAGTAGGTAGCACGAAAATTTCCGCTTCCTGGTTAAAATAGTTTTTGTTTAACGGGCCGATTATGTATATAACCATCTTTCCGTGAACTTGTCCATAAGTCGTGGTGGCCTAATAGGTTATGAATCTACATTTCGTGTATTAGAAAGAAGAAAGAAAGAAGAACACGCAAACAAGTACGCACACAAAACATAATTAAACCAAAAAAATACACACTGAAAGAGAAAAAAAAATAAAAAAGTAAAATATGAGTGTGCGGGTTTAAAACCTGAGAAGTACCAATGTGTTTCTAGTTAGCGTAATTCTTGCGGTTAGTGCGCATATTTTTAGCATCCACTTGAAGAATGGTACGCCATAAAAAATCTGACAAAAAATCCTCACATAGAAAACAAATAGGTATCTTTAATTTATTTATTTACACAACAAATGCTTGCTGCACTTGCAGTAAACACCAAAGCGAGCAAGCCAACTGCAATTTTACTGCTCAAAGTTTTTTTAAGCAAATTATTGTACTAAACTATACGTCATAAACTCAATTGTTTAATAATGCGACCTTTTAAATAATCATAAATTCAACTTTTCACAAAAAAAATACGAAATGAAAAATTCATACTGTATAAATAATACTATCTCAAAGGAAATCGTTCTTTCAAACAGACCCACATGAATTTATAACTTTTATTTTATCTCACTTATTGCTTAATTTACATTTATTCCAATCATATGCAAATAGAAGAAGTTTGCAAATACTTTTGAAACAGTAGCGGCGTTAGGGTAGGGCGAGGTGGGGCGACCGCCCAGGGCGCCGGATCTGAAGGGGCGCCGCAGGCGCCCTTTTTATATCCTCTCACTCTTTAAGGCCTACTTACCCTCATAGTTTGCTTAGCAAAAGTTTTCTAGAATTTGTCATCAAATGTCTATCAATTTCGGGTTTTTCTGCGTTATTGACATTAGAATGCAAAAGTTGACAAGAAAAAAGCTGTCGTCAATTTTCCGGCAAATGAGATTGAGATGGGTGTGTTGGTGCCCCTCCAGTATCGTCTTTACCATAAGGGCATTCGGGGCGCCATTGTCACGGGGCCCCCCAAAAACGAAGCATTCAATTATTATAATATTGTTACTAGCTGTTTTACCCACATCCCGAGTAAACTCCTTCGCGCACCCGGGTAAAAAGTAGCCTATGTCCTTTCTCAGGCTCTAGACTATCTGTGTACCAAATTTCATTTAAACTCTTATTCCTCTGATTTTTTCTCACCTTATTATTTATAGTTTTAGGGTTCCGTAGGCGACTAGAAAAGCTTTTAAAAATCGGGGTGTCCACTATTTGGAAAATCAGGGAAGCAATAGGTGGTCACGGATTTTCAGGGAAATGTAAGAGTCATGAAATACAAATATGGATTCCTAAGAATATTGATGCTCATGTTCCTAAAAAAAATTCGCGCTCGCTTCGCTCGCGCTCTTACTCATATTGCTCTGATGTTCTCTTAGCTTACTGTTTATGGTTTATAACTCCAAAAACAGATAATATATCTTTTCCTACCTATGCACATGGTCTAAATTTTTTACATAAATAGTCCAAAGTATACACTCTGGTTAAAAACAAAATAATATAATATTTTCCATAAGACGACAATATTGGATCAGGGAAATGTGGTAGAATGGTCAGGGAAAAGTCAGGGAACTATTTTTGGTATTTATAATGGACACCCCGCTTATAGTTTCGCCATGACCTTCTGTCTGTCTGTTTGTCCACGGTATAGCTAAGCGTTCTTTAGTACAAGAAAGAAAAAAAAATTGGTATGGATATGTATACAAGATTTTTTTAACCAGTGCGCAAATTTTGTCTAAATAAACTTCAACACTTATTAACAAGCACGTATTTTTTAGTTTATTAGGTCTTAAAACTTAAAAAAAGTTATCGTTTGCGCAAAATATTCATTTAAGAACTTAATTTGTTTAAAACTCGCCGGTCGGCTTGTGTGTAGATATCAGCTGAGTCGTATTGTACTTGTGAGCTCGCTCTTGCATGCTTAGGCAGTGTAGTGCTATTACGAAAAGATTATGCCCATGTTTTACTTACTTACTAACTAAACATAGAAATGTGTTCAATTACTGATACCGAACCACCAAAAAAAATGCGCACTGGTTAAAAACTTTTCCAGTATTGATCACGCCGACGCCGATTCTTTCCAAATGTTGGAACCCTCGGTGCGCTAGTCTGACTCGCACTTGGCCAGTTTTTTTCCGTATGTGTTTAAATTGCGGGTTAGGGGGCGCCGCAAAAATCTCGCCCAGGGCGCTGATGGGGGTAAAACCGGCACTGTTTTGAAATAAAAACTTTATCATAATATCTATTACTTGACGTTTCCCGCGGTTTAACGCGCGTCCCGAGTCCCGACTACTAACTATACCCGGTTAAAAAAAACTAAAATCTTTCTTAAGTTACAATCAATCTCCATACTAAATTTTACCTAGTCATCGGAAAAAGTTCAAGCCACAGAAATTAACAAAATGGCGTAAGGATGGCGCATGTATGTCAATTTCATGCTCTAAACATCATCATTCATCATTTAATGCCATTTGATTTATCTTAGTAATAGTAATAGTAGTTTGATCATAATTTCCCACATAGATATTTTTTTCGTAAAATCAATTGGCTAGACTATAAATTGATCGTTTATTGTAATTGGAATACAAAACAAAGAAAAATATTTAAAAAAATGTCGTTTAAAAAGCATTAAATATATAATTCAATCTACACAATAAAAAAAACAATAACAAAATAGTTTTAAACCTAAAAAATATTAAAATCAGTCATTAAAACGTAACGAATAGACAGGCAGATCTATTTTCGTATTAATAATAACTTGGAAAGAGACTTTATCAAGTAGAATATGTATTTTCTTTGAAACAATAACACTGACTCTCTATAAAGTACTGAAATATTATTCTACCAGAGCACTAACTTAAATAAGGAATGCGATAACAACCAATAATGTCGATATAAACCCATCGGCAGGATTCGTATCGATATTCCAAACGATTTACTACTGTTTCACTTCCCTAGCAAGTGGTGTTGCCAAATAATTTAAATGTATTCCAGTAAAGAGGTTAAACGTTTTAAAAAAAATATAATGACCTCTTTTGTGGAATTATTTTTTTCTCTTCGTTTCGCTCGCGGGACATTCATTTTATTGCTTATCAGTTCAATTTATGTCCATTTATACATCCTCAAAACATTTTATAAACGCAAATCATGTTTCGATAACTTGTTTTTAAAACAATAAATTGTATCAACAGAATTAATATAACAAATAGATAAATTTCGTAAGTTTGTATGTCTTATCTTATATAATCTTTGGAAATAATGAACCACTTCCGAAATTTCTTTTATTAATTGGAAGCTACATTAGCCTTAAATGCTATACATATGTAAGTGTCTGAGTATAGGTATATCGGCCTTCAGCAAGCGTGGTGATCAATGCTCATGCCCGTTTTGTATGAGAAGAGAACTGTGCCCAGCAGTGGGACAATATATAGGCCTTTAATATAATGAAATACAACGCGGATCTGTCTCATGGGTCTAGTGGTCAAAAACCGCGGCTGCTGCGAACTAGGTTTTGGCTTGTGGGTTTTAAAATTTTCATAAAGCATAAAATTTTCAGGAGTCAGGTAGTTGGCGGTGTTACACCCCCGTGCCTGGGAGGGCACGTTAATAGCAGTCGTTGTTACAATTCCATGTCAGAGGTCATCAGGCAGATTTGAGAATACTCTAACATTAGGGCTTGTTAGGTTAGTGAAAACCTACACACGATAAGAAGAACGCAAGCGATGCCGCAGGCAGAAGCTATATGTAAAAAGTCTATTTCTCTAGTTATGATGGCTGACTTGTAAAATTATGTTATTATCTCGTTCCAACTGCATAGACTAACAACCTACCATTATATATGCATGAAAACAGTGGCTACTGAGAATATAGTTAGCATAGTTATTGTACTAACTGTTATTTTGACAGACAGGAGACAAGACAATTGTTGAGAAAAAAAACTGTAGTTGGCGCCAAAAGTAGACGTCACTTTGACGTTTCCGAGATGTCATATCGCTAACTTTTTCATAGAAAGGCGGGTTTATTTAATGTTCAATTTACTTCATTGAATTAGATAATAGACATCGCCAACCAAAAAAATGAAGACATCGCTACTTCTAAAAACTCTTTATTTTAACGTTTAATAAAATATTATTTTATGCAACGAATCAAAAAAGAATGAACAATTTAATAAATATTTACTAGCTTTCTGTTTAATAAATTAATAGTAAGTCAACTGACTTAAAAAAGGCAAAAATGCGTAGGTACATTTAATGGAGAATCGCGTTTTGACAGTTCATAAAAAAAACAATTTATCGTAGATTATCGAACTCAACCCATGAACCATAGCATAATACAAAAAATATTTCTAAAAAACAAAATCTGCCTGTCTACAAGACGAAAGGCCGTAACTACAATTTACGAGTTAAATAGGAATCAATATTTGCAATCAAGAAAAGATTCTGTTAACGAAAATGTATTTAACTCAATACAAAAAAAAATGTTAGTGACGGCCTTTCATTTTATGACGGCAGAATAAATGAACAAGCTAAAAAAGTATAGGTATGCCAAAGAATAACAAAAAAAAAATATTTTCTACTAAAATTTTAAAGGATGTTCCAGATGACATGACATGACAAGGGCCTTCTTTTTGTTTTTGACAGACAGAAATTCATTAAATATAAAGAGTTTTCTATGGAAAAAATAGTGACCAAAAGATGATCGTAGAGACCTGAAACCTGGAGGGTGTGTTCTTTATATGACGTAGGCGTTCGATAAGAATCGCTTTAAGACCTTCTTCTTGATCGTTTCCTCATGACTGAGGGACGTGATTATGGTGTGTCGCCACCATCGTTTTCCAGGCCACCCGATCCTGCGCCAACTGGACGGCTGACTGCAGGGTGGTCCCGGTGGCTTCCTGAGTTGTATCCGTCCATCTCGTCGGCGAGCGTCCTCTGCTCCTTTTCCCCTCAACCGCGCCAGTGATTAAGAGTCTTTCTAGACTCTCTGGTTCTCTCCTGACGGTGTGTCCGAAAAACTTAAGGACTCTCTCCCGGCAGATTGTAGAAAGGCGCTTCTTTATGTGCAATTCTTTGAGGATTGACTCATTTGTCCGGCGTTCTGTCCACGATATACGGAGCATCTTGCGCCAGCACCACATTTCGAATGCGTCAATCCTCGAGCGCACACGGGCTTTCAATGTCCAGGTTTCAGCCGCATAAAGGAATATCGAGAAGATAAGACCTAAGGGGGTGAAAAGGGGGGCAAAATTCGAGCAGACACACTACTTTACACTCGATGAATAAATAGATAGGTACTATTGACTCTATTGTTGATAATAAAATAAAAAATACTCTTATAAAAATCAAGTAACATTTTTTTTTTTAATACAAACAATGACTAAGTTGTTCTAACAATATGACCCTACAACTAGCAAACCCTACACTATTCACGACACCACACAAACCGCGGGAAAAAAGTAAAATTGACACCGGTTTAAAAATAGAACGCGTTCCCGCCGGCATTGTTGTTGTTTTTTAAAGCGACATTAATATTTTCTCCGGAGCCAAGTCTTTTTACATTGTTACTTTAAAAAAAAATACTTTAATGCACGGTGTCTTCGCACATCATGAAAGCATCATAGCAATTTGTTGTTCCTCGAGTTATTACAAATATGGCTGGACTTTTTAACTTTTATTTCTTTAATGGCTGACCTTAAATTCGCAAGTGTTTTACGTTTCAAACCTAGCCTTTTTACAGAACTCGTTTTAACGCACCTGTGAGCGCCATTTTTAGATGCGTAATGGTGTATTTGTTGTTTTTTTTTATTCTTCATTGAAATGTATTGGAATTTTATGTAAGATGTTGATTTATCAGGTGTTTCTTTTACATATCCTGTAGATGTATTTTCTAAACATTTAAAACCGGTTTGAAGTTTTATTATATAGTTTTATGTGTATTGATTGCATCGAAATATTCATCATCAGCCTATATATAGTCCCTCTGCTGGGCACAGGCCTCTTCCATACAGAAAAGGCATGAGCATTGATCACCACGCTCGTGTCATTGCTTGCTCAAGGAGGATTGGCGATTTCAGACTTTTTAGTCCAGGTTCCCTCACGATGTTTCCTTCACCGTTATTCAATGACACGAGCGTGGTGATCAATGCTCATGCCTTCTCTGTATGAGAGGAGGCCTGTGCCCAGCAGTGGGACAATATATAGGCTGATGATGTGATATAGACTACAAATGCCATTACCAGCGACACGAATAATTTAAAAAAAAAGCAGGCAACAGCAACACGCTTCTATAAACTTGTTTTAATTTTGATAAATCACCTTACTACGCTACGTCACTCATTGTTATTAACTTTCTCAGGTAATTATTAATAGATAGTTAAAAGAGGTTCTGTGCCATCCGCAAGGAGGTCGTAAGCAGATCGTGTGAAAACGATATCAATCTATAGTCAGAGTTTTATTATCTATGCCTTAAAGGCGGGCTGTCAACGTATAATTACACTTTTAATGTTGATTTTTTCGTTAAAATGTTTTATTACGGCTTTCTTTTGTATATTGTGTATTATAGACGTTTTATGGGTGAGAATTTTTGTATAATGACTTTTTAAATAGATAATTATGTAATTAATATGAAAAAAAAGTGTTTATGTTGAAAGACAAGAATGACAGTTTCATTTGCATTTTAAGCGACTTCAAAAAGGAGGCGGTTCTAAATTCGATTGGTATTTTTTAAATGTACACCGATTAATAAATTCTTCTCTAAAAAAATATCAGGTTACTTATGCGTGAAACGGAAGTACTGTCATTCAAGATCTGTCAAAATGGAGGATAAAATTTAATAATTTTGCTATTATTTCATGTTTTTCATATAAAAGAGTACCTATGATATTATATTGACTTAATTATTGTATCTATATATTGATAACATACAAAATATTAAAAGTAAGCTAATTACTAACTAAAGCTAAAAACTAACTTAACCTAACCTAAAACTACAATATTTATTAAAAAATTAAAACAATTACTCTATACTAAATGTTACTACACAGTAAAAATACATGGAAGACAAATCGTTCAAGAAATGAAACAAAACATATATAGCTAAGGAAATAAAAATTGTATGAAAAGCACGCACACATACAACACATACATACATGCACGCACATACACACATAAATTCACACATACACCCGCACGCGCGCACTCACCCACACACACACACACTAAAATGTTGCTAAATGTTACATATAACTATTATAATTTTTGTAATGACTACATAGTTCTTAAATTTCTCTCTGAACTTCTTTAAGCTGTGCCCTATCGGGTCCATATTGTGTCTGTATCATAAGTAATTTGTACCACCTGTTATGCAACATATGGAATGCTAATAAAGATTTGAGTATTGAGTATTATTGATATCATGTTTTTGTGATATTCGTAAAAGTATATAGGTAAATGATAAAAAAAATCCGCAACCGGCTGTAAGTGTGGCTTATAAGTAGGTACCAAGACTAATTGTCACCTTAGAACCTGTCATTATCCCAACTATCTCCAACAAACAGCATCCCATCAAAATGATGTTCTCATACAAATATTTTCACACAATTATTAAGATGATCTTGACGATACCATCGCAAAACTAGATTAGATTTTAATACTGTAATTTAAGTAAGTCCCACGAACTTATCTTGTAGAATCGAAAAAGGTTATGTTATTATTCGAGTTAGTCTGAGAAATATAGAAAGAGAAAGATAGAACGACTTCTTCATTTTTCAAATTGTTGGCGAATAGACGCCATTTGCAAATCGTCGCGTCGCCTAGTTACGGACTTAGTTTTAGAACTTACTAACTTTTAGAACTTTCTAACTTAACAAAGACCGAAAAATCTGTAGGTACAAGTAGTCAGAAGTCAGAACTTCTCACAAATATCAAGTTACGCCGAAATAAAATCATTATCGTGCATAATATTATAGATTGACCTGCAGAGGAGTCGTGTGTGTGTGCACTAATCTCATAAACGTCTGAACAGATTTGGATGGGTATACACTTACCCTGCTTATGCCTCTTTTAGCTATGGGAATGTTTTGGTCCCTTTATGTCAAACTTAATTTTAACTTGACAGAATTTAAAAATAAAAAAAGCCCTACGCAAAAATGACTTACATCATTTTGGATTCTTACACTGCTGGACCGATATTAACTAAACATAGCTGGAACCACCGCAAGGAAACTGCTTTTCAAGTGCAATAAACTGCATCGAAATCGGTTAATCCCTTTAAGAGCTACGATGCCACAGACAGACATCGACGTCAAACTTATAACACCCCTCTTTTTGCGCTCAGGGTTAAAAATCAGCTAAATCGGCCCGGCCGTGCTCGAAACTGACGAACAGCTATTCAATTTTTTTATATATAGATAGTAGCACAAAATTGCTAAGTAAACCTTCATGCTACGAGATAACCTACACAAAAGTTAAGTCTTAAGTCTAGGTTTCCTCGCACGCTAGTAGGTCATCAATCACACACGGCCGACGTGTACAATCACTGGTCCTAGTGTACCAGATAACTGGCCCTAGGTCATAGGGTCGGGCTAGGCTGGCTACAGACAGGCCACTTTCTAAATAATTTTTCGAACTCGACTCGCGACATACTTGTTTTATTTCAAGGTTGGTTTTTGCATGTGGTATTGTTTTTATATAGCTTCATAATCAGTCGAGGAGGAGCTCGTGGCTAAGTAACAGCCGCACGGTTCGACAGATCAAAGGTTAAGCTGCGCTTGGCGCGGTCGTTCCGTAGATGGGTGACCATCTATGTAAAAGCGAGACTCCTCCGTGCCTCGGAAAGCACGTTATACTGTTGGTCCCGGTTGTCGTTTGTAGATCTTTGAAGGTAGGAAGTGGAGAAGGGTGGGAGTTTTGGGGGCTGTCTTTTAGTAAATTTGACGTTCAAAAAGTGCTGATTTTCAGCCTAGTTTTAATAAAGATTTTCTTTAATTTTGATACGATTGACGTACAATGGTAAATGTGTCATTGCTTTTTAAATTTAATGAATCATAAATATGTTGATGAGATTATTTAAAAACTCAATGTTTTTAATTTAAATATTAAATACTAGTTGTTTCCCGTGGCTTCACCGTCTCAAGTCTCTATCTCCGTACTAAATTTCATCCGAATCGATACAGCCGTTTTACCGTAAAACGAAACAAACAAACTCACTTTCGAATTTATAATAATAGTGAGGAAATATTTTCCTAATTGTTAGGATTCACTTAAACACTTCTAATTTAACAATAGTCTTGATTTAATTAAAATTAATGAGACCAGTCGACAGTGTACACCGAGCCTAATCTCCTAAGATATTAGAGCACTCACGACTGGCCCCGGGGCCTAATTCCAAAGCATAACACCCAGACATACCCACAGTATGTAACTAGCTTTAAACACGGGTCGTGTCTTCAATTACACCATGTAAATAGACCATGTAGGTAAATGTTCTCAAATCGTCTCGTGTAAGGTGTACTAGGATTATATTCCACAGTTTTGAGGGACCTACTCATAGATTAAGTAAACTAGAGTTAGATTAAGATAAGCAATCTAAATCGTAGGAAGGTAAACTAAAAAAAGTATACTAGTGTGCGTGTATCGTTCATTTTCTTTCCTAGATGAATTACAACCAGGGGCCTGCTCTAACACCGAACGAAACTTTGGAAAGATAGAAAATAAACGATAACTTTTTTGTGGTGCGGTAAGGTACGATCTGATGCTCTGTACATAGAGGGATGTACTTATACTATCCATATATAACAATTGTTTGCACCTTACCTTATAAGGAAACTTACGAAACTTCAATCGAATCTTCGTTTTCGTTTCGTTCGCTCTGACACACGAGATGTCTAGTAATAAATAAACATTTTAAAAAACTATTTCCCATAGGGAAAAATAAATGCTATTTTAACCCGCTCTGCTGCAATGACGGAAATTTCGAGCAAGAAATTAAAATAAAAAAAACATAGATTAATTATTTAAACACGCTAAAAATCAGCATTTTTTAACGTCAAATTTACAAAAGACAGCCCCCAAAACGCCCGCCCTTCACCACTTCCCATGTGTTATTGCTGGGAACTGGGAAAAAAAGGAGGGAGAAGGCCTTTTCCTAATCGAAGCATAAGGTTTCTTTTCATTTTATATTACCCAGTAACTCAAGTAGCCCATGTCAATTTTCTTCTATAGGTCAATATGAATAGTAATGAACCTAACACTAGCCCGGAGTCCGGAGAACCATGCTACCTACTTAGTACTAACTATACAGCTGACGAAGTAGTGTAATTATAGTGATGTACCGAGATTAAAGTCGGTACCGATAGATTGTATGAAAAATGTAAACAAAGTCGTAACCTATTTTGTTGCTGCGGGACGGTTTTAGTCAGTAAGAGTCTGACACTAACGGCGGGAGGGGTCTTTTGATGACTCCCCATCCGAAAAAAAAACTATTTTGTTATAACTCTGCCACAGCAATTAACAAAATAGCGTAAGGATGGCGCATTTATGTCAATTTCATGCTCTAAACATCATCATTCATCATTTAATGTCATTTTATTTATCTATGTGGGAAAAGTAGAATAAAATAGGTTATGATTTTGTTTACAGTTTTCGTAAAATCAATTGGTACAGATTAAAGTTTTACTATCGATACTAGTGTTGTGTAGTCGATAATTTTAAAATGTATAGTCGGCTATCTTTTTGCCGCTGTTTTACCCGTATTCTGAGGAAAATACTTCGCACACACTAATAAAATATATCTTATGTGTTAATCAAGGCTATAAACTATGTGTGTATTACAATTTCATCCACATCCATTTAGAAGTTTTTCTATACTAATATTATAAAGAGGAAAGATTTGTTTGTTAGTTTGTAGGGTTTTAACTCAAAAACTACTGGACCGATTTTAAAAAATCTTTCATCGTTAGAAAGCTACATCTTTACGAAGTATCATAGGTTATATTTAATTACAGAAATAATTAGCGATCCCTACTGAAACTTCAATAATGTAACCCAAGGTGTAAAAAAAATGTCCACGCGGGCGGAAAGCTAGTGCGTGATAAAGTAACACACAAACAAACATACTCTTATGTACATACATCCTCACAAAGTCGCATTTATAATATTAATAGGATGTTATAGTGATGTACCAAGATTAGTTTTACTATCGACACTAGTGTTGTGTAGGTAGTCGATAATTTTCAAATTCAGTGTTTATTGCATTGCCTTGTGACGTCTATGTAATGAGAAAATTTAATTAGGTAAAATGCTTTATTAGTATTTGTTTCGTTAGTGTGTTAATTAGAAATACAGTTATGTTTTACTAAGAAACTGTGAAAGATAATTTTTAACAGACTTCAAAAAAGGCGGCTCAGTATTCGGTCTGTATGTATGGCAGTGATTTACTCAAAAACGACTGATCCTCTTTGGATGGGGCTTTTGTTATTTAAATGAATATATTATTTTTAAGTTTCTGATAGTAATTAAAATAGTGACCCCTTTGATGGCGTAATGTTGAGTATCGGATACTGGGATCAATTCCCATGTCAGACAAAGTTTTATTAAAATCTTACGGTTGCAAAAAATGAGCGTAAAACGTATAACTGTATCGTAAAACATAAGATTTTATGCAATATACCTTTTGTAAAATTACACTGTGAAGCCAAAAATTGGATTCTAACGGTTTTTTTTTTTATAAAAGCAAAAACTTAATTTTAAACAAATTACTTAAAGCAGCAAGTAATTTAAAATTATTCACTACAACTTATAGCATTACTAACTTCAAAGATATAAAGACATGTTTACAGCTGTCCCGGTTTCAATGCACTGCTGTGTACATCACTAGTAGCTCATATCGCTAGGCTATTAGCAACACCTGTTTAGGTCTAGCCTAGGATAGACCTGTTACTTTAACCATGTGATCTAGACATTTTGATGTTTAGTATTCCTTGCACCTGTTGTGTTGGTTTTTAGACCTTATTCTATTATCTATATCACTACATAGTATAAAACAAAGTCGCTTTCTATGTCCCTATATCCCTATGTATGCTTAAATCTTTAAAACTACGCAACGGATTTTGATGGGGGTTTTTTTAATAGATACAGTGATTAATGAGGAAGGTTTTAGTATGTAATTTGTCAAGTTTTTGTATCCATTAGCTAAAATATCGCGGGCGAAGCTGCTGGCGGGAAGCTAGTATATATATAAAACAAAGTCGGGTTTCTTCTTGACTCCGGGCTGCTTTGTGATTTGTAAAAAAAACAGTGGTTTGAGCCCATTCACAGCAGTCATGTTTTGCCAATCCGTCTACACGAACGAGGCTATTAATAGTCAGGTTTTTATCATCTGCCTAGCCTTTCCCCAACTATGTTGGGGTCGGCTTCCAGTCTAAACCGGATACAGCTGACAGTGCTGCGGGACGTTCGAAAGAGATACCGTGCCCCCGGAATACAAAGGGCTGAGGAAGGAACATGGATGGGTTTTAGTCAGTAAGAGTCTGACACTCCCTTCCGCCCCACCCACGGCAGGAGGGGTCATTTGATGATTTTCCATCCGATACTCCATGGTTAGACTGGTTGTCAGACTTTCTGGCTTTTGACTACCCGTAACGACTGTCAGAGATCTACAAATGAGAGCCGGGACCAACAGTTTAACGTGCTTTCCGAGATGGTCACCCATCCACGGACTGACCGCGCCAAGCGTAGCTTTACCTTTGATCGATCGACCCGTGCGGCTGTTACTTAGCCACGAGCTCCTCATAGTCAAGTCAACAGTCAAGTTTTCATTGCCTTAAATTGTAATAAAAGTCTCCACGTAAGTACTGTTGCAGATTAAGTCTAACTTATAAGAGAGTTAACTATTCTTAAGACGCAGAACTACTGTTAAATGCCCTGAATTTCACAGTTTCACTGTTATAGACATACTAGCTGATTCCCACGGTGTCACCCGCATCTAGTACTACTTTTGCGCACCCTAATAAAAAAACCGGCCAAGTGCGTGTCGGGCCACGCGCAGTAGGGTTCCGTAGTAGGAGTTAGTTAGTCGACTATAGCTCTGTAACCGGTTAAGCCTACTTAGCCGTGATAGTTTTCCTTATAATTTCATTACATGTACTACGTCTGTGATTTTTTTCACATTTCTAGGTATAGCCATTCAAAAGTTAGAGGGGGGGGTAACTCGTATCGAACAAAAAATTTCACTTAAAATCTAGCTATTTCGCAAATGGCTCGCTTAACTGAAAAATGGTCTTCACACACCCATAATATTTTTGAAAGACCTATCTAACGATACCCCACACGAAGGGGTACGCGAGAAAAAAAATATTCATCCCTACTTTACATGTTTGGGAGCTACCCTAAAAAAAAATATTTTTCAAAATTTTATTTTACCACTTTTTCGGCGTGATCAATATACATATTCATACCAAATTTCAGCTTTCTAATAACAAAAACCACGGAGCTATGCCGCGGACAGACAGACAGACAGACAGACAGACAGACAGACAGACGGACAGAGCGAAACTATAAGGGTTCCTTGTCGGACTACGGAACCCTAAAAAGGGGTAAATCTTTTTCTGGGGTTCTGCAGTCGAAAAGGGACTCTTAGTTTCGCCATATCTATCTGTCTGTCGGTCCGTGGCATAGCTCATAGGTCGTACAAGAAAGCTAAAGTTTATGACATACAATTTGTATGGTTATGCATATTAATCACGGGAAAAGGCTAGGCAGATGATATGCATATTGATCACGCCGACAAAGTGACAAAAAAAATTTGAACATTTTTTTTTTCTACCTATCGAACACGTAAGGTGGGGATAATTTTTTTCTCATATATCCTGTCGTGTGGCATATAATTGGATAGCTCTTTTAAAAATAAAGCAGGTGTGTGTGTGTGTGTACACCATTTTCCAATTTCGCGAGCCGTTTTCGAAATATCGGGCTGTAAAGTGCATATTTTTATTAAGGTCTAGGACCCCCTTCAATCTTCTGACTGCTCCAAGATTTATAGTAAAATCAAAAACATAGCATATATAACGAACTTAAAAAGAAAACTATCCCACGCTCGACACGCAATTGGCTGGTTTTTAGGGTTCCGTAGTCGACAAGGAACCCTTATAGTTTCGCCATGTCTATCTGTCTGTATGTCCGTTGTATAGCGCAGAGATTCTTGATACTAGAAAGCTGATATTTAATATGGATATGTATATTGATCACGCGGACAAAGTGGTAAAATAAAAATGTCAATATAACATTTTATGTAAATCAGTCCATCCGTTTTCTCGTGAAAGTGCAACAGACATGAAGATAGACAGACGGTATTGCCATCTTAAAAAACTAGCATTACTGGTCATCTCAACGGAGCGTGTTCTCATAACCTACATCCCTATAAAAGCTACCATATCAAGCAGCTGTGTCGTAGTATGCTTTAATTATCAACTCCCGTACCGTATTATTAATTTATTCTATTAATAGTAGCTTGCAGACGGTCACACCTGACTCATAAGCATTTTTATGACATGCGACTCCCTTAAGTGGTAAAGAAACCGGCCTCTTTGGTACTGTTATTCTTTTTTAGGGTTCCGTAGTCCGACAAGGAACCCTTATAGTTTCGCTCTGTCCGTCTGTCTGTCTGTCTGTCCGCGGCATAGCTCCGTGGTTTTTGTTATTAGAAAGCTGAAATTTGATATGAATATGTATATTGATCACGCCGAGAAAGTGGTAAAATAAAATTTTGAAAAATATTTTTTTTTAGGGTAGCTCCCAAACATGTAAATTAGGGATGAATTCTTTTTTCTCGCGTACCCCTTCGTGTGGGGTATCGTTAGATAGGTCTTTCAAAAATATTATGGGTGTGTCAAGACCATTTTTCAGTTAAGCGAGCCATTTGCGAAATATCTAGATTTTAAGTGAAATTTTTTGTTCGATACGAGTTACCCCCCCTCTAACTTTTGAATGGCGTTACTTAGAAATGTGACAAAAATCACAGACGTAGTACATGTAATGAAATTATAAGGAAAACTATCACGGCTAAGTAGGCTTAACCGGTTACAGAGCTATAGTCGACTAACTAACTCCTACTACGGAACCCTACTGCGCGTGGCCCGACACGCACTTGGCCGGTTTTGAACTTTGCAACATTTAATTTCAGCTGTCATTGTCGAAAAAATACGAAAATGGTGGCAAATTTGGTATTCGACTTTTAAATAGATTTAATAATACGTTAAGTAAATTCATATGGTAACATTTATGTTCAAATGGCGTTGTTGAAAAAAGGCAATGGAGTAGGCATTTTTTAAATAGACGCTAAGTAAAGTTTTTTTCAATCGATAAATTTTTCAATCGTCAATTTTTTTTTATCTGATGAATAAATATCTCAATTTTATTTGAATTTATCAAACTATAATATTTATTCTTTATATGTAGTTATGTGACTATCGATAAATCAGCCTTAATAAGGGTTAAGTTACTGTTTTAATTTAAAATCCGACTAGACATCAATTTGTTTCAACACCCCTAGCTACTTAACTATGACAAATGAACAAAACAAACATATCCCTCTAATGAAGCATGTCAGTGAAAGACAGCACTATATTTAGTTTAATTAAGTTGGAAGGAAAAGAGAAAGTATCGTAGTCTATGGTATGAGGAAACCATAGAGCACTTTAGGTGATTAATAAGGTGGTAAATGCCAGAAAAATAAAGCAATTAAGTATGTATATTATTTTACGTGTATATATACGAAGTTGTAATAGTTGAGTTATGTTATGAAAATGGTGTTCTTGAAAGGATTGGTAGGGATGGAACATTCTTGAAAGACTTATCGATAAAACAATATAAACACTCATACATTTAATCGTTTTTGTCATTAATATTGCAAGTATTCTTTTGGCAGATTTTGCAAACTCATAAATAGATGATTTAAGTTTATTTAAATTTGTATATGTTAAAATAAAAATATTATGCCTAAATTGCCATAAATATATAACTATTTACCAAGTGCAAGCTTGTACTATCGATCCGCACGGCGACCTGTTCTATACTCAAATACAAAATAACGATAACATAAAACTATCGATACTCTTCACATCACTACAGCTAAAGTGCCGTTACGACTGAGGCTTTTTTCTGGGACCATAAACTACCCGCTCTATATTATACAAAATATTGTAATTTACGATGCTACACACTACTGAGACTTATGACAATGTTTCTATCGACTCGTTCAGCCGATTGCAACTTTCTTTCATTATATAGGTACATTATATTTTTGACACAATATGTCAAAAATTTGAAGGAGCTCGTAACTCGATCGATCAAAGGTTAAGCTACGCTTAGCGGGTCGGGCCGTGGATGTGTGACCATCTATGTCATAGCGAAAATCCTCCGTGCCTCGGAAAGCACGTTAAGCTGTTGGTCTCGGCTGTCATTTGTACATCTTTGACAGTCGTTACGGGTAGTCAGAAGCCAGAAAGTCTGACAACCGGTCTTACCATGGGGTATCGTGTTACCCGGTTATTGGGTTGTGGGGGTCAGATAGGCAGTCGCTCCATGTAAAACACTGGTATTCAGCTGCATCCGGTTTAGACTGAAAGCCGACCCCATCATAGTTGGGAAAAGGCTAGGCAGATGATGACATATGACAAAAAATTTTTTCGATTCGACTTGTAAGTGTAGGAATTAGATCTTACCTACTTAGAATTAGATCCAGATAACTGGACAGAAAGTATTGTATATGTTAATCCAGATTATTATCTATGTTTGTACCAAATTTCATGCAAATTTATTCAGTAGTTTTTGCGTGAAATAGTAACAAACATACACACATCACATCACAACTGTCGCGGTGGCCTAGTGGTTCAGGCACCTGCATGTCGTGTATGAGTGTGCGCGTTCAAAACGTGGCAAATACCAATGTGATTTTTCTAAAGTCATAAGTACTTTCTAAGTACATCTTAGACGTCACTGACTAACGGTGAAGGAAAACATCGTGAGGAAACCCTACACACATCTTAAAAACTATCGCTTTTATATAAACGGTGTGCAATGCTCCCATCCAGTTTGAGTGTCCCTTTTACTTGAACAAAAAGCGAATCCGTTTAAACTACTTGTTTTTTCAACCAGCTGTATGTATGCCTGTATGTTTGTATGTTGAAAAAAACATAGTTTCCCGGACAAGCAACATCTAGGCCATGTATGCAGGTGACCGCCACACTTAGCCATGTGGGCTGGCTAGACGGCAAACGAGTCTAGAACCCGATCCTACTGGGCTAAATGGCAATACGACTATTTTTTTTTACATCATAATTTTTAACGGCCATCATTTGCATATGTATTGGAATTTTGTTAGTGACTTACTATGATTAGGCCAGTGCTTTTAGCCTCTAAAAACGGTAAAAAGTGAATTAAATAATAGTAGGATGAAACCCATTGGAAAAGGAGGAGAATACAATAAAAATGATAGGAAAAATAAATTACGGGCGATCTGAGGTCGGGAAGTGGGGGGGAGGGGGGGTTAAAGTTAAAAAAACGGTTTATCTCAATTTCCGGCAAAACTACAAGTCCTATGAAAAAAAGTTAAATGGCAAAGTTGTAGGTAATAAAAAGATCTACAACTTTTGGATTGACACTTTTTCACATAACCTCAAAATTTATGTGAAAAATTCAAAATACCAAGTTTTTGGTTTTTTATTTTTATCTTTTACAATAATTAATTTTTTATCACGAAATTTGGTGAAAACTTACCTTTTTATGTCCCAAACACACTGTAATTTATTTGATTTAAAATGATTATTTTTTCACCCTTATTTTGACTTAATATCGAAAAAAAACCCTAATTTTCAATCGAAAATTCTCGTGTCAAAATATCACTTTTTTTTAAAAAGTCGGCTGTCTTTTTGTTCTTTGAAATCTCTACTTTCAGATGGTATAAAAAATATTTACATTGCTATGGTAAATGTTCTCAGAAAATATAAAGAAACGCTACGAAATAACAGTTAGCAAGGCCAAGATCCTTCTAGCAACTCCCCACTTCTCTATGAAATACCTTTTGATCAGCTAAAAGGTATTTCATAGAGAGGTCCGAGGTTCCGTAGGTCACTCAGATACATAAGTTATCTAAAAATAGCAATAAATAGGCATCTACGCAAATAATTTAAGCCGGTCTAGGCCTTACTACCTGTTATTATGTAGCGTTTCTTTATATTTTCTGAGAACATTTACCATAGAAATGTAAATATTTTTTTATACCATCTGAAAGTAGAGATTTCAAAGAACAAAAAGACTACCGACTTTTAAAAAAAAAGTGATATTTTGACACGAGAATTTTCGATTGAAAATTAGGGTGTTTTTTCGATATTAAGTCAAAATAAGGGTGAAAAAATAATTATTATAAATCAAATAAATTACAGTGTGTTTGGGACATAAAAAGGTAAGTTTTCACCAAATTTCGTGATAAAAAATTAATTATTGTAAAATATAAAAATAAAAAACCAAAAGCTTGGTTTTTTGAATTTTTCACATAAATTTTGAGGTTATGTGAAAAAAGTGTCAATCCAAAAGTTGTAGATCTTTTTATTACCTACAACTTTGCCATTTAACTTTTTTTCATAGGACTTGTAGTTTTGCCGGAAATTGAGATAAACCGTTTTTTTAACTTTAACCCCCCCTCCCCCCCACTTCCCGACCTCAGATCGCCCGTAATTTATTTTTCCTATCATTTTTATTGTATTCTCCTCCTTTTCCAATGGGTTTCATCCTACTATTATTTTTTTTGTTTTCAAAAGTTAAAAGCACTGGTCTAGATGATGTTGTTTTGTTTACTTTTTCCAAAGATCCATGAGATAGAACCTTTCTTGTACATTTATTAATTTTAAATACAAATATTAATAACTAGCCTTCCGCCAGCGGCTTCGCCCGCGTGGACGTACAAACTTTGCCCCCCTTTTTCACCCCCTTAGGGATAGAACTTAAGGAAATCCTTTCTTATGGGATGCTTTCGTCATACAAAGAACACACCCTCCAAGTTTCAGGTCTCTACGATCGAAAGTTTGTATGAAACTCTGACATTTTTAATTTGAATTCGTCTAGCCCACGCGGGCGTATCTGCTGGCGGAAAGCTAGTTAGTAATTAATGTTAGTTAGGGTTACTTGTCCTTTGTCGCATGCTTAAATAACAGACACAATAACATTGTTACTGTAGTTTTTAAAGTGTTAATTATGTTAGAAACGTCGCGGTTACATCAAAGCCTCGTGACGTCACACCCAGACTAAAGCAATAAGTTATTCTGTGCACGTCAGATGGCGCTTTTGCACGCCGCCGGATGTGCTGCGTGTGCGCACCGCGACGACTCCATTAAAGAGCGGCGACCTATTTTTATTGCCCTTTTTATTATTTATAAAAATGGCTTAGTATATAATATTCTTATCACCCGCGTCCCGAGGGAACTACTTCAAGCACCCGGATAAAAAGTAGCGTAGAACCTTCTCCAGTATTCCCTCTATCTCCGTACTAAATTTCATCCAAATCGGTCCAACCATTCGGTCCTCTTGAATCACTCTATCTATTAAAACGTATATAATACTAGCTGTTTCCCGCGGTTTCACCCGCATCCCGAGGGAACTACTTAGCGCACCCGGGTAAAAAGTAGCCTATGTTGTTCCTCAGGGTCTATTCTATCTCTGTACCAAATTTCATTTATATCGGTTCAGTAGTTTTGGCGTGAAAGCGTAACAGACAGACAGAGTTACTTTCGCATTTTTAGTAACGCACAGCCTAAACCGCTGATCGTAGAGACCTGAAACTTGGAGGGTGTGTTCTTTGTACGACATAGGCATCCGATAAGAAAGGATTTTTAACTTGCTGGGGGAGGCACCGCTGACGCGCGCACTCCGCACTCTGAACCTCATAGCTAATAAGATAGACCTATTTTGTTGCTCACTGAGTGTGTTTGAGAAAACAGCTTTATATATAATTAGTTACAAAACAGAATAGTTTATAGGATAGAGATATAAGTAGGGATATGATATATTAAGTAAGAAATTGTTTTAAGTATTAAGGTATAATATTATATAAGTTACACTATCGCATTAGATTAGTCTGTAAGGATAGTTGTAAGAGTGGAAAAATAAATAAATAAATAAAATATTTTTACCGAAATTCTACACTTAAGGGGGTGAAAAAGAGGGGCAAAGTTTGCATGGCCACGCGGGCGAAGCCGCTTGCGGAAACCTAGTATAAAAGAAAAAAAGAAAGAACATTTATTTCAAGACCCGCACAGGAACCCGCATAAACAATGTAAAAATCAAAGAGCGACTGGTTAGTCTACCTGTACAAGACCGAAAAATGCTCCGACAAACACTGATACTTAGCTGCATCTGGTTAGACTGGAAGCCGACCCCAATATATTTAGGAAAAGGCTAGACAGATAATGATCTGTGTCCAAACCAATAAAACAGTTCCTTATACGAGTAAATTTATTTAAATGCCTTTTAAAGTTTTTGAAGAAATAGGTAATACCTATATTGTAATAGAATAGTTAATTTATTCGGCCGCATAAGGCTGGTCGCATGCGCCTCAGACTTACTGCCCATGGCTCGCTCTCACATAAATACAGAGACGCGCCTTATCTGTACGCCCGATGGGTTAAATGTTAACTGTGAATATGGCGCGAGGTATAAGCGGTAGCGGGTGTACTGCTTACAAGTCTTAAGTATAGTTTTAAACATCGTATCACGAGCATAATATCTTTGACAATGCCTATAAAGGTTTATAGGGTTCTGTAGGCGACAAGAAATCCTTATAGTTTTCCCATGTCCGTCTGTCTGTCCATAGCATAGCTTAGAGGTTCTTAGTACTAGAAAGCTGAAATTTGGTATGGATATACATATTGATCACTAAAATATAAAATATCATAAAATTCTTAAAAAAATATTTTGAGATATATATATATATATATATAAAAAATATTTTCCCTACACATAAAGTGGGAATGATTTTTTTTCTCGTGCATCCCGTCTTGTGGGTTATCGTTATATAGGTCTTTCAAAAATAAAATAGGTGTGTGAAGATCATTTTCCAATTTAGGAAGCCGTTTGAGATATTTCAAGCTTTAACGTGCATATTTTTGGTTGGTTCGAGCGTCCTCTATCTTCTGAATCTGCTGCTCCTAGATTTGTGAAAAAATCACAGACGTAGCATATAATCTAAATGAACTTAAAAGGAAAACTATTCTTCTTATATGGCTTCTTAAGAAAAGTCACATAGCTTTTGGCTTGAGAACCTGTTTTTTTTAACCACTGAACTCTCATCAATCACGAAATACTTACTTACGAAACATTTATTATGAGATTAGACATTTAAACGCACACTATTTACTGTTTGTTCAAACGATTTATCTATCTATATCTATCTATTACTAAGGTGACAAGACAAAAACAGAAGCAGAATATATTTGTTATTGTAAACATTATTTTGCTTTCGACGCCATCCTTACAGGAGGGAATAGAACTCAAAATCGGTTGAATAAGCTGCAAAAAGAAATTTGAAGTTTTTGTAACCTTATTGTAAATGAAGTATAGTTCACAAATACAGGTACATCGACAACTCCTCCACTATTATTTTCTGATTAAATTCGTTGCGGGTTCCAAGACCGTAAAAATAATCTCTGGGACTCGTCGAGCTTCATCGCCTCGGCGTTTTCTGGTGGCCGCCACTGTTGATTCTGGCTTTCAAGAGTTGCAGTGGTTGGGAACAGTGTGGAGGGCTTGTCCCATTAAAAAAAATACCCTACATCGACCCGCTATCTCTTATGCTTTGCGCCATACAACGCGGAAACAATACGACTGACCGCGCGGTTACCAAGAATGGCTGCAAACCTGACGGTCTACCGTGTGGCGCTGATAACTGCCTGGATTTGGCTGAGATAAGGAGCTAGCGGCCTCTCAGAACCGAGAAGCGTATCAACAAGGCCATCGACACAGGATTTTATAAGCTTTTATCGAAAATTTACAAAAATATGAGTCATGGATAGACTACGAAGACATACGCGAGAAAAAAAAAATTAATCCCCACCTTACTTTTATGGGTAGAACCTACCCTAAAAATAATCTCAAAATTTTATTTTACCACTTTGTCGGCGTGATCAATATACATATATGTACTACCTCTGAGCTATGTCGCGAACAGACAGACGGACATGGCGGATCTATAAGGGTTTCTTGTCGGACTACGGAACACTAAAAAGGTTATAATATAGTGTCTAATGCTGTATAGATAATGGTGCGGAACCCATCGTGCGTGAGTCCGGCTCGCTCTTGGCCGATTTTTTCACACATCGCGAACTAAGGGCCAAGTTCACCAACGTAATCGGCATCGGTACAAAAATATTTTTTAACTTGAAAAGCGAGAATTTTCGTGTTACCCACTTCTTGTTTAAACTTGGATTGGTAATCGACTGTATAGGAATAAAAAGCACAAATGATAGTGTTACTCTTTGAAACTTGGAAGTTGGAATTTACTGTAAACAGCTGTTTAGTTGATCGGACTGTTATCATGTTGGTGAACTTGGGCCTAAATATAGGTGTAAGACGTGTAAAATCTTTTTGAATTAGATCTGTTTTTCAATCCAATATGGCGGCTATCCCGTCAGGGACGATTACCAATGGTAAACGATCCTTGACGGGTAATCTTGTAACTTTTTCCCCTTTCACGTAAGTTTAATAATAAATT
Organism: Pyrrhia umbra; assembly: GCA_963891755.1. Lineage (NCBI taxonomy): Eukaryota > Metazoa > Arthropoda > Insecta > Lepidoptera > Noctuidae > Pyrrhia > Pyrrhia umbra. The sequence goes on from OY982944.1 coordinate 6,111,037, forward strand.
TATACAGTGCTGCCACAAAAACGTAGTCAGTTCGTAAAATATAGCTGTGTTAGATAGTGAAACTTATGTTCCCGGAAGTGTACTAGACGTTTCGGTTCACGTAACTTAACACTGAGTGCTTGAAATGCAAAAAAAAAATGCGGAAATCAAACATAGTTTTAATATCAAAATTCGTCCGGCTTTGAATGAAATGTGAAATGGGTTTTTTGGTCTACACTTCCTCTAGCAATGAGTGTAAAATATTTTCTTGTACTACACTCGAAGGAGCTCCTGGCTAAGTAACAGCGGCATGGTTAGACCGATCAAAGGTTAAGGTGCGCTTGGCGCGGTCGGTCCGTGGATGGGTTACCATCTATGTCATAGCGAGACTCCTCCGTGCCTCGGAAAACGTGAAGCTGTTAGTCCTGGTTGTCATTTTTAGATCTTTGACAGTCGTTACGGGTAGTCAGAAGCCAGAAAGTCTGACAACCAGTCTTACCAAGGGGTACCGTGTTACCCGGTAACTGGGTTGTGGAGGTCAGATAGGCAGTCGCTCCATGTAAAACACTGGTACTCAGCTGCATCCGGTTTAGACTGGAAGCTGACCCAACATAGTTGGAAAAAGGCTAGTCAAATGATTTTCTTGTACTACACCTATTGTCATTTCTTAGTATTCAAAGAGTTAGCGGCCATTTTAATGAAAACATTTAAAAGGTTACGACCTAAGTGACACACTAACATGGCGCTTATTTTCTGCATACGAACTACGTGAGTGTAAGCACTGTAATATACAGCATCCAGAAAACGGGTAAAACCACGCGAATAACTTGTTGAGAAAACGTAAACGAAACACGGAAGTTAGTATTGAAGACCAAAATGATTTCCAATTAAACATTAATGTTTGGTCTTACTGTGGACGTAGAATTCTTTAGTCGAACTACTGTGACCATGGGTTAGGAATTCCGCGCGATTTTTATCAAAAAATACTTTTCAAGTTATTTTCCTTCACATTTTTTTTGTTTTCGAAAATTATGTGAAGGAAATACATAGAATTATATAATTATAATTTATGAATTTTTGATGTAACTAGCTGCACCCGGCATGCGTTGCAATGCCACGTTTTTAAGGCCATGGACCTTCGTGAAAGTACACAGAGGAACCCACCTAAGTTTCATCATAACTGGTTAAATGGTTAAGGAACCCATAGAAGGCAAACATACAATCAATCATCTTTATTATATACTAGCTTTCCGCCCGCGGCTTCGCCCGCGTTGGCAATTTTTTTATCACCTTGGGTTTCATTATTCAAGTTTTAGTATTGATAATCGGAAATAAATATAGCGTATGACACTTCATAAAGATGTAGCGGTCCAGTCGTTTTTGAGTTAAATCCCTACAAACAAACAAACAAATCTTTCCTCTTTATAATATTAGTATAGATAGAAGTAACAAAGCTAGTCATAACTTTTTGTTGCTTTCGTATTTTAGAAGACTTACTCTACTTACTGGGATGATAACAATTGTTAAAATACTTATTATAATGCCCTTCTCCGAGTCTTGCTTGGCTCTGTCACAATTTTATCAAAGACATTGCAGACGTTTAAACTTGGAAATATTAAATAAAAAAAACCAATAGCTTTAAACTTAGGTCCAAAGGTACATACAAAATTTTGGCTAAGAAAATTCAAAAAAGAAAACATTAGGTATATTAATATTAAGGTAATCAAATTCACATTAATAAAAACTTCTAAAGTTATATTTAATAAAGTTAAAAAAAAGGTTACCTAAGATTTTCTCCTTCACACCCACAAAGCTCCCATATAAATAAAAACATCCAAAACAAAAAAAATACAAAAATCATTTTTTGCTAGACTTGAAATCAAATCCAAGGGCTTCACGCTTCACGGCTGCCTCTCACCGCTAGACTAAAAAAAACATTTACACAACCTAGGCTCATTCACCGCAGGGGACCAAAAATAACGCAAAAAGTGGTCACACTATTTTATTAAAGTCTGAGCGCGGAAGCTTAAATGATTTGCAATGAATCGTTTGTCGAATAGATATATTCTTTGGATGGAGTAGGGTGACCATGGATTAGGGTTTTTTAGAGGATCGTTCTTATTTAAAGAAACACTGGCTGGTGATAATAAAACTACATCATCTTCGGGTGAAAATTAAGGCTGTGTTAATCTCCGTCTGGACCGTCCGAGATTACTAATATGAGTTTAGAAAAGTCACATTGGCATTTGCCAGGTTTCGAACCCGCTCAATCGTACACGAGAGGCAGGTGCCTTAACCACTAAGCCACCACGGCTTTTTACAATTATAGTAGTCGATTTTTTTTTTCATATCCCACAACTATCTAAATAATGGTGACTCCACACGGTCCATCGCGATGCTGTCGGTTCGTCGCTCGTTCCGGGCGGCGGCTCTCGCGTGTGAACCAGCCTTATGTTATCTAAATAATGGCCGCTACACGTTTAGATGCCCTTGCTAAGAGCGCTGTGTGATTAGGCTCACGGTTTGTGGGTAAGCAGAGACCTAGGTTCCACGTAGTTATTGTACAGGAATTATTTTGATGAAATTTTCGAGAATTTGTCTTCAAAGAAGGGAGTTCTGTATTCGACCCGTATGTATGTTTGTATGTCCGCGATTTTATCCAAAACTACTGATCCGATTCGAATGGGGTTTTCTTTATTTAAATGCATATTTTTCAAGGAAGGTTTTAGTCCTATATAATAGTATGTTAGGATCTGATGTACATCTTCGGAGTTGACAATGGAACTCTTCAATTACTAACAGCAGAGGACCCGCGATTGCTGCAATCGCATGCCTATGTATTGCTTTCACCATTCTATAACATAACATCACGCATCTAAGCTCTAGAGGAGAAAGTAGAGGTGTACAGTACACCCTTATTAAAGGTGATGACCACTAGACATAAGGATATTGTAATTTAGATAAATTACAAACAGATTCACCGAAAACCGAAAAATAAAAAACTTTTTTGCAAAAATACGACTTAAAAAACACTACAAATTGAAAAACAACTAATACATCGTTGTAGACGTTCGTGTATGTAATATTTTGTAACTTCGTAAGTATCACTACAATATTTATGAAAAAAAAATGAGCAGATGTATTAGTATCCAAAGACCTTAAGAATGACATACATAACACTAAAACAACGGCAGTGGTAGTTATCATTTTATTCCCCGGAGACGGCGACCAATACCTAATTGGAGACACCGACTTCAAGCACGATTGTATTACCTAGTTATTTTTCGATTTGTAGTGTGTTTTATTACGTACTAACTTTCCGCCAGCGGCTTCGCCCGCGATATTTTAGCCAATGGATACAAAAACTCGATAAATTATATACTAAAACCTTCCTCTTGAATCACCCTACCTATTAAAAGAAACCGCAGCAAAATCCGTTGCGTATTTTTAAAGATCTAAGCATACATAGGGACAGACAGCGGGAAGCGACTTTGTTTTATACTATGTAGTTGATTCTCATGCTAACAATATGCTTTTACCTTGAGCATAATGTATGACATAACCGATGCAGGAGGTCACTCCGATCAAATAACCAGTCGCACGACTCGGTAGCAACCGGTTTGTCAGTTTACATTTTTGGGGACTTAAAATAATGATTCGATATTCAGATTGGGAGAATCGAATGCGTAGGTGATCGAAATATTGCGTCGGGTTTTAGGTACAATACGAATGAATTCCAGTCTTTTACAATAAATAGCGGCCCGTCCCGGCTTCGCACGGGTAGCCTATGTTACTCAGGGTGAATGTAGCTTTCCAATGGTGAAAGAATTTTTGAAATCGGCACAGTAATTTTGAGTTTATTTATTACATACACACAAAAATACAAATCTTTCCTCTTTATAATAGTAGTGTAGATAAAACATATTCAAATTGATTATTTGCTGAAAATTCAAATATTTCATCATCATTATCTGCCTAGTCTTTTCCCCACTATGTTGGGGTCAGCTTCCAGTCTAACCGGATGCAGATGAGTATCAGTGTTTTACATGGAGCGACTGCCTATCCGATCTCCACAAACAGTTACAGGGTAACACGATACCCCTTGGTAACACTAGTTGTCAGACTTTTTGGCGTCTACAAAACCCGTAACGACTCAAAGATGTAAAATGACAACCGGGACCAACAGCTTAACGTGCTTTCCGAGGCACGGAGGAGTCTCGCTATGACAAAGATGGTCACCTATCTACGGACCGACCGCGCCAACCACAGCTTAACCTTGATCGAATCATACGGCTGTTACTTAGCCACGAGCTCTTCTAAGATGAGTGTTTAACGGGTACTCAGACTCTTTTAAGGGTTTTAATAACTGACTGACCCTTACTTGAGGAGTCACGCGTGATGAAACAACCTATAGCACTCACAAATGTACCTTTTTGATATCGGTTTAGTAGTTCCATAGATAACTTCCCTACTTACAAACATACATACTGTATTTTAACACACATACATGCTCTATAACATCTTTTTTATTGACGCCAGAATTCCGCGAACCTAACTGACAGATATTTTAATTCCAAAAGAAGTTGGATATGACCGTCAACATATTCGTTGGAGGATATCAATATTAAAAACTATTTTTCCATTGTTGCAGGATCCAAATCGAAGGTAGAATGTACTCCAGAGGTGATGAAGGTGACCATACCAATGGATGGAGATAGGAGCGTCACATACTTGCAACATCTCAAAGGTAAGCCTTATAACTCAACAACGGACCATTTATTTTCCCACTGCTGGGCACAGGCCTCTTCTCGTACAGAGAAGGCATAAGCACTGATCACAGCGCTTGCTCAAGGCAGATCGGTGATTGCAAACATTTTTATTAGGCCTGGTTCTTCAACGATATTTTCCTTTGCCAACTTCGTCCAAGATAACCTTTGGTAAATAATCAATGTATGCGATTGCCATTGGCTAATAGCTGTAAGTAGCTATCATCAGCCTCCTGCCATATCCTAAACTATCTACTAGCCATTCACTTTAATACTCAGAACCTTATCATACATCCTTTTGAGTGATTGGAAATCATCAATTTTGCCCTACCGCTGTGAGCGGAGTGTGAGGCATTATCAGACTCTTACTGACTAAAACCCATCCATGTTCCTTTCTTTGTCTTTGCGTTCCGGGGGCGCGGTAACTCCGAACGATTCCGCAGCCCTGGCAGGTTGTCATTATCAGGCGTGGTCGCAGCCAAATATCTGGGGGGGATTCATCAACTACCAAAATTAGCCGAAATATCGGCCGAAGCCAAAGTTAGCCAAACCAACTCCGAAATTGACCTACCAATGCGTAATCACAAAATTTTCATACATTATTTATTTTTAGGAGTTTTGTCAATTGGACGTGTACTATTTGGGGGGGGGCATGTCCCCTGTGACCCTCCCCCCCCCCCACTCGGACCGCCACTCATTCAGATATATCCATAGAGATGCAATCCCGAACATTACGCGGTCACAAAAACGTAACCATTTTTTTAAATGCAGACGTAGCTTTGAAACTAGTAATCATTTTGATGTAAAATTATATCTATCTCTCTCACACTAACAGAAACGTAATGTTCATGACATCTGTATGATAAGGATGGCATTTACTACAAATTTGCCCATTATTATTGTTAAAATCGTCCTGCTGATAGATTCAAACCGGCTTCCCAGTGACAGATGTCATGAATTATGACTGGTCAGAACCTTTATGGCACGCATTTTGCTTGGTGATTGCACATCTAGTTACTTTAGTAACATATATATCTATGCAGCCACTGGTCATTATATCCTTCACTCCTCATCGCATATCCACAGCATGCCAGATGATTTCCACACAACTTCTTAATTATTCGCGCCACTTTCAAACTTCCTATTGTACTTAATCTACGTGGAAATTACAAGCAAAGATACGTGTCTCAACTTAGCTTACACTAGAGTCTTTGTTCATTATAATATCTTTGTTAGCGAGGAGAGTGAAAGCAGCTCTTTCGCATACTAATTAATAACATTGTCGGCCATATTGTGTACTTGAATAGAGGAAACTGTGTGAAGTTTGTGGAAATATGAGAGTTTGCCTTGTTAGTACAATGGGGTATTAATTTTGGTATGAAAATTCAGTATTAATAATATTATTATTATGAACTAGCTTTTGCTCGCGGTTTCACCCGCGTCCCGGGGGAACTACTTAACGTACATGGATAAAAAGTAACCTAAAACCTTCTCCAGGGTTCCCTCAATCTTTGTACCAAATTTCATACAAATCGGTCCAGCCGTTCATTCGTGATGCCGTGAACAAGGGAAATAGGGATTATTTCTATATATAAGGGGAATATTTCTTATCAACATGACTTATTTGTAATTTATGAAAGTTGAAATAACGGATGGATTATTGTGGATTACGTATTTGACCAAAATGTCGATAATGTAATCCGTCAGATAAGTTAAATGTGACGAGAATAAAACCTAAAACCACGGCGGGATCATTTCATTGTTCTCACTCTCTCTTTTTTTTACATACAATTAAAATATTTGACGGGTGTCTTTGTAATTGGTCATCCGCCATACTGAATTTAGTCGTCAAAATGTAGCTTATGTCACATTGACGAATCGATTGACAATTTTAATTTAAAATAAATTAAAATCGGTTCAGGGCTACTGTGCACAGGGCCGGATTTAGGGGAGGGCAACCGGGGCGAAAGCCCGGGGCCTCCACAAACGGGGGGCCCCCACAATAGAGACTGAAAAAAAATTCTTTCAAATCGTCATCAAAAAAGAAGTCATCATCGATTTTTCCGCGAAAAAGTTCGAAAGGTTCCGTTTGTTAACCCTAAAATTTAATTTCAAATAATTCCTGTTTCCATTTATATTTATATGTGTTTGTTCGGTTTCACAATAAATTATTTATTGAAAAACTCGACTGAAAAAAAAATGTTTACTTTATTTGGAAAATAATTTGGGGCGAGGGGGCCTCCGCTCCTTTGTTGCCCCGAGGGCTCTGGACCTCTAAATCCGGCCCTGACTGTGCATCATGATACACTAGCTTTTTCCTGCGGTTTCACCCGCGTCCCGAAGGAACTACTTCGCGAACCCGGATAAAAAGTATCCTATATGTTAATCCAGGTTATAAACTATCTGTGTACCCAAATTTCATCCAAATCCGTTGAGTAGTTTTTGCGTGAAAGAGTAACAAACATACATCCATACATTCTTACAAACATTCGCTTTTATATTATTAGTAGGATGATACGCAACGTAGTACACTGCTAATATCATTACCCTTCCCTATGCCGTAGTCGGCAAAAATTAAATTATCAAATAATATTGTTATTTATAACCTTATATCACTGGGGAGTTTGTTGCGCCACTTCTTCCCAAGCTAAAACACATAGGAAGTGTTGAAGGGCGGGCGTTTTGGGAGCTGTGTTTTGTAATTTTGACGTTCAAAATATGCTGATTAGAATTTTCAGACGATTTTTGAATTTTAACTGTAATCTTCTATAATATAAAAATTAATCGCTGAATGTGTTGCTAGGCGCAAATCTCGAGAGCAGCTAAACCGATTTGGATGACATTTAGTACAGAGATAGAATGGACCATGGAGAAAGTTTTAGGCTATTTCTATCTGGATGCCTCAAGTAGTTTCCTGGGAACGCGGGTGAAACCGCGAGCAACAGCTAGTATTAAATGAAAATGTTACTTATTAAAAAGTTTTGATAGTGCCTCCTTTGAACGTGCACTGACGTCTCAATAGAGCTGGGTAGACAGCAGATATATCAATAAGACTGAATTTCGATGGCAACTGAATATGTTGGATTGTTTCGATTGATCCCTCACAGGAACAGACGCTTCAGTAGAGAGGGGGTAACAGGAACACACCGTGAGAATTCAGTTATCGTCCTATTGGTTACTATAGCTTACCGCCAGCGGCTTCGCCACGAACTCAAATAAAAAATGACAGACTTTCATACAAACTTTGCCCCCCTTTTTCACCCCCATTGGGGTAGAATTTCGAAAAATCCTTTCTGATCGAATGCCTACGTCGTACAAAGAACACATCCTCCAAGTTTCAGGTATCTATGATCAGTGGTTTAGGCTGTGCGTTGATCCGTCAGTCATTCAGGACAAAGCATTTTATATGTATAGAAAGATTATATGATAATGTCCCTATTCCACAATACTATTTGCAATTTCAGTCACGTATTGTTATAATAGAATCAAGTCCCGGGTCGCGCTCACGATTTCCAACCGCGTGTACATATTAATTAAAAGATAATTAATTAAGCTAGGAAGAGTTGTGTGTTTAATGCTTGATTGTCTCATGAGAAATGGTCTTTATATATCGCATTTTGTCGTATTTGTTTTCACCCGTCTTCTGAAAGAACTTCTTCACCCACCCGGATAAAATATACTCTATGTTCTTTCCCGGGCTTCAGTCTATCACCATACCAAATTTCATCTCAATCGGTTCAGCCGTTTTCCGCGTAACCAACGAACAGACAGCTACTATCGTATGTGTGTCCATGCCCTCCCGACCCTAGCTCGACGAGCCAGCCCGCGAGCTGAGCTAATAGCTTTAAAATTCCCGATTATAATAATCATAATTATATATTCTGAGCCAACCTGTCCCTTGCTGTCCTCCCCCAGCGACGCCCTAAGCCGAGGCCCGTACCCCACTAGGCGGTGCCCTTAGCGTGTAGTCGCTTAGTTTTGTAAGTTAAGCCCTGGCTGGAGGCCCTAAATTCATTTAAGGCACTTCACAGGCAAGCCCGGTTAAGCAGTCGACAACCTTCTAGGTTGAACTGCGAGATGCCATAAAAAAGAAGAAAAATTTTTTTCGTATGTATTGTGTAATAGGTATAACTTAGGATTGGTCTAAATTGCCTCCTCAAACCATCTATAAATAGATTTGTTTTATGGCAATTCAAATAACTCCTGCCGCCATGGGTGGTGCGGGAGAAAGTGTCAGACTTCTACTAACTAAAACCCATCCATGTTCCTTCCTCAGCCCTTTGTGTTCTGGGGGCGCGGTAACTCTTTCGAACATCCCACAGCCCTGGCAGGCTGTCATTATCAGGCGTGGTAGCAGCCAAATATCTGGGGGGGATTAATCAACAACCAAAATTAGTCGAAATGTCGGCCGAAGCCAAAGTTAGACAAACCAACTCCGAAATTGACCGATCTATTACGATTAGCGACCTACCAATGCAATCACAAAATTTTCATACATTATTTATTTTTAGGAGTTTTGTCAATTGGACGTGTACAATTTGGGGGGGGGGCATGTCCCCTGTGACCCTCCCCCCTCTTTGTGTTCTGGGGGCGCGGTAACTCTTTCGAACATCCCGCAGCCCTGGCAGGCTATGGTCCTGGGGGAGGGCCCCATCACTGACGCTGACATCACTTTGAAGAACGCGTGGAACACAAACCAGGGTCTGGTCCTTACCGGACGGCGAGCCATAGCTCACCGTCCGCAGGCCCTGTCGTCGTCTCGTGGCTCATAACCTATAAATAGCTAACATAACCTTCATCTTCCAGAGTACAAGCCGTGCCAGCCAGAGATGTACGGCAACACCGCCATGTTCGTGCTGGATCTTCAAGACCATCACAGGTGTGCTGTCACCAGGGTGCTGCAAACAGGCACCGTGAGTAATAAACCTTATACATTACTAGCTTTCAGTGGGGGATCCAGAGGGGGCTAAGGGGCTCAAGCCCCCGCCAAAAGCTAAGCAAGGAGACTTATTATGCGTTAAGCAAAATAAAATTTTTAGTGATTTTTTTGTGTCAAGCCCCCCAGAATCAAGACCCCCCAAACCAAAATCCTGGATCCGCCACTGCTAGCTTACCTCCAGCGGCTTGGCCCGTGTGGGCTATACGAATTAAATCTAAATATGACAGCGTTTCATACAAACTTTTAGCCCCTATTTTAGAGGGTGAATTTAGAAATATCTTAGTGCACTTTTACGTTATTTAAGGATCATTTTTGCATAATATCATACTTCTAGAACCAGCGTTTCAGCTGTGCGTTGATCGATCAGTCAGTCAGCCAATCAGTTTTTGCTTTATATATAGATAGACTAGCCATTTTCCCTCGGATTCACTTGCGTACTCAGGGTATAAACCTAAGCCAACGCACCGAGACAAAAAGTAGCCTATAAACACATATCAAAAAAAAGTTTGTGATAAAAAGTTGTGGTGAAAAGAAAAGAAAATAGTTAACTACTATAACATTTTCTGCCAGCCAGCATTCGAAATCACAAAAGAAGAATAACTCGACACCATCTTCTCTTTCCAGGGCAAACGCAGTTTCTACAGCACGATAGTGATAGAGAACTCCTTGGGCGGCGTGGAGACTGTGACGGCGCGGTGCGCGGTGCAGGGGAAGCTGCGGTCTCTCTCCCGGAGGGACGTGCATCCCTTCCCTCTCGACTTCAATGAGCCTGAGTAAGTGAAAAGAAAAGATAGAAAAAAAAAATATTTGTCAAGGAAAACACGTGCATATTCATAAATAGTAGGTAAATTACAAAAAAAACATAACAAGAAAACCCCCTACGCAAAAAATGTATCCCTTATATCATTTTGGAAAAGAGCTGATACTCTTACACTGCTGGACTGCTATTAACATAGCTAAGAACCACCGCAAGGAAACTGGCTTTCTAATGAAAAAAACCGCATCCAAATCGGTCCATCCGTTTGAGAGCTACGATGCCATAGACAAATACACACACAGACACACATCGACGTCAAACTTACAACACCCCTCTTTTTGCGTCGGGGGTTAATAACACGTGGTGGTATGGCCGCTGGTCCTATCCTGCCTATCTTACGGCTAAAATAAACACAATATTTATTCGGTTCCAGTGTGCTGAACATCACGAGGTATGAAGAAGGAAAAGCACCTGAACCAGTTCTTGGAGCCATCGTTAAGCAGAATGGCAAACAGTTAGTATAAGCTGTTTTTATTTTTCTTGATTTTTTTTTCAACTTTATGAGTCATAACTTTATCTATACTATCTATACTAATATTATAAAGAGGAAAGATTTGTTTGTTTGTAGGGTTTTAACTCAAAAACTACTGGACCGATTTTAAAAATTCTTTCACCGTTAGAAAGCTCCATCTTTACGGAGTGTCATAGGCTAAATTTATTTCCAGAAATAATTAGGGGTCCCTACTAAAAGTTGAATAATGTAACCCAAGGTGTAGAAAAAATGTCCATACGGGCGAAGCCGCGGGCGGAAAGCTCGTAGTTTATATGTTACTAGCTATTTCCCGCGGTTTCAACCGGATCCCGAGGGCACTACTTCGCGCACTCAGATAAAAAGTAGCCTAAAACCTTCTCCGGGGTCCCCTTTATCTTTGTACCAAATGTTATCCACATTGGTGCACCCGTTCACGCGGGATGCCTTAACCAAGGAAAATAGGGATTAATTTTTATATTTAAAAAATTGAAATAGAAGAGGATATGTAGAAGGAGGATATGTAGAAACATATAAATTCACGTCACGCTAGTCGACCAATACACAGATCTAGAAGTCGGTGGCAAAATAAATTCTAGAAGCACAGCGTTCAATTTATTTTTCTCTTTTCAGTGTTTTGGAAGTCGGTCGTATTTTATTATATAACTAACACAATAGGTATCGCTGTGGTCAATAATTCGAATTTGAATGGAATTATTTTTAATATCACATCGCGCTGTTGCAAGAAACTTCAAACAAACAAAATGTAGTGGTACAAGAATCGCTCGAAATTTCCTCATATCTTAAAACTTCCCTTGAAATATTTTCCAGGGTATCAGGGGAGATCTCAGTGACACCTGGCACTCCTCTCACGATGGAGATCTTCTTGAACGACAAGTCAGCCCCCATCTACGGGCTGCTGGTGAATTACATGCACGTCACTGATACTGGGAAACAACAGGAGACCATCATATTGAATGGGTAAGTGTGATGTTGGTGTCTCCGGCTGAGGCCTGGTTTCGGTTCGGTCAGGCAAAATCTGTTTTGCCCAGTTATGTAGTGGTTAGAATCCATTCTAATTGGACCCAGCTGGATAACAGTGTTTTACATGGAGCTACTTTATAATAGTAGTGTAGATAAAACATATTCAAAGTGATTATTTGCTGAAAAATCAAATATTTCATCATCATTATCTGCCTAGTCTTTTCCCAACTATGTTGGGATCAGCTTCCAGTCTAACCGGATGCAGATGAGTATCAGTGTTTTACATGGAGCGACTTACTATCTGACCTCCACATCCCAGTTACCGGGTAACACGATACCCCTTGGTAAGACTGATTGTCAGACTTTCTCCGTAACGACTGTCAAAAATCTACAAATGATAGCCGGGACTAACGGCTTAACATGCTTTCCGAGGCACGGAGGAGTCTCGGTATGTCATAGATAGGCATCCATCAACGGACTGACCCCTCCATGCCTCAGAGAGCACGTGGTACTCTCGGTCCCATGCCTGATCTCTCCCCGGTCGTGTCGGACTGCCGACCCTGAGGACGGTGAGAGTGAGGGAATAGAGAGTGCACCTGTGTCTGCAAGCGTGCGTGCACTATAATTTCTCCTGCGTACCTGGCTAGTCTTCATTGAGATTGGTTGCCGTGACCGAAATCGATCTGGATTGTTTTTGCTATTTAAATTTCATCATCATCATCATCAGCCTATATATTGCCCACTGCTGGGCACAGGTCTCTTCTCATACAGAGAAGGCATGAGCATTGATCACCACGCTTGCTCAAGGATTGGCGATTTCAGACTTTTAAGTCCAGGTTTCCTCACGATGTTTTCCTTCACCGTTAGTCAGTGACGTCAAAGATATACTTAGAATTTCATACAACCCTTAAACATGATGATTCTCTCGTTTCAGCTGTTCAGTCGACACTTACCTGTTTGATAACTTTGTGACCTCTGATGGAGACACCCTGACGGCTAAGTTTAAGGCGTTCAAGTTCCCTGATACCACGTACGTGCAGTTCAAAGGCACCGTCACCGTCTGCCTCGACAAATGCCAGGGGGTGAGTATTTGCGAGGTTTGGAAATGGATGGGAGAGATACAGAGCTGCTTTTTTATGATTATTTCTGGACATGGTTAGAGGGTAATTTAGTTATGTTTAGCGTTGAAAGGGATATGAAAATCTTAAATTAGTTCTAATTACCCTCCTAGGGGTTTTTTGCGCTGCGTGACGTTCGAAAGAGATACCGCGCCCCCGAAATACAAAGGGCTGAGGAAGGAACGTGGATGGGTTTTAGTCAGTAAGAGTATGACACTCCCACCCGCCCTACGGTGGGAGGGGTCGTTCGATGATGATTTGCCACCCGAAAAAAAAGGAGGGGTTTTTCACCATCGTTTTTTCAAATGGATATACGCTTTTAAATATTTTATTGAGATTTTTAAAATAGTTATTTCCTGCTATTTCACGCGCATCCCGATAAAACTACTACACGCGCCAAGATAAAAAGTAGCCTATATGTTAATCCAGGTTCAAAACGATGTGTATACCAAATTTCATCGAATTCCATTCAGTAGTTTTTGCGTGAAAGAGTAACAAACATACATACATTCTCTCAAACTTTCACATTTATAATTTTAGTAGGATCATGACATTGTTAGATTCGGCATAATTTTAAAATTAAAAAAAAATAGACACCATAGCTAAATATTTAATCAGAAGTGCAATTGAATCAAATTACAAAGAAAAATTGTAAAATTAGACAATCCAGAGGTTATGAGAGATGTTGTCGGTAGAGAGCACGCCGGCCAAATAGCTAGGTTTTCCGACAGAGCTTCCGCACTGCGCCAACCGTCGTCCTTATATAGCCGGTCACAGTGTTGCTACTTTTGATTTTCTTCTAATTATATATTATCGTTTGCAGGTGCAATGCAGTAATGGTCAGATAGCGTATGGCAGGAAGCGTCGTGCCATCAGCTCGACCAGTGACTCCAACAAGGTGTACGAGGTCTCCCTCACTACTTTCATCAAGGTGGACTTTGAAGAAGGGCAGAAAGAAGCAGGTTTAAATCATTTTGTATACTTTCTTCTCTAACTCTCTTTCGACAAAGAGAATTTAGCAGAATACTGGAGAGAAATCTCTCATCTTACACACATAATCTATATATGCATATAAAATGCTTTGTCCTGAATGACTGACGGATCAACGCACAGCCTAAACCGCTGATCGTAGACACCTGAACCTTGGAGGATTTGTTCTCTGTATGACGTAGGCATCTGATAAGGATTTTTCGAAATTCTATCCCTAAGGGAGTGAAAAAGGGAAGCAAAGTTTGAATGAAACTGTCATTTTTAATTGGAATTCGCATAGCACACGTGGGTGACACTAGTCTATAGATATAATATTTGAAATTTGTAATTCTTGACCCGACTACTGCGTAGCATAAAGGAGGGTGATGATTTTTATTTATATGTAATGACCGATACATGCATTGTACGAGTAGGTACTTAGCACTAATTAAAAAAACTTTTTTTTTTGTTCTACCTCTCAAATATAAATTTATTTGCAGAAGACGTACTAGCTCTCCTGAAGAATTTGAAAGTAGCAAACCAGCGGTTGGGTGACATGGACGGCACCCCAGCAACAGTGGCCGAGCAGACTTCGAAAAACGTTCTCATTTACGAAAAAGAAACACTCACTCAAAGCAAAGCTAGCATGCTAACTAGCAGTCTAATAATTTTAGTTAGTTTGCTAATTTTGTTCAAATAATAATAAAAAGATTTTTAACACCTTGGCAATAATAAATTCATAGAATCTCGAAAAAGTTACGAAAATTGTTGGCTGGCAATTTTTATACAAAAAAAAACATTTACAGTCGCTACTACCGCCATTGATAGCGGCAAATTTTGGAACTAATTTCAATTCGTCCTATCAAACTTGCATAATAAAATTAGGATCTGTATTTTTTTTTAATATGGAATTATAATTTCGTAAACTGTAATCACAATTCTAAAGTACACATTATTATTTTTGCCCAAAACCTAATTAAATCAAGTACATTTATAATATTAATTAACTTTTTTTAATAATAGTTGCTCTGAACCATTCCGTAGGCAAATAACATCGAAACTTAGAATTAAAATAAAGTGATTTAACTATAATAAGGTAATTCTAACGTAATTAATTTAGTTTAGATTTTAATGTTTTTAATACCAGTGTAAAGGTGAGCGCACATTATTATTTTGACGTCAAAATATATGATAAAACAATGAGGTTTAAGTTGTGCGTAAATACACACATTTATCAGCGACGCATGGCAAACACACAAAATGACAGACATAATATATCTATCTAATTGCTACGACATCATTTTAATACATGGTATTGGCCATTTAAATAAAGATTAGAAATTTGTACGTACCTTATTTACCGTTTGTTCAAACGATTTTGAGTTCTATTGCGTGACAAAAAACAGATGCAGAATATATTAGGTATTGTAAACATTACTTTGCTTTCGATACCGTCCTTATCTGTGCGGAATAGAACTCAAAATACGTTGAATAAGCTGCGAAAAGAGCTTGGACATTTTTTCTAATCTTATTGTAAATTAAGTATAGATGATTATGGTTGTAGACACAATAATATATAGCTGCCCATCATGGTATATTTTCATTTAGACACAAGGCCGTGTGTCAGCCAAGTTCAGTGACACACAGTGGTATATATTACCAAAAATCGTGTACCAAATAATGTGCGCTTAACTAAAACGTAATGCAGACGCATTAAGCCCACTAGTCTTATAATAACTGTTCCATAGATAGCCTCGGTCCAATAATTGTGAATATTTTAACATAGTGCACTTACGATTGTAAGATCTCTGCCTTAATTGTGAAGTTTCTTGTAAAAGCATAATATTTTTTTTTGTATTTTCTGCGTAGTTAGTAGATACACAAAAAAAAAAGAGTTAATAATCATGCCGACAGCTGGCAACATTTTCTACGAAAATGTGTTTTATTTAATGTGCTGTTTTACACAAAAACTTTTGAAATTGATACTATGTTTTTTTACAAAGTCTTTTTATTTAAAGGTTTAAAAAATTATCATAATTCTATTATAACCAGCACAAAATGGATAAATATTAAAGATTTAAAAAATCTCTATCATCGGCCATATTCTTTTCTTACTATACGAGTAAAACTAAATAATTTTATTTTTGGTGCTTTCAATACTTACGTTTCGTGACTGCAATTTTAATTAAGCTTTTCTAAGGACCCTTTTTACAAATAACGTTTTTCATTTAATTGGCTTCACTTCGTTTAGTACTTTTTAAGATTTGAGATTTTTAAGTACTTCATGGAGTCGCCTTAAGGGTAAATTCATATGGTTTATCATATACAGGGGAATGTTTGTATATAGAAACTTAAAGTGACCAACAGTAATGATATAATAAGATTATAAATGAAAACTAAACAATAAATTAAAGTTCATTTATTCAATAATCGTTTTAAAACAATAACACTTTGATTGAATTATTTTCTTTTTAAATAACTTAGTTTTCACGCTCACGTCAGATAATCAGTCGCTCTATGTAAAACACTGGTAGTTACTCAGCTGAATCCGGTTAGACTGGAAGCCGACCTCAACATAGTTGGGAAAAGGCTAGGCAGATGAGTTATCACGCTCACTTCAGAATAAGAAGAATCGGACATCGTTCAAAATATGGTCCTCTGTCTTACATCAGTTTAGGTTAATATTCGATGGTCCCAACGTAAATCATCGAAACTGCATAACCTCTACAGGAGAGCAAAGTAATGTTTTAATATGCTCGTTCTATGCATTTTCGATTCTATTCGATTGAAAAAAAAACAGTTTTCGGTATAAAAATGTGAATAATTTTTACATAGAATCATATTTTATCTTGATCTCTACTTGCTATTAGCGCAATAAAAAGAAATGGCTTTTTTACAATTTCGATAGTATACGTGGGGACCATCGAAATGTGCAAGCGCCCTTAATCATTCGATATCATTAATTTCATGCCATTTCTTATTAACAGGTTATGGGAAAAGTTTTACAGTTTTATCATAAGGTGCACAGGGTTTTTTATTATCATAATAATATGGCGTCATGGCTAAAAAACTTACTATTGATTTGTAAAGAGGGTCCTACGCCTAACTATAAGTTTAGGAATTGATTAGGAATAAAAATTAAAAATATTTCGGAAATTATGTTTGTCGTTTTAATTCCTATTTTTCTTAACATCAACCTGTGTGAGTCCATTGCTGGGCTTAGGGTTCTGGCTATAGCACGGCAATGAGCTTGATCTTTAGGTGCTCTCGTCCAACCACTTGTCTGCTGCCTCCGCGAATATAATTGCCCCTCCTAGCTACATTAAATTATTTTTCCTCTTTCTCTGATTCTATTCCACTACTAAATCTTAAGAGTTTTTGTGACAGTCCTTACGGATAGCCAAAAGCCAACAAGTTTGACAAACAAGTCTTACCAAGGGGTATCGTGTTACCCGGTAACTGGTTTGTGGAGGTCAGATAGGCAGTTGTTCCATGAAAACACTGGTACTCAGCTGCAGCCGGTTAGACTAGAAGCCGACCCCAACATAGTTGGGAATAGGCTAGACTATTTTTATTTCCCCAACATTTTTTTGTTACGTAGTGACTGGAAGCTAGTATATGTGAATTGGCTAGGCTGATGATAATATGTTTAAAAAAAATTAAAGTTTAAAGGGGATGTCTAAATAAAAGTAATTAAAAAGATTTCAGTCTTTTAATAGAACCGTTATCAATAAATCGATCTAACAATATAGGTACACAGCAATTAAAATAATCTTATTACATAAATCTAATATTAAATGAAAAATCACAACTATAGTCAATACAATATTTTAATTATTTTTTATCATAATTCGTCGAGTTATTAAAAATAGTTAATAATAATCGTAATAAAAATGAAGGAATATTTTTGTAACTTGAAAATCGGTTGGAATTTTTAACATCATTTATACTTTTGAAAAGTTCATTTAATTTTCGAAAAAAAATAAGAAAAACTTTTTTTTTTGGAAAGTTGAAAAATGGTCTGGAAATTTGAAAAATTAATGAACATCTAAAACTTATGTTAACGCTAACACACTTACCATACGAGTATAACGAATATACACAAAATGTTCAATTTATACACAAACTGTATACAGGGTGGTCCTTATTATGCTGTCAAAAGCATTTTAAAGTTTAAAATTAAAATAATTTTACTCACTCGTCAATTTGTGACTATCTGACGTCGGAATAAAATGAAGTAACTCGACATATCTGTGACGTCAAATAACAAATTTATTTTTGAAATAGAGACTAATTTACTTACGTACTTTTTATTATTTTTTTTATTTTTGAGGCGTCTATTAATATTTTTTGTTGCCACTTAAGTGTATACACCCTGTATACGTAATAATATAAAAAAACAATTCCATATTGGCATTACAGTGACAAATCTAGCTACTACGAAATTAAGATGCAATAATATTTTATTAAAGAGAAAATAATACATAACTGTAAAAATAATTTTATTATATTTATTTATTTTTGCCTACAGCGGAACATTTTTTATGTATGTATGTATTATATTCTTGTTATTAAAATAATAATTTAAAGTTATTATTTTGAAACAAAAATCTAAATAATTTATTAAAATATTACTGCATCCCTCATAATAATGGACAAAAAGAATTACATTACACATACTTATAATTATAAAATATTTACATAACTTATTGCTTTAAAATTTAAATGGAAGAAAAAAAACCATTATGGCAACATTTATTTGTTCGATAAAAAATAATACTCTTCATAGACTGATGCTAATATATTGGCTATTAGGAAGATAGCCTTACTGTGGCTGTTATTAATACGAGGTACTTGCTTTTTAGTTTATTTTTATTGTGAATGAATGATTGAACGTATGAACGGAAGAGTGAGACAGCGATAAAAGAATATATTAGGTGTTTAGAAATTAACTGCAATAATTTCGTGTACCTACTTATTCAGCATCAAAAAACAAATCATCAAAAATATGAGCGTTTTTAATGTTTCACATAAAAACAATTTAGTTCAAAACACGATATTTGTATATGTGCAGAGCTGCGCTTGCGGCCCGAGCCTTTCCTTAGCTCCCGCTTACACCCCTCCCCTTACCCCCCCCCCGGAATCTTTAGTCGTCCGATATCTGTCGCGCGGCAAGGACGTACTGCCCTGCGTCATTCCGCCACTTACGCACCCGCGCATTTTCGCGAATACAATGCGTTTACGTACTCTAATCGGGAGTAGAAACTAATTAGTGCATTTGATTTTATTTGTGTTAGAGATACATTATTCGCAGTTAAAACAAATTTAATAAGTCGTGCTAGCTTGTGTATTGGACAAGATGGTGAACACATCGAGCACCTTTTGTAAATAAGGTAAAAATTAAGATTTCTTGAAAATAGTTCTTAAATAATTGTAAATAGATTGATTAAAATTTTCATAACGCACAAACTTATCGCGCTCACTCAATAAAAAACAATAATTTATTAATATGGCCAATAAAATATTTATGCTATTTGTAGGTAGTTCGATAATTTGTCAGTCCCAATTTATTGGGAAAGTTAAAATCAGCTGTTTACGAACTTGTACCGTCGAAGGGGAGAAAGAACTCCAATCGGCGGCAGCGGAGTCCTAAGCCGTCATTGCCGGCGCTCCGCGGTGTACAGTACGCATATTCAATTATTTTGAACGTGGTGAAAATATTGCATATCTTTGAAACTGATTGTTATTTTGAAATCTTTTTTTCACGAATATTTTTTGTTTGTACCTCTAAACAACTCCTTAAGTTTATTGCAGTTCTTTTTTAAACACCTAAATATTTATGTTCAATAATCAAAAAACCTAAAAATGTTGACAATTAGAAAACGGCGATAAATAATGTAATTAGTAGGTACCTAGTGGTACAAAATACGCGAATCAACCACATTATATAGGTAACTTGTTCAAAAAATATTAAGAACGAACGAATGAAAGAACGACTTCTTTAAAAGAATGAGTGGACGGATGAATATGAAAAACAAGATCCGCGAAAGTGCAAAGATACTAAATTAGAAATTAAAAAACTTCTACAAAATATACCACGGTATGTTTTGTAAAAGATTAATTCATTTCTCAAAAGTATAATTCGCTTCAGAAAATAAATTTAGTACCTACCCCCAAACACAGCTAAATAGACGAGACAATAGGTATCTAAGTTTGGTCGTTTTATTGGTGTCAAATCATTTTTTTACTTTTCAACTAGTTTGAATAATGTTTATAAATAAAGTTTTTTTTTTTATCTACGTCATTCGTTAGGGCAGGGATGGCATTTTTTAAGATGGAGATACATACGACGTAATTAAGTTTATTATTCGAAATAATTGGTACACGCATACATAATAAAACTAGATTTCAAAGTAGCTAGCGTAATCGTGAAAATATAATACGTAGTAATAATTTACTTGGCACGATGTATTTCTTAATCAAAATACGAGAATGGGTAAAGACAATATAATTTTTAGTATCTCGCTCTTGCACAACTATTAAAAAACTTGAGACTTAATTATAATAGTTTGCCCTGCTTAAATACACACTGTTCCGAGTGAGAGCTCAAAAAATAGGCTTGTTGATCTCAAAAGTGCTTGAACTTTTGAAAAATAAAGAATGAATGGTTCTTTTGGCAGGAACACAGCATTTTGATGTTATAAATTGCCTGACTTGTAGATATAACTTGTGATAAATGACAAGTAGGTACGTAGGTACTGTTTTTGGTACTGGCAAACATACGGCAATGTTTTGGGGAAAAAGTAGCAAACTTTGTTTTTAATCTAGTAATAATTAATTTTCTAAACACGACCGATTTAAACAAAGATAAACTTGAAATTCAGGAAGTTCTAATTCGGTTTCAATAACATAGAAATGAAAATATTTTTAATACTTTACTAAACGACCTAAATATTTCAAAGTTAATTATTAATTTTAGAGAGCATTATTAACACATAATTTACATTATAATAACACTTTTACATTATTATAATTAATTTATTATTAATACAAAATTAATTTTGTAATTTTAAATTCGGTAAACGGCAAGTTATGCATTGGTTTTAAAATAAAAACTCAATAATACAGCAATTCGTATCATCAGTCAAAAATTGACATTAAATTCCTTTGCAGCATAATCTATTGATTGAACGAATGATTAATGGATAGCGAATGAATGAGTAATGAATGAATGTTCAATAAAAATTAGGGTGAATGAATGGTGAACGAATAATGAATGGTAATGATAATGAATGAATGATTAATGTTACATTAACAATCAATAAATAAGCTAGCAAAGAAAACATAGTCCACATAAATACGATGAAGTATTGAATATTAGGAATAGTTTTGTTACAATCTAATAATACGTCTATCATTTACAAAAACTCCATAGTTAGTCCACAGCACAAAGAACACATGACTCAGAAATCTAGACAATATTTTTTTAAACATTATAAATAATGATTATCTAATTGTTTTACTGTTTTTTTTTTAATGTCAGTGTTCATTCCAAAACTTTAGAATGTCAAATTATCGTTGTGCGTACAATTTACGTTTAGTTTTCATAATCACACAGAAAGTTTTGAAAAAAAAAATCTATATTTTGTTGTTTGAAACATTAACACGGATTTTAATTCGTAAAATCATGCACGCGTCTAGTCCATTTTCTACCATCTTATACTTTTGGTGGCAATAAATAGCAATGATAATTTGATGTCCATTACTAAGTTGGCACTTATTTAATTATATATATTTAGCAAAGCTTCTGTCCGTGGCATCGTCTGCTTTGCATACACATAAAACCTATTGAAAGTACGTACTTTCATCATTCGGATTAAGTATTTCCAGCGATAATCTCATACGTACAAACTCACAGTGCAACAATACCTCTTTTTCCAATTAATTTGTTCAAATAGCTAATCAAGTAAATTTAGTAACATAAGTCTAAAATTCATCAGTTCTAAAAGTCAGAATTCTTTTTAAATTAGTCTGTAACCTGTTTCTCAGACCCACTCTGCCAGCCAGAATCCATAGTATTAGTATCACTATAGCAATGGTGGTGATTGGTCTTCAAAATCTCCTCTTTACCGTCTCTGACTGGCTCGTATTGAGAATCAGGACCTAAGCATTTGGAGGTCTCAGGGTCGTTGGAGTATACCTGATCCTGTGGCCTGTCATCATCAGACAATAACGACTCTTCAGTGTTAGGGGATAGAGGCGATATTTGTCTGAAATCTGCCTTGTTAGAGTCTGAACTAGACTGCCTAGGATGATCTTTAGGCAAGTTTTTAGGACTAGACCTAGCAATCCTTAAAGGACTTATGTGAGAGCGCATTTTTGGACTGCCGTCGATACGAATGCTTGAATTAATGTCGCTCATTCGTTCGAGGCGTGAATCGTTCAGTCGTTCAAGACGGGAGTCGTTCATTCGATCACTATGGCGAGTGTCGCTTCGGTCACTGAGTTTAGAGTCGTTCATTCTTTCCATTCTTGCTTCAGCCATACGCTCGCAAACGCGGGAATCGTTCAAACGTTCACTTAATCTTGTCTCGTTCATTCTGTCACTAATTCTTGAGTCATTCATTCGTTCTATTCTCGGGTCAATTACTTCGCAACTCCTTGAATCATTTAATCTGTCTCTAGAATCATTCATCCGTTCACTAATTCTAGTTTCATTCATTCTGTCACTGATACGTGAATCATTCAACCTTTCCATTCGCTCACACACTCTTCCTTCATTCAATCTGTCTCTTGAATCATTCATTCTTTCACTCAGCCTAGTTTCATTCATCCTATCACTGATCCTCACATCATTCATACGTTCAATCCTTTCTCTATCATTCAACCGATCCCTCGAATCATTCATGCGCTCACTCATTCGTTCCCGCTCCATTCTTTCGTTCATTCTCATGGAATTGTTTAATTGTTCTATCTGATGTTCGGTTAATCTGATGGAATTGTTGAGTACTTGTCTGATTTTGTCCTGGTTTTTCGTGTGTTTGTCTGTCTGTCGCGGCCTGCGCTTGGAGCCGACCTGCGGTTGGGGGCGCTGCTGTCGCGTGAGGGTGAAGGAGCCGGTGTCGGACTCCGACGTGGACTCCGGGTGGTTCTCTATGGTGCCCACCAGAGCTGACACGTTCGCGTTCATACAGCACTCCGCCTGGAAAGGTGTGTTAGTTTAGTTTTTGGTGTAGGATTGCCAAAGTTTTTATGGAACTGGCGATGAGTGAAAACCTTGTAAATGTTCAAAAATAATTTATATTTGAACATATTACATATTTGAAGAAAATACTCAGTAGATTTATTTTTTTATCGTTTTGACGATGTGATTTTTTTAATACCATTTTTTTTATATAGTAAAAGTAATGAATCCGCGAAACGAAAGATAATAATACTTGTAAATTTACATACCTTAACAGACACATTGCAGCAGCTGGAAACGTCTGCAAAATACACTTCAGACTCCGCGTTCTGATTAGCAGCGCGACAGTCTTGCATTGAGGATCTGAAATATTTTACAAAATATCAAAACTAAATTCCTAAACACAGTTATTTTTATAGCCCGGTTAAGCAGTCGACAACCTTTAGGTTGGCCTGCGAGATGCCATACAAAAAAACAGTCATTTTCATGCACTAATTAATAATTTCCATGCCCTCCCGATCCTAGCTCAATGAGCCGGCCCGCGAGCTGAGCTAATAGCTTTAAAATTCCCGATTATAATAATCATATATATTCTGATCCAGCCTGTCCTTGCTGTCCTCCCCCAGCGACGCCCTAAGCCGAGGCCCGTACCCCACTAGGGGGTGCCCTTAGCGTGTAGTCGCTAGTTTTGTAAGTTAAGCCCTGGCTGGAGGATTGCGCGATTGAAACTTTATTTTTCTTTAATTTAAATGTGATGTAAGTTTGATAATTTTGAAATCTTGATTTTTGTAATTTTATAACAAGATTTTGATTATTTTAAATTAGTGTTTCTCTTTCATTTTTAATGGTCTTTAAGCCTATTGGATGTGTCTTAATTTGTATCAGTGTATTCAATTGTTGGTGAGTCAAATAAAAAACTAAACCAAACCGCGGGAAAAACCTAGCAAATAAATAATACTAACCTGATAGGGGAATGTTTATCATTCTGGAAGCCCAAGTTCTCCTTGCCCTGCTTCTGGCAGGAGTCGGTGCTCTGATCTGAAACTGTGAAATTATTATGTAACTCTATACTAATATTATAAAGCTGAAGAGCTCGTTTGTTTGTTTGTTTGAACGCGCTAATCTCAGGAACCGTTGGTCTGATTTGAAAAAAAAATTGGTACGAATAGACGGGACTCTGGAGACGGTTAAATGCTTTTTATCCAGGTGCGATAAATAGTTAAAAAACATTAAAATGACTAACCTTTACTGCCAGTTTTCTGATGCAAGCACTCTATAGCGACGGTGTCATCGATCCTGCAATCTCTATGCAGGTTACTAGCGCTCATACCCAGCCTCTGACATCTATACGGAACCAAATGGCCTCTTAAAGTATTGAACCTCGCTTCCGGTGGCATATGAGCCAACTCCGCCTGCAGCCGAGCCATCTCAGCCACGTCTTGAGGATACATCTGACCCATATGGGCCAATTCCGGGTTTAAACGCGCCAATTCCGGGTTTATACGCGCCAATTCCGGGTTTAAACGCGCCAATTCCGGGTTTATGCGCGCCAATTCCGGGTTTAAACGCGCGAATTCTGCCAATTCCGGGTTTATGCGCGCCAATTCCGGGTTTATTCTGTCTGTGGTGATTCTCATGTCGTTTGGTGGTATGTTCTGGTGTATGAGGTAGCTGTTCCTAGTGCATGTGTGGGGTTGGAGGGCAGTGGGGTGTTCGTGTATGGTGCTGCGATGCTCCATGTGGTGGTGATGGAGGAGGGTCGCGGCTGCTGGGTCTTGGTGGTGGAGATGGTGTCTGGAAGACAAAAAAAATTGTTGTTGAATGCTTGCCGCGGTTTGACAGTGGATGGGTGACCATCGAGATCACATTTACTTCTCTCTGGGTGTTAGGTTTTATCGACATTCTTAGACCTATGATAGTGCTTATAAGTAGTGCAGAATCTTAAAGTCTGACAAACAGAAATTATTACATCATACCCATAGCACTGAAAGGAATTAGGCAAAATGCTATTTTTATAGCTATAGCTATTAAAATATCTTTTATCTATATCTTTCTAATACAATAAGATGAGAACGACGATTGACAATCAAAATGAAATTCATTTCTACACTTTATGATATTCAAAAATTACAAAATATTAGTTCTCAGATAAGACAATCAGTTATTCCCAAGAGTATAAGATATACTGACCTGCTGCCACTCCTCCCCTGAGGACTATAAGGAGGGGGAGGTCCCCACACTCCGGTGGCCGCGTCGAAGCTACCGCTCGCCTCTCCGAACCCTTCTTGAGAGAAATTCGGTTGAGGGAAGTTGCCTGGACCCTGGAAATGAAATATTTGCTTTTTGGTGAGAATATGAATACCTAAAGAAATAGAAAAAGCACGCTTAAGTCAACTAGGTATGTCTGCCCAAAATTATTCCGAATCTGTGCAAAATTATTCCAAAACTGAGCAAAATGCTTCCGGATTTGCGCAAAATTTGTCAAAGTTTACGCAGATCCATAGAGATTTCCACAGATCTGGAATAATCTGTTTGCTTAAATTTTAAGTTAGGTAAGTTTCATAGTTTTACGAAAAGCACAAAAGTGGAAGTATAAATATTTCTCAGTCGCTCTAAACTACCGAATATTTAACACATTATCACATACAAACAGTTAATTTTGCAATAATTTTGAAGAATGTTTATTTGCCTTATTTAAATTATACTTTTAAAACTAAAAAGAAAAATGAGCATTCTTCCTTACTCCCTCCAAATAGAACCTATTTTTTAATTACAAAAAAGAACAAACCTGCACAAAACTCCCGGAACCCTGCGCAAAGTTTCCCTGTGCCTGCGCAAAGCTCGTTCCCTGCGCAAAAGTGCCTGAAGTCTGCCCTCTCGTGAAGGGGGTCTGGTGCAACGTGTGGGGGTATCTGTCGTCGTACCCCTGCTGTTGAGGGGGGCCTTCTGTTTCGCAGAACCCGTACGCACTGTCCCCGGATTGGGGGACCCCCATACGACATCGAGAGCTGGGTAGAAAAGGAATAAAATCAGACCTGTTGTCTATATTGGGAACTAAATTAGTGAGAGAGAATTGGAATTTATTTATTAATGACTCCATTTTATTTCTAATATGTTTGAAGATGTTTATAATCTTGCTGCTTATAAACTACTCGTCAAGAGTCCAGGCTGCTATTGAGTAACTAATTCCACATAAAAGATCTCATTCACTGCTTGAACTGGAAAGTGAACCCAGGACCTCATGTGGTCTCTTATTATACAAGACTATATATTATATTACAAGACTATATATATATATATTATATTATAAGGACATATAGGAAAGATAGATATACACTTTATTGCACACCAGATTTTTAAGAATTGGAAAAAAATAATAATAGGACCAATGATACAAATAGGACCAACGATACAAATAGGACCAAAAGGACCAATTCTTATAAATAATAAAAATAGGTACAACTTACTTCTGACTGTTACTTCTAGGCCATGGGAACCAACTCCAAGCAGAAGTCTTCCTGCCTGTACCAGGGTTTGGAGAGTATAGGTTGCCTATACGACCTGAGGAAAATAAACAATACTGTCAAGTTTAAGTCTATTGAGGGGCTCGTGGCTACAGAACAAAAGTTAAGCCTACGTGATTTTCACAGATTGACGCGCAATAATATTCATATAGCATATAATAAAATTATATAAACTAATATACTTTCTTAGAGCTACAGAAACCAAAATAACAATTTAAAAAAATGACTGTCTGTATGTGTACACGCGTCACTCAAAAACTACCGAATGAATTTCTATGAAATTTGGTACGCACATTGTGAGCAACCTGACCACACAGACAAAGTCGCGTGCAGACGCTAGTATACAATATTAATATTCAGCCACATCTAGCTACACAGCCGTTTTTAGGGTTCCGTAGTCCGACAAAGAACCCTTATAGTTTCGCCATGTCCGTCTGTCTGTCTGTCCGCGGCATAGCTCCGAGGTTCTTGATGCTAGAAAGCTGAAATTTGGTATGGATATGTATATTGATTACGCCGAGAAAGTGGTAAAAAAAATTTTGAAAAATTTTTTTTTAGGGTAGCTCCCAAACACGTAAAGTGGGGATGAATATTTTTTTTCTCGCGTACCCCTCCGTGTGGGGTATCGTTAGATAGTTCTTTCAAAAATATTATGGGTGTGTGAAGACCATTTTTTGGTTAAGCGAGCCATTTGCGAAATATCTAGCTTTTCAGTGCAAATTTTTGTTCGAATCGAGTTACCCCCCCCTCTAACTTTTGAATGGCTGTACCTAGAAATGTGAAAAAAATCACAGACATAGTACATGTAATGAACTTACAAGGAAAACTATCACGGCTAAGTAGGTTTAACCGGTTACAGAGTTATAGTCGACTAACCAACTCCTACTACGGAACCCTACTGCGCGTGGCCCGACACGCACTTGGCCGGTTTATTATCAATGAATGTAGCTTCATAATTGTCCATAGAAATCGATGGATAGGTTACCTGGTGCCCAGAACCTGTGCTGCAGACTTATGTCCCAAGCAGGCTGGGTAGGATGGCACTGTGCACAACAGCTGCAGTTACTCTGGAAATAGAAACAATTATTAATAGTTTCGTCATTTCTTCTCAGAGGTCATCAGTATTGAAATACCGTCACCTAGTTATTAAATTGACACGTAAAATTATTATTCATCTATTTGCAAATAAACGGACGGACGGACGTGTAACTGGCGGCTTCTACCATGGTAGAAGCATATAGCATAGCATAGCATATAGCACTTAGCTCGATCTTCAACTCTCCTCTTCCAATCCCTGCCCGCTGTGAATATTATCGCACCACCTAGCTACAGGGCACCATACACTACATTTAAGTTAGTACGGATATCCAACATAGTAAATGATTATATACCTGCACTTGTCTGCCGGCTGTCGGCGCGGCTTGACCGGCTGAGGGTCTGTACAGCGATCTGCAGCGAAGTTCCAGCTGTTCCCAGTACATCTTCTTGCGTTCATGGCTGAAACAAAAACAATACCTACTTAAGAAAACTTTATTCAGGACCTTTGGATGCTGCAAATCATCGCAAAAATCCTGATAATCTAATGTTAACTGGCCGTTCAATAGTTGATACAAACTTCTTTCTAGAATTGAACAATAATAAAAAGTTCTTAATACAAAGCAAAAATTTCATTCTGACAGACAAAATTATTGCTGTCTTGGTGAAAGGCTTAAAATTAAGGATTTTGTGATTGCTATAGATGTAAGTATCAATAAAATAATGGTGCTAAGTCAGGAATCATCGCTAAGCGGGTTTGCTGTCGAAGTATTAGACGATGATGAATTAGTAAAACTTGTGAATGACCTTCGAAAGAGGATCCGATTACTAAAACTAGAAAATGAAGTGCTTGAAAAGAGCATCATAAGGCTAGATCCTGCGTTAATGAACGGTGTGTATCAAGCCTTAGACTTTGCCACTAAGATGCAACAAGCGACAGGCTCCACCACAAACCTCATAGGCAGTTTCGTCAAAACCCCTACGCAGTCAAAATTTGGCCTGATCGAATCCTTGTTAGCCGGCCCTTCGAGAATGTTCGCTAGCCAATCTAGACTTTTCAATCGTAAGGTAGACTCTTCAGGGAGGATCTGCGGATCCATTGTCAGTCGTTCAGGGCCTCGCATCAATATCAACGAAAGGCTTGAGCTCTTAGCCATTACTATAGATTGTCAGATTAACGATTTAGAAAAATGTAGAAAGAATGCGACTAAGCGGCATGCTTACTTGAAAGCTCAGTTAGAAGAAACTCACATTTTGACAAATGATATAGAAACCGCGACCGCAGAGTTTAATAAGGAAGTTGTGGTTGAGGGGTGGGATCCGATAACTCTGCGGATTCCAGCTGAAATATGGATCAGGTTTATGGCGGATTGGTTGAAAAAGACTGACAAGCAAATTGGAAGACTAAGATTAAGGACCAGCACTCTAAACATTCAGTACAGAAAATTAAAAGAACAGGCAGAGAGCAG
Organism: Pyrrhia umbra; assembly: GCA_963891755.1. Lineage (NCBI taxonomy): Eukaryota > Metazoa > Arthropoda > Insecta > Lepidoptera > Noctuidae > Pyrrhia > Pyrrhia umbra. The sequence continues at coordinate 6,140,290 of OY982944.1, forward strand.
GAGGGAACTGAGCGAAAATCTAACTCCTGTAGACTTTGATAAGATAATAATAGAAAACCAAGAATGTTTGAAACTGATAGAAAATAAAAACGTTCAACTGGATGAACTAAAAACAATGACGGGTGACGCGAACTTGAACCTCACAATACACAAGAAGATAATGTCGTTTCTAACCACTTATTTAACCAAAGTGCAAAAACTGAAGACTCATAGAGAACTCCAAACGATAGAGCTAGATAAAGAAGCAGATTTAATACAAATACAAGTTGATATTTTAACGCAACGCATCCGTGAGATTAAGAAGATGAGAATGGCGTATCACATTCCTAATGTCAACGATTATGTTAACGTGAAGGCGAAGACAAGCGAATTGAATTATGCTATTAAGAGATTGGAAACCAAACTTCATATTAAACAAACTGCTGTTGAATCTACTAATAAGAAGCTGAAGGTGTTACTTAGTAAAAGAAGCTTGGTTAGCACAGCAAGTGACACGATAAATACATTAATTGATAAAATTTCTGAAATCTAGGCAATGGGAGCATATGTGACTACAAAGATGGAGATTTGATACTAATTTGCTTTCGTTTTAATAACATCATTGACTGCCACGTTGGTCTAGTATTCGCAACATTACCGTTGTAAACGGTGTCTAGGGCTAGATTCTCGGGCAGGGCCGAAATCGCTTTGGTTTTTTTTAATTTCACAATGCAGCCCGGAGTCTGGTAGTTGGCAGTGTCACACACACGTTAAGCCATTGTCCCGGGTTGCTTTGTAGTTACAATTCCATGTCAGAGGCTGTCAGGCGGATTTAAGAAAACTCTGACACTAGGGCTTGTTAATTTAGTAATACCTGCAGCCCACACGATAAGCAGAAGAAGAAGATTATCAGCCTATATAGTAATCCACTGGTGATGGCCTAAACGTTCGTCATACCATACCACTTTGGTAGACGTAGGTTTCCTAACGTCTGCAACACGCGGCCATACGAAGTGTTTTTCAGGGAGGTGCATTAAATTACTTATTTAATGAGAGTAAAGGGACTGTTATACCAGTTCTTAGACTACCGATGAGATTCTTGTCATATTAGCTATCCTTTAACGCCTTCTTCTTCTTCTACCTCCCTGTTCCTTTAAAGACTATGCAGTGGTCAAATAGCAGTTAGACGGTTAGCTAGATAGTAACGATAGGACTGACTGTTTGTTTTTCTTTTAATATGTAGTCTTCTAGCTTACAGAGAATTTAATGTGTTGTAAGAGGCATTAGTTGTAGTAGATACTTATTATGGTTGTCGATATATTTTAATACTGATGTAGGATGTTCATCATTCCCATTTCTGTTTGCGAAGTTAATTAGTGGATGAAACACTAGATGTGTCTCTTATGTTTAATTAGTTATTGTTTAACAAATATTTATAAGAATGGCTTCTAGAGAGCATTTTCTTAAGTTTCGTGTTATTCGTCTTAATTATGTTTAATTATTTAATTTAATGGAAAGTTAGTTTAGTTTATTTATTGAATAAATGTTGATTTAAGTGTTCCTCCTCTTTTTCTATTGTCGTTCGTATATCGGATATACCAACTGATTCTTATAGATAGATAGATAGATATACTCTTTATTGCACACCAAACAAATACAGTAAAATAAAAGATGGATCTTAAGTAAGAGTGGTACAATGGGCGGTCTTATCGCAATCAGCGATTTCTTCCAGACAACCTTTGGATGGACAGAAATTGTATGAACTCAGGAACGTGGTTAGTCAGCGGCATAACAATAACTAAAATATACAACTACATGATATATATAATACTTATTATAAATAATAATAATAAATAGATAAATATAACATATACAGTAAGACACATTTATAATGAAAGGTAATGCTCCTTTACCAACTTTTTAAAAGTATTCAGTGACTGAGCTTTCCTAATCAATACCGGTAATGCATTCCACAGGCGAGCAGCGTGGACTGTAAAGGATTTATCATAGAATCCTGTGGAATGCGTAGGTATTTTCAGTGTTAGATTTTCCGATGATCTAAGGAATCGTGTGTGCGTGTCATTAAGGAACTCAAAACGTTCTTTGAGGTAAGCAGGGGTGGTGGGATTGTACAAAATATTGTATAGAAGGTGTAGAATATGTGCATTCCGGCGATATCTAATGGGAAGCCACTTGAGCTTAGTTCGAAATTCAGACACATGATCATATTTTCGCAAACCAAATATGAATCTTATAAAGAAGTTTTGAAGTCGCTCAAGTTTATCCAGCTGGTCCTCCGTAATATCTAGATAGCTGGCATCAGCATAGTCAAGAATGGGAAGGAGAAGTGATTGTGCAAGCGCAATTCTAGTGGCAGTAGGGAGAAAGTTGCGTAACCTCCTCAGAGACCCAGCTGACGCAAATACCCTCCGACTGACCTCCCTAATATGGGGCACCCATATTAGGGAGGTTGAATTTTAATTTTCTTATTTTGTTGAATCGATAAAAAATTCAAAGTCAATCTCTTTTTGATACATTTTGTACGGTGTCCCCTCACATGTCATGCATTTTGTAAGGACTATCCACAAGTGTGTTTCTTTTTCATACATTTTGTAGGAAATATCCACAAGTGTGATGTTTTTTCATACATTTTGTAGGGACTCGCCAAACACGAGACAATATTATTATACCAGCCATTCTCATCCCTCAATTTCCGTTGGCATTCCTTCAGTGAAATACATTGCTAGGTTGAAAGTATTAATTAAAACAAATGCCTGAACATAATTATGCCCCATGGAGCAAAAACTAAAGTCTACCCCTAGTTTCTGGCTTCTGACTCAGTGCTGAATGTTAATAACGATCATTAATTTATAGATAGCTATATGCAAAGAATATACCAACGCTACTGAACAAAGAACTCCTAAAATAGGTCATGAGGTCACGAGCTTTACCCATAACTACGGCTTCCTATCCTAATCCTAACTAATATTATAATTGTGAGTTTGTTTGTTTTCGCTTTCACGGTAAAACTGCTAAACTGTTTTGAATGGCTACGGAGATAGATGTAACCCTGAAGAAGGTTATAGACTACTTTGTATTCGGGCGCGTTTAAGTAATTCAAGTCAAAGTCAAAAGGTTTTTATTGTATGTAGACCAATTACAGGTTCTTATAAAACGTAAAAGCTAGAAACTAGGTCCACGGTTCCAAAAAGTGTGTCCTATAGAGAAGAACCAGCAAAAAACTCTATGCGTAATTCTCTCAGGATGCGGATAGAAACCGTAGGAAACAGCTAGTTTCTGATACCTTTATTGCATACGTCGAGACAACAAAACCATAAAACGTGGCCAATAAACCCAATAAAGTATAAAGAAACATCAATTCCAGGCACGAAACGAATTAAAACTATAATTTTCCGTGTTCACTCTAAATAAAACCTCTTTAGAAGGTCGAATACTTTGTCACAGGCCGAAAATAAACAGTTTGAAAGTGTCATGTCATTCGAAACAAGTTACCTTAGCAACCGTTGCTTAGGTACCACATATGAATAAATATTCCACACATATGGCAGATGACATTCCGCCAAAACAGACAGAAATCAAAGCTTTTGAACCATTTTAATTTTGTGATATATATTTAAATAACGAGTAAAATGTCGGGACTATTACATTCAACGGTCAGGAGCAGCATAATGAGTCAAAATTCTAGGTCCATGAGCGGTCTTGGGCCGGAACTGGAAATTCTCAGTGATTCCGAACTCGTAAAGCTTGTGGGTGAACTAAAAGAACAAATCAACATCCTAGCTCTTGAAAATGAAATTTTGGAAAAAACTATCATGAGATTGGAACCAACGTTGATGCATGGCGTGTATCAAGCCTTAGAGTATGCGACTAGAATGAATTCGAACACATCTCTAAATATAGGGAGTTTCATCAAAACTCAGACATCGAAATTCGGTCTTATTGAAACGTTTTTAAGCCCTTCGAGGATGTTGACTAGCCCTTCTAGAGTATCTACTCGAAGGGTCGACTCTGCAGCTAAACTTGGAGGTACAGTGGTGTTCGGATCAGGACCAAGGATCAACGTTCTAGAACGAGCTGAATTAGTCTCCGTAGAAATGGAAGTCCAAGTCACTAACTTGAATAAGGTCAGGAACAAAGGGGCGAAACAACATGCTCTTTTAAAAGCAGAATTGGAAGAAATCGGCATGAGAGTCACTGACATTGAAAAAGCTAGTAAGATGTTTCATCAACAAGTTTTGGTAGAAGGCTGGGACAAAATAGCTCAACGAATCCCAGCTGAAATATGGATCAGATTCATGACAGAATGGGTGAAGATTTCAGACAGCCAGATAGGGAAGCTGCGACTGAGAACCAGTACTCTAAACACACAGTACAGCAAACTAAAAGGTCAGATCAAAGTAAAAGAAGAGTTAAGCGAAAGCCTCAGACCAGTGGACTTCGAGAAACTCAAAATAGAGAACAGTGAATGTCTGAAACTTATAGACCATAAACTACAACAGCTGGGAGAGTTGAAGAAGATGACTGGCGACGCGAATCTCAACTTAACTATTCACAAAAAAGCTATGATGGAACAAAACTGTTATCTAGCCAAAGTGCTGATGACTATCAAGAACAAAGAACAACAGACAGTAGAGTTAGATAAAGAAAGAGATCTTATACAGATACAGGCAGATATTCTCTCTCAGAGATTAAATGAGATACGGAAAGTGAGACTGAAGTACCAAGTGCCGAACATAATGGAATATGTCAAAGTGAAATGGGTGGTTACGGATTTGAAGCACGCGATAAAAATGCTGGATAACAGAAGGCATATACAGCAGATAGCTTTAACATCTATCAATCGGAAGCTGCAGACGATGAGCGAGATAGCAGCTAAGAGCGAAATAAAAAGCGATGCGAGGGAGAGTATATCTACGGAGTATAAGAATCAGAGTTGAATGTAGAAGATAATAATACTTGAGTAGGGAGATGACACCTGATCATGGATACATGTTAAGGTATGAGCACCGAAAATGGAAGTCACTGGAATATCGGTAATTGAAAATGTGTTCTGTTCTATCTTATAAATAAAAGATGGTCAACTTCAAAAATGTAAGACCCTACGTGATTGTAAGGTGATTGAAACAGATTAAAAGTTGACTGAAGCGATATAAGAATCGAATCTGAACTAGATTTTGACCACAGCAATTTACAAGAAATTTGCTGTTCCGTTTCACGTACAATTTAATATTAACTTGCTTGTATATATTGCAATATTCATTGGATGTGCTCTTTGCCTTAAAATAATCTTTGTATGTTCTATGCTTGTGGAAGCATGTGCATTCTAGGAACGATTTTTTCTCCCCAAAAAGTATTAATATATTACACTTCGATGGCATTTGAGAAGATTTTTTACAAAATCTCCATTAGGTAGGTAATTTTATCATGTTCAATGTTGATAGATAATAATATATTATTTCAATTATTAGGTGATTTTTTCCAATTGTTAGGTAATTTATTTCAATTGTTAGGTATTTTTTTTTCAATTGGTAGGTAATTTATTTTTTAATTGTTTATGTAAATCGTAATGAAATTATTTATCTAGTATTTGTATTATGGAACGATGTAAAATTTTAAATAGGTCTCTTTGTTTATTTTTTGCAATTATTATTAATAATTTCCAATTAAATATTTGTTTTAGTATTGTATCTGCGTTTAATATATAATAATATATATATATAATAATATATAAAATATACTTAAAAAAATAAATAAACTAAGTAATAAACTAAATAAAGAAAGCATACTACCTAAATATTTTATATCTACCACGTCTTCCTCTCTCCTACTATTTGCTGTGCCCATCAGGGTCCATAATTGTTACTCTTTTTATATACCAACACCTTATCTGTACATTATGGAACGCAATAAAGAATATGAATATGAATGAATATGAATAATTGAACAATAGCTTTTGCTCACGGTATCATCCGTATTGCCACACAATATAGCCTCCAGGAGTCATGTAGCTCTCTATCAGTGAAAGAATTTTTGGCATCGGTTCAGCACTTCCAGATATTATCCATTGTGGATTTCAGAAAATGTCACAAAGCAGCCCGGAGTCAGGAAGATGGTAGTGTTATACCCCCGTGTCTGGGACGTTAAGCCGTCGTACCCGACTGCTATCTTGATAGCAGTTGTTGTTACATTTCCATGTCAGAGGCCGTCAGGCGGATTTGAAAAAACTCTGACACTAGGGCTTGTTAGGTTGGTAAACCTGCAGCCCACACGATAAGTAAAAGATATCTCACCTGAGCAGTTGATACGCCAGCATGCAACTAAAGATGCAGACGAGTACGGCGCTGACGGATAAGGCGAATACGCCGCGAAGGCACCAGTACAACGCGCCGTGCACTACGCCGCATTCCGATACGCCTTCGAATACGCAGCGTACTCCTGGATAAAAGGAAGGTCATCTAAATATGGCTATTATAGGACACCAAGGACCTTTTTTTCTTTTAATTGGGACAAGCCCGCCACACTATTCCCAACTCCTGAAAGCCAGAATCAACAGTGGCATCTACAAGAAAATGTCGAGGCAATGAAGCTCGACGAGTCCCAGAGTTTTTTTTTTACTGTCTTGGAACCCGCAACGAATTTAATCAGAAAACAATACTGGAGGAGTAGGAATAATCATAGTTTCCACTTCCCTCCATATCAAGCAGGAGACAGATGTAAAGAGTTAGGTCATTAAATGGGTCTTAGTGAGCTGTTACACTTGATTCCAGTAATAGGTATGGCAAAAACGCTTGAACGCACGGAACTTTGTTCTAGTTTCCACAAGGTCCGTGTAGTAAACAAGTACAGATATAATCTGCATACTATTTAAATAATATTACACCCAGGAGATGTGAAATATTGGAGGTGTGGCTGGTAATGGTACTCACTCAAACGTAGAAGCTACGAAGTAGGTGTATATTTGTATAAGCTGTTTCACCCGAATTTCGAGGACATTACTTTTCGCTATCTGATAAAAACCACCCTATACCCTTTCCTAGGCTCCAATCTATGTCCATACTAAATTTCATTTAAATCTGTTCAGCGGTTTTACTGTGATAGTGTAACAAACAAACAAGCAAACAGAGTTGCTTTAAATTTAAAAATAATATTATTAACAAAGCACAAATTACAGAACAGTAGAGAAAGGACATGACGATATGTGAGCGTCATACCATTTGTCGTCACGGCATATGAGTCGGTCTTATCGTTAAGGAGCGCCGATAGGTGTTTTATTAGGTATTAATGAATTAGGTGTAAATAGAGGTTACTTAAGTCGTTTATAGCGCCGTCTCACTCTATCACTAGAATAATGATGGCAAAACTTATCATGGCAGGAAACCTGAACTATTTTTTGAATTATCTTACCCTCGTCATCAGCAGTACTGTGTTGTGTGTCAGGGGGCATTGAGAAACACGTGCAAGTTCGAGTGAGCTTCGTGTACTCACAGAATTTGAGAGTTTGTAGTCTGAAACAAGAATGTATGTATTAATTCATATAAATCTATATCTATACATATAAAATGCTTTGTCCTGAATGACTGACGGATCAACGCACAGCCTAAACCGCTGATCGTAGAGACCTGAAACTTGGAGGTTGTGTTCTAATATGATAAGGAAGAATTATACCAATGTGACTTTTCTAAAGTCATATTGTACTTTCTAAGTGTTAGACATCACTGACTAACGGTGAAGGAAAACATCGTGAGGAAACCTGGACTTAAAAAGTCTGAAATCGCTAATCCGCCTTGAGCAGGCATGGTGATCAATGCTTGCTTAGACCCCTCCGTGCCTCGGAGAGCACGTGTCGCTGTCGGTCCTGCGCCTGATCTCTCCCCGGTCGTGTCGGACTGCCGACCCATCGCACTGTGAGAGTGAGGGAATAGAGAGTGCACCTGTGTCTGCAAGCGTGCGTGCACTATAATATCTCCTGCGTACCTGGCTAGTCTACATTGAGATTGGCCGTGAATCGTGGAGAGATTGTAGTGGAGCGGACTGCCTAGGGTATCTAGATGGTCGTTTAAAATATAGCCACTAATAGCCTCCATGAGTGGCGATTTGAGCTGAAATCTTACTTGTTCATATGGATGACAGTTGTCGTGATGGTGACGAGGACACAGGTAAGCGCGCACACCAGACAGCAAGCTCCCACCACTTTTATCTGTTAATGGAATGAAATCATTTAATTAGCTAAATTATATGGAAGGCGATTTAGAAAATCAGCTAGTTATAACAATTTGGAAAGTATTATTTAATTAATAATATATCTACGATAATGATAAACAGGTTTAGTGAAAAAACGCAAAAACAAAAGTTCTAACCCGAACGTAAAACAAATGAATGCAATGAAGCGATTGATACAATAATTGGCATAGTACACGCAAAGTTAGCAGAAGTTTATGACTCAATGAAGATTATTTTACGATTCCATAAAATATTAAACAAGCCATTCAAAAGTTAGAGGGGGGGGATGCTCGTATCAGGCAAAAGCTAGATATTTCGCAAATGGCTACCTAAACCCAAAATGATATTTGCACACCTATAATATTTTTAACCTATCTAACAATATACCTTATGAAGTCATATGCGCGAAAAAAAATATTCATCCCCACTTTACATGCATGGGAGCTACCCTAAAAAAAAGTATTCTTCATAATTTTATTTTACCACTTTTTCGGCGTAATCAATATACTTATCTATACTAAATTGCAGCTTTCTAGGTACCAAGAACCTCTGAGCTATGCCGCGGACAGACACATAGACAGACGGACATGCCAAAACTATAGAAGCATAAAAAACAAATAGGAAGGGTAAGCTCTTAATGGCAACACTGCCATTTGTATTTGTCATTTTTACAGTTACAATTGAAACTTTTAAAGATATTATAGGAGTATCATATCTCAATTTTTATTAATAATCTAGTAATGGGTAATCGCAAAATACAATTAGCAGTCCTACTTATTATGAGATCACCGATTACGAGGGAACTACTTATGCACCCAGATTAATAACCCGTTAAACCTACAGTGATAGATTTCGTTTGAAGTTCGTTTAAATTATGCTACATCTGTGATTTTTTTCACATAATTAAGTACAGCTATTCAAAAGTTAGAGGGGAAACGCTCGTATCGAACAAAAATTTGCACTTTAAAGCTAGATCTTTCGCAAATAGCTCTCTTAATCGAAAAATTGTCTTTAACCACACATAATATTTTTGAAGATCTATCTCCATACCAACTTTCATCCAAATCGGTTCACCCTTTCTATCATGAAAGCGTAACAAACAAACAAATCCACTTTCGATATTAAAATAAATTAGGATAGTAAGCTCATGTAGTATATGCAAACGAAAAAAAACGTGGCATGCAAAATCATGGGCATGCAGCAAGCGATGATATAATGAATGACATCGAACATACTTTTCTTACCATATAGCTGTATCGGTTGCGGCGGCGCGCCAGGCTCATGATGCACACTCCTGTTAGCACCAACTGCAACAACCATACAAAATGTCATTAATTTTAATAAAGCTGGCATCTCATGGTACGTGATATTGACGAGCGTGCGGGTGGCCACTGTCCGTGGTTGTCGGCCATGCGTGATAATCCGCAGAATCTCTCAACGTGGGAAGCCAGCTTAATACTATTTTAGGTTTGTATATTTTTGACAGTGACATTGTTGCCAGTCTTTACGGATAGTCAGAACGCAGACAGAAAGTCTGATTAGCCGTCATACCAAGACGTATATTGTTACCCAGCAGCTATAGACCCAACGATTATAGTAGGTAGTCAGATAGGTAGTTGCTCCATGTAAAATGCATCTGCTGAGACTGGAAGCCGACCCCAAAATAGTTGGGATGATGTATTAGGGTAACACTGACCATAGTAGCGGGAACAGCGGCGGGCACCGTCTCCAGGTGCTGCGGGGAGGCAGTATAGGCCCGTAGTAGGATGTGACCGCCCAGTGTAATCTGTAGTATGAGTAACTGGTACTGACCATGGCGGCGGGAACAGCGGCGGGCACCGTCTCCAAGTCCTGTGGGGAGGCAGTATACGCCCGTAGTAGGATGTGCTGTGCCGTTAGAAGACAGCCCAGTGTAATCTGTAGTATGAGTAACTGGTACTGACCATGGCAGCGGGAACAGCAGCGGGCACCGTCTCCAGGTGCTGCGGGGAGGCAGTATACGCTCGTAGGAGGATGTGCTGCGCGGCCAGTAGCCCGCCCAGCGCGGCCGCCAGCGCTCCGCAGCCGACACACCACCACGCGTACTTGCGCCGTCGGCACGTGCCATCGTTACCATTGCACCCGACCGAAGCTGGAACACAAAACCTCATGGTGAACCACTAAAAATACCACAGCTTCTATGAGCTGAGATAAAACTGAGGTTATATCTACACATATGAAATGCTATGTCCTGAATGACTGACGGATCAACGCACAGCCTAAACCGCTGATCGTAGAGACCTGAAACTTGGTGTGTTTTTGTATGACGTAGGCATCCGATGAGAAAGGATTTTCCGAAATTCTACTCCTAGGTGAAAAAGGGCAAAGTTTGTATGAGACGCTGTCATTTTTAATTCGAATTCGTTTCGTCTTTCGGGAAACGAGTGACTAAAGGCGGAGACTAACACTAGTCGAGTAATAAATTAATCGAATAAATCGTTAATCAACTTTCATAAACAATTATTCGTGAAGAGTTTAACTACGTCAGTTTAAAATATTTTTTATAGTTATAGCTATAAATAACTCTTTAACCGAGTTGTTTTTATAATAGTTAACGTGCCATGACATCGAAATTTTAAAAATTTCACTATCTATCTATTGGTCACGATTATTTTAAGCACGATCTTCACTGTGTTTTTTTTTCTATTAAAAAGTCGCGTTCGCGTGATCTGAAGCAAAACTTTTTTTGACATAACAATATCTTGTCTTCCTTGTATTTTGAACGCAATGTTTTTTTAAATCAACAGTTTTGAAGGTAAGGACATTTATAGTGGCTTAATTAATATCTATTTAATGCTCAGCCTATTTTGTTTATTTATTTTACGACTTATCATTTAAATTTTTGAATATTTTTTACAAAATAATATAAAAAAATCATCAAAAATATATTGAAAAAAAACAATTCCCCCTTTATTATTGCGGTTTCTTATCTTGGTTTTTATAGTTTACCTATAAAAAGTTTCATGTTAACTAGTTTTAAAATAAAATATTTAAAAAAATATTTCAAGGGTCGATTAAAAAAATAATAAGTATGGAATTTTTTAACCATAAGCGAGGAATAATTTATATCCTAACTAATAATTTAAATGCGAAAGTAAATGATATCTATATCCGGCTGTTTAACGTTTGTCACGCTAGATACAATTATTTTTTTTAATTACCAAAGTACGGTGGCGGTGGCACATAGTGTTGTGGAACTTCAGCTGCTATCGTCGATCGCGGAGTCGATACCTGGTATTGTACTACTTGCATAACACCACACGCTTGCATCACAAACTAACTAAACATTGGTCCATTTTACTAATCCAACAAACACTTTTAACAATCAATAATTCACTTTTAACAAAACATAAACAAATAATTCACTATTTTTCAAATCGTTCTATTTCCCGCCATGACACTTATTTTTTTTATTTAGTAAAAATAACGCACAGGCTATAGAATTCCACCGTGAAGTTTCAAATCCCGCGCCTTTTCTATAAAATCGATATTTACACCCCAAGCCAACCGTGCGTAAAGAACAATGACCTCTTTACGTATAAAAACAATGTTATTTACTAGCACTGGCCGATTATAGTTCAACAGTTTTCACGTTATTATTTTTAATGTATCAATTCCTTTAATTTAAATTCCGAATTTTCGTCTTTTATTTTTTCCCTCCTTTCTTTTGTTTTCATCACTTAATAACAGAAACAATGTTTGGTTTTCGATTAATAACTGATGTTTGATTTAAAAATGTACGAGTTCAAGCTTTATTCGAGTTTAAATTCACAATAAACACTTTCTCGTTGCTTATTGAGTTTACGTTGTAAGGTTATGTGATTTGACAATGGCCGTTTCGCGCAGAAGCAATGGGTTCTTTATGTGGCTCAGGTAGAAAGGTCTTAAATTGAATGTATGGGAATGTGACTTATGGATTTTGTTGTGTACACTACCTACTGAATTACTGTGATATATGTATATTTTTTTCAAATATAGAACAGGTAGTTCTGTGCAAAAAGGTTTCATGTTAGCATTTTTTTTATTTGTTTCTTTTGACATGAATAACATTTTGGTTTGATTTTGGTGGGAAACTATTTCGCCTACTCATTGAATAGTTTCTAACTTTATTTAACAATCATGGTTTACGATATTGACAGCAAAAACTTAGATTGATGTCCGGAAAACATTCGTTTTGAGATAACAATAGAATTCTATGACACTGAACAGAATTTTGCGACGCTTTTCAAATAGAAGTGATAATATTTTTTTTTAATTTGTTGACATTTCTTTCTTCTATTTACAGGTAGTGTAGTTCAATCGCGTTTGGTAGGTACAGGTATTTCATAGACAAAAAAAAAGTAGAAATCTTCGTATCTTTTGAAAAATGTGGTATTTACTGCCGATTTCTACCTAAAAGTAATAAATATCTGACGAAATAAATTATAACCAAAAAACAAACAAATGTATCACTTTTATGTCAAAATCTTCAAACTTTATTAAAAACTTAAAAAATCCATTATGTAAATCTTTTAGATTTTTTTTTCACGTTCCATGTTCTATTTAAAAAGTTTTATATCTAAAGAAACTGCATAAGTTAGTTTTTTTTTGCGTGATCATTATGCGGATCCCTAAAACCGGTTCAGTAGATTATGCTGTGTGAAAAAACTGACAAACTAACTAATATTAAAAATACGAAAGTAAGTTCGTTTGTTACGCTTTCACGTTAAAACGGCTGAACAGATATTGATAATGTTCAACCTTTCTCAGAATCCTGAGCAAGCGGGGTTGCCACAAAATATTTTTTAAATAGATACATTTCAAAAGAGAGAGAGCGAGAGATCAAGATATACAGCACAAATAGCACCGTCCCTTTTTCACACTGGAATCTAGCTCGCTATACCGTGTCATAGTATGGCAATTTACATTGTCCTGATCCAAAACTTACAATTATTTCTTCTATTGGTAGCGGCAAGCACGCTGGTAGGTGGTCGCGGGGGGAGCGCGGGGGGTGTGTCTGTCTTCGCAGGGGGAGGGGGGCCGGGGTCGTCTGCGCATGCGTACTGAGCTGACGCCGGCTTGCACGTGCATGCTACTTGGTACTGAAATCGAGAGAAACAATTGGGTTAAGCTGCGCCTGTTAAGGTTTTTTCATGGATGGGTGACCATTGAGAGACATCCGGATTTCTTAAACATAATTAATATTAAACTACTGTCTGTATTTTGTGGTTGAAGATTCACATACATAATTTCACAGACAGAATCAGTAAATAGTAGTCTACATATAAAATGCTTTGTCCTGAATGACTGACGGATCAACGCACAGCCAACACCGCTGATCGTAAGGACCTGAAACTTGGAGGGTGTGTTCTTTGTATAACGTAGGCATCCGATAAGAAAGGATTTTCTGAAATTCTACCCATATGAGGGTGAAAAAGAGGGGACAAAGTTGGTATAAAACGCTGCCATTTTTAATTTTAATTCGTATAGCTCACGGGGGCTGGCGGAAAGCTAGTTTAATTCTAAATTCTTCACCTAAGGTTAAATAGCACTACAATACTAAACAAAAGCCATCAAATAAATGTCAAAAACACGAGTCTTCTTTACCTTATGTAAATCAGAAGTGACAGAAGCGCTGGTATCGCACTCTGGACATGCTTCTGGTGCTGGCGAGCTGCGAGCTGACGTGACGTCACCCAGCGACATCGCTCAACGCGTCCTGATGCTGGAAAGAGATGACGACAGTCGAAATAATGCTTAGAAAACCCTTAGCACGAATCACTTTCGAAAAAGCGAAAGAGAAAGCGATTTTTAACCCCCGACGCAAAAAGAGGCGTGTTATAAGTTCGACGTCGATGTCTGCCTGTCTGTCTGTGTGTGTATCTGTCTGTGGCGTTGTAGCTCTCAAACGGATGAACCGATTTCGATGCAGTTTTTTTCCAGCCAGTCAAAAGCCAGTTTCCTTGCGGTGGTTCTTAGCTTAGTTTGGTTAACAGCGTTCCAGCAGTGTGAGAGTTGATACTCTTTTCCAAAATGATGTAAGGCATTTTTGGGTAGAGGGTTTTTTAAATTTAATATTTTCTTCGTATTGAATGAAATAAACTCCCTTCTTACGTACTATTTATTTAAATCATATCTTTGGATGCTGCAAATTGTTATTTATGCATTTCAAACATTAATTTTGCTTTGGTAGCGTTGTATTTATGATTCGAAAATCGCTGACATTTACGTTACGATTACATTATTGCAGTCATGCTAGGCCCACTGTTCAAAAAATATATAGGTACGGAAGTTTGGACTAATTACTAAGCTATTTTAGAGCGTATTGTGGTTTTTATTTTATTTTTTTTATTTGGGAAAACAAACAATTACACTTTAAAATAAAAAAAAAGATACAAAATATTAATAAATTGGTCATACAAAAGTGCAATCAACAACGTTCTCCACAGATACACTGAGTCAAATTGGTAGATTCTTAAGACTAACGTTGTAAATAAATGTAAATAATGGTTTACAAACATAACTACATCTTCACTAGTCATTTCGGACACGAGACATTTGTTCATTCATGAATCTAGATTCTAAATTAAACAACGAGAACCCCATTCAAATCGGATCAGTAGTTTTTGAGAAACTGACACACAAACATAGAAATACATACATACGGGTCGATAAAGAACCTCTTTTTTAAGTCGGTTAACTAATCATCAATATATATAAAAATCAATGCCACTTTTCGTTGTAATTTTATAACTCAAGCACGGGCTCACCTATCCAAACCAAATGTTTAGGCTTTGTTCGGACTATTTAGTAGATGGTTTATGTGAAGTTTGCACAAAATCGGTCGAGCGGTTCATCTTTAATTTGAATTCATATAGCCCACGCGGGCGAAGCCGCTGGCGGAAAGCTATGTAAAAACCGGCCAAGTGCGTGTCGGGCCACGCGCAGTAGGGTTCCGTAGTAGGAGTTAGTTAGTCGACTATAGCTCTGTAACCGGTTAAGCCTACTTAGCCGTGATAGTTTTCCTTATAATTTCATTATATGTACTACGTCTGTGATTTTTTCACATTTCTAGGTACAGCCATTCAAAAGTTAGAGGGGGGGGTAACTCGTACCGAACAAAAAATTTCACTTAAAATCTAGATATTTCGCAAATGGCTCGCTTAACTGAAAAATGGCCTTCACACACCCATAATATTTTTGAAAGACCTATCTAACGATACCCCACACGAAGGGGTACGCGAGAAAAAAAATATTCATCCCTACTTTACATGTTTGGGAGCTACCCTAAAAAAAAATATTTTTCAAAATTTTATTTTACCACTTTCTCGGCGTGATCAATATACATATTCATACCAAATTTCAGCTTTCTAATAACAAAATCCACGGAGCTATGCCGCGGACAGACAGACAGACAGACAGACGGACAGAGCGAAACTATAAGGGTTCCTTGTCGGACTACGGAACCCTAAAAAACGGAAGGGTTTGTTTGGGAAGTGGTTTTTTTTTTTTTTTTTTTTTATTATTGATAGGTTCGCGTTTGACCACTATCTCACCTGATGGTAAGCGACGATGTGGTCGACGATGAAGCACGCTTACCTAGAAGT
The DNA here is from genome assembly GCA_963891755.1 of Pyrrhia umbra. NCBI lineage: Eukaryota > Metazoa > Arthropoda > Insecta > Lepidoptera > Noctuidae > Pyrrhia > Pyrrhia umbra. Next base: position 6,156,135 of record OY982944.1, read on the forward strand.
AACCTATTCACTCTTGACTTGAAGACCCCTAGGTTATAGCTATCTGGAAATACAGACTCCGGCAGGGAATTCCACTCCTTAGCAGTACGCACAATGAAAGTATTCCCAAACCGTTTAGTGCGTGTGGGTGGGATGTCTACCGTGTAACGGTGGCGCATCGCCGTACGTCTTGTAGTCCGATGATGGAACGGGCTTGGCGGAATAAGGCTGTGTAATTCCATCGCACACTCTCCGAAATGTAACCGATAGAAAACCGAAAGGCTGGCAACGCGTCGGCGATGTTCCAGGCTCTGGAGCTTTGACTCGACCAGCGCGTCGCTGCCGATGAGCCTCTTGGCTCGTTTCTCAATTGACTCTAGCGCATCAAGCTGATATTTAGCGGATCCATCCCAGAGATGAGAGCAGTATTCCATACACGATCGAACTTGCGCTTGATATAAGTTGAGCAGCTGTTCCGGTGTGAAATACTGTCTCACCTTTGCTAGGATTCCCAGCTTCCTGGCAGCCAGTTTAGCCTTAGCCTCGATGAACTGACCAAAATTGAGAGTGGAGGTAAACGTAACACCAAGAAGCTCAATATTATCGGTTATCGGCACGGTTACACCACAGAAAGTAGGAGAATGTTTGAAATCACTCCTTTTTGCGGAAAAGAGACACGCCTGAGTTTTAGCAGCATTGAACTTGACCAAGTTGGCGTCGCCCCATTCGGAGACAGCCTTCAAGGACAAGTTCAACCGCTCAACCATGGCCTCGCGGAGAGACTGGATCTGAGACCCACTGGCCCGCGCGTTGGACGTATATCTCTCAGCAACAGTGCTGTCGTCTGCATACCCAAAGGTGCCGGGCACTAGCAAACTATTAATATGCAGCAAGAATAAGGTTGCTGAGAGAACCGACCCCTGAGGGACCCCGGCATTGATAGCCAATTGATCAGACGAGCAACCATCAATGACCACTCGAATAGACCGATCCTTCAGGAAGTCTGCAATCCAAGCACAGAGTCCAGCGGGTAGACCGAAAGAAGGAAGCTTTGCAATAAGGCTTTCATGCCACACCCTGTCGAAAGCCTTTGAGATGTCGAGGGAAACGGCAAGCGCCTCCCCATGTTTCTCAATGGCCTCACTCCAGATGTGAATGGCATACGCTAGAAGGTCCCCAGTAGACCGGTTTTGGCGAAAGCCATACTGTCGGTCACTGAGGATATCATTGGCTTCTAGGTATGCCAGGAGCTTTTTATTCAGTACACGCTCCATACTCTTACAGAGTATGGACGTGACTGAAATGGGCCTGTAGTTGGCCGGGTCAGCTCGACTGCCCTTTTTGGGCACGGGTTGCACGTTAGCTTGCTTCCATGCTTTCGGCACTTTTCCAGTCTCAAACGAGAGGCGAAACAGGCGTGTCAAGATCGGAGACAATTCAGGCGCACACGTCTTCAGTACTATTGCCGGTATTCCGTCAGGGCCACTAGCTTTGTTCACGTCAAGATTACGCAGCACCCTACGGACGTCCTTCTGATGGATGCTAATGTCCGACATACTCGTCTCGCATCCAGCAGGAGAGGCCGGGGGGCTTGCGTCGCTACTGTCAAGACGCGAAGATTCCGCAAAAAGAGCAGCAAATAAATTTGCTTTTTCTTCAGCGGAGTGGGCCAGTGACCCGTCGGGTTTAAGCAGTGGTGGTAGTGAGGGACGACAGAAGTTCGATTCGACCGATTTAGCCAGGGACCAAAATGCTTTACTACCCGCAGGGTACGAAGCAAGTTTTTTCCCTATTCGGCTAACGTGGTCGAACCGAGCTTTCCGTAACACCTTCTTGCAGGACTTGGCAGCCCTATTAAAGGCTCTCTTCTTCTGACCTACGTTATTTGCCTTGCAGATTCGAGCGTCGGCCCATGCTAGGTACGCCTCATGCTTAAGCGCTTCAGCGCGATTGCACTCGGCGCCAAACCATGGTCGAGCTTCGCTGGACATTGTTAGGTCAGAGAACGGAATGTAGTACTCCATCCCCTGCCTCAAAACATCTGTCACAGCGTCTGCGCACACCGAAGGATCATCTGAAGAGAAGCAAGAAGACTGCCAAGGATAACATGCGAAGAAAGATCGCATCTCATCCCAATCTGCTGACTTGTATCGCCAAACCCGCCTAGTGCCTTTAAGGCTGGGATCGGGCGGAGAGTAGACGGATACAGATTTCACCAGACAGTGGTCTGAACTACCTAACGGTGAAGATATCGCGACTGAGTAGCGGTCTGGATCTGTAGTCAGCAGAAGGTCCAAGCAATTGGCTGTGTGCGATTCAACATCAGGCACCCTCGTTGCTCCCTGGACCAGCTGGGTGAGATTTAACGATAGCGCTAGCTTATGCGTCTCTCGGCCAGCATGGTCTGTGCTCTGGTATGGGAAGAGCCACTCCTGGTGGTGGGCATTGAAATCCCCCAGAAGCACAAACTGGGCAGAAGGGTACCGCTGCTGAGCCGCATCCGCCGCCTCACTAAGGTACTGTGTAAGCCTGGTTGTCTCCTGATCACCGCTATGCGAACGGTAGACACAGGCATAAACAATTTTATCTATGCCAGTGTCCACCAGAGCCCAAAGTGCAGAAAACCTGGAATCTTCAAGGTTGCGGAGACGCCGAAAACAGATGTCGTCCCGGGCGTACATGCATACACCCGCACGTGGTTTGAAGTTGTGCTCCAAGGTAAACCCTGGGTAAGAAAGGTACGACATGTCTGACGGACATCCGATCTGCGTCTCCGACAAAAACAAAAGAGCTGGTTTTTCAGTCTCGAGGTGGTGATGGACTGCGACGAGATTTGAGTGCAGACCTCGGATGTTACTGAGGTGCACTTTAAGAGAGAGGGAGTGCAGCCGCTGTTGAACCTTGCTCTTTTTATGTCTTGCCATATTGTAAGGAGTGAAGGAAGGAGAGGAGAAGGCAGTGAAATGAGGCTCCACGCTGCTAACCTTCAGACACGCACTGGAAGGATGGTATCGACTGGGGGACTAGACTGGAGACTGCGGGGACGCCCGAGCCCCCCCGGGAATGTCCATCGGGCCCTCTCATCTGGTCGCCAACCAGCACGATGGTCCATTCCGGGATTTTTCGACAGTTGGTAGGGCAGCCTTTCGTGTGTGGCTAGCACACTACTTGGGCCCCCAACTACCTGCGGTCGGCCAGCGGTGCACCGTGCCTCGGATCCCGCTACCCTCCGCGACTAGTCTCCCGATACGGCCATACCAGAGCGAGCCAGATTGGTCTGCCTGCAGTGGAGCAACTACTTCGACCCAACTCCTCAATAGGCTACACCGGGCATGGCACCGGAACACGGCTAGGCCGTTTGGCGGTACGTCTTTGCCCGGTGGGTGGTCGCAAGCCTGCGGTCAAAACCTACCACCAGTTATGTCACCTGATTAGCACCACCCGGGGACCACGTGTAGGGATTCGCTAAAGGGTACTTTCCTACGGACGCGGGTGACTCAGTCCCCACACAGTGGTGGGTACGCAGCCATGAGCGGATGAAACCGAGTGACTAACTAGTATTCCAATTAAATAATAATTAAAACAACTCACTATAAAAAAGTAATGAATGCGATCAAAGACTATAATACTCACATAAGTCCTTTACCATAAATACCTTTGCCATACTATCAGGAATGGCGCGCAAAAACCTAATAGCACTCTATGGCGATACGATGGCGGCAAAAACAACTGTTAATCCATCTACATCCGGTCTCTATGGCCACATCCGTCGCGAACAGCTGTTTAACTAAACCCGTTGACAACAGAGGATCGTGTTTACAGCTGTATTTTAATGGCAAATAAAAATAAATGGAATAAGTCTCGTTGGAGTTCAGTGGGGCCGACACACAAGTAATGTAAACTTTAATGCGAGTATTTTTTTAAATTTGGAAGTTATATTTTGGCGCGCAGTATTTATTTAAATTGAATATTGTTTATGCAAAGTGTGGCTAAGGAACAGCCGCACGGGTCAAGCGATCAAAGGTTAAGCTTCACTTAGCGCGGTCGGTCCGGGGATGGATGACCATCAATGACATAACGAAACTCCTCCGTGCCTCGGAAAGCTGTTAGTCACGGATGTCATTTGTACATCTTTGACAGATGTTACAGGTAATCAGGAGCCAGAAAGTCTGACAACCAGTCTTACCAAGGGGTATCGTTTTACCCGGTAAACTGGGCTGTGGAGATCAGATAGGCAGGCGTTCCAAGTAAAGCACTGGTACTCGGCTGCATCCGGTTAAGACTGGAAGCCGACCACAACATAGTTGGGAAAAGGCTAGGCAGATGATGATTGTTTATAGATGATACAAAAAGATTTATTTTAAACAACACTTCTAATAGTTTTTATTTATTTTCGAGTTAAAATTTTCATTTGCATTTTTAACTAAAGATTCCACTTCTTCCCCTGCCTTTTCGTTTTTACTTGCTCCCATGAAGCACGAAGTCGAATTCTAGTGTTTACGTATATTTTGCTCACCCATACTAGCAGTGGGAGGGGGTCACAGGGTACATGACCCCTCCCCCCCAAAATCGTACACATCTAATTGACAACTCCTAAAAATAATCAATTAATAAAAAAAATAATGGTAATTATGCATTGGTAGGTCGTTAATCGAATTTTTTTTTTCTTGTTTTTTTAAAAAACGTTGCCCCACACTAGGAATTACTCTTGTGTGTGTACTCCTGTGTGGGTGCGTTTACAAACATACATTACACATGCAAAAACACCCAGACCCGGAACAATTTGTGCGGGAATCGAACCCGCGACACGCCGCGCAGCAGCCAATTGCTTAGCCACTACGCCAAACGTGCCGTCAAATAGATAGAGATAGATATAAAATAGAAATAGATAGATAAGAGTAATAGATCGTACAATTTTGAATCTTAATTTTTTTTTTGGCTTCGGCCAACACTGGCCAATTTTGGTTGCTAATGCCCCTCCCCCCCCCCTAAATAAGTGGCTGCGAGCGCGCCTGTATCTTAGTACTGACGCAGCAACGGCATCTCGCGTAGATTGTTATATCATTAATCGCAGATGGCATTTAAACACCGCTGTTTAAATGAGGTCAAGCTAGCGAGCGACGATCTAATAAACTTTATTGTCCTGCCATACAGTGTAAATGCCTGTATGTACTTAGTTACTTACAGTGTAATATAGCTAAGTCGAAGGTCGCCTTCCTTTAGTGTAGCTCTCTCTTACAGTTACGAGCATTGAATCCGGGTCAATTGCAAAATGTGTATATCACTTACGAGTTACGCCCAAAAAAATATTGGATGAGGTAGACCAAAGAAAATACATATATATCTATACTAGCTTCTGCCCGCAACTTCGTCCGCGTGGAATAGTGCTCCGCTCCTATTGGTTTTAGCTTGATGATATATAGCCTATAGCCTTCCTCAATAAATGGGCTATCTAACACTGAAAGAATTTTTCAAATCGTACCAGTAGTTCCTGAGATAAGCGCGTTCAAACAAACAAACAAACTCTTCAGCTTTATTATATTAGTACCTATAGATTTATTATCAACTAGCTTCCCGCCAGCGGCTTCGCCCGCGATATTTTAGCTAATGGATACAAAAACTTGACAAATTATATACTAAAATTCTATTCCATATCTTACGGAACCCTATCTTTTCCAAAATAAAATTTAGCCTATGTTACTCGTGGATAATGTAGCTTTCGAATGGTGAAAGAATTTTTGTAATCGGTCCAGTAGTTTTTGAGCCTATTCATTACAAACAAACAAACAAAGTTTTCCTCTTTATAATATTAGTGTAGATAGGTACTAGCTTTTATCCGCGTCCCGAAGGAACTACCATTTCACGCACCTGGTTATAAAATAGCCTATAAAAATTAATTCAGCGATTGAAATGTTCTTTTTTTCCGAGACATCATCAAATGACCCCTCCCGGCGTGGGTGGAACGGGAGGGAGTGTCAGACTCTTACTGACTAAAACCCATCCATGTTCCTTCCTCAGCCCTTGTGTAACGGGGGCGTGGTAACTCTTTCGAACAACCCCGAGGACACGGGGTTTGAGTTTGAGTTGAGTTTGGTATAAATCGGATGGTCACCCATCCACGGATTGACGGCGGCAAGTATTTAACTTTTATGTAGGTAACCAATCGACCCTTGCTGCTATCCGAGGCACGAGACTTCCAACAAGAAGAGTGCCTATCTAATTACTGAAAAATCAATACAAAAATGCTGAATAAATAAAATAATTGGCGTAAAAAAAATTGAAACCAATTCTATCTAAATGAACATTTCACAATAAAATGAATTCGCAAAATCTTATAACGAGCGAATCAAAGTACCTCTCGAACGACCATCGACTCAGATCATTCAGTGACGAGTGAATGAATGATTGAACGATTACGCGCGGTCATCGACCTAACAAAGTGGTTTGTCAACAATTCGTGATATTTTTTTGTTGTTTTTCAACGTGGGAAGCTACAATAATGCCTAGTTGATTGGGTGTGTGCTTGAACCTAGATTTTTGACTGAATTCGGCCTGTGTCATGTTCTAGTTAGCTTTTAGTTTAATTTAACAAATAAACTATTAGTGTGATGGTATTATTGTATCCTCACATTTTCTTATTTCAACGCAAGAACACGTTATTCGATAATCATTAAATCTTAACTTGGTCTACAGATAAACCGAGCAGAATTTTCAATTAAAATCTATCCATCTTATACACCCATTCATTCACTAAACTAAAACTCAAAAGAAAAATATTAATTTACCAGCGACAAAATTGCATTTTTCAATAAACAGTTTTATGCTTGTCAATCTCTGGTGAAAGGTATAAGTACAGTCGCACCAGTATATAATTGACAACTTGACAGGTGTCATTACTTGGTTGTATTCCTTTTTTGGATATTTTATGGCTTCTGAGAACGGGCCGTGTTAGTGGAATATAGCGTTAAAGTTAGCCTATAAATAGAATGCTGGCTGGAGTTTATTGCTGGTAGTAATATATTCTTTTTTCAAATTTACATCCAAATTAATCGGCTTTTTGAGCCTACAATGTAACATTTTTAGGTAACTTCGTTATATTATAAATGCGAAAATACCTCTGTCAATCAGTCTGTTTACGCTTTTACAGTTAATCTACTGGATTAATTTAGATCATCATCATCATCATATCGGCTTATTTACTATCCCACTGTCGGGTAAAGGCCTCTTCTCATACAGAGAAGGCATGAGCATTGATCACCACGCTTGCTCAAGGCGGATAGGCGATTACTAACTTTTTACTCCAGGTTTCCTCGCTTAGTATGTTAGGTTGCACCTAGTATCTTAATAAATGTCTAAAATATTATTTATTATCTAAATGTATCTAAAATCGTGGTGGCCTAGTGGTTAAGGCACCTGCATCTCTTGTTTGAGAATGCGGGCCCAAAACCTAGTAACTAACAATGTACTGACTAACGGTGAAAGAAAACATCGTGAGGAAACCTGTACTTAAAAAGTCTGAAATCGCCAATCCGCCTTGAGCAAGCGCTGTGATCAATGCTCATGCCTTCTCTGTATGAGAAGAGGCCTGTGCCCAGCAGTGGGACAATATATAGGCTGATGATGATGATAGATAAAGACATGGGAAACATTATTTCCGGTACAAGTAGTTCTCTCCACAAATAGCTAACAAGTAATAATAATTTAATAACTAATATTGTTTCTTAAAGTACCGTAATAAAACTAGAAGAAATATTATCTAATAAGTACACGTAGCCATTTTTAAACCTCTTTAACTTTTGCCGCTTTTCATAAACGTACAATAACTGTGTTAAAATGCCGCAAAGGCATAAGATTAATTGCAAAGGACCGCTTCAAAAAAATATATTGTTTGAGCAGGTAAACTATGGTTTAGTTTTTTTTTTCTAACTTGTTAGTTGAAAGCAACCTGCCATTATTATTCTTCAAATAGTAGGTGAAACTTTTTTTAACGACTTCAAAAAGGTGAGGTTCTTAATTCGATTGGTATTTTTTTTTTGTTTGTAGTAATAGAGAGGTTTCTTGATACAAATGGCCGGTTGCACCATATTTTTATCATTTTGCGAATATCACAAAACATGATATCAAGAATAAGCTTACTTTTAATATTTTTGTATGCTATCAATACATAATGTTGATACCCGTACCCTAAAAATTCTACCCCTAAGAGGGTGAAGGGGGACCAAGTATGTTTTATTTTTAATCCGTATAGAACACGCGGGCGAATCCGCTGGCGAAAAGCTAGTCATCATCTGCCTAGCCTTTTCCCAACTATGTTGTGGTCGGCTTCCAGTCTTAACTTGATGCAGCTGAGTACCAGTGTTTTACATGGAGCGACTGCCTATCTGACCTCCACAACCCAGTTACCGGGTAACACGGTACCCCATGGTAAGACTGGTTGTCAGACTTTCTGGCTTTTGACTACCCGTAACGACTGTCAAAGATGTACAAATGACAACCGGGACCAACAGCTTAACGTGCTTTCCGAGGCACGGAAGAGTCTCGATATGACAAAGAGGGTCACCCATCCACGGACCGACCGCGCCAAGCGCAGCTTAACCTTTGATCGGTCGAACCGAGCGGCTGTTACTTAGCCACGAGCTCCTCAAAAGGCGAAAAGTTAGTGTTAATTAAAAAAAAACTTTGAACAAAAACAATACACTTCTTCAACTATCTGAAAAACCGAACCAATTTACTTGCATTCGCATTAAACTATGTATATCTCAAGATTTCATTGACGCTCATGATTAACCACAGTGCGGTCTGTTGAGAATTGATCAGGAAGTTGTTAAATTATTATTGTGTAACAAGTAACAAGTTTCACACTTCGCGTCTTGTGGTGGTTCAGGGAGTAAGGAGCCCGTTCTCAAGCAAGAGAATATGGGTTCGAAACCTAGCAACAACGAATTACTGTCTGTAATTACAGCCCAATTGATTTTTTATATTAACCTGTTTTGTGCTAATTATCCCACTCATATAAATAAAACGGCATTAAATGATGAATTGCGATGTTTAGAGCATAAAATTTACATAAATGCGCCATCCATACACCATTTTTTTTAATTTCAGTGGCAGAATTCGAACAGCATAGGTTAGGACTGAAAATTTTATTTATTTATTATTACAAACATAGACCATTTTTCACGTAATTGAAATGCAGTTGCCCGCCTTCACGCCAACCCTTAAAATAAAGTATAACATCTTCATCCCACAATTAACTCAAAACAAACAACACGGCTCCCATAGAATGGTCATAAAATACACTTTCACTGACCCCTGACATGCGAACTAAACCACCATTGTAACACTGCAATTTCCGAGTTAATAACATATAGACAGACAAATACTTTCACTGAGGAAGTTAAAACACTATGTTGCAAAAGGTAACATTTAAATTAATAGCTTTGGAAACAATGTGAGAACCATTTAAAAAAAAATATTGGAGTATAATTTAGGAAAAGACGCAACTTGTGTACAGGCCCTTGCTCCATCCCACCTTCTCAATACGTCGGGCTGTGCTGGTGCAGCTGCTGCAGCCGCAGAAAACCTCAAACGGCGCAAATATTGGTTATTATATATTTGAGCCGTTTGAGGTTGAAACATTAGGGCCATGGCGTCCAAGTGCCCGTCTACTATTTCGGAACATAGGCAAACGTTTAGTAGACTTCACGCGTGATCGAAGGGTTGGCCTATATTTCGGTCAAAGAATCAGCATTGCCATCCAACGTGGAAATGCAGCCAGCCTTTTGGGTACGATTCCCGTTGACAGCGAGCTTAATTTCTTTAGTGTATTATTCTTATGTGTTGATGTATTAAATATGAATCCGATATATTAGGAAAGTAAGTACTTTAGTACTTTCTAAGTATATCTTAGGCGTCACCGACTAATAGTGAAGGAAAACATCGTGAGGAAACCTGATCTTAAAAAGTCTGAAATCGCCAATCTGCCTTGAGCAAGCGTAGTGATCAATGCTCATGCCTACTCTGTATGAGAAGAGGCCTGTGTCCAGCAGTGGGACAATATATAGGCTCCTGATGATATTAGGAAAAGTTTAATTATCTGACATCATTTGTCTAGCCTTTTCCCAAATATTAGTCCAGGCTAATGATGATGAAGCCCCAAGTAGTGTAACATTTCCTGTACATTTAAATTCGTTCCTTCAGATTAAAACGCATGTTCGCAGTAAATCGTGCATGGTTTCTCAACAAGATGGTCTCAATAAAGGCTAGGCTCCCCCCCAGTCTCGCTCGAGGCCACTGGCCTATACGAACCGTGGGTCAATTAACACAGCGAGGACAATTGGCAAAATTATGTCACTGATATTACCAAACGACACTTTCTACCGAGAATTAAATATGGAACGTGATTTTAAATAACTTTAAAAACTAGCTTCCCGCCAGCGCTTTGCCCCTTTTTTTCACCCACTTAGGGGTTGAATTTCGGAAAATCCTTTCTTATCGGACGCCTACGTCATAAAAAGAACATAACCTCCAAGTTTCAGGTCTCTACGATCAGCGGTTTCGGCTGTGCGTTGATCCGACAGTCATTCAGGATAAAGCATTTTATATTTATAGATGTATGATGGTTCTTAGGGCTTGGTAGTCAACAAAAAAAAACTTTTTAGTTGCGCCATGACCGTCCGTCTTTCAATAGCTTAGCTCAGAGGCTATTTTCTCCCAATTTAATTAAATACTTATTATCAATATGAATATGAGTTTATTTATTTTGTATAGTAAGCATTACTATACAGAAATTCACGGAAAAACAGCAGAATAGAAGAAATGTGGTATATTTATCGATGGCATAGGCCCTAGAGACTTGCGGACATGCGATTGTCAGCTAATCCACGGACAGACAGACAGACATGGCGAAACATTATGGATTCCTTGATGACAACGGAGTCCTAAAAATTTAGTTTTAAGATGCAACTAGCGGTTTTACGAAGTATATGCAAATAAACTTACTACCATCGTACCGTATCGTACCATAAACGTACCATCCTCGACGGCATCGTCACTTCCCATCAGGTGAGATGCAGTCAAACGCACTCAAATCTTTTATAAAAAAAAAAGAAAATAAAAATATTCATAATTTTGATAAAACAATGGATAATTTGCTTCTTCGCAAATGTTTAGCTTACTTGCCTAATAAATATTTTGTAACTCTATTGTTTGAAGTAAAACAACACATTACAAAAGGATAAAAAAATATCTTGTATGCTAGACTGCTACGGGACGTTCGAAAGAGACACCGCGCCCCCGGAACACAAAGGGCTGAGGAAGGAACATGGATGGGTTTTAGTCAGTAAGAGTTCAAAACCTGGCAAGTACCAGTACCGCTGGTGGAAAGCTAGTCAAAATTAAATGGTTCCTCATTCATAAGCAAATTAACAGTACACCAACATCAATTTTAATCAGCTAACGACCTCTGAGATCCAATATCGCTCAACAAACGCTCTTGTATTAAACAGTGGGTACATTGTATTATTACTGGCGAATTGCAAAACGGTATGAGCGTTATCTTATATTAACTCTTCTACGAAAAGGGGTAGACAGAGCCAAGTGGAATGAACGAAGGAGGAACAACAAATCGCACGAATATAACCTCATAGAGGAAATTAGAGTTTTTGGAAACTGTTAAAGGAAATCGCGAGGAGACAAGTCGACACTTTCCTGCCGGGCTGTGGGATGTTCGAAAGAGTTACCGCGCCCCCAGAATAGAAAGGGCTGAGGAAGGAACATGGAAGGGTTTTAGTCAGACTTTTCTTCGCGGTGGGAGGAGAAATTTGATGATTTCCCATCGGATTACTCGGACGGAGTGGACCAGTGCCAGATAGGCTGATGGTGATGACGACTGATGACTGGAGTGTCAGACTTTTACTGACTAAAACCTATACATCCATGTTCCTTCCTCAGCCCTTTGTATTCGGGGGCGCGGTATTGCTTTCGAACGCCGGCAGCATTTCGCAGATCTCGTCACTCCATCTTGCCGGAGGGCGTCCCACACTACGTTTGCCCACCCGCGGTCTCCACTCGAGAACCCGTTTACCCCAACGGTCGTCGGTTCTTCGACAGCAGGCGCGGTCGTAGTCAAATATTTTGGGGGGGAGGGGGTCTTTAACAACGAAAATTGGCCGATGTGTTGGCCGAAGCCGAAGGATTCAAGCAAGCTCCAAAATTGAACGATCTATTACGATAGACGACCTACCAATGCATAATTACAAATGAGATTTTCATAAATTGTTAATTTTAGGGGGTTTGACAATTAGACGTGTACGATTTGAGGGGGGGGTGTCATGTCCCCTGTGACACCCCCCTCGGCCCGCCACTGTTCGACAGAGTGCTAGAATAAGGATTTTTATGTCGGCGAGTATCAAATAGATAAGAGTGATATAGTAGGCAGTATCGAGACACGATTCTATTGTAACAACTGCAGTATCAAATTACGTTGCACTATTCTCAACAAAACAACAGGAACTTGTGGGAACATTATCGCTAAACTTGTGATGTGGAGGTATCGATTTCATAAGAACCGCTTAATGTTTATTAGATTCGATTCTGTAGTTTAGGATGTGTGAGGGGATACACTGACATATATACGAAAACAGCTAAATTCATACATAATCCAATCGTAGTCAAATAGAAAAGCGCGTGTTGGCGTAGTGGTTAAGGCACCTGCATCTCGTGTACGAGTGTGCAGGTTCGAAACATGACAAATACCAATGTGACTTTTCTAAAGTCATATGTACTTTCTTAGTGTATTTTATACACCACTGACTAACGGTGAAGGAAAACATCGTGAGGAAACCTGGAATAAAAAGTCTGCAATCGCCAATCCGGATTGAGCAAGCGTGGTGATCAATGCTCATGCTTTCTCTGTATGAAAGGAGGACTAGTAAAATAAGCTAATGCCGGTGTCTTGATAAACACAGTTTAAACGAAATGAGGTTTAAAAATGTCTAAACAAAAGATTTAATCTAGGCATAACACTAATTCCATTGCCAAAAAAAAGAACCACAACAACAATGGCGGCGCTGTCATTGCGCGCCATTCCGATTGATATAACAATAAATGTAATGCGCCCGTTCTCACAGTCATCAAACGCTAAGTGTTGGGTTACGGCTTGGAACTAATAGCGCGGCCGTTGGCTTCTGTTAGGCTTGACTTGCTTACTATAATGAAATGTATGGCCAATGTTTTCCATGCAGTTTAGCGAAGGAATTTCATCGTCACAGATGGTTTTGACTTTAAATTGCATGTAGGCACTTAATAGTTAACGTTTATAGTTTCGCCATGTCCGTCTGTCTGCCCGTAACTCTGAGGTTCTTAATACTAGAAAGCTGCAAATCATTATGGATATACATATTGATCACGCCGACAAAGTGGTAAAATAAAATTATGAAAAATATTTTCCTTTGGGTAAAGTGGGCATGAATATTTTTTCTCGTGTATCCCATTGTGTTGGGTATCGTTAGATAGGTCTTGCTTTATCTAGTTCTTATACGAATGCATTTATGGTCTCCGCAGCATATATTTTTCTTCAATTGTAATGAGTTTTCATGCTAACTTTTCTTTGAAACTGTCATTTTTGATAACCTGACTGCAAGGAAAGAGTTATGTTTTCGCGCCTATCTTTGTTTGTTTGTTGGTTAGATTCTTTATTCCCTCATAATATCTTTGAATCCACTTGATGGATTTCTTTAATTAAGGCATCGTTAGATTCGTCTCATTAGTCCAAGTGTTCTTAAGTAGGTGAGATAAAAAATGGGGGCGGCTGCTTGATTTCATTGTTTAAGGTGGTTTTTTTTATTTGAATTCGTATATCCCACGCGGGCGAAGCTGCTGGCGGAAAGCTTGTCATCCGTATAGCCATTGATATTTATATTCAAACAAAATCTTTCTAAAGACATTATTTTAATTCTCCCGCGTGATAATACTAATGGCTTATTCTCATGCAATCCGAAAAGTTCTGGGAAAAAACCTTTCCATTGGTGTACAATCATTTCCAAGAGCTTCAAGATTGGTAAAGATATTTTTGGTACGCATGGGAAAATGTCTCACAAAGTCACAAACGATTTACACACACTATTTAGAAATACTACTCACATTATTCAGTCATAATTTATTCTGATCCAGCCTGTCCCTTGCTGTCCTCCCCCAGCGACGCCCTAAGCCGAGGCCCGTACCCCACTAGGGGGTGCCCTTAGCGTGTAGTCGCTTAGTTTTGTAAGTTAAGCCCTGGCTGGAGGCCCTAAATTTATTTAAGGCACTTCACAGGCAAGCCCGGTTAAGCAGTCGACAACCTTCTAGGTTGACCTGCGAGATGCCATACACAAAAAAAAAAAAAAAAAAACACATTATTCAGTAAATGAATTAATATATGCTTTGAAATATAAGTACCTATTTGGCAATCGATGCATCAGTTGCTTAGCTATTTAACTTCACTTAAGGCATTATTCTAGCTGCTTAAAGTTAACCTAGGTTTACACTATGACACTACACTCGGTGTATACAGCAAGTGTCTGTAAACAGGTGTATGACATTGTGACAGATCTAAGTGTTGCGACAGAACGAAACTGTTTAAGAGTGGAGAGCATGAAAATATTAATTTTGATATTTGTGTCGAAATTTCTGTACAATAAGACACGAAATTCTGCGGAGCATCAAACAATAAGGAATAGGAACCATTATCATGTTGAAAAGACTACTTACAACAATCTTTCACAGTTTAAAACGATAAACAGTAAGAAAGGAAGTCTTTAGTGATGTACAATACAATTAAATAGTGAAAGATATTGTGACAAAACAACATAACAAAGACGATAATATATCACATTTTGGACGCAAAAATCCAGAAGCACATAGCACAATTCAATGGCTTTACATTAGAATTCACTGTGACAATCCGCTTCGTTACCGTAACGAATTCCACAAAACTTTAAAACGTAGCCAATGAGAACAATAATCTTCTACGAGAACCCATTCAAGTCTCAACGGGGAACATGAAAAAAAATTCGCCCACAATCTAAGTACCTATCTACTCAAAAAAAAAGTTAATAGGAATTTTGACCAGCATCCCGGAGAATCATCCGACCTTTACTAAAAAAAATGTTACCTGACTAGACAGAGTGTTGCAAGTTGCAAGGGATGGTTTTAGTTTCATTCAAAGTAAGATGAACATTCACGTTCACGAGATGAAATTGGATATATTATAGTATGCCCAGAATGTTGACAATAATCTTAATACCTGCATATACTATATCTTTATGACAATCATCTCCACATAGGTCATCATCTGCCAGCCTTTTTCAAACCATGTTGGAGTCGGCTTCCTCTCTAACCGAATGCAGCTGCCTTATCCCCTTCACCTAAATTTTGGATAATCTAGATGAAGAGCTTAGGGCTGGTGAAACGGCGAGAAACTAGTATACTAATTAGGTTTTAAATCCAAAATCTTTCCATTACACTATAGATAAAGTTATATCCTACATAATCTTCGTGTTACCCCTACAGTCGCTCCAGGTAAGACACTGGTAAGTGGTCCTGAGCTGCATTCAGTTGGACTGGAAGCCGACTCAAGCTTTTTTTTTCTACATGACCTCTTGCAGGGTGCTTCTAACAGCATTCGACCTGCTTAACTGGACAATGACGACTCCAGCATAGTTAGGAAAAGCCTAGGCAGATATATAATGATCTTCATCTCTCACATTTCAACAGTGATGACAAAAATGCAGTATAGGTGACTTATATAAACTGAAACTGATGCATCATACATGGGGTTCGATATGCGTGCAGCAATGCGGGCTGAGCACAGCTTGCGAGAATGACAGATGATACATTCCGTATGTTTTTATTAAGTTACACAGAATCGTTGATAAAAAGTTATACATACCAAACGGGTTATTGAAAAGGATTGTACTATTGCTGTCTGGTATGGATCATTGACTTGTAGGCAGCTGGAGTGAAGTAGATACGGAAGGAAGAAGAATGATGATGACACAGGAGGTAATAGTCTATAGTCATCATCTGCCTAGCCTTTTCCCAACTATGTTGGGGTCGGCTTCCAGTTCAAGCCTAATGCAGCTAAAAACCTGTATTTTACATGGACCGACTGCCTATCTGACCTCCACAATCCAGTTACCGGGTAACACGATACCCCATGGTAAGACTAGTTGTAAGACTTTCTGGCTTCTGACTACCGGTAACGACTGTCAAAGATCTACAAATGACAACCGGGACCAACAGCTTAACGTGCTCCGAGGCACGGAGGAGTTTCGCTATGACATAGATGGTCACCCATCCACGGACCGACCGCGCCAAACTCAGCTTAACCTTTGATTGATCGACCCGTGCGGCAGTTACTCAGCCACGAGCTCCTCAATAGGCAACAGTCTATAATCAACTGTAGAATAAGAGAAAGGAAGAAAGAGAAAGGAATAAGTTCCTAAGACGTCAAATTAAAAAGTTCTCTTAAAAATATTAAGTTTAATTTTTACAATTATCGACATCAATATCAAATTATTTCCAAGTAAATTGGGCTGGAAAGTAAACCACGTGAGCTAGCGCAATTCACAAGCTGACTGGACTTTGAGCAATTTGCATTCATTAACAGTAACATTAATTAAAAGATACTGAGGCCTATTGCATTGCATTTATTATAAAATAATCACTACATCGAATTAGCATAAGCTTTCGTCCACAACCCGCATCTATGACTTGTTCTATGAAAGTACTTTTAATAACGTTTTAATAGTTAGATGAGTCTCACCTGAGCCTCTAAAGGCTGGCATTTTTTTTAAACCTGCCTTAGTTTTCTCAGCAGCCAAGCCAACTGTTCCCGATCAATTTGGAATACCTCAGGGAAGTATGTCTGGCCCAACGTTTTTCACGAACTTCTGTTGTTCCTACTATTGCCATGAACTGTAGTCAAAACAGTATAAGATATAGGCTTTATAATATGGCCCATTCATATACCTCCGTCTCTTAAAAGTTCTTATTTATTGGTTTCGCATGCTAAGTTGATATCATCATTGACTTATTTACTATCCTACTGTTGTGTAAAGGACTCTTCTAACAGAGAAGGCATGAGCATTGATCACCACGCTTGCTCAAGGCGGATTGGCGATTTCAGACTTTTTCTTCAAAGTTTCCTAACGATGTTTTCCTTCACCGTTAGTATCTAAGATGCACTTTAGAAAATACATTAGACTTTAGAAGTCACCACTAACTACTAGGCCTCCAGGAACAAATTCGTATGTGCCTGAATAATCCTTATGAAACTCTGCTTACCATCTTTCGTCAAACTTCCACTGTATTCATAATTCATATTTTTTTTTGTTTTTATTTTTAGCAACCAGCGGCTTCGTCCGCGTGGGCTATACGAATTCACATTAAATATGACAGACTTTCATACAAACTTTGCCTCCCTTTTTCACCCCTTTAGGGGTAGAATTTCGGAAAATCCTTTCTTATCTGATCCCTACGTTATTCAAAGAACACACCCTCCAAGTTTCAGGTCTCTACAATCAGCGGTTTAGGCTGTGCGTTGATCCGTCAGTCATTTAGGACAAAGCATTTTACATGTTTAGATAGATAATAATATCTAAATCAATCAATATAACACAGGAGCTATTAGAAACTTTTTGCAGCTTTAATATTTTTTTAAACTTACATATTTTTTACGGCTTTTAAGAAGAGCTTGTTTGCAGTCATAAACGTTTCATGGTATGTTTACCAATTTTCACACACGATAAATGTATTTATTATTGTCCCAATTAACTTGAGAAAACCACTATATATACTGGTTAACGATGGAAGAAGAAATCGTAAAAAACTTGGGACTTTTAAACATTAATGGCCGGTTGCACAAACTTTTTATAATTAATCCAACTTTTATTTACCTACGAATATCACAAAACATGATATCAATAATTAGCATACTTTTAATACTTTTTTATGTTATCAATACATCTAACAGATATAACAACAAAATAAACATATATCATAAATATTAAGACGAAAAACATAAAATAACAGCAAAATTATTCAATTTTGTTCTCCATTTTGACAGCTTCAATGACAGACCTTCCTTAGCATGTATAAGCAGGTACTTAACGTGATATTTTTTTGGTGAAACTGGGTGTAAATCTGAATTGATCTAGCGTGATGTATCAATGCTGTACCCTGTACTGAAGAAACCTCTGCCATGGAGTAGAATAGTTATACTGGTATCACAGACTCCTGCCCGCGACTTCGTCCGCGTGGAATAGTGGTGCTCCGCTCCTATTGGTTTTAGCGTGATGATATATAGCCTATAGCCTTCCTTAATAAATGGGCTATCTAACACTGAAAGAATTTTTCAAATCGTACCAGTATTCCTGGGATTAGCGCGTTCAAACAAACAAACAAACTCTTCAGCTTTATTGTACCTACCTATTAGTACAGATTAGCAAGGTTAAGCTGCGCTAGCCGCGGTCAGTCCATGGAGGGGTGACTGTTTGCGGACTGAGACCCCTTCCGTGCCTCGGGAGCACGTAAAGCTGTAGGTCCTGCGCCTGATCTCTCCCCGGTCGTGTCGGACTGCCGACCCTGAGGACTGTGAGAGTGAGGGAATAGAGAGTGCACCTGTGTCTGCAAGCGTGCGTGCACTATAATATCCCCTGCGTACCTGGCTAGTCTTCATTGAGATTGGCCACCGTAACCGAAAATCGGTCACGTTATTATTATTATCTACTTATTTTTATAAGTTATATTTGTTGTCCCAACGTATTTCTTACCATACATTCAGATTCTCATCAGCCTTTTACGAAATAAGGAGTTGTTTAAAAGACTTTAACCTTTTTCAAGAACCCGCTTCTCCTTCAAGGATCCATTAACACTCCGTAATATTCTCTATAAGGACTATGAATGCCCTTGACAGGTGTACACAGACTGCTTTTTAAACATCCATTTACGACTAAATTTATCCCGAGTTTTAAACAGTGAACTAGTCTACCAAATTGCATGCAAGAATAAAGGGTGCCTAAGACTTAACTTTGAGGTCAACGGTTATCTCGTAAAAGGT
The DNA here is from genome assembly GCA_963891755.1 of Pyrrhia umbra. NCBI lineage: Eukaryota > Metazoa > Arthropoda > Insecta > Lepidoptera > Noctuidae > Pyrrhia > Pyrrhia umbra. The sequence goes on from OY982944.1 coordinate 6,175,213, forward strand.
CAATTGTTAATACAGAGAAAACAGTTCTATTCTGTTGAAATTCTTTTCTTACACTGAGTTTTACTGTAATAAGGAACAATAAGGCTATGTGGCTTTATTATGAACTAATTTAATGCGTAGAAATCATTATTCTTACATTAGTAATCAAGTTTAAAAATAAACAATTCCTTTTTGTCAATAAAATGCATGGCATTTTAGCGCTCACTCAAAATATTTTTTTTATAAAAAAAATTGTAGCAAAGATCTCAACACTTAACATCCTCGTTACCGGTTCGCCTAACAACTAACGAAATTTTATGCCGCTTACTTTCAAAACTAGTTTACGGTTTCTTTGTTCTTCACCGGTCATACAAAATCACACGCCCAACTCGAAAACAATGTTTTACTTACAAATTATAACCTAAAACTTACCATAAAAGTTTTAAAATCACAAAATCCTGTTCCCAACACACCTTTTGCACACCACACAACAATTTTGAATTTCGAAACTGATTTATAAATGAGAACACATGTCAAACGGGCCACGATCGCACACTCACTGACTTAAATTCACAAAGATAACATTTATTTGTGCATTTTTCATTTAAAACTATCATTCTAAGTTACAAAACTATAAAAAAGTATTTATTAAGACGCGTACGAACCGCGCCGCGTCGCATTTTCACTGGATTTGAGTCGAGTTAAAAGATATTTTTACCTGTGATGGCAAAAAAAGTTTTGTTCGTACGCGGAGCTTAATTGATTTGCACAAACAATTTTCAACCTTAACCCAACACAATAACATCCACTATCGCTTGTAGTTGATAAATTGCATTAGTGTGACCATAGTTGTAGAAGTCGCTAGTCAAATCTGAGACGTATCTTGAAAGCCTAAGGTTCAAATTTGCATGGCTATTATTCAAAAGCTCAGTCTTGGATCGTGTGCCTGTAGATATATTGTGGGCAGTTGGTTCGTTACTAAGTTTCTAAAAGTTTTTTTAACGATCGTGTCTCGAGTTTCGAGTTTTCGTCCATCTTGGATTTTAATTGTTTAATTAACGCGCTTGGAGGCGCATTACTAACGATGATCCTGTCTAGACAATTCTATCAAACTTTAACTTCTTAAAGAAAACTAATACATTTTGAGTAATACTTATGGTTTTTTTAAAGTCTGCTTGCCTGTCATTCTCTAAAACTATACCCAGAGAGTTATTTACCTTTTATTCGGCTACCTACGTCATATTGTTCCCAATAAAAATGCAAATAACCCCACAAGCAAAAAAACTAGTGACAAGATGGCTGATCCAGATCACCAAGCCACCTGCTACCAGCAATAGTTGTTACAATGCCGTGTGAGAAGCCGTCTGATTTGAAAAATCTCTGACACTAGGGCTTGTTAGATTAGTAAACGTACAACTCACGCGATAAGGAATACTGCCTATTCCTTTGAAGAATAAAACCGTGATGTTATGTCGATAAAGAAAGAAAAATTCCACTGTCTGTCTTTTTGTAATTACAACAACAGATTGCAACACATCCGTAGAATTGTGTGTTAAAAATAGCGAAGCCATCAATCTATGTCACATTATATGGGACAGATGATCTCCCGCTGTGTAGAGCCTGAAGAGAAGTTGGTGAATCGGTTACTTCGAATTTAGGCGCGGAACAGATATTTTGGGACTATTAAAAATCCTACCCATATTAGGATAGCTTACTTGTAATCAGAATAGTACAAACATTTTGTAGATGACATGCACTGGCGGTCCGAGGGGGGGGGGGGCACAGGACCCCCCACCCCCAAATCGTACAAATCTAATTGAAAAATTATTGTAAATATGCATTGGTAGGTCGTTAATCGTAATAGATCATTCAATTTCGGATCTTGCTTGAAACCTTCCGCTTCAGCCAACACTTCGGCCAATTTTGGTTGCTGATGACCTCCCCCCCCCCTCCCCCAAATATTTGGCTGCGACCGCGCTTGATGACATCAACGATCACCAAGTAGGTTAATTCCAAGACATACATTTGTCAAAAAAAACTTTATTTTAGTACTTAAAATCTGATTTATTTTGAAATTGCTGTTTCCGCGGGTAAACAACAATGTTACAATCCACCTCCGTACCAATTTTCATCTAAATCTGTACAGCCGTTTTACTGTGAAGAGTAACAGACAGACAAACAGAGTTAGTTTCACTTTTATAATTATAATATTATCTAGTAAGGAAGTAAGGATGCGCAAGGTCTGTCTGTCTGTCTTTGCACAACTATAGCAGGTTTAATAAAAATGTACCTAATATTTTTATTAAAAACTAGCTATTTTCCTGTCTCACGCGTAGCCCGAAGGGACCACACCACGCATCGACCGCGCCCCCGGAATAAAAAGGGCTGAGGAAGGAACATGGATGGGTTTTAGTCAGTAAGAGACTGACATTCCTTCCCACCTCCAGTGGCGGTCCGGGGTGAGAACACAGGAGACATGACTCTCCCAAAAATCGTACACGTCTAATAATTTTCAAACTTCCTAAAAATAAAATAAAATAGAAAATTTTAAATGTAATTACGCACTGGGGCTGTACCACCACGTGTTTTTGCAATCACTATTCAAGTTTGAGAGCGTGACACAGCTACTAACGTCGGATAATTCTGTCTCTTTTTCATAACGATAATAATCTTGTTTTGGCACGTCATGGTTAGGCCCCTGGTAAGTCTTTAATCATAATAGATCCGCCCCAACCACGGCATCGGCAGGAGGAATCATTTGATTTTTTTATTTAATTGAATACACTGATACAAATTAAGACACATCCAATAGGCTTAAATACTTGTGTACCAATTTCTTATAGGTAAGCACATCTTGCATTACTTATTTGTTGATTGGGTACCTACTTAAAATATCACCGAACATAATTAGAGTATAAGAACTCACCTTATATTTTTTTAAGTGTGTTCACAACCGAAAAAAATATTGAAACCTAAATAAAAAAATCACGCACCCTTAAAATCAAATATTTTGTAAACGCAAAAAAATCTATAATCTTGAAACCACGACCAAGAAAACTTTGACAATCTCATGCCAGGACCCGTGGCAGCGCAAACAGGTTTTAAGTAGAAATAATAACAGGCGGCATGATACGAATTAAACCGTTCCGAATGCTATCTACGCCTCAGCCACGCAGATCAGCCATGGGTGGATGAGACGTGGATGTCAGCTGCTTAGCCGTCAGTCAGGACTGGTCAGCTTCTAGCAATCAATTTAGGCTTCTCCTACTTTGCTGTTTCAGTACTTTTTTGCATAAATACATTGATCTACACGATCCTCACGTTACACGACTAATTGTAACAAGCATTTTTTCAAAGGAGTGTCTATGGAGTTTCTTGTCGGTTCTTCTCCATAGGACCCACTTTTGGAATTGTGCTAGTTTCTAGCTTAGGCCATTTAGAAGAATATGTAATTGATCTAGATAAAATAAAGACCTTTGACTCTGATTTTCGACTTCAGCGCATACCTTCTACCAGGATATGAAAACTTAGGTTACAAGAAAACATACGAAATAAAATTTATATTTTTGAGTAGAGTTTACCGCGTGATTATCTGCATTCTAAAGCTAGTATTACATTACGACAACATATATCATAGCCCATCCTATTAAGAATATAGCCTGCATAGTATATAATATAATTAATTCTTCTTATCGTGTGGGCTGCCAGTTTTACCGACCTTAACAAGCCCTAGTGTCAGTTTCCTCAAATCCACCTGACGGCCTCTGACATGGAATTGTAACAACAACTGCTATCAAGATAAAAGCCCGGGATGGCTTAACGCACCCTCCCAGGCACGGGGGTATAACACCACCAACTTCCCGACTCCGGGCTGTAACGTGAAATTTTCTAAAACCCACAAAGCGATTTCGAATCGAACCCCATTTTTAGCAGTCGCGTTATGCCACCACGAGGTAGTCATATGATTTATTGACATAGTTATTCAATGCTTAAAACTTGTGCGAATGTTACAGCAAAAGTTACTGCGGGTGACTTGGCGACAATAACTCAGAGTTTAAACAAAACAATGACTACAACAAACCGGTTACCACCTCATCGTTTAAGTAGCCAGTCAAGTTTTAACTCTGAAAATATAATTAGCACATCGGAACCACTTTTTTATTATTTTAAATTTCACTTATTACGTATTGGTATGTCGTGGTAGCCTAGTGTTTAAGCACCTGTATCTCGTGTACGAGTGTGCGGGTTTGAAACCTGACTCGTACCAATGTAACTTTTTTAAACTAAGACACCGCTTACTAACGGTGAAGGAAAACATCGTGAGGAAACTTAGACTAAAAAGTCTGGAATCGCCAATCCGCCTTGAGCAAGCGTGGTGATCAATGATCATGCCTTCTCTGTATGAGAAGAGGTCTTTACCCAACGGTGGGCAAGTGAATTAGCCAATGATGATGCTGATGATATAATTGAGTAGATGACACCACCAAAGAATTGACATTCTTTTTATTAGCTTTCACAACGCGTTTCTCCCATAATTTTGTATGGCAATAGTGGACTATGATTTCACTCATTTTTGAACTCAATTCATTGACTGCAAAGTCACTAAAGTTCAAATTTTACGGTAAATTCAAACTTTATCGGGTTTTCAGGGATATAATCAAACGTATTTTTAGATAAATTGTCTTAAATTTATTTGTTACTAGATTTCCGCAAGCGGCAAGGCTCGCGTGGGCTATACGAATTCAAATTAAAAATGACAGTGTTTCATACAACTTGCCCCCCTTTTTCACCCTGTTAGGGGTAGAATTTCGGAAAATCCTTTCTTATTGGAGGTCTACGTCATACAAAGAACTCGCCCTCCAAGTTTCAGGTCTCTACGATCAGCGGTTTAGGCTGTGCGTTGATCCGTCAGTCATTCAGGACAAAGCATTTTATATGTAAAGATTGATTGGAGTTAATAACCCAATTATTAGGTAAATAAACAAGAAAAACAACAATGGCAACTGAATATATGATTTATTCCATTTTCTACTTACAACTAAATCATAAATATATCTCCAAAGATGTTAGAAGTTTCTTGATTACATTTCCTGTTCACTTGAAGGTCTAAGCGCTCTTACTCTTGGGATCCCAGGGTTCCACCTTCGGCCTGGTGGTGCTGTACGGCACGTATTGCCCGGTGGTGCCAGACAGGTTCTCCGTGAAATCTGCCATCCACTTGTATTTAGGTCTGCTGGGGTCCTAGGATAATTATCGTCATTAAATATTAAACGAAGGTTCTTCAAACCCAACAGACAGACATGTGTTGCTGGGGAGTTTGTTGCGCCACTTCTTCTTCCCAGCAATAACACATAGGAAGTGGTGAAGGGCGAGCGTTTTGGGGCTGTCTTTTGTAAACTTGACGTTTAAAAAGATGCTGATTTTCAGCCTAATTTGAATAAATAGCTTTTGAATTTAAATAAAAAATTATGACAAAAGAAAGGAACGTGGATTGGTTTTAGTCTGACACTTCCGCCGTGAGGAGTAATTTGATGAGTTCCCATCACAAAAAAAATACTGACTGATTGTTTTTTGTTTAACATCTTACTCAAAACACTATCTATACTGTGGGCCTAGCACGAATCACTTTCGAAAAACTATTCGTATCGAAAGCAATTTTTGAATGGAACATACTCGCTTCTTACGTACTGTTTATTTAAATTGATGACATTAATCATATCTGTGGATGATGCAAATTGTTTTGGGCATTTTAAACATTAATTTTGCTTTGGTACGGTTGTATTCATGATTCAAAAATCGCTTACAAAAACGTTACGATCAAATTGCTGCGTTCATGCTAAGCCTACTGATCAAATTTATTATTTTCAGATCACATATACAGTAATAGGATTCTATATCGTGAAAGACTTATAGCCAAGTTTCCTGAGTTATATGTGACTAGCCTTCAGCAAGCGGCTTCGCCCGCGTGGCCTATACGAATTCAAATTAAAAATGACAGAGTTTCATACAAACTTTGCCCTCCTTTTTCACCCCCTTAGGGTTAGAATTTCGGAAAATCCTTTCTTATGGGATGCCTACGTCATACAAAGAACACACCCTCCAAGTTTCAGGTCTCTACGATCAGCGGTTTAGGCTGTGCGTTGATATGTCAGTCATTCAGGACAAAGCATTTTATATGTATAGATTTCCTCATACTAGATCTCACCTGGTGTGGGGGAAGGTCAGTTTTGTAGTGGAGCCAGCCGAACCATTCGGCGGGGACCTGAAACATGATTTTATAGAATATTATAAGACGCTTTTTAAAAAAAACATTATCTTATATAGAACAATTACTCCTGTATCGTGGGTGCGTTTACAAACATACATTACACGTGCACAAACACCCAGACCTGGAAGAATTTTAGTTGCCCCGTGCGGGAATCGAACCCGCGACACGCAGCGCAGCAGCCAATTGCTCAGTCACTACGCCAAACACGCCGCCAGCATAATTGGTGGAACTGCTCTTTCAATGAAAGCTTCTATTACTGAAAAGAAAATCTGGAATCATTTGGTATGCTTCAAAGGTGAAACTGCTAGACCGATTTAGATGAAATTTGGTACAGAAATAGCTTGAACCCCAGGGAAGGTTATGGGATAAGTTTTAATAAACAACAAACAACTAAATTTCTTTTTTTACTTTCAAAAGTGCTTGTTATTAGGCCTAATTGAAATAAATGATTTGAATTGAATTGAATACAGGCGTGAGAACTAGCTCCCTGAGGACCGTGAAAACCGCTGGCAAAGTCAGCAGATGGAAAGAAATTGATAACTGCCTCACCTGGCTACCGTCATAGTTCAGGTAGACTTTGTCGCTGTACTCCACCCAGCGGTTCCTGCCGTAGAAGAAGCGGGGGTTCTCATAGTATTTGTTGCCATATTTATCTTCACCGACCAGCTTGCCATCTTTCAGCTCATCTTGTCTGAAAACATGTGAAGTGATTTTTAAAACAAGCTTTTCATACCAGTTTTTGACGCCTTGGAGTCTGCCCAATGTTGAATACACATTAAATATGTATATTCTACAGAACTCAGGAATGAAATTGGTTTATATTAATATTGGCTGTCATTTGTAGATCTTTGATTTATATGTTACTAGCTTCCCGCCAGCGGCTTAGCCTGTGATATTTTAGCTAATGGATACAAAAACTTGACAAATTATATACTAAAACCTTCCTCATTAATCACTCTATCTATTAAAATAAAACCGCATCAAAATCCGTTGCGTAGTTTTAAATATTTAAGCATACATAGGGATATAGGGACAGAGAAAGCGACTTTGTTTTATACTATGTAGTGATAGGAAGAAGAAGCCTGAAAGTTTGACAACCAGTCTTACCAAGGAAAGTGTATTTTTTACGATAGCTGAACTGAAGGACAGGTAGGCAGTCACTCCATGTAAAACACTGGTACTCAGCTGTATCCAGTAAGACTGGAAGACGACCCCAATATTGTTGGGACAAAGGATAGGCAGACGAAATGTTTTACAAAATTATCAAAACATATAACGTCAATGAGGGAGAGATAATTTTAGATGCACTATGACATTTAGAAGATATGATTTGAGACTTTTTAATTAATAAACAGCGTAGTAATTCTTTACATGTTAATTAAGACTACAGCACGACGAATATCGATATTCTTGACTTTATGTCTAGCTTTTAAGACATACAATAGATCATAAAAGTCAAATAAATGCTTAAATAAAAGATATAAAACTATTTCATCGATACAAATTGGAATAAACATAACCTAAAAACAAATTACATAATAAAGCTTATTATTCCTCACCTGTAGAGTTTGTACAGAGAAGCTCTAATTCCACCGTTCTGGCGGATAATATTGAAGAAATTAGAGACTTTGTCAAGCGCTAATATCTTAGCTAAAGACATTTTTTATAAAAAATTCCTACTCGTATTTCGTCAAAAATATTGACAACTTTGACAGACCATTAATCTAGTGTTACTATTTAATGATTTAAAATTCTACTAAATCAAGTTTATTTTTTGTAGCAGTATACGAATAAAAATCAGTTATCTGAATATAATTATCACGAACTTGAGGCTTTGCTGTAATATTATAATGCATATCAAAGACTTATCATCATATTTAAATTCGGGAAAGATTTGAAATCAATTAAACAATGTTCCTGCATGCCCCACTGTACAATTATAATTATTAATTAATGGGCTAGATTGAAAGGTAAGGATTTGAGGAGTGCAAGAGAACAAACTTTTTATATCGTTCATAATTTAATGATCACTTAAAAATTGTTTGCTTTAGTTAAAAAATTATGTATGTCATGATTCAAGTTTTCTTTTTTTTCTTTTTGCTCTTTTTGGTTAAATTATCATCATCAGCAGCTATATCTTCCATAGATTTAGGTGTTTCAACGTGCTCCCTTTCTTTCTTCTTTTTCTTAGGTTTTGAAACATCTTCATCTTCCTCGGTAATAGCTTCAATATCACGAAAATCTTTCTTTGATTTTTTAGATTTTCTACTATTTTTTTCAACTTTTAATACACTGGCAACATTCTCATCATCATTTTTATCAGGCAAAGGAATTTGTTCTGATTCAGCCAAGGTTTTATTCCTTTCAGATTTTTCGTTACTATTACAGCGTTTTTTTTTCTTTTTCTTCTTTTTACGTTCTATGCTATCAGAATCACTGTTGAGGTTGATATCTTCGACTTGTTCCTTTAATTTTTTAGCATGTGAATAACCACTGTATTTTGTTTGAGACAGGAGTAAAGCTTCTTGTTGAGCTATCCTGGCAAGTTTTCCAGTGGCCTTCAAACCGTGACGAGCCCCCCTGAAAAGAATTAAAAAAAGTTATTTAAAACACATAGTATAGAATAATGAATTATCTATCAATATTAATAATCTAGAAAATATGACCTTAATGTGTATTTTTAATAGCATTTAAATGATACAATAATTATAATCACATAGTATCAAGAACTAAAGAAAAAAACAGCTGCAACAAATAATTTGGATGACCACAATGCACTTAAAAATACGACTGTGAAAAAAATACTAACTTATGAGCCGTCCTGCCCTCACATTTAGCAAACAACTCCTCATCGGTCATCTTAAACACATCTTTCTTCTCCCTGTCATCTTCCGAGTCTGACTCCCGTACACGTTCCATATTATTAGCACCATTAGTAAGGACTGCAGTTCTGACAAAGTAATCCGAGTACTGTTCATCATTATCACAGTCTTTTTGCTTTTTATTTAGTTTCCAAGTACTGTTTGTGATTACAAATTCTTGTTCATCTTTTGTTTTAATTTTCTTTGTTTCACCATTTTTTTCTTTCACCTGAAAATAATAAAGAGATAAGAGATAAAGATATTTTTATTTGCATAAACACAATGAATTAAGCAATACAAACAATAATTAATAGCAATAATTTAATTACAAGATATTATGATTAAATGAAATTGACCATATCATATATTTAAATCTTTTTTCTAAGTTCAGTATTATCACATCACTCATAAACTTAACATTGCTGTAATATAAATATGTAGTTAATTGTGAATCTTCAGAAACCAATCAAAAAGGTTCTATACATATCTCAAGCTTTGACCCCAAAATTCTATAACCAAAACAACTGTGAACAATCTTACAAATAAACTAAGATTTTGATGTAAAAAGGCTTGATGACAAACCAACATTACTACTTGATATGATCCAGCTAGTCCCTAGTTGTCCTCCCCAGTGACGCCCTAAGCTAAAGTTCATTCCCCACTAGGGGGAGCCCTTAGTGCGCTGTCACTTAGTATTCAATTTAGTTGTAAGCCTTGGCTTTAATTTAAGTAGGACCTCGCCATATAGTCTGGTTAAGCAGGTTGAATGCTATTAGAAGCACCCTGCAAGAGGTCATATAGAGAAAAAATAATAACCAACCTCTACATTAGCAGCAGCTTTATCATACAGAGTGGTCCACCAGTGCTCATTGAACTCAGCTGCCGCGTCATGCCCCACGCCCGCCACACTGCGCTTTAGCTTCGGTTTCAACGCCTCTGATATGCCATTCTCGTGTTTACCAAGTCCTTTACCTATAAACGGCGATATAATTCTCGTTATGTCTATGTAAATATTGATATTGCACCCTACGCTGGCTGGACTGTTGACTTTAATGATATGGTTGTTTTCGCTTTGTTTAAACTTCTAAGTAAGAATTTAAACTAGCTACGGAGATATCTTGATGATAAATGAAGACTTTCAATGACTATTAACTTCTTCTTAGAGCAAGGAAAATGTGTTTATTTAGGAAAATTTTGTAAATTACTAAATCAAAATACTAACCATCGGCCCAGCCGTATTTCTCCAGTTGTTTGCGCGCGAAATCCATCACAAAGTTAGCTGAAAGACTTATTACACATTTGTTTCGCTTCAACTGTATAATACAGAAACTCAACGCAACAATAACATCAATTGCAAAATAAAATATAACCTAAACACGAATAGCAAAGCATGCTCGCTCGGTTCGATTCGTCAACAGCTGTGCTGATAATTGAATGTCAAGTAATCAAAAATGTCAACGTCATATTCTGACAACAATCTGTTTGTTCGGACGCGAGTCTTTTAGACAAAAATATTTTTTTAGGGATGGATAATAATTAGGTATCATAACAGACTAATCTCCACTCGCAGCTGTTACTGTCGGAGCTGAAGGAAGTAAAAACCTATCCATTTTCCCTCCTTCACCCTTTGCGTTCCAGGCTGCAATAACTCTTCCAAACAATCCCGCAGCCTCGACAAGCACTATAGGCAGGCGGCAAGCAAGTATATTTGCATACATTAAACACTAATCATTTCATCAAGTAAGACCCTTCCTGTCTGACCTTCGATCTTTTTTCCAGTCCATGCAAAAATGTCTGTTTCGTTAATTTCATCATCATCTGTCTGCCTAGCTTTTCCCCAACTATGTTGGGGTCGGCTTCCAGTGTAACCGGATGCAGATGAGTACCAATGTTTTACATAGATCTAGATCGACTGCCTATCTGACCACCACAACCCAGTTACCCTGTAACACGTACCACGGTACCTGTTGGTAAGACTGGTTGTCAGACTGTCAGCTTCTGACTACTAAATCAATTTTATCATCATGGTCATCAATTTGCAAAAAACAAAAAAACTACAAGTTAATTGAGTTAAAATTTATTGTTTACATAACAAGTGTAAATATTTGTAACCAATAATAGTATTGGAATGTTTCAAATTTTTATAAATAAATTCCAATAAATTCCGGTTAATAATAATTTAACAATATGGAGCTAATAAATTATTATTTTTTCGGTAATACGTCATCCAGATCATCGATCACCGACTCATTATTGCTGAAAGAAAGAAAGAAATCGTTACACTAGTTTTTAGACTAGACATCAAAGTTTCACCAAAATCTTTCCAGTATTTTAACAGTTGTCTATTCGAAAAGACAAAAAAGCGACGCTCCGTTGTGACACGTTATGGTAGATCGTTAAAATCTACGTTAGTATCGTAGTACACTGCTGAACAAATCCTGTTTCAGTAAACCAGGCACGGGGTAAAAAAAACACGTTTTCTCCCCTCCGGGCGGAAAAACGCGTTTTCTCCACCCTTTGTCTATGGATTTTGTATTGATAAATAAAGAAGATATAAATAGAAAACGCGTTTGTCTCCCCGTGCTATAGTCCGGTTAAGCAGGTCGAATGCTGTTAGAAGAGCGTTCTTCTTCTTTTTTTTTCTTCATGACCTCTTGCAGCGTTGCAAGAGGTCATGTAGAAAAAAATAATCTCCCCGTGCTAGGCCTGCAACAAGCCTAGCCAGGAAGATGAAACGTGCAAACTTTTCTCCATTTTTTGTGAAAACGTGTTTGTCGACAACCCGTGCAAGGCTTACTGGAGGATGGTGTGCGATGTATGATTGATTATTAAGAAGTTTGCCTTCATCTATCCTATTTTAATATCATCTAGTGATAACATTATGTATCTCCAACATTTGTAACTCGCTTAGTTACTAGCTAAATACCAAATTAATTAAATCAAAGTCTACAAAACTACTTCCGAAATAAAATTATAAAGCCAATTCAAAAAATATAATTTCATTTGAATACTTGAATTAAAGATACAATTAGCATTATTACAAATCGAAATTAATATTTCCGCTTTTTATTTAATAAATCGTCCATTTCTTCCTTAATAGAACTTAGACTGAAAAAAATATTTTTTAAATATTTTTAGGAATGAAGTTCCAAGTAGTATGGTGTTTAGATGCAGTAGGTAGGTATATTATTCCAATATGAGCTAAAAAACTAATAAAAAAAGAACCTAACATGAAAGCTAACTAAATAAATTAAATTTTAAGGTCTTTTTCAACACAATATAAAATTTGGCACAGGTCATGGTTTTGTTGTTTTTAAATACAAAGTAAAAAAAAGAGAAAAATAATTTAACCCTTTGACCGCCACGGCTTGAATTCATAACGGTGCTTTCGCGAAAAAAAAAAAAAAACACTATTTCAATACCCAGAACCAAGTTCATAATTTACATTAATTAACTATAAATTATCGGCGAAAAGAGATGTTCTTAAAATTAAACACTAACTTTTCACTAAGTAAGTTTATTTGGCACTTTTGTACGTACATAGAATTCGTTAAAACGGTCATTCATCTTTTCATGCGACGTCTATATACGTCGGGGACGTTCAAAAGGTTAAATTATCATTTCTTCTGTTTATTTATTAAATCATCCATTTCCTCCATATTAGAAAAGTCATACATTTTGCTGAAAAGTAAAAGGGAAGATAGAGGAAAAATGCGTCTCTGAAAAGAGTTTCCGTTCAGCAGGATACTGCGAAATGCAAATTTCTAAATAGCCAAAGGCCAAATAATCTTATACATAAAAATGAATTGATGCTCGTTATCTCGCTAAAACTCGAGAACGACTGGGCAGATTTAGTTGATTTTGGTTTTGAAATAGTTGACGTAGTCCAGGGGCTGGCCACGTATTTTTGCAATCACTATTCAAGTTTGAGAGCGTGACACAGCTACTAACGTTGTATAGCTCCGTCTCTTTTTCATAACGAAAATAATCTTGTTTTAGCACGTCATGGTAAGACCCCAGGGAAGGTTTAAACGGTAAGAAAAAGTTAAGATAGAAGTAGATGATACGAAGTGCACCAGGTCATCTAGTGGTAAATAAAAAGGGACAATTCTTTTAGTCTTGTATCATCATCATCAGCCTATTAAATATCGGTCCACTGTCGGACATAGGCCTCCCCTAACGCGTGCCTTATCACCCAGCCTTCATCTTGTTGAACCGTCCAACTTCAGCCTGCAGCCGTCTAAATCTTGTATACCTCGCAATATCAACACTGTATTTGTTTTTTTATCAAACCAGAGGCCCTACTCTAACTCACCGAAATGAAACTTCGGAAAGATCGAGAATAGACGATAACTTTTTTTGAAGTGCGTTAAGGTGCGATCTGAGGCTCTGTACATAGAAGGATATACTTATACTATCCATATTTATTATTTTTTTTGCACCATAACGTCCTAAAACCTACTAGGAAATTCAATCGAATCTTCGTTTTGTTAAGTAGGCCCCTTGGATCCCAATTCCCAATTCACCAACATACAGATAAAGATAAGTAGATTAAGTAAAATTAAGGAGGGCACTTTATATAAATTATCTTATGAAAGCAATTCAAAGTAATAGAGTATCTGACTACCTGCTTCATCGAAAAAGGAGAATATTATAGCTAGCCTACGAAGCTGTTTCATGCGGTTTCAACCGCATTCCAAAATGAACTAATTCACGAGCCGGATGAAAAAGTATTCTATGTGGTAATCCAGGTTATAAACATTGTGTGTCCCTGCCAAATTTTATCCAAATCCATTCAACAGTTTTTGCGTGGAAGTGTAACAAACATACACAAATCCTCACAAGCTTTCACATATATAATATTAGTAGGATTTTCCATCCTTGTCACGTAAAAAAACCAAGCTGCTATAGTTGAACGTGCAAAGACGTCAGTTGCTAGTAACGATAGCTATCTCTGTCTAAAAAACGACAATAGAACTGTAGGTATTTGAGATAATAACTTTACATTTTTGAATTTTTAAACTTTTTTGTAAAAAGAAACAGTCAAACACTCTTTTACACACAAAAAAATCAAGAAACGCAATTAATCTACTGACCTTCATCTGTATTACCGGGTTGGATCTGTAACTGGGTTTATATTTTCATTCTTTTCATCTGGCTTAATCTCAGATTTATGGTTATATAGGGGATCTCGTTTAGACCTGTCCATGTACGGCATCCCGTGGGATCCTTTGGAGCTATAGTTGTCCATGTGTGGCCTTTGCAGCAGTTCCGGTTTGAAGTTCTTCAAGAAATACACCCAGCACTTCACTGTATCTATTTTATCTGACACCCTGGAATGTATGAAAAGATAAATACTTATACCTATTATATTTTTTTCTCGCGTCCCGAGGGGACTACTGCATGCCTCTAGATAAGAAGTAGCCTAAAACCAGGGTCCATCTATCTCATGTATGGAAAAACAGACAAACTCACTTTCGCATGTTCAATATAAGTTGGGATGGGAAAGTAACTTTGCCTAGGTATCAGTCTGATACCTAGGCAAAGATACTTTCAAAGATGCGTTTAGGGATAGTCAGTTAAAGAAATGAAGATGAAATCTGGGAAAGGGTATAGGGTTACTGTGGTTGATGCTGCAAACATGGATATAATCTACACTAATATTATTAAGAGGAAAACTTTGTTTGTTTGTTTGTTTGTAATGAATAGGCTCAAAAACTACTGGGCCGATTTTAAAAATTGTTTCACCATTCGAAAGCTACATTATCCACGAGTAACATAGGCTAAATTTTATTTTGGAAAAAAAATAGGGTTCCGTAAGATATTTGGGTTTTCTACCACTATTCCACGCGGACGAAGTCGCGGGCAGAAGCTAGTAATATATAATATATGAATGTAGATATGTTGCATGATTGATGTTACTTTTTGATTGCAATCTAGTTTTAAAATGCAATGACTATGTGCATTCTAAAACTAGATTGCAGCGGCAATTCCTAACTGATGGATGACATCTGAGAAGAAACGCCAAGATGGTCAGAGGTCATGTTATCTTTAAAAGACAAGCAGGCCTAGTACGGGGAGGGCCAAACGCGTTTTCTCCACCTTTATCTATGGATTTTATATTGAACAAGGCGACAAAAGGTGGAGAAATCGCGTTTGTCACCCCGCCTCCCCCCAATACTAGGCACGCTGAACACATTTAAGCTACAATTCAAGCCCCAGGTAGAAAATACTAGCCATAAAATTAAATAGTTATGGCTATTGCGTCTACTTACGGGTTTTTAACCAAGATATCATCTTTTTCCCTGACATAATAATTTGGGTGGTCCTCTAAAATGTCTAGTTTGTGTAGCATACTTTCATCCACTTCATATATTTCGCCTGAAAAAAAAGATGGGTAAGGGCTAAATTTTTTGTAGGTGGCTGAAAAAAAAACCAAGATAAAAAAATGAGTTTTTTTAGATTGTAAATAATTAGTATGGTTCTGAAATTTAGAACATTTTCCTCTTACAATTTTTTTTTGTCTTATAGCATTAGCTTACCACAAGTATATAACAATAACTTAAGGATTAATAAAAAACCCTTTCCCGCAGTTTCACTTGCTACCAAGATATTGCACCTGGATAAAAACTTCTCTCGGCTTCAATCCACATCCATACCAAATTTCATCTATATCGGTTCAACCATTTTATTTTAAGTGTAACAGACAGACAGACACTTTCAAATTCAAAATATTAGTAAATATATTGAAGTATATCTTCTTCTATAAATATAAAACAAAGTTCGGTTTGTTCAAACACTTATAACTTGAGAACGGCTGGACCCAATTTCATGGATTTGATTTGTTAAAAAAAAATGATGGAGCGGTACGAAGTTCGCTGGGACGGCTTATAGGTAATTCACCCGCATCCCGAGGGAACTACTTAGCGCACCTGGGTAAAAAGTAGCCTATGTTGTTCCTCAGGGTCTATTCTATCTCTGTACCAAATTTCATTTATATCGGTCCAGTAGTTTTGGCGTGAAAGCGTAACAGACAGACAGAGTTACTTTCGCATTTATAATATTAGTAAGGATAGAGGTAAACATGCTAGTTGTAAAAGCTTTAAGGAGGATTTCTTTCACTAACTAAAGAAGTGACTTATAAACGAACAAAATAATGTTTTAAATACAAAACCTACCTTGAACGAAGTGCCCGTTTCCAGGACTATGCAACAAGAATGGTATGTTATACTTGGTTGCGATTATAAGAGGATACTTAGTTTTAGTATGGCCGTCCATTAAATAGTTGCCGATGCCATTGTTAGGGTCTTGCAACCAAAAGTTGTTTGGTTCATCCCGTTTTAGAGTACCATATACAAAGACTTTGTGCATTATCTAAAAAAATAGATACAAAATTAGGTTGGTGGGTCATCCTAGGGGTGGGTTATTGATGGAAATAATTATTTATTCCTGAAAGTAGACTAATATACAGATTTTTATACTATGGATATAAATAAAATAAAATTGTAAAGTACCTATCTAGCAAAAAACTTACTAATGATTTGTCACTATCAAAACTTTACCTCAAATAAGTAATGGACAACTTTAAATAAATCTACATAAGTGCTAGGTTTTATTATACCACTGATTACAGTCCTAGCAACTGATAAGATACTAATGTTCTCAGGCCCTAAAAAATGAAGATAAGAACAAAAATACTTTTTTAATCTAATGACAAAACAATTTAGAGAATTATCGTGCACTAACAGTCCGTATTGTATGCAAACACACGGGTTTGGGGACGGGGAAGACTGAAAACTTATGCATGACTGAAGCGGGAGACTTATGTTTATACTGACATCTTAAAATTTAATTTGGAAAAATGTTAAAATATATGCTTTCCTGGAGTTTGAAAACTGCGCCAGAGAAATTTGATTTGATCTTTTTTTTTGGCTTTTTTCTTCTATTTTGGAAAAGTCAATGTCAGATGTCAGTGTCAGTTAATGTCACTCAACCTCTATTTATTCTGTGAACTGAAAATCCGCTGAAAATAGAGTTAGAGACAGCCATAATAATTAATAAATATACAACAACAATTAAGAGTTAATTAATCATTTTATATTAATATTAGATTAACTGTATTATCATGTAAAAGGCCTTACTGTATTGTCGAAGTTAAATAATTATCATATTGATATTTTGGTCTATAAAGCAAACAGCACCAGTCTAGTGATGTGCAAATTGAAAAAATATAAACAACCGCCAACCATCAAAATGTGTTCGCAGTTCTGAGAAAAAAAATGATGGTTAAATCAAAGTTTTACATAAAACTTTTAATTAATCGTAGGTGCTGGGATAAAATAATAATTCAACATTGTTTGGCTAAAACTCTATTTGGTCCCGGGTCCGAGTGGTTTATATATCACAAGCAACACTAAAGTTCAAAGTCCACTTTGTTCAAAGTGTGAGATATAAAAACATGAGATAGGAGCAACACTATTTCAGTGTCAGTTGAAAATTTGACGCATTCGTGGAAAGTCTATGCCGGTGGAAAATAAAATTTATTTTGTTTAAAACATGTGTTCTAATCATCTGTGACTGTGAATTTGTTCCCACGTGAATTTTTAACAGTTATTCAGTTTGTAAACGTTTCTAAAAGTTATTCAAGATGAGGTTAGCGGGGGCTATTTTCTCTAATGTTACGAAAATGCTTGACTTTTACTCGCAATTCAACCCTTCGCCGCTGTCTATAAAACAATTTATAGATTTTGGTAAGCAATAATATTAATTTATTATATATTTATGCTTTTTGTTATAAATTAAATGTCGTGTCAAGGCCTGTCTTATTCATTTTCACCTGACCTTACGATATTGTTTTTTTTTTCTAATTACGACTAGATTTTCGGATAC
This sequence comes from Pyrrhia umbra, assembly GCA_963891755.1. NCBI lineage: Eukaryota > Metazoa > Arthropoda > Insecta > Lepidoptera > Noctuidae > Pyrrhia > Pyrrhia umbra. Next base: position 6,193,210 of record OY982944.1, read on the forward strand.
ACGTAATTGTAGGGCTTCTATTACCTTGCCGGAAGTTCGTAACAACGTAAGTTTGGTACTATTATGTGTATAGTATATCAAATTTGCCACACATACAAGTTTATTTTTTAAATATTTAAGTTTTTTGGCCTTGGCACACACTGCAACCGGTGATGTATTTCGCAAGAGTATTTGCATGAAATTAAAGTTTAAATACGTAATTTACTTATCAGCGTTGCTAACACCGATAAAAAAGCGATAATCATAAAATATTCAATGAATATATTGCCTATGGTTACAGTAATATGAATGTTTTATAAACATTTTATTTATCGCTATTTGTATACAACACAACACCATTTTTTAAAGAAAAAAAAACCTTTTGTATAACTTAAAATATGACACAAATTTATCATGTTTTTAATTATTTTTTATTTATACAAAGAAAATTTTAATAATAAACACATAAAATGATTTAACTAAAACAAATTACCAATTGATACTTTATACAAACAATTTTCTACTGCTCATTTTATAATGTCAGGTTTTAAGATAGTTTGATTAATACAATAGTTATTTGTACTACATCAGCTACCTTTTTTGTTACCTAGTTAATTTTGTATTAGGTATTATTTTCCTACAATTGTTATAATTACCACTCTTCCTATTTCTTGTTGAATCACTTTTAGTTAATTAAAATTTCCTGCTAATATAATTTAATTATTTTTTTAAAGTGACAATGTAGAATTGTAAAGTAGTAACTTAGCTTTCATTACAGTTTTTTAATTTCTTTCCTTAATTTCGTAGTTTAGTTTGCACATATTTAGCTGTTTATTTTAAATTTTTAGTGTTCTCAGGATTGATACATTGAAATTCCTGTATACACTGATTGAAGAACTTGAAACTCATCCTTTGTGAAGATTGTTACAAAAGTCAAAAGAGAAAAATATTAAAACCTGCAACCATACTATACTAACATAAAAAAATCAATTACTCAGTCTGTTTATATACTTATAACATGAGTAGAATTATTAATAGTTTAATTTTGAATTACAAAAATGACTTTATAAAAAGTGGTCCATTGTGTGGCTCACTAGTCTATCCATACTAAAATAAATGTAAAAATGTGTCTGTCTGACTATTACCTCTTTACACTTAAACCGCTGAATTGATATAGAGGAAATTTGGTGCGGGGATAGGTTGATCTTTGGAGAAGGACTTAGGGTAGATTTTTCCAGTGCAAATATTTTCCTCGGGACGCAGGTGAATCCGCGCTGAACAGCAAATTAAAAAAAAACTTTCCTGAAGGTCTTTTCATTTGTCATCAAGCAATAATTAAACTAAAAATAACTTATGTAGGGCACATAATGTTATTAAGTATGTTTATTGAAATGTGTGAAATTAGGCCGGTGACTCACTGTGGTGCCTGTTTTGTAGCGCTTTGTGCACAACTGCATAAATTGGACCACCAGGGTTGTCATAAATATTTTCAAGAGATTTTGCAAAATTTTTTAACCGTTTTGGTATTTTATGAACATTATTTACGTGCTGTTGATAATCTACAAAATAATTTTGTACAGTTTAAAGCTTGAGTCGAAAACGTCGCTTTGAAATGTTGTTAATCCACACGAAATAATATTTAAAACAGTTTAACACCCAATATCATAATTCAGAACGGGCGCCCCCAGTAGACTAGTGGAGATTTTTATTTCAACAAAAAAAAATATCTCCACCTGTCTTTGGGTTTTTATTGAACAACAGGACATAAGGTGCAGTAAACGATCATCCACCCCCCGTGTTAGGCCTGCTAACATCCCACTAAACCTGACGCCATGGGCGACTACTTCATCCATATTTATCTTCTTGAGAGACGCCACAACATATAAAAATAGGTACGATAAATGACATAATTCGTTACTTACTAAATTGCGAACTCCAATAACAAAAAAAATTATACGTAAAATCCTTCCTAATATTATAAATGCGTAAGTGCGCCAAAAGAGCTTAGAGCTTAGAGAGAAATTTGGTATGGATATAGCCTGAACCCTGGTGGAAAGACATGAGATGGTTTATATTCGGGAGCGTGAAGAAGTTCCCTTGAGATGCACGTGAAACGGCGGGAAACTGCTATAGTCTGATACCAATTGATTTTACGAAAAATATAAACAAAGTTGTTACTATTTTGTTCTAATTCTGCCACAGAAATTAACAAAATGGCAAAAGGATTGCGCATTTATATCAATTTCAAAGCTCTAAATATTATCATTCATTGCCATTTTATTTATCTATGTGGGAAAATTAGAACAAAATAGGTTATGATTTTGTTAAATTTCAAATAATCACCTCTTGCGACAGCCCTGGCTACCAGAAGTATGGAATTACTTTAGCTATTGTTACAAACTGCGGGTTTTGCCTGGCCCGTATCATGTTGCATACACATGTTATACAATTTCAGATTATCCCTTTATTCATACAGATAAACATTTATCAATAAAATAAATATTGGTTTATGGTTCATGATAGTCAATTTATGGTTTTATGAAGCACTACAATGAAATATTTTTATTAGGATATTTTGCACGTTTTTTTTTTTGTTGTAAACATCGTGCGCTGTTCTAAACTGTGATTAATTTAATATGGGTGCACTAGCTGTTCCTCCTAGTTTAACCCGCCCCCTGTACGTGTGTTAGTAATTAAAAAAAAACTATCAGTCAGTCTGTCTGTGTGCCAAGTACCTACCACCGAAATGAGAAATCCGTTGAGTAGTTTTTTCGTCGAATAATTATATTCATAAAATTCTTATTAAACTTTGCGTGAATAATATTGTATTGTATGATAGCAGGATTCTGAAAGTTGTTGTAAATATTGAATTAAAGAGCCTAACATATGTGGTAAAATATTTAATCACAATCACAATCACAATAGATATTAGATATTATATGTATCCAGGACATTTAAAAGATAAAATAAAGTTTTAAAAAGGGAAGCGGAAACCACCATATACCTACTCGAGATATTAATTTTTACAAGCATAGACAATTTAGTTATAATACTAAACAAAAGTCATGATAATGATTGGTAGGTACTTATTATTAGATACCCAAGTTATTATGTCAATGAGAAAACATCAAACCCTAAATAAAAAGAAATTTGATAAAACTATTCCCAAATGAATATAAGTTTCCTTATTCGAAATGCTTGGTCGAGGACAACTATTTTCGATCGGCGTTCCTCAAATAACTTCAATTCACTAAGCTATAGTGAGAAGGGATACATATGTATGTATGTTTCAATGAAGCGGATTGAGAGATACTGGATACCAGGATGGAATTGATGCGAGGGACTAAACGAAATTGGTTTGTTTGGGATGGTAATGACTAAAACTGTTTTGAATCCAATAGAATTTGGTTGTTTACTCGACTTTACAACTGCTTTTGGGATTGAGGATGTATTCATGTATCTAAATGTTTATCTTGGATGTAGATCGAAAAACATTCCAATCTATTGTGTGATCTTTCTAGTTTCGGCAGAGGTCATCAGTTTAGCGGTTGAATTGAAAACATCTTTATCAAAAATTTAAATAAAGAAACAGTATGTTTGCTTATGAATCAGCATGAGATGCATTTTAAAAATACTGCTTCTTAAGTCCGGTTAAAAAAAGTATCTTAGACATCTTTCTTTTAAACCGACTTCAAAAAAGGAGGTTATGTATTTGACCCATATGTCCGTCCGCGATTTTCTCAAAAACTAGTGATCCGATTTGGATTGGGCTTTCGTTATTTAAATGCATATTTTGTAAGAAAGGTTTTTACGCATTTGCATTTTCATTTTGCATAGAGGTCAAACGAAAAAATGCTTACGACCACAAAGTTCATGGCCGTTGAAAAAAACAATTCTTACAAAGGTTATCAGTTTTATAGGTAAAACTATACTAACTGATTTACTAGTTACCACATAAAATAGGGATTGACTCTGAAGAATCGCTTGAACCTAATAAATTATCTGCTTTAATCCCCTTCCCTATCTAGCCACCCTCCATTACGTAACATGAACGACTGGGGAAGTCTAAAGGTCACATTACGCAACCGACAGAACGTATAAGTACAATTTGTAGTAAGTAATAAAGATTTGAAATTGTCGAAGAACTCTCCATGAAATATTAAATAGGCTGTTTTTATAGCCTTCCAAGGCTGCGGGACGTTCGAAAGAGATACCGCGCCCCCGGAATACAAAGGGCTGAGGAAGGAACATGGATAGGTTTTAGGCAATGAGAGTCTGACACTCCCTTCCGCCCACCCACAGCGAGAGGGGCCATTTGATGATTTCCCATCCGAAAAAGTATAAAATAAAAAATAGGCTGTGATATTCTGGCTTTACGAAAATCGTTAAAGCTCTTATCGTCCTTGGTTGAAGTTTGAATTATGTATTGAGAGGTTGTGAATGAGTTTAGATTAATTTATTGAACTTAATCCTCTTTTAAAATTGGCTTCACAATTTCAGCATGTCACAGAGATACAGGGATAAAATTTTGGGGTCGGTCTTTATTAGATTTGATGATCAAAAACTGTAAATACTGGGTCATATTTGCTCAAGTGTTTTTTACTGTTTGCAGACAAAAACCGCCTTTACCAAGCCATTCATTGTGACAAAAACTCGATATGTCATAGTCATAAAGACGATGTTTTTAAGGTGCTTTGTTTGTTTCGTTGTAATTATTATTTCTAGTGTTAAAATCATACTTTTCCTTTCCTAAGAATGTTCATGAAGTCATCCGACTGCACTTGCCAAATAATTTAGCATGTATTTCGTCAATGATAACGGAAAACGTTTGCCTATGTGATCATTTGTGCGCAAGACAATGACGATATCTTACATTTTTGGGAGACGTGACCTCCGTTCGTCACGAAGGCTTTCTTATGTATTTTTGGTTACAACTCCCAACTGAGGAGCTCGTGGCTAAGTAACAGCCACACGGTTCGACCGATCAAAGGTTAAGCTGCGCTTGGCGCGGTCGGTCCGTGGATGAGTGACCATCTATATCATAGCAAGACTCCTCCGTGCATCGGAAAGCACGTTAAGCTGTTGGTCCCGGTTGTCAATTGTAGATCTTTGAAAGTCGTTAACGGGTAGTCAGAAGCCAGAAAGTCTGACAACCAGTCTTACCAAGGGGTACCGTGTTACCCGGTAACTGGGTTGTGGAGGTCAGATAGGCAGTCGCTCCATGTAAAACACTGGTACTCAGCTGCATCCGGTTTAGATTGGAAGCCGCCCCCAAATAGTTGGGAAAAGGCTAGGCAGATGATGGTTACAACTCCCAATATAGTAGTGGCTAGGTAGATGAGTATAATCTATCAGATTCTAGGTGGGATACTAGCATGAAGTTTACAAATATTAATTAACATAAGAGCTTAGTCAATACACTCTCTTCATTGACACGCCGCGCCCATTTGTAACAAAAGGCTAGTACACCACTATGTCATAAGGGAAGGACACTTCCGACATGTTTATATTGATTGCATAACTGGATAGTCACAAATCAGTCTGTCTATTAAGCGTAGTGAATCTGAAGGTTATTCATGTATTACATTGCGATAAATATTTTGATCATCATCATCAGCCTCACAGTCGTCCCACTGCTGGGCACAGGCCTTTTCTCATACAGAGAAGGCGTGAGCATTGATCACCACGCTTCATCAAGGCACATTGGCGATTTCAGACTTTTTAAGTCCCGGTTTTTTTAAGTACACAGAAAGTACGTATGACTTTAGAAAAGTCACACTGGTACTTGTCAGGTTTCGAACCCGCGCACTCGTTCACAAGAGGCAGGTGCCGTAACCATTAGGCCACCACGACATTTTGAAGTTTATCTGTAATCCTGTATTGCTTTATACAAAAACTTTGAATGTCATCCTTGTTCAACTTGCGAAAACATTTTTTTTTGTGCCATAGATCTGATGATATCACAATTAATGCGTTGCCGATTTTATGACATTCGATAATCTCAATAAACCAAATAAAATAGAGATGATTAATTACCTACAGAATATTGTGATTTACAAAATATTCGCTTTTATAAGCAGGTTATATCTAAACTAACCACATCCAAAAAGGTTCTATTCAATCACACACCAGGATAAAAACTATTATCCATCCCAAGTTTTCAATCTATCTCTATGCCAAATTTTATCTTAACCGGTTCAACAGTTTTCCCGTAAAACCGTCACAGACAGACAGAATTAAGGATTTATACAGCTAAGCTAAACCTAAATACAATTTCTTTCATAGTGACACTTTGTCACTACTAAGCTATGAGAAAGCTTTTACGCTGAAGGTCATGTCGAGGCTTCGGCTAAAGTTCAGCGTAAAATACGGCCCATTATGACCTTGGCTTAAGGTTATTGAGACCGTGAGAATATAGGTTACCCTGTGGATGAGTGGGGGTCGGATGACCGGTTAAAATGGTGGACGTATTACGTGGGTATGTGACGTAATAAATGTCTATATCTGAATCGATTTTCATTGTACTCGTATTGAACTTGAGGGATATACGAAATTATAAGTTGAGAGTATGAGAATGGTTATTTTTCATTTTACCAAAAAACTAGGGATTGCCTGTGAAGGAACTAAAAACGTCATATTTTAAGCGACTTAAAAAGGAGGAGGTTCTCAATTCGATTGTTTTTTTTTGTATATGTACACCGATTAGGCTGAGATTAATGATCCGATTAACGTGATTCTTCTTAGTTTGATGCGGAATAGTTGCCATTTGGTCCGATAAAAAATTAACATAGTTTGGCCCGGTAGTTTTCATTTTATGAACATTTTTGTTTACGTGGACGACGTAATTTTGTCTTGTTTGTTTGATTTTATTAAAATTAGGTTCCTATATTGAGAAAAAGGCAACGCTAGACTATGACATCCTAATTTTTCAATAGTGGACGGACATCTTTACATAAATATTCATAAAATGCTGACGTCGAAGTCTTATCAATAAAGAAGGCATAAAATGAGTTTGTCCAGCGGTCTTTAGTATTTCCTTGATAATAAAACTGTAGGATATATTCTGTTTAATAAACAATAATTGTTATGTTTGAGACGTAAAAACAATACGGTAATAATGTGAAGATGTATTTGTGTAATTAATAAATAAATCTTTTATTTACAATGCAAAATGCATTGTATGTCAGGCTCATCAGGCTACATATTAAAACCTCTTCCGCAAATGTCACATCGCAGTTTCATTGCGGAAGCAAACATGTACAATGTACTTATATCGCTACTTAGTAGGTAGTACATAAATATTATTGTTTTCTTGTTGTACATAATGCTCAGAGATTTCTCCCAAGTTCAACTTGTTTGTAATAAGACGAATTCGGATATTCATGGCTATAGGAAAGGTCAGATTTATTTCAATTTCGTTCTGTCACCGGCATAATTTCATCGAAATATAATTAACTTAACCTGATCGTGGATTAATAGCTTATTAAGTTTGTTTGTGACCAAACAAAGGTTTTAAATTAAGAATAAAATAACAAAGAAGATTTAAATTTCCTATATCTTTAAACCTGAGCAGTATTTTGGCGGCATTCCGCCATTTTGGCGCGATGCCATGTCATCTCTAGGTCAATGTTGCCACTGCATCCATCTATAAATAGGGATGGGTGCTTCCTGTATTAATTATATGGGTACAAAGAACGAATAAAATAGTGACGTAGTTAGATTTTTACGGTTGAAAAATGACTAATTTAGCCATACATCTTCTGCATATTTTCTTATACAAAAAAATATATTTTTGGAATAAACTTGTGTTGATTTTTTTGCACGAAAGTCCATCGTGCGGATTGCTAAGGAGCAAAATTCTTTGCTTTCATTATAATAAAAAGTACTTGAAGATTTGTTTATAACTTACAAGCTCGGTAAAGCGAATTGAATTTGTAATACCGTGAAGCAGATAACTTCACGTGTGGGGTTATTGATTAGATTCTATTAAAACTATGCTATATTCTCCTTATTAAGTACCATGATCTGTAAGATTATTCACTTTTTCTAGTTAGGGTTCCGTAGTCCGACAAGGAACCCTTATAGTTTCGCCATGTCCGTCTGTCTGTCTGTCTGTCCGCGGCATAGCTCCGAGGTTCTTGATATCAGAAAGCTGAAATTTGGTATGGATATGTATATTAATCACGCCGAGAGAGTGGTAAAATAAAATTTTGAAAAATATTTTTTTTTAGGGTAGCTCCCAAACACGTAAAGTGGGGATGAATATTTTTTTTCTCGCGTACCCCTCCGTGTGGGGTATCGTTAGATAGGTCTTTCAAAAATATTATGGGTGTGTGAAGACCATTTTTTGGTTAAGCGAGCCATTTGCGAAATATCTAGCTTTTCAGTGCTAATTTTTGTTCGATACGAGTTACCCCCCCCTCTAACTTTTGAATGGCTGTACTTAGAAATGTGAAAAAAATCACAGACGTAGTACATATAATGAACTTACAAGGAAAACTATCACGGCTAAGTAGGCTTAACTGGTTACAGAGTTATAGTCGACTAACTCCTACTACGGAACCCTACTGCGCGTGGCCCGACACGCACTTGGCCGGTTTTTTTTTCCAGTAGGTACATCTTTATAGACGGACAACTTTGATTTTAAAAAGACAATCATGTTGTCGATGACAGCTGTCATGTCAATCCGAAACTGTCACTTACTCCAAATCGAGAAATACTGTATCGAAATAAATAACAAAGAGATTGTACTTATTTTACTTTAACCAAACCTTAGTAGAGTCAACGAACTCGCTCATTACGCTTAAGTGTGTCAAGTAAAATCAAGTTACAGGTACATACAACGACCTAACAAAAAATCGACTACTTGTACGACGTACCAGTCAAATGGATAAAAAAGTTTGCATTGCCAATTCACCTTTGCTGTTGAACGATTAATTTATTAATGTAAATAAATTATTAGAACTAAAATAAACTCGTGATGTTTTATTTCAATCAGAATGTAAAAAAAAACAATTTTATGTGTTTGGCGGTTTTTTTTCCTTGTACACAATCTCACAAAAGTCACTTTGACTTTAAGACTCCGTGACATTTAACAGGTAGAAGCAAAGTTCTAAGAAATCTTGCAAATCAAAATTTGGACAACTATGAGTCACGCTTGCGGCGATTGTAAACAAACAATTCGTATTCAGTGTGTTTTCTTCGAAGGTAAGACGTCAAAGTAAATGAATAAAGACAGATGTAAAAATGTTCTGATTTTTGACAGTTGTGGCTTAATGGTAGGTAATACTTAACCAAGCGTTTGTGCTAGAATGAAAAAAAAAAAACATTATTGCCAGTAAAAAAAACTGATAAAGACAGACGAAAAGGGCTGATGGATTCCAATAAAATAGAAACAGAGTAAATAAAAGAGGATGTTATATTTTATTTAGTATAAATTTGAATCAGGTGCGATTTTTACCTCATCTCTTCGCAAATTCTGATATTATCTCGCATAGACATTATTAGTTTTACACTTGCATCGTCGCCAAAAGCAAGAGATAAACAAAGCTTCATTGTTTTCACTGAAACTATGCCTTTATGTTAATTGTTTGAGAATAATCTTTGTGTTGTCACAAGTATATCTTTGCATTGTAATATTGCCAACATTATGTCTTATATTGACACCTACGTTTCCCTGCAGTATACAGCAACCATATGTAAAAAAATGATATTCGATTGACATATCTACCCATCAAAAGGAGTTTAATATACATTGCTGCATATGTTTAGACGTTTATCTCATTGATACTTTCAAAGAAGCAATGCATATCATTGAACTGTCAAATTCGAATATATAGGCAGAATAATTTATGTGACAATCAAAACTGCAAAGCTATAAGTACTTCTGTTTAGGAGCTCTTAGATAGGCTAAGGGGCTTGGCTCTACTAGAGATCTCATAAATTTTTTGACAGCGAAAGCATTATCCTGTTAATGTGTGGTTTGGAATCCCGTGGCCGTAGAGGCTAAGGCAACTATCGCCTGTGCAGGTCCACTTGTGACTTTTTTGTATGTCAGATGTACCTCTTAAGTGTGTCTTAGACACCACTGACTAACGGTAAAGGAAAACCTCGCGAGGAAACCTGAACTTAAGCGCAGTGATCAATGGCCATGTCTTCTCTGTATAAGAAGAGGCCTTTACCTAGCAGTGGGACAATAAATAGGCCGACGATGCCGAGTCTTGGCAACTAACTTGAAGCGTTTTTGGTAGTATTGATACGTTTCCGTCTAGTATCCAATATGCCTTGTTTATTTTCATAACAAAGATTTCAAAGTTTAGATTGACTGGCAGTATTTGAAACAATGCCAAGTATTTTAAAATAAGTGTTTGTAAACATAGAATGCGTATACAGATTCCGTGAAATTAATGATTCATTTGTGAACCAGTTGGTTGGTAAATCGTTTTTGTTGCCATCGCGATTTCTGTTAATTATATCATACAATGGTGGCTGATCAAAAAATAAAACTTATCATTTTAAAAATACAATATTGACCGATAAATAAATAGTGATCTCATAAATGGGACTTATAATTTCCAAATGTTCACGAACCTACCAGACCCTAAAAGCATATTATAAATATAAGCACACAAAATTTCAATTCATATTTTGACCAGGAAAAAATATTTAAAGAAATATATAGAATGTATAATTATTTAGTGAACATCACTAAGCTACATAAGAAGTAACAAACAAAGAGACAACTTTTATTATAATGAATACTTATAATAAATCTGTAGAGAGGTCAATTCTGTACATGAAATATATTTCCAAAATAACTATCAGGGGGTGTTTAGGGATCGATACTGATGCCAAAAATGCAATCTGTAAAATTTTTGTCTGTCCGTCTGTCTGTCTGTCTGTCTGTATAAACTCTATAGAAACAAAAACTACTCAACGGATTTTAACGAAACTTGGTACAATTATTTATCATATTCCTGAGATGGTTATAGTATACTTTTCATCACGCTACAATCAATAGGAGCAGAGCAGTGAAGGGAAATGTTGTCATTTTGTTTAAACGCGCTAATCTCAGGAACCGCTGGTCCGATTTAAATAATTCATTCAGTGTTAGATAGTCCATTTATCGAGGAAGGCTATAGGCTATATATATCATCACGCTAAGACCAATAGTAGCGGAGCACCACTTTTCCACACTATTCCACGCGGACGGAGTCGCTGGCAGAAGCTAGTAATGAATAATTATGACGAACCACAAAACTGTACCTCCTTTCTATACCATAGACATCCAATTTATCACGTCCGCCATATTTATTTCGGTAATTTCCACAACCAAAATCATAGTCCATGGCCATTTTAAATTGCTACAATAAAAATAAGTCACTTGCAGACCAAATAAAATTGGATCTATCTATGACAGTTATAAACTGGTCTAGAAATAGACGCTATGATTGTTACTGACTGCTTCCTAGTTGAATCTGTCCGGTTATAAAGTGCATATATACGACATATTGTATTGCTTAGAGATCATCCTAACAAAATCTATACATATAAAATGCTTTGTACTGAATGACTGACGGATCAACGCACAGCCTAAACCGCTGATCGTAGAGACCTAAAACTTGGAGGGTGTGTTCGTTGTATGACATAGGCATCCAATAAGAAACGATTATCCGAAATTCTACCCCTAAGGGGGATGAAAAAGGGCGGCAACGTTTGTATGAAAATCTGTAAATTTTATTTCTTATCTGTGAGCGTGAAGTAGTCAATGATTAAATAATACCATCGCAAATGGAAAAACCTTCCTTGAAAATTGTACATTTGAATAACGAAAAGCCCGTACAACAGGTCAGTAGTTTTAAAAAACCGCGGACTTAGAAACATACATACATACGGGTCGAATACACGACCTCCTCCTCTTTTAAAGTCGGTTAAACACATACTCTTTCGGTAGTTGGCGTGTCTGAGCTCGAACAAAGAGGAGTCAAGCCATTTTAGCAGTGGCATTATAATCAATCGAATGGCCAACACGAAGCGAGTCACGTAATATCACTAGCATTATGGTCTGTTTACGACAACGCTTATTATGAACCTTGAACTTACGAACTCAGCTGATTATTTCGCTCTTGTGGACTAATCCTGTTTATGTTGCCCGTTTATATGGCATACAGTTGACTAAAAGTATCATTGTAGATCGTTCATGCTGCAAATTTCCCTTTCCCAAAATGTCACTAGGTTTCAAATAGTCCCTTCCCAAAATGATCCTTTCTCAAAATGTCTCTTCTCGAATTGACCCTTTGTCAAGAAATCTAATAAACTAATTAACAATAATGACTTTATGGTCATTTCGGGACGGGAATTTTTGTGAAGAGACATTCTGAGCCTGAAAATTCGAAAGAATCAAAACATTTCAATTAGACCATTTAAATTTACCTTTGAATTGTCAGATAATTACGAGTCAGTCCGTTAGTCAGCAAAAAAGAAAAATTTAAGCTATTTGCCCGTTCCAAAGCGTAGATTTCTATGGAGAAGAACGGGCAAGAAACTCGATGGATACTCTTTTTCAACGTTTTACAAAATTTATACAATCATTTTTTTTGGGGACAAATTCAACTTTCTTTTCGTATATCTTACAGACTCATGACTCTTTGACAAATCAAATATGCCTGTAAATGGTCTAGTTGAAATAAATGATTTGAATTTTGAACACCATTTAAGAAGATTGCAATACATGCCAAGCGATATAAGACGATTTCTGAAACCCTTAAAACGAAATTCTAACGGGATATTTTAGCATGTTCTAGATCGCTCAGTAACATAGCTAGCTAGACCCTTCCTGCTGATTGGCAGGCGGCCTCGCACCTCGTGTTTATTTACACATCACGTTTGTAATATTAAGTACACCAGCAAAATGTATGTACAAGCTTCTGCCCGCGACTTAGTCCGCGTGGAATAGTGGTGCTCCGCTCCTATTGGTTTAAGCGTGATGATAATATAGCCTATAGCCTTCCTCAATAAATGGGCTATCTAACACTGAAAGAATTTTTCAAATCGTACCAGTAGTTCCTGAGATTAGCGCGTTCAAACAAACAAACTCTTCAGCTTTATTATATTAGTATAGATAAGTATCTAGTGGGTTTTAATGAATATTTGTAGGTACAGGATAAACCCAGAGGTGTTTGTTGGAATGTTCTAGAAGGATTTGATTGTCGACAGTACATTTTAAATAGAGGTTAATTGCTTGTAGTGACGTAAGCGAGTCTTTTTTACATTATTTGCCATAAAACCTTTATGTAAAGGCGTCAGAGATTTACAATTTTTTTTTTTCATTGGCTACTTATTACTGGGAGTTTGTTCAGCCGCGTCTCAAGGGAACTACTAAACGCATCATCATCTGCCTAGCCCTTCCCCAACTATGTTGGGGTCGGCTTCCAGTCTAAACCGGATGCAGCTGAGTACCAGTGTTTTACATGGAGCGACTGCCTATCTGACTTCCACAACCCAGTTACCGGGTAACACGGTACCCCTTGGTAAGACTGGTTGTCAGACTTAACTAAGGAACTACTAAACGCATCCAAATAAAAAGTAGGTCCCGTCTCCAGAGTCCCCTCTATTACCGTACCAAATTTCATCTAAATCTGTTCAGCCGTTTTACCGTGAGAGCGTAACAAACAAACTCACTTTCGCATTTATAATATTAGTTACAACTAGCTGTTTCCCGGGGTTTCACCCGCGTTCACCCGAAAATAAACGTAGCCTAAGGTCTAGCCATTTCGGAGATTAGCCGGAACAAACCGACAGACAGACATTCCAATTTTATATGTATAAATTGTATGGGATGAGTCATCCCATGTAATAAACCATTACTGTGTGCACTTCCATTAATGTGTTTGTTTAGAATGCAGTTCCTGCGTCATACAATCTAATAATACTCTGAAAATAAACTGAGTTTATGAATAATATCATTGGGATCAGTTGGTAGTTTGTTTACTTCATCTGCCTAGCCTTTTCCCAACTATGTTGGGATCGGCTTCCAGTCTAACCGGATGCAGCTGAGTACCAGTGTTTTATATGGAGCGACTGCCTATCTGACTTCCACAACCCAGTTAACCGGGTAACAAGGTACCCTTTGGTAAGACTGATTGTCAGACATTCTGGCTTTAGACTACTCGTAACGACTGTCAAAGATCTACAAATGACACTCGGGACCAACAGCTTAACGTGCTTTCCGAGGCGCGGTGGAGTCTCGCTATGACATAGATGGTCACTCATCCATGGACCGACCGCGCCAAGCGCAGCTTAACCTTTGATCAATCGAACCGTGCGGCTGTTACTTAGCCATGAGCTCCTCTCTCTGAGGTATTCTAAATAAACTGAGGTACTCTAATATATTTCTATATTCAGATAATCAAGTTATCTTACTAGAGTAGTCGGTTGCATCAAAAAAATATGCGGTTAACTTATACGAAAAACGGAAGAACTGTCATCCAAGTTCTGTCAAACTGGACTTTATGGTTTTCGTCATTTCGATATGAATACAATTCATATCATAAAAAATATTAAAAGTATGCTCATTAATTATATCGTGTTTTGTGATATTCATGCGAATTACTGTAGTCTAATTTTAACCGACTTCAAAGGAGGTTCTGTATTCGATCCGTATGTATGTCCGCGATTTTCTCGATAACTACTTACTAATCCGATCTGAATGAGGTTTTCGGTATTTAAAAGCATATTTTTCAAGGAAGGTTTTCAAGCACTAAGTTTAGCTTCTTATCTTGTTTAACGATTTATGTATTTGAGTAAGTTTGTTCAAGAAAACTTGTTCGTCCGAGACCATTCTCCTTGACCCTAGATTATTTCCTTCCGCCCCGTAAGTGTATATTTCCTGGCATTTAAACGTATTTACGACGAAATTATAAACAAGACAACGTGCTGTTTGTAATTTGCAATCTTGTGTTATTAATCTTAAGCCCCGTATTCATGGTTAACATTTGTTTAGCAAAAGTTGATCAACATTTTTGATGAGATGTTGTCGCTCGTCGGCCGAGAACTCAACTGCTTTTATCAACTGCAACACGCAGTGTTGCCAGCAACATGTTGCAAGCAACTCAGCAACGTGTTGATGCAAGTTTGTTTATAAACAAAAGTTTACCATGAATATGGGGTTTTAATCTATGAAAAATGTAAGGAACAATTTTTTTTTTTTCGGATGCGAAATCGTCAATTGACACTTCCCATGGGTGGGGCGGGAGGGAGTCAGACATACTGACTAAATCCCATGATCCATGTTCCATCCTCAGCCCTTTTTATTACGGGTAACTCTTTCGAATATCTTGCATCTGTTGTAGGTCTAAACTAAGCTATAAACAGCACTCATGCACACTCCCCCTTCCCCCCATGATTTATAGACACACTAGCTGTTTCCCGCGGTTTCACCCGCATCCCGAGGGAACTACTTAGCGCACCCGGGTAAAAAGTAGCCTATGTTGTTCCTCAGGGTCTATTCTATCTCTGTACCAAATTTCATTTATATCGGTCCAGTAGTTTTGGCGTGAAAGCGTAACAGACAGACAGACAGAGTTACTTTCGCATTTATAATATTAGTAAGGATGAAAGGTCCCGTCAAAACGTTATCACGGTACACTTAAACGATACTACGCACTCCATGGTATTATCATGTCATTGTGATAAGCGAGTTAAAAGATTTGCGATAGCCGATACGGATAATCGAATTGAAATAAACCGGTCAAGTGCGTGTCTCACTCGTAGGCGAAGGATTGCGTACCTTTTAACTTAATGTATTTTTAGGGTTTTGCACCTCAGAAGGAAATAACGGAATCCTTATAGGATCACTTTGTTGTCCGTCCGTCTGTCTGTCTGTCAAGAAATTTATTTTAAATTCGGCCCTCGACGCGAAAAGAGGGATGTTATAAACGTCGATGTCTGTCTGTGTGTGTATCTGTCTGTGGCATCGTAACTCTCAAACAGACGGGCGATTTTGATGCGGTTTTTTTTTCATTTGAAAGCCAGTTCCTAGCTATGTTTGGTTAATATCGGTTCAGCAGTGACAGAGTATCAGCTCTTTTCCAAAATGAGGTAATGCATTTTTGCGTAGGGGGTTTTTTAATTTATTTTTTTCTTGCTATTATTTGTTGTTAATATACACAGTAGTAATTCTCTGTGATAACTTTCTATTTAGAGATACACTACGCTGACTGACATACGGATGGATCGACAGCGATGGTGTAGTACAAGGGTTCCGATGACCCTTAGAACACGAAATCCCAGAAAAATAGATAATTTTTTTCGTTGTTTTTGGAGTAAAGTCCAATGTCCTTAGGTGTTAATCATTTCAATGACAACTGTTAGTGATAAGGGAATCATATGTTTTGTAGCTACTGTAATGTTTGCAAATAAATAAATATTTATGACAGCATTATGAGATCATCAGTCGTTTAAAAATAATCTTTTAATAAATAGGTATACTTTTGATGGATTATTTTGTATGTCATAATGTTTTGTTTTAGTTTTGTTTGCAGTCGTTACAATTCCATGTCAGACGCTGTCAGGCGGCTTAGAGAATATTCTGACGCTAGGGATCGTTAGGTTAGTAAGGGCCAAGTTCACCCACAGATGGTTACCTAATCGCCCCGTTAAATAAAAACCATTTTTAACCACGAAGCTGGAATTTTCCTGTTATCCACTTCTTGTCCAACCCCGGATTGGTAACCGATCGTTTTAGGAATAAAAAACCCAAATGATAAGGTATCCATCGTAAGACAGAAGTCATCCGAAAAAAATATCTATACATATAAAAACAAAAAAAAAATGCTACTAATTTCAAGCTTGCAATTTGTATGATATAAAAGCATTTTCTTTTTGTAAAATTACGCAGATTTTTCGCTCTTAAAGTTACTATTTTTGACTTACGTTGCGTTTGTTAGAACTTACGATGATTTGCTACTGTGATTAAATCAAAAGTGATAAAACAATAATTAGGTGTACATACCTAATTAATTGTATAGATAACATGTATGTGCCAAGGTGGGTGTGTACATGTGCCGATACACGTGTTGTAGGTACTTTAATTAGTTATATTACGTAAGCTTTTGTGTCTGTCATCTATGTTTTATTCATATAAATTTACTAGGTTTCCGCCAGCGGCTTCGCCCGCGTGGTAATATACGAATTCGAATTAAAACAGACAGAGATTCAATGCAAACTTTGCCCCCCATTTTCATCTCCTTAGTGGTAGAATTTCGGAAAATCCTTTCTTATCGGATGCCTACGTCATACAAAGAACACACCCTTCAAGTTTCAGGTCTCTACGATCAGCGGTTTAGGCTGTGCGTTGGTCCGTCAGTCATTCAGGACAAAGCATTTTATATGTATAGATTAGGGTTATGCACCATCTAAATTGTCGATCCCGGACTAAAACTATAAAAACCCCGGAAATTTGTTATTTTTCCCCGGACACTTTTTAATTTATTGCTTATTTTTTAATCAATCGGGACTGGATATGAGGTAAAACCCGGACCTACAATTAGGCCCAAGTTCACCGTCAAGATAACGGTCCGATTATCAGAAAACAGCTGTTTAGCATAAATGCAAACTTCTACCATACGATGGATAACCGATCATTTGGGTTTTTTATTCCTAAAACGGTCGATTACTAAGCCGGGGTTGAACAAAAGTTGACAAAACGAAAACTCCCGTTTCGTGGTTAAAAACGTTTTCGTTTAACGGGCCGATTATTTAACCGTCTGTCTGTGAACTTGGCTTTTAGAAGTTGGTTAAAAATGACTTCTTTTTATTACATTCTTTGTTAGTTAGTTACAAGTGAAGATAAATAACAGTTTGTTAAAAAGATGGCGTAACTTTTCACACTGACAGTTAAAAAACTTGTTTATATTTCGTTTGCTTTACTATTAGTAAACAAAACCTAGATAACATGAATCCGCATAATTGTTATTAATTTTCGCAACGAAAACATAAATATTTATGAATGTGGTGGTCTGAAGGTCATATCTGTTGAAGTATTGAAGTGTTTACGCAACCAAAATCACGGTCAACGACTTACTAATGAGGGAAAAAGAAAGCGAATTAAGAATTGTATCAGATCATATAGATATTGATGCTGTACTGTCATAACAATTCTAATATTAACTAATAATAAAAACCGGCCAAGTGCGTGTCGGGCCACGCGCAGTAGGGTTCCGTAGTAGGAGTTAGTTAGTCGACTGTAACTCTGTAACCGGTTAAGCCTACTTAGCCGTGATAGTTTTCCTTGTAATTTCATTACATGTACTACGTCTGTGATTTTTTTCACATTTCTAGGTACAGCCATTCAAAAGTTAGAGGGGGGGGTAACTCGTATCGAACAAAAAATTTCACTTAAAATCTAGATATTTCGCAAATGGCTCGCTAAACTGAAAAATGGTCTTCACACACCCATAATATTTTTGAAAGACCTATCTAACGATACCTCACACGAAGGGGTACGCGAGAAAAAAAATATTCATCCCTACTTTACATGTTTGGGAGCTACCCTAAAAAAAAATATTTTTCAAAATTTTATTTTACCACTTTCTCGGCGTGATCAATATACATATTCATACCAAATTTCAGCTTTCTAATAACAAAAACCACGGAGCTATGCCGCGGACAGACAGACAGACAGACAGACAGACAGACAGACAGACAGACGGACAGAGCGAAACTATAAGGGTTCCTTGTCGGACTACGGAACCCTAAAAATGCGAAAGTAAGTTTGTTTGTAACGCTTTCACGGTAAAACGGCTCAACCGATTGTGATGAAATTTAGTATAGAGATACAGACCCGGGCGACGGTAATAGGCCGCTTTTTATCCTTCGGGACGCAAGTGGAACCGCTGGAGACTACTAGTTAATATTAATAATTATGAACCTCATCCATTTATTTTTATTATTAATACTAGCTGTTTCCCGCGGTTTCACCCGCATCCCGAGGGAACTACTGAGCGCACCCGGGTAAAAAGTAGCCTATGTTGTTCCTCAGGGTCTATTCTGTCTCTGTACCAAATTTCATTTATATCGGTCCAGTAGTTTTGGCGTGAAAGCGTAACAGACAGACAGACAGAGTTACTTTCGCATTTATAATATTAAGTAAGGATTTTTAAACACGATTGATGAGTATCCATATTACGTAACACAATTACTTTCCATGTCAATGCCAATTGTTTTCATTTTGACAGTTCAATGAGTTTCATTGGTTTTCATTTAATGTAAGAAAATTTATTAATACAAGGTCTTGATTGTTCGGAAGCCAGACAGTTTTACCGAGGAGTATCAGACAGGCAGTCGCTTTATGTAAAATACTGGTAGGTATTCGGTTAAACTGGAAGCCAACCCCAACATGGTTGTGAAAAGGCTTAGCAGATGATAATTCATAATTAGAACGATATGTATTAAATTATCTGGCAGATAGTCTAGTGCATATCTGGAGGTAGTGAAACATGCCATTTACATCATGTTGACATATCAACGTAATGTTGGGAGTCATTAGAGATTTAATTTAATTGTTATTTCTGTCTGTATTTACCTAATTGATAGCATTGTTAGTTTGTTTAAAGCAAACAGTTATCGCTACTTAACATTCGTTTTATTTAGATTAAGATAGTGTATACTACTGTCATATTTCAATGTAAATATTTTTGTTACAACAGTTTACGTCGACCGGTATATTTTGACCGTTAATACCGCCACTGTTTTAATAATTTGAACCTGTCATAAAACTGATTTAAATAAGTAGTTATTATTCTAAAAAAAAATCTATATTTCTTTAAATATATTCAGATGGGAAATCATCGAAAGACTCCTCCCGCCGTGGGTGGCGCGTGAGGGAGTGTCAGACTCTTACTGACAAAAAACTATCCATGTTCCTTCCTCAGCCCTTTTTATTCCGGGGGCGCGGTAACTCTTACGAACATAAAGCAGCCTCTTTTTAAAGCTAAGATGGATAAGTCAATGTGTCTACTTATATACCGTATTATTTTATAGAAGTATAAGTAAATATAGAGTCTTTGATTTGTCCAATTTAATTTTTAGCATCGCGTTCCAAGTTATGCTGGAACGCTCCTAAAGTTTATCTTTTTCGTTATCTTTGTCTTATAAAAAGATTGCGGGCCACAGGGGAGAGAAATACATACAACATGATAAAATAATAAAAGAAAAAAAAACAGCTAAATCTATTCAGATAAATTAGTGTTTTGTACTTAACTAGCTTCCCGTCAGCGGCTTCCCCGCGGGAGCTTTACATCTCCACAAATATCATTATATTTTAGCCAATGGATACAAAAACTTGACAAACTATATACTAAAACCTTCCTCTTGAATCACTCTTTCTACTAAAAACCACATCAAAATCAGTTGCGTAGTTTTTAAAGAACTAAGCATACATAGGGACAGACAGACAGCGGAAAGGGACTTGTTTTATATTACAAAGTGGTGATATCAATGATATTGGTATATAAGTAGAAGACATTTAAGCTTTGTTTCTGCATAACAATACTGACGAGGCATCTGCTTTCTAAATGTCCATAGGTGGCGATGATCACTTACTATCTGAGGCAGTACCAAGACGGATCAATGCAATAATAATTTCGTTGCGGAAAAGAGATGTGATACGTCGCCCTGTCTCACTTCGACTCCTGAAAAGTGGAAAAAACACTAATCGTATTTTTTCGCAATTATAATTTAATAGATGTAGATTAGGTACTAAAGACGATAGTTGAATGGTTATTCAATAATTTCATATGAAAGATAAGGTATAATGAAGGTTTTGAAAACATTCAAGGAACGTGTTCTGATAAGCTTGTTAGTAATATATTATGTAACACATTTCAGGGTTATTTAGCATACTGATTAGGTACTGCTCGCTTTGTATTTTCTTTTGTGTAGTAAATTATTCATTTTAGATAGCATAACAGTGTATGTATTGAATCCACGAGTGCGAATATTTAAATGAAGGTCAAGAAGGCTGGACAGTAAACCCATCTACCACCATGATGACTGGACAATATTTTTACAATGATATGAGCTATTGTTATGATGTTCATGTCGATATAAATAAAGATCACAATGCACCTATATCTTAGGGCCGTATTATAGAATCAACTAACTCAAGAATTAAACTTTTCAAAAAATTGTATACAACCAATGAAATGGCTACAAATCTATGCTCAAGATAAGATCTGTCTGCCGGAGCTGTAGGATTGTTCGAAAGAGGTACCGTGGCCCTGAAACGCAAAGGACGAAGAAAGGAACATGCATGAGTTTTGGTCAATAAGAGTCTAAGACTTTCTCCTGCCCCGCCTACAGCGGGAGAAGTCATTTAATGTTTTACCATCCCTTAAAAAAGACAAGATCTATACTTCAGTATCATTATTTAATGCGGACGTTAGAAACGGTTGAAACTTTAGCCGTAGGTGCTTAATAAGTCTTTCTGTTACTACAATACACATTAAATTGACAATGATAGCGTCGTTTAAAATTAAGTGACGTTTTGGGCAAATTGTAGAGAAAATGCACCGCGTGAAGAATATGAATGAGAAATGAGTGAATGATAATATGATGGCGGCAAAAAATAGAAGTAAAAAACATTTTGCGGCGACCCTAAATAGATTGGAAACAGGGCTGTAAGAAGTTTTGGGCAAGTTGTCCACATTCTACAGGCTCTGCACGGATTAAGAACGACGAACGAATTTTAATTTACCTGCTATTTAATTAAATAGAATGACTAGTACACGTATGCAATGATTTTCACTCGCCACATTAACACTAGTTGACCTTATAATCACGAGGCGTCTAGCATGCAGGCGCATGTGAAAATACAGGCCTACGCAGACCGGGACGGCATGGCAAGGGATTTTAATCTTTACTAATGGACATTCAACCGTACTGTTACAGAAATACGACATAAATTGCTATGCTTTAAAATGAGGCCGTGGCATTGAAAGGGATTTTATCGCACGGCATTAAAAGACGCGCCACAGGCTCCCGTGGCGGGATGCCGTGGCATACTGCGGTAGGCAACGGCATGCCACGGACTTCGGCGCTCGTAGTGATATACTGCGGAGTGCGGCGGCGGCAACTCAAGACTAAAAGTGTATCGGGCAGCAGGAGTCGCTGAGGCGTGCTTTGTCGTGCCGCGGCACGCCGTGGCAAAGTGCTGGAATGCCGCGGTATCTAAGCGGCCAGTGTACGCTGACTCACGGCAAAATCCCTTGCCATGCCGTCCCGGTCTGCGTAGGCCTTACTCGTGTAGCGACTTACATTGTATCTTAAGGAGGTTAGGTTTCATGTATGTGAATGATTGGTACACGAATTTTCGTGATTTCTATCTTTGTACTTTTTTATTTCCTTAAATACACTGGCAGGCGCTTCCGCTATCTGCGTTGCTGATAATCTACTAATTTCATCTACCATTTTGGTACAGTCTTATTATTATGTCAATCAAAGAGAAAGGATGGTTGCTATGTTACTACTTGTAATTTTAACAGTCTTTGACAATGGATGATTACTCCACGTTCTTTCTCAGCTCGTTTTTAACTACTACTTCAATGTCATCAAAATCAGTACCATAATAATGTAACGAACGGCAATTTAACTATTACAGTTTACCCAAACTAGTCTTGTTGATACTTTATGTCAACACAATTGTATGTCAATGAACTGTCAAAATGAAAGCAATTGTTATTGAAATGGAACGGAATAGTGTCACGTAATTGGCGTGCAAGTATAATCTGTACTAATTGATTTTACGAAAAATGTAAACAAAGTCTTAACCTATTTTGTTCTAATTCTGCCACAGAAATTAACAAAATGTAAGGATGGCGCATTTATGTCAATTTTAATGCTCTAAACATCATCATTCATTATTATTAGATGCCATTTTATTGATCTATGTGGGAAAATTAGAACAAAATAGGTTATGATTTTGTTTACGTTTTTTTGTAAAATCTGGGTACAGATTATACAACAGTTAATGGTGAAAGAATAAAACCTTAACAGTCATAGCTTTGGTTGAGATTGCATTCGTATCGTGTGCTAGTGCAATTAATTCGGATACTAAGTGCCTACGCTTTACAAGCGAGCTTTAAAAGCGATACTATTAAACTACATTCGACGGTAATGGTTCTATTGCCTTGCGAAGGCATTTAATCGGATGTCATACACGTTCTCGTCTTTGTAAAAGGTAGAAAATCGTTGCACGCGATTCAGTGTAGTTTTTTTTCTATTCTTTGAGAAACGCCTCCAAATCGCTTTTGAAAAACTGTTTATGTTTTCACATCGTTACCCACAGAGGCAGATTCTAAAGTATCTTTTATTAATAGTAGTCTTCGCTTCGAGCAATAGAAAACGAATACCCAACTGTGTTAACTTAATTCGATTAAAACTAGATTCTGTCCCTGGAATGGGCTGGAAGGAGTAATGATGATCTGCCATGGTACTTATAAAAATGGAATTTAATTTTAAAATTCCAAAAAGACAACGTTAGTTCTAGTTTTCACCACATGTTGCGGATGTTAGAAAGAGTTACCGCGGAATAAAAATGGCTGAGGAAGGAACATGGATGGGTTTCGGTCAGTAAGAGTCTGACACTCCCTTCCCATGGCGGGAGGAGTCATTGGATGATTTCTCATCTGAAAAAAAAAAAGTTTTCACCACATTCATATAGATATAGATCTATGTGTGACTAAATCGTTATATAAATGAAGGAATAAAACAGTTGACATTTATCCTTCTCTCAAGTATTGTTATCCAGTTTATCTGCTTAACCTCAAATAAGACAATGCTACTTGATACATGAGACTTGGAACAAACACTTTAGTTATAAACAAAAGGATTGGTGTAGGTACTGATAAGTGGTAACTGCCTGATGATAGATAGATATGTCATTGTTTTAAAGAATAAGCCATGGTTTTCAAGAGAGAGCTACTTACGTCACGCGTTTTCAGAATACTGTTATTAATTTGACAACATAATTCTGAAGTTATCATTCAATATATCAGATTATAAATTAATGCGAAATTTTCATGAAAAATTTCTTTGCGGTTTGTTACGAAAAATACAAATATTTTAACGGAATATCCGAGTCAGTTATCGTAATTCATGGAAAACGATGTAAATTATTTTAGTATTTATTTGTGTTACCTCATACTTGCAATAATAATTAACGCCTTCAATCTTCTTAGTAAAGATCAAAGACATCAAAATAACCCATAAAGTATTTATTTGCATAGTATTTTAGAGTCTGTGACGTAGAAGATAATATTGTAGATAAATATTTATCAAACGTTTAGAGCTTGACCAACCTCCAGCATCTTTGTGACGTAGTTAATAATAGAATAGTAAATAGTGCATTGTTTGTTGATGGGAAATTCATGGAATTAACGTGATGTTTATCCTTTTGTTTGTCACTGTAATGAATATGATGTCTTGAAGTTTCCATTTTATGTGTATATTTAAAAGGAAACAGCAGAGTAAGTAGAGGTTTTAGAGAAGCAGCTCGTCCTTGCGTACTACCAGCACACGTATGTCTGCGGCTACGCGTCGCTGTGTCAGTGTGAAGGGTGTGGGTGTCGAAGTCAGTACAAGCACGTGACATATTTTTTAAATTGACATCTCAGACGCATTGTCGTCCTTAGACGTGTCTTTAGGATGACCTCTGTTATTGCAGATGTCTATAGGTGACCCTGACCGACCTCAGAGACAAAATTACAGTTATATGGGACTAATATACTCCATACGCAGGTACACTTTGGAACCCTGAAAATGTAACAAAGTAATATACAGGATAGCATTGAAGGATAATTTCATTCACAAAGGTATCTTCTTGGAAATAATTTACAAAACTCGCTTACCCTAAGGCCTATTGTCAAATACCGGTCACAAACAAACGTCGTCATAGTAAATAAAAATAAACAGTAGTAAGCAGACCGTTCTATATAAAGATGGGAGACGGACTTTGACCTGCTTCATTATTTTTACGCTTTTTTCTGCTTTTCAGCGATGTAGTCGCGAAAGAGACTAAGAAACAAATACACTTTGCATTTATTTGGGGAACACAGCAACGCTTTGCCGCAGAAATTGATATGGTGCAGTATGTATACTACAGACTACTGCTACTTGATTGAATTTCTTCTTCACAAGGAGCTCTGCTGATCTACCTTCTATTTTGCTCTGAGGTCGTGGTTGTGCTGTAGGTTAAACCCGCTTCAAGAGCCCATGCTGACTTTACAAAGTCATGTAGATGCCACTGACTAAAAGCAAAAGAAAACAACAGGAGAAAACCTGCACCCCAATTACGTAAAATTTTGATATCCATCAAAAGGAGAATATCATTGAATTGCCATAATGAAAGGTATTGCTACTGAAATTGAAAGATACAAGGAAGAGATAGGTTTACATAATAAGGAGTCTGGACGTTAAAAATCACCAAGTAAGCGTAGTGATCAATGCTCGTGCTGTCTATATATGAGTGGCTTTCGCTTATCAATGGGACAGTAATGGTCGCTTAGTTGTTCTTGTTAATTGTTCTGAGTACGACATTATACGACTCAGATAACCACAATATTCCATACCTAGGTTTCCGTTAATGCTATCAAGTGTCTGTCGGACATTTCAAACCGCAGTATCGTTGCTCATGTCGGTGTCATATTCAGTGTGTGTCAAGTCTCATGGTTATAACTAGAGAACTGCGTTGTAAGGTATCTATAAATCTAGTTGTATTTTTCATACCTAACTTATAACAGACTGAAAATATCTGAACTACTTATATCTGAAAACTTACTTTTAAGTATTTTGTTGCAACGGTTGTGTACTGTTCAAATCTCCCGAATTTGCTCTGTCATATTGTGATGATTGGGATTTACCGATCACACTAGAAGGACAATGGCGGCTACCAGAAAATTTCCAAATCAACTATTTTTTTTATTAACTTTAACTCCACTGCTGGGCAAAGATCCCTCCTATCCTTGTCTCTTCCCTTTTAATGTAGTCTTATGTATCCATTCCGTCCTAGATGCATCCTTCTACGAAACAACTCTTTTTAAGAAAGCAAAAGTAAACTTAGAATGTCACCTTCGAATGTTCTTCGCTTTTTCTCATATACTTCATACCTTTTATGGTTCTCCAAACAAAGGATATATTCCTTTGATGAATGTGATGATGTCTACCATAACCTTCAACGTAACAATGCCATTATGAGTTTACGACGTCATAATACCGGAGATGTGAAAGTAGCGGGAATTTTTGGCGCGAACTCAACAGACGTCGGGCCTACGTAGACGGGCCCGGACGCGTCACTGTGGAAACGTTTTAAAGAGCATTAATTAGTAGAAAGTTTGGAAAACTTTTGTCAGCTGTTCTTTTCTTACTCTTGGTGAAGATGCGAAGTTTTCTAAGCTAGCTATCTAAGGAACAGCTCAGACCGTAGTAAAAATTACAGACATTCAGCAAAATGGTAGTAGTACCAACTGAAGAGCCAAAATATTGGGGTAGGGTATGGAGGTAATAGAATTTTTTTGGGATGGTTAAAGACCAGAAAGTCTGAGAACAATAACCCAAAATTTAGATATTTAGCATCTAGGTCGGCTGGAAGTTTATCCTAACCTAAACTAAGGCAGATTAATTGATCAGAAATTACCATAGGTACTAATTTCTTCTCACACAATTCTCAAACTCGTGATTGTCACTCTACATTTCTTGAATCACTATTTGGCGAATATTCTAGCATCATCTATTCAGCTACCAACAGCTGATATTTCTATCGTTGTTTGTATTAAATTTTGTTAGCCGTGGCAATGTGTTTTGATACTAATAGTAATCAGGAAATGGTTTATCGGTGTGTTAAAGAGGTCGTGAAACTAGAGGTTATCTGAAATGTTGATTAGCATTGGCTGTTTCATTCATCGGAAGACCCATCTTCCTCTTAAACTCTTTTTTCAGGTTTGTCTTAAAACTTATTGAATACTTTCCGCCCGCGGCTTCGCCCGCGTGGACAATTTTTTTACACCTTGAGTTACATTATTCAAGTTTTGGTATCGATCCCTAATTATTTCTGGAAATAAATATAGCTTAAGACACTTCATAAAGATGTAGCTCTTTAATGGCGAAAGAATTTTCAAAATAGGTCCAGTAGTTTTTGAGTTAAATCCTTACAATCAATCGAACAAACCAGTGCCGGATTTATATTTTTTATGAGTGTAGGCCACTTTATTTCCGCCGCCCATGTACCTTCCTAAAATAATTATTTTACATTTATACTAAGGAAAAAACTTTTTTAACATGATAATATTATCATGTTAGGATAAATATTTTCAATAAATAGTAACAAATTCAGAGTTTGAACAGAAAATCTCACGTAATTGATAGCGCGAGCGAAGCGAGCGCGATTTTTTTTTAGCATGATAATTATAGGGAACATATTTTTTGAATAAATGGTAACAAAAGCAGAGTTTGTAAAGAAATACAAAAATCCACGTAATCGAAAGCGCGATCGAAGCGAGCGCAAATTTTTTTTAAGCATTTAATTATAGCGAATATCATTTTTCAATAAATTGTAACGAAAACAGAATCCTGAAAAGAAATAAGAATATGTAATTGAAAACGCGAGCGAAGCGAGCGCGAATTTCCCTTTTCAACTAGATAATTATGGGGAATAATATTTTTTAATGGGTTGCCATGATTGTTGATGTTGAAACCTATTTTATTTAGTTTCCGAAGATGGCAGAATTTTTCGCTAGTTCAATAAGGTTGGCTTATCAGGTTTTGGGGGCCCCCCTAGCTTGAGGGCCCCGGGGCACTGCCCCCCCTAGCCCCTGGGTAGATATGCCTCTGCTTACGCTTTTAATTAAGTGATAACCGTAACAAATCAAAGCGTATGTTGCTTTTCTGCGAAAACAATGAAAAATTCTTCGACAACCAGGCTAACATTCTGTATAGGTTTATGCAAACTACTCAAAATTTTTACTTTGTACAGAACAGAAAACAAGCGGTTCGCGGACGGAACCGTAATAAAAATGTTGAATCTGTGACGTCCATTGCTACCAAAATTTGGGCGCCTGCTTTATTAAGTGCTTAGCATATGTCTAAGACTGGCTTGCACCATAGCTCACTAAATGCAAGAATTGGTAAATGGTAATAGGAAAAAATATACTTTCCTAAAAATTTTAAGACGGGAAGCCCTATGTTCAACAGTGGAACAATGTAAAATAGGCTGATAATGCTGATATTTATGACATCTTCTCTATCTAAACTAGGTAAAACATATAACAACATTAACAATAGTTTGAAAGAGACAAAAATATGTAATATATACGTATACTAGCTTTCCGCCAGCGACTTCGCCCGCGTGGGGTATATGAATTCTCAGGCCGATCTCTGAAATCGAGTGAGCGTCCTCTGAAATCTGCCGCCCCTAGGACGCTGCCGCCCCTAGGCCGCGGCCTATATGGCCTATTGACAAATCCAGGACTGGAACAAACAAACAAATCTTTCCTCTTTATAATATTAGTATAGATGATAACTATATCTTCTTATATTGGGCCAATATGGTGGATCAACTTCCTCTCTGGGACCATTAATGATGAATGTGAAACAGAAACATTCATCATTAATGGTCTGGATATTACCTTCTTCAAAGGTGTCAACAGGGAAAATTCCAAGATTTTCGTTCTGTTAAATTCTTCGAAGTGTTTCGTTAGCATGATCTCATTTACAGTTATATAAAAAACAATGTAATTGCCAACAGCTGCTTAATGTGTTACATATTGAAAAAGTTTCACGAATTCTTATAACAAATGATTATAATATATTCTACCTTTAGTTCCTTCTGATCAGCCATCAGGTAATAGATCTATTCTACACTAGCTGTTTACCGCGGTTTTACCCACTTCCCCAGGCTTTCTTAGGCTCTAGACTATCTGAGTACCTCATTTTAATCGGTTCAGTAGTTTTGGCGTGAAAGCGCGACATACAGAGTTACTTTCACATTTATGATATTAGTAAGGATTTTATAAGTTCCATTCATTCATACTATCAGCCGCCATTATGATAGAATTCCGGTTCTACTTTAAGAAATTTTCTAAAATTAAACGCGTTATTTTTGGCTTAGACTATCTACAGGCTGACGTCTGTATACAAACTTACCTGTAATGTGTTATCTATGACCATCTGACATTATTAGTATACAAACTCTTTTGGTTTCTGACGTTTATTTGTACGGGCTGTTGCTAGCTGTACTAACCACGTACCCGTTATAGTATATTTATCTACTAGCTTTCCGTCAGTGGCTACGCCCTTGTGGGCTACAAGAATTCACTTTAAAATTGACATTCATGAATTTAGGGGTAGAATTTTGGAAAATCCTTTCTTATTCTATGTCATACAAAGAACACCCACCAAGTTTCAGTTCTCTACGATTAGCAGTTTAGGCTGCGTGTTGATCCATCAGTCATTCAGGACAAAGCATTTTATATTATAGAAGACTAGCTGTTTCCAGCGGTTTCACCCGCATCCCGAGGGAACCACTTAGCGCACCCGGGTAAAAAGTAGCCTATGTTGTTCCTCAGGGTCTATTCTATCTCTGTACCAAATTTTATTAGTAAGGATTATCTATGACAATACAAATATCCTATGTTTTGACGTATCATGAAACAGTTCTGCAATTTTCGTTACAACGAACGGCTGTCAAAATCTTGTCTTGCAATGATTTGTAATCACCCATCCTTTTCCCTCATTGCCACGAGTGTTGGTAATAGCAATATTTCCTAGACTATGGTTTGAAAACATTATCTTCTAGGAGTTGCTTAAGCACAATGACATGTCTGTCTAACAATTGTTTGTAAATATAAACATTGAGATGCAATCCCGAACATTACGCGTCAAAAAGAATCTAACCAATTTTTAGTATGTAGACGAAGCTTTGAAACTAGTAACCACTTTGACGCATACTTCTATTTATCTTTACTTGAGTTATGTCTGTGGGCTCAACCTTTATAGCACGCATTGTGTTCGGTGATTACAGATCTAGTTACTTTAGTAACATATATATCTATGAATATAAATAGACTTGAGGCATCAGATACAGACTACAATAAAAATCATCCAATTAGTTGCTTTTGGAACTCAACTCGTGTATTTTAAGAGTTCAAAGTCCATCTAGGTCATTCCGGTACGATTCCCGCGCGGATGCCAATTTTCTATCACTAGGTAGGCAGAGACACGTGTCCCATTCTTTGAGTCATTCGAACAAGGATAAGTTTTTTTTTCCTTCATGGTTTGAAGGGACAAGTTCAATTGTAGATAGCCAGTGTCCAACATACCTTGTTATATTTTTGCTATCACTTTATAGGTAGAGAGTAAGGCGAAGAATATTACCATCTCTTTATCGCAACTGAATTAATGCCGTGGTGGGCGATCAGGCTGCCGTCTTCTTCTTATCGTAGGCTGCAGGTTTCACCAACCTAACAAGCCCTAGTGTCAGAGTTTTCTCAAATCCGCCTGACAACCTCTGACATGGAATTGTAACAGCAACTGCTATCAAGATAGCATCCGGGGACGACGGCTTAACGTCCCCAGACACGGCGGTATAACACCACCAACTTCCTGGCTCCGGGCTGCTTTGTGAAATTTTCTAAGACCCTCAAAACGATTTCGGCACGAGACCCCGTTTACAGTAGTCACAATATGTGACTAGATTGCAGTTGGACATTACCAATCAAATTTACAAGCATCCTCCATGCATTTAGTAATCAAATGGCCTGGGGAAAGAGCACCGCGTTTTCAGTCGAACACAGCGCAGATAGAATGATATTCCAGAATTTTAGACGTTTGCAAATAATTTACACAGTTCTAAAGTCCATCTTGTTTTGGCACGTGCAGTATTTTTATAGATAGAATAACTTTGAAATGTTCCAGTCCAAAGGTAAAGATTCCATAGGTTGGAAGTCTAGAAATGTTTTGTCAGGTCAAATGTTGGAGCAAATAAAACAATTTAGACATTTTGTTCTTATGATCGTAGGAGATTTGGAATCTTTTTCTTTTGTAACTAGTGTTACTAAGCTATATACCTAAGCATATTTATGGACTTGCCGGCTCTTCACCTTAGGACTAACTTATTTGGAAGACTTTTTGACATTTTATTGAACCTGTTAACGGGTCCAGCTTACTCCTTTATTCGTTTATAAAGCGTTCTTGTTTTTCCTCTCGGCACAATGTCCTATCCTATCAAAAGTCAACAATCTACTTTGATCTTGACCTTGATATCTGGCTTACGAAACACAGTTTTTTCTTACATCGCGTGAGATGAAGTTGTTTTTTGAATCTTATGTCATCAAAGGTTGTAAATAAAGCCGATGTATTGTCGTAACTTTTTCAAAATCATACAAACAATCACAGTATCCTGTCGTAATCAAAGAGATGTGTAAAAATGTGTTCATCTGCAATAGTCTCCATAACTAATATTGGAGATCCCTTTAATAGTTATTTAGCTTTATACAGGTGAGAACGATGAACCATGGTCTATCACATAGGTCTCGCTTGAGACCGGTGAATCTCACAGGTCTTTGGCTTGTTCGCTAATCGTGCGTGGTCAGTCCATGGATGGCTCAGATGGGTGACTGTTTTCGGAACATAGCGAGAACCCTCGGTGCCTCGTACGTGGCTCTGTCGGTCCTGCGCTTGATCTCTCCCCGGTCGTGTCGGATTGCCTATTAATCAGACTATGAGAGTAAGAAGATTGTGAGTCCACCTGTGTCTGTGCAAGTGCTTGTGTATTACAATATCTCCTGCGTACTTGGCCAGTCTTCATTAAGGTTGGCCGCCGTGACCGAAATCAGTTTGGAGATTATTATAATTTGTTTTTTTCTTAGTTATTCATTATTTTAACAAAACAACAGACTGACATGATTTTTGCAAAGAAATGAAACCTGACAATGGCGTAGGCTACTCTTTATTCTGATAAGTAAAGCACGTTTCAACTGAGAGATCCTGGGAGCCAGTGAGACCGAAACATGTTTGTGGTAAAGATTTGATATAGTTTTAAACAACCTTGTTCTTGAGAATATACCGAAGTACAAATTCTGGATCGTTGCGGAAATCTAAACGCTGTAACTGTTATTACTCCGGCATATCGCCAACCGACCCTGTCTGTGAAACTATTGGCACAATGCTCAGCTAATTATTTGAACTTCTTATTTATTAACAACACGACTACCAATTGCTTTTACTAAACGATGTTTCTAGAAAATTAGGAAGTCGTGGTGGCCTAGTGGTTAAGGCACGTGCCTCTCGTGCACGAGTGTGCAGGTTCGAAACCTGGCAAGTACCAATGTGACTTTCCTAAGTCATATGTACTTTCTAAGTATACCTCACGGCCCGTTCACGACCTTGCCGCTGTGAGCGGCGGCTTAGCGCGGCGCGGCGAGCGGCGAAATCAAATGTATAGAAATGTATGAAGCACGCCACGAGCCGCTCACAGCGAAAAACCGCGCGAATTTCTCCGAGCGAATTGTACAGCGGCGCGCGGCGCGGCGCGCGGCGCGGCGAGCGGCGGGAACAAATGTACTAGCGCAGGAGTGCGACGCCACGACCCAGCAGAGCGGCGCGAACGGCGCGGCGGTGTAGGAGTGACGGACTCAGGGACGCTTAAAATATTTTAAAGTATTTTGTAGCAGTTATGAACACCGAGGCGTTTTTATCAGAAATTTTAAATCGACCGCCTCTATGGATGTTAAAACATCCTAAAAAATAATTTAAACATGGCATTAAAAGATTATGGGAAGAAATAAAACAGAGATTTTGATTAAAGAATTGAAAGATTTATCTGATGTGCTGCTTTAAATGTTCTTCTATATCACTCTCATTCTTGTGCACTCATAAAATTTATCTGGATATTTTCTTTAATCTTCGTATAAATCACGAAATTTTCCATTTAAATACCGATCTTTATTCACGTGCACTCTTTCCCTAATATTAAGAATATCTTGTTTTAAAAATATATATTGCTTTCAAAACAGAGAAGGGATAATTTAGATGACGTTATGAATTTAATTTTGAGTATCCAAGTACGTCCACCTCGGCCGCTGCCGCTCGCCGCTAGTGAGGGTACGTGGCGTGCTAGACGCGCCGCTCGCCACCGCCGCGCCGCCCGCCGCACCGCTCGCCGCTTAGACCGAAGTCGTGAACGGGCTGTTAGACGTCACTGACTAACGGTGAAGGAAAACATCGTGAGGAAACCTGGACTTCAAAGTTTGAAATCGCCAATCCGCCTTGAGCAAGCGTGGTGAATAATACTCATGCCTTCTCTGTATGAGAAGAGGCCTGTGCCCAGTAGTGGGACATTATATAGGCTGATAATGAGTACCTATAGGTAGGTATAGGATCTTGACTAAAAACTTGATCTAACCAATCTAATGGCTTCAATAGATTTTTGAGAAATTACAATATCTATTTATCTAGTACTGTATCAGAACAGAATATTCCTTTCAAATCGGAATTTATGCCGCAGAATTTCATTCAAAATAACAGGACAAAAGTCATTAGAGGCTTGTAACGGCCGTCATAAATATAAGCAGGACCTTGCCACGATTGAACATTATCTGCGAGGGACGGAGGAGTCGCGATGAGTGTAATACAGCTACTCATCAATGAAATAAGCACGCAATACGCAGCTTAACGTTTTTTGTGTCATTCAGACGGCGAATACTCTGCAAGCGATTGCTGGTATAATAATAATTTAACGACGTAAGGTCCAAATTACTTAGTAATTGGACCGATTTGATAAAGTTCTAGATTGTTCCTGAAATGTAAATACAAATTCCAGCTGTTTTGCGTGTGACAACCGGACGGAATAAACACGTTTCTCCATTACACGCAGCTGTGTGCCGAACTTATTCATTGTAGCAAACACAGTCAATTTGCCCTATAGAAACATATTCTAGAACGGTTCAACAATAGCATCGTTATTTCACTCAGAAAAACATGGCAATTAAATTATCAATAACAATTCTGCGATTATTGGAATGACTTAATTTAATTAAAAACGCCGCGCCGTTTGTGAATTATTCTGCTCTGTTTTGAAAGTAGATTCAAGATTGACATTATTACCGTCAGTCAATTTTGTTATGTTGCGGGATAAATATTTTACTGGGCACTCTGTAGATTGCAGGAAAAAAACAACAAATATTTGACAGAATTTTAATCAATGTTGCTTTGGCTTGGGCCAATTCTTAGCATGCATTGTTTCTGTAATCAGATTTTCATTGTAGGTACGTAACTAACTTAAAACCAAGGTTTGGTGACTCAAACTAGGTGACTAAAATATGTTTCCAGGTAATTACGTTAGATACGCGGCTAATAATACGCGCTAAAACGCAGTAATAAACTAATTTTGTCGTGCCAACTTTTACGGTTCGCGCCAAAATCAGCTGTGGACTTTGACCGCCATCTTGTGTTTAAATTTGGAGGACACGTTTTGTTTATAAACTGTCTGGTACAAAGGGCGTTGCCCGATTAGTTGTTGCTAGAAGGAGATGGAGATAGTGTTTGTAGTCTTGTTAGAAAAGAACAAAATCATTTGTTAATTTGTACAATGTTTGTTTGAAAGAGACAGTAATATGAGATTCGAATGTTAGTGTTTTACGTAAGAAAGAGATGCGGAGAGTTTTTTTACTTTGAACTTTAATATTTAGCAAGTTACGATAAAGTTTTCTTTGGCAATAAATTGTTTAGTTGTTGTTAAAACAATTATTTCAATGAATTCTTTTTATTTTACAATTGAAATACAATGACTATCCATTATGTATTACTAGATCTATTGTTTGAGAGATAATTTTGACCTTCAAATTACAATAAGTCATACTGCTACTGAATTAAGTTTAATTAGCTATTTAAATTAAATTGTAAATCAAAACAAACCTATTTTTTATTTTTCGTTGAGTCATCGACTTTGAATTTATAGTTGGTATTTTGGTAACGATATATTTACAATAGTTACTTAAATAATTTATTCTCGTGTGACGTCACGAGTCACGCCCCCTTTACAATGTTAATTTAATTTGTTACTAGCGATTTGGGAATACCTATATTAATATTAAACCACTAGCTTCCCGCCAGCAGCTACACCCACACAAATTCAAATTAATAATGACAGAGTTTCATACAAACTTTGCCCCCCTTTACACTCCCTTAGAGGTAGAATTTCGGAAAATCCTTTCTCATCGGATGCCTACGTCATACAAAGAACCCATCCTCCAAGTTTCAGGTCTCCGCGATCAGCGGTTTAGGCTGTGCATTGACCCGTCAGTCATTCAGGACAAAGCATTTTATATGATTGCATAGAATTTAGCACCAAGATGTACTTAACATGTACGAGATTGAATTATCAATGGCTACCTACTATCGTAGCATTACATAACAAATTAACATTATTATAGTTTCTTACGACACTTGATCACCTTGAGACGCCCGCTTAAATCATTAAACGTGTAGCAGCTGGGTTGTAACCTCCTGGTTAAACTGCGAAAATAATGGTAAAGTCCAAACAAAGCCAGCTGTTAGCCGATAAGTTAATGTAACTAAGCCATATTCCGCCTTTTTGCTTAGTCGGGTGATAAAATGAAGCCAATAAGTTGAAAAAAAATAAAGAAAATTTGCAATTCTTATTTTGGTTTTTTTAGGTATACGAAAACTAAGAAATATTTTTCTGCTAATAATGTTGGTTTTACGGGGGATACGACAACAACAAAAATGTATTGCTTTTATGTTAGACTTTAAAGAAAGAAAGAAAGATAAATTTATTTGTCAGAATATAGTACAATTAGGTGTTCATATTGATATGTTTCATATATTGTACTATTTTTGGTGTACAAATTCTTAAATCTAACAAAACACCTATTTAATTCTCTATTAATTAGGATGTAATTTGACCTAGTTCCCATTATTAATTTTTGGCCCTGTTTGAACTTTCGTTTTCGGCGCGAAACTATAAATGGGCCGAAAATAGTTTCAGCAGGCCAAAGCGAAATCTGGTTTCTGCAATAAAATCTACTTTCTGTCGGACTAGTTATTGACTGTTTGTAAAAAAATGCAGTCACGACGCTCCTATGAACAACTACAGGCAGTTGCGCCAAATATTAGGTTACTTATACGTCAAACGGGAGAACTGTCATTCAAGATCTGTCAAAATGGAGAATAAAATTGAATAATTTTGCTATTATTTTATGTTTTTCGTCTAAATATTTATGCTATATGTTTACTTAATTATTACATATAAGTATCTATCTATAGATATCATAAAAAATATTAAAGTTTACTAGTTATTGATATCAAGTGTTGTGATATTCGTAAAAGTATAAATATGAATGATAAAAAGTATGGGCAATCGGCTGCTACACAATAATTATCACCTTTAAATGCACGGCTTGCAACATTACGTCATTAGCTCTGTAGATAGACTTGTTTGTCTGTACATCTGTACCTATTATACATATAGTATAGATAGGTAGGTTACACTCCCATAAATAAATAAAACGTGAGCAGAAATTCAAGTAGGTAGGTATAAATTGCGTTTTGTTTTTAGGTATCTACTTATATTTTGTTCTATCTATGGAGGAACACTGTGCGGGGTCCCTCCATTGAAAAGGGAGGATCCTCCGGCCAGGCGGGTGATATTGCCTGGCGGGCTACTGCCCGATGGTTGATGTCGGGAAGCTGTATATGTTCTAACTTGCTTGCGAACACTTCTTGCGCGATGTAGGAATCTTGCCTTCGTAGTTCGCATGTAGCGAGATAGGTGTCGCTACATATCTATAACGTTCTAGAACTTATTACTACCAACTTCATGTTTAGTAAACTTAATTAGCAGTTCTGCTAATTTCGCATTGAATTACTCTCCCCACTGTGGGAAGTGGGAAGAAGTGTCAGACTCTTACTGACTAAAATCGATCCATGTTCCTTCCTTCGCCCATTGCTTTTCGGGGCCGCGGTAATTAATTCCCGGACAACACCCAGACCAAACGTCAACTTTGATTAATATTTTCACTTTTGGCGGGAATGACACTCGGCTTTTGACGTTTAACTGTCAAGTTAACTTATTCCGGTTCTTGCTATGGGTTGGTTTTTAACCGATTTCAAAAAAGGGGTCTCGCAATTCGTCTGTATGATTTTATTTTGTTCCGTCAATGGGTAGACTGCTGTATTTGCTCATATCGAATCCATTAGATTCAAAAACACGGATTTATAAAACAATGCATGTAACTAATTCTTCAAAACGTGGAAAACCTATTGTTTTCATCTAATTGCTCTCCGCATTACGCGAAAAATGTTGTTCAATTTTTTTAGATAAATAAAATTGCATTAAATGAATCATGGTGATGTTTAGAGATGGAATTGACATAAATGCGCCATCCTTACGCATGTTATGTTAATTTCTGTGGCAGAATTAGAACAAAATACGTTACGACTTTGTTTACATTTTTCATCTATTGGTAGCGACTATCATTTTCCTGTTATTACAAATTTCTTTTATTAATTAGTTCCAGGCCATTCTATTTAAAAATTAAATAACAGTATATAAATATCATCTCTTATCAGAACCACAGATAATGAAAGTAAATTAACAAACCAGTGTTTTGTGCATAAACAAATGAGTAGTTGACAGTTTGACACACCTCTCCATATCTTTAAATGGTTATTTAACGATTTAGTAATGAAAAAATAACGATTTGCATTTAAAGGTATTATGACATCATGAGAGGCCTGTCCCTAAATAAAAGTGAAATCCAGAATTCCACTGAGAAAATTCTTAAAATTGTCGGACTAGCTGTTTCCCGCGGTTTCACCCGCATCCCGAGGGAACTACTTCGGGCACCCGGGTAAAAAGTATCCTATATGTTAATCCAGGTTATAAACTATGTGTGTACCAAATTTCATCCAAACCCGTTCAGTAGTTTTTGCGTGAAAGAGTAAAAAACAAACATCCATACATGTAGGAAAGGAACGTTAGATTATGCGTGAAAAGGGAATGTAATGAGTGAACGAGTGAAAGACGTGAATGTGTGAATCATGGAGGGCAGTAAGAATGAAGAGAAAGAGGAGACTGGCGCTATGTAGACGTACGACGACTAGTTTTTGTGTTAAGGAAATAAATTCATTTAAATCTTGCAAAAGAGTGCGCTTTCAATACTCTTCGCCCGGCCCAACCAGCTGAGCCAACTTACCTATAGAAAAAAATGAAGAAACTTCAGGGTTCATCTGTGTCCATACCAAAATTTCATCTCCATCGGTTTGGCCCTGTTTTATTTTTACGATGGGATATGTTCAAATGACTCCTGACCAGAGCGGGAGGGAGTGTCAATATCAAGACTCTTACTGACTAAAACTCGTCGATTTCCAATTCCCGTTTGCGTTTCAGGGTGTCTTTTTCGAAAATAATATTTATGTACTGCGTCTTCGAAACTTTGCCTAGAACTAAAAATAAAGTTATCGTTTAATCATAATTAGCGATATTTAAATAGAAGGAAAGTTGCCAAAACACGATTATGGGCAGATGACATTTTTGGCAGTTTTCCGCCGAATTGACGTGTTATCCTAAATATAGATAAATATTATATTAATTAAAATTCATTTATAGGAATTGGCGTCATTGCAGAGGAAATAGGTGACGTTTACGGAATTTAAGTTTATATATTCATAGGAAATAGGTTTATCTCGCCACATTTGCCCATATTAGGATTTTTTTTTTTTGCGCGGCAACGCTGAGGACTGGTCATGAAAAAACGGCTCCGTAGTTTTAATATTTTAGAAATTTAATTATTTAGTGTTAATTTGATATAAAAGTTACTAAAACCCATCCATGTTCCTTCCTCAGTCCTTTGTTTTTGGGGCGCGGTAACTCTTCCGAACATCCCACAGCCCAACATTTTAGGATCTGCTCATCATGTCGGTCTTTTAAGTTTAGGTTTCCTCACGAAGATATCATCAATATATATAATAAATCAATGCCACTTTTCGTTGTAATTTTATAACTCAAGAACGGGCTCACCTATCCAAACCAAATGTTTAGGCTTTGTTCGGACTATTTAGTAGATGGTTTATGTGAAGTTTGCACAAAATCGGTCGAGTGGTTCATCTTTAATTTGAATTCATATAGCCCACGCGGGCGAAGCCGCTAGCGGAAAGCTTGTATAGGATATTTGGTACCCTAAATGGAAGCAAAATTAACGAAGATTGTATCGGTTTTTAAATTGCTTTTCTGTCATATCTATTTACAATAATTGGCCATTGACGACAATAACAAAAAAATCCATGACACCATTTAGCTAAAAATGCGCTTGATTTTATCCCTGAAAAACCCGAAAAATGCACTGTAAAATTAGATTTTTAATGGCTTTAGAATTAATAAATAGACAGTGAGTTAATTGAGTTGAAAAAATAGTAATGTCACATTTTGCGAATCGTACAAAATTATAGGAGAACTAGCTTCCCGCCAGAGGCTCACCCGCGTGATTTAAAAAATGACCGAGTTTCATACAAAATTTGCCGCCCTTTTTCACCCCCTTAGGGGTAGAATTTATCAAAATCCTTTCTTAGCGGATGCCTACGTCATACCATCTACCTGCATGCCAAATTTCAGCCCGATCCCTCCAGTGGTTTGGGCTGTGCGTTGATAGATCACTATGTCAGTCAGTCACCTTTGAGTTTTATATATATTTAGATTTAGATCATGGGAGAATCTCTTTTGAGAGCTCATAAAAAGTATATCAATAGATTGGTGGTGTCAACTGGCTAATACAATTACCAATCCAGTTTTCCCATTCGACGGCTTAGAAAATTGTGAAC
Source organism: Pyrrhia umbra (assembly GCA_963891755.1). Classification (NCBI taxonomy): domain Eukaryota; kingdom Metazoa; phylum Arthropoda; class Insecta; order Lepidoptera; family Noctuidae; genus Pyrrhia; species Pyrrhia umbra. The sequence goes on from OY982944.1 coordinate 6,233,074, forward strand.
CACTGTTGTGTGTGATAGCGAATTTTCTAGGTCCTGATAAATTTCTTTTAACAAGAATAATGGACTATGAAATTATGTTCTTTTATTGGTTAAATTGAGTTTCATGCCTCGCCCACACTACGTTCTATTTTACAAATCGATATTAGGCTTTGCACACTATGTATGTGTACAATTAATTTTGCGAAAAATGTAAACTAAGTCGTAACCTTTTTTGTTCTAATTATGCCTCAGAAATTAACAAAATGACGTAAGGATTTATGACAATTTACAATTTCATGCTCTTAAAATCATCACTCATCATTTTATGCCATTTTATTTATCTATATGGAAAAATTAAAGCAAAAAAGGTTATGATTTTGTTTTTTTTTCTTTTTCGTAAAATCAATTGCTGCAGATTATATTATAGTTACTTTGTAAGATAAATTAATAACAGCCATGTGGACCGATAGATTAGCAAGATTAAGCAGTACTAGCCGCGGTCAGTCCATGGATGGGTGTCCGATTTCGGAACTTAGCGAGACCCCCGTGCCTCGGAGAGCACGTAATGCTGTCGGTCCGCCTGATCTCTTCCCGGTCGTGTCGGATTGCCGACCCATCAGACTAAAGTGAGGTAATAGAGAGTGCACCTGTGTCTGCAAGCGTGCGTGCACTATAATAGCTCCTGCGTACCTGGCTAGTCGTCATTGAGATTCTAACTTGTGGATAACCAGGGTTCAAGCTATCACGTCACCAAATTTCATCTTAATTGCTTCAAACCAAACTCACTTTTGCATTTTATTATATTAATATTTAGGTTTACTTCGTGGAAACATGTCGTCTTTACACTGACAATGTCGAAAGTCATTGCACTTTCTTAAGGCACGAGTTTGAATTACTTGTTTATTTGTAATGCGTTTCAGACATAATTAATAATGAAGTGGAACCAGTTTGTTATCGTGTAGTTTAATTTACATAAGGTGTAGTGTTGTTCGATAAATCGACAAAATATGATTTGGCAATTAATTAGGACCAAGTTCACCGATAGGTGGTTATGTAATCGGCCCGTTAAGCTAATCGTTTTTTAACTAGAAAGCTGGAATTTTCGTGTTACCCACTTCTAGTTCAACCCTGGTTTGGTAATCGACTGTTTCAGGAATAAAAATCTCAAGTAACACGTTACCCATCGAAAGTGTGAAGTTTGAATTTATGGTAAACAGCTGTTTTAAGTTAATCGGGCCGTTATCTCGTTGGTGAATTTGGGCCTTATTCTGCTGTTGGTAATGTCCTTAGAATATGAATTGATTTGTCCTTATGATGAATATACTGTGTTATTATTTTGAACTGACTTGAACTTTCAATGTTTTGGAAGATAAATATAATACCTATGTATGATTTTTGCCCATGAAAAGTTGTATGGGGCGCTTGGAAGGAAGCCCAAAACAAAGTTTACTTAAAATTTGGAAAGCACTTATTTAAAATTATCGTAATTTTGACAACGTTTTGATGCATCACTAATCTTTCACTAAAACAAAATCTTTTTACCTTAATAGACATGGGTTTTATTTAGTTTCATACACTTAAGAATGTCTTACGTTTAAAAAACTTTTCAAAGACTTTGACAATGAATTAAAACAAATAATACATTGTGCCTGTATTTCGTAATTCGGCTGCCGTTTTCACACTGTTTGTAATATAATAAAGTAATATAATTTATCTCAAACAAAAGTCAATATTTATACGTTTACTGAGTGTTCTAGAAAATCTGTGATAATTTATAATCGGGTTTTCACGAAAGTAAATGACATAACCACATAACTAAGGCTCAGTTTACACAACGATAAAAATTACGACATAAATGTCAGAATATTTATGTCTTTCGATACGAATACTTTTCGAAAGTGATTCGTGCTCGAAGACACTCGCTGTACATTGAGTGTGTCATAGTGTAAACCTAGATTAAGTTCGATTGCACCGTTAGTCTAACTGAAGATGAAGCATTACTCGGCGTGAAAAATTCTAAACAGAGTTTATTTATTGTTTCAGGTTTAAATGCGTGCGAAAGCAAATCATTTCTCTTTCTAAGAAAGGAGCTGCCTGTCAGGTGAGTTAATTATTTACATTTATTTCTGATCTTAGTTAAATAAGAATCCTATCCTACTAATATTATAAATGTAGAAGTTTCTGAAGACTGATGTATGTTTGTTACTCTCTCACGCAAAAACTATTGAACAGATTTGGATGAAATTTGGTGCACACATAGTTTATAACCTGGATTAACATATAGGATACTTTTTACCCGGGTGCGGGAAGTAGTTTCTTCAGGATGCGGGTGGAACCGCGAGCACTTTGAAAGCCGAAAAAAAAATTTTATTACCCATTCTAAAAAGTAGTTTCCTATGGAGAAGAACGGACAAGAAACTCCATGGTTACTCTTATGTGTCCCCAAGATTCAATAAACATAATTTTAGCTAAAAATCAGTTCACCATTTTCCATAAAAGCGTAACAGACAGACGAGTTACATTCGCATTTATTATAAAGTAAGAATGACCTAGTCTTTCATATTTATCGTAGAACTATCTTAGAAATAAAATCTATCAATACCTCGATAACAAATAACAAGGCTAGATATCTGCCTACTCCCTATCTGACACTACGTGGGGTACATAGAAAACTTCAGCGTTATCTGGAAGGTTCCGGGTAAAGCCTTGAGATATCGCTTGTTTATTAGATAGAGGACATAGTGCTGAGGAGGAAGCGATTTAAATACCCGCGATTTTAGAAAATCTGTGATAATTTATAAATTGGGTTTTCACGAAAGTAAATCACATAACAAAGACTTCGATCTGATATCAATAATTAGCATACTTTTAATATTTTTTAAGATATCAATACATAGATAAAATAAGTAAGACGATAGCTGTTTTGTGGTGCGGTAAGGTACGATCTGATGCTCTATTCACAAAGAGATATACTTAAACTATCCATATATAACAATTGTTTACACCTTGCTGCCCTAAAAATCACTCTTCGTTTTTTATTGAGTTAGAGTAGGCACCCAGGTTATTAAATCGCTCCCGCTACCGCTCAGCGCGTCTCAGCGACCGTGACGCATTGTTTACGCGCGAACCAAGGTCTCCGACCGTTGTCCTAGAAGTTGTTATTACGCTATATCTACGATAACGTAATGTTACGATAACAAACAACTACTCCAAATGGCAGACACTTTAAAAAATAAAATATTTAAAACGATAATTTATTTTGGCGGGACTACGATGGGTTGTGATTCTGTGTCCGACCTCTTTGAGCATTATGTCATATTTTCCCGCCAAAATAAAAATCTATGAACATAGATTAAAAAACATACAACCGAACATAGAATCTCCTCATTTTTTGGAAGGTGGTTATAAAGTTGAAAGTGGCATGCGATTCAAGCAGAAATTAATATTTTATGCGTTTCTGTTCAATTTTCCCCGAAATTAAGATTTAAGACTGATATTATCGATTACCTAGTTTTTACTGAAAATCGATATTTTTTCGCTCTTCAATCGTTATTATAAGAAAAAGAAATTTAGGTAAACATAGTAATTACGATTTCTTTGTCTGTATTTATCGTCACAAAGCCATTCAATAAATCTATTATCCATGTTAAATGGGTTTACATGGAAAATTAACAAAGTCCATTCATGAGAACGAGTGTAGGCGACAATAAGTGAGTTATAGTCTGTTCCAATTGGTTTTAAGAAAAATGTAAATAAAAACATAACCTATTTTGTTCTTTAAAATGCACTCTTTAAAATAAACCAGAATTCAGGGCATGGAGGTGATGGTGCTATTCGCACTGTAAGTATACGTCCTCTTACGTACTGAAAACTGTTACCACGCCACGAGCCCCCGTTAGCTAGTGTTTTTATTTATTTGTTTAGTGTACTAGCTGTTTGCAACGCTTTTAGCCGCGGGAACTTCTTAACGCATTCGGATGAAAAGCAGTCTATCACCGTCTCCAGGGTCCCCTCTACCACTGGGGCTGCGGGACGTTCAAAAGAGATACCGCGCCCCCAGGAATGCAAAGGGCTGAGGAAGGAACATGGATGGGTTTTAGGCAGTAAGAGTCTGAAACTGTCTTCCGCCCCACCCAAGGCGGGAGGGGTCATGTGATGATTTCCCATCCGAAAAAAACAAAAAAAAGGGTCCCCTCTATTTTACCGTGTAAGCGTAACAAACAAATTTACTTAGGCATTTATAATATTAGTATGATGTACAATAATAACTAGTTAACGTGACGTAATCCTAGTCCAGATAACAATAATTTCCTTGTTAGCTTCAGGATGTTGCAATTATATGCACACGCGAACGAACCAAGGTGAAATGTTATGTGTTTTATTGCCATAAACATAGCTACTTTATTATACATATACCTACCTCACTTTAGTTATAAATATTAAGCCAGAAGTACATTTTATGTGATCCCATAAAATATCTATAAATAATAAATATCTTTGGATAATTTCACACAGCGCCATCTAGCCCCAAAGTAAGCAACTAATATGCTTGTGTTATGGGTGCTAGATATACTACTTATATACTTTTTAAATACATACATATTATACATAGTAACACCCAGACCCGTCACAGAAATTAAAATTCATCATTTCAATTTCTGCCGGCCGGGAATCGAACCCAGGACCTCTTCCTCTATTCTATGGATATGTTGACCACTAAACCACTCAGGTCGTCGTTTTTCTATAGTTTGTAACAATCGATTATACGAAAAATATAAACAAAATTATAACCTATTTTGTTCCAATTTTCCCTCATAGATAAATAAAATGACATTAAATGATGAATGTTTAGAGCATGAAATTGACACAAATGCGCTATCCTGACGCCATTTTGTTAATTTCTGTGGCAGAATTAGAACAAAATAGGTTACGACTTTGTTTACATTTTACGTACAGTCAATTGGTACAGACTATAAATGATGTCGGGATTTAGAGTTGCTTGCAGAAATACTGTGGTGTCATTAAGTAAAAAAAAATATATGAATACTTAGCAAATCCTTACTAATATTATAAATGCGAAAGTAACTCTGTCTGTCTGTCTGTTACGCTTTCACGCCAAAACTACTGGACCGATATAAATGAAATTTGGTACAGAGATAGAATAGACCCTGAGGAACAACATAGGCTACTTTTTACCCGGGTGCGCTAAGTAGTTCCCTCGGGATGCGGGTGAATCCGCGGGAAACAGCTAGTAAGAAATATATAAAGGCAACTTTCTATAAAAAGGAAATACTTCTCTCAGATTTCTCGCCGATTTTAGTTAAAATAAACACGCATTTTAAGCGTGTAAATCTATTTTTTGATTCTGGTAACGATTTACTTTTGTACCAGTTACCAGTTACCAGAATCAAAAAATCTTGTCTTTGTCTTTTTATATTACCTACTAAGAAAATCTTTGCTACGGCTAGAAATAGGTACGGGTACAGACTTCTTCTAGCAAATAATAATTAATTAATTACAGTACCTACCTACTGATTTTCTTAGTGATTATTATTCTCATTACCGAGATTATTCGCTGTAATTTGTGCCAATTAAAAATTATATAACATAGAATAGAATAGAATAGAATAGAATAGAATATGCTTTATTATGTACACCACTTTTAAAATTAAAAATCTTAACAATATAATTAAGGTAGGTGACACAATGGGCGGTCTTATCGCTAAAAGCGATCTCTTACAGACAACCTTTGGATGGACTGAGGACAAGAGGAAAAACCAAACAGTAGGTAGTCCAAGGTGTACTCTTACTTATATATTATACTAGCTGCCCCGCGCGACTTCGTTCGCGTGGTATGCAACTCCTACCCAACTCCTACCCAACTCCTACCCAACTCCTACCCAACTCCTACCCAACTCCTACCCAACTCCTACCCAACTCCTACCCAACTCCTACCCAACTCCTACCCAACTCCTACCCAACTCCTACCCAACTCCTACCCAACTCCTACCCAACTCCTACCCAACTCCTACCCAACTCCTACCCAACTCCTACCCAACTCCTACCCAACTCCTACCCAACTCCTACCCAACTCCTACCCAACTCCTACCCAACTCCTACCCAACTCCTACCCAACTCCTACCCAACTCCTACCCAACTCCTACCCAACTCCTACCCAACTCCTATCCAACTCCTACCCAACTCCTACCCAACTCCTACCCAACTCCTACCCAACTCCTACCCAACTCCTACCCAACTCCTACCCAACTCCTACCCAACTCCTACCCAACTCCTACCCAACTCCTACCCAACTCCTACCCAACTCCTACCCAACTCCTACCCAACTCCTACCCAACTCCTACCCAACTCCTACCCAACTCCTACCCAACTCCTACCCAACTCCTACCCAACTCCTACCCAACTCCTACCCAACTCCTACCCAACTCCTACCCAACTCCTACCCAACTCCTACCCAACTCCTACCCAACTCCTACCCAACTCCTACCCAACTCCTACCCAACTCCTACCCAACTCCTACCCAACTCCTACCCAACTCCTACCCAACTCCTACCCAACTCCTACCCAACTCCTACCCAACTCCTACCCAACTCCTACCCAACTCCTACCCAACTCCTACCCAACTCCTACCCAATTCCTACCCAACTCCTACCCAACTCCTACCCAACTCCTACCCAACTCCTACCCAACTCCTACCCAACTCCTACCCAACTCCTACCCAACTCCTACCCAACTCCTACCCAACTCCTACCCAACTCCTACCCAACTCCTACCCAACTCCTACCCAACTCCTACCCAACTCCTACCCAACTCCTACCCAACTCCTACCCAACTCCTACCCAACTCCTACCCAACTCCTACCCAACTCCTACCCAACTCCTACCCAACTCCTACCCAACTCCTACCCAACTCCTACCCAACTCCTACCCAACTCCTACCCAACTCCTACCCAACTCCTACCCAACTCCTACCCAACTCCTACCCAACTCCTACCCAACTCCTACCCAACTCCTACCCAACTCCTACCCAACTCCTACCCAACTCCTACCTTTTTTTTTTTTTTTTTTTTATCCTATATCCTTTTCCTGGTTCCAAGCTACCTCCCCTCCAATTTTCAGCCAAATCGGTTCAGCCGTTCTCTAGTTATAAGTGGTGTAACTAACACGACTTTCTTTTATATATATAGATATAATAGTAATATAATATCTATACAACTAAATATTATGTAATTACAAAAAATAAAATATAAACGTTATACATATAATATATATATATAAATACAACAATAAATATATAAACATTGTACATATAATATATATATTGTATATTTTGACTATACACTGGGGCTAATTAAAGTCCAATAACGTTTAAAAATATTTAATATAAATCGTGCGTACAGTGCGAAGGATGACGGTGTTCTGGTAATTAGTTAAGTAAGAACAAAGGAACGCATAAAGCGCCTATCACAATATAATAGCTACTAGTTAACTAACTGATTTCTAATGAACCGTTGTAACTGTGAGGCGTTGTGCCGCAACATATTCCCGGCCGTTGAAAGGATACTTTCAACCCTTTAATTCTTCAGCGGTAGGCAGCGGGCACAGACGGGTAAACGGTCGCCGCACACAACCTCGTGAAGTTTTGATCTCAGCTACTCTTGCCACTCCATCCGGTCCGGGGAACAGCCGCAGCACTCGTCCCAGGCGCCAGTTTAGTGGAGGAGCATTATCTTCCGCCAGGAGCACCATATCTCCTATATTAAGCTGCGTGTTGCCTTTACGCCACTTCGTCCTCTGCTGCAGCTCCGCCAAGTATTCCTTCTGCCACCTTTGCCAGAAGTGATGCCTTATTGTTTCAAGGAGTTTATATCGGTTTCGTTGGTTAGCCTCTTCTCTGACTTCCGGGGCTGGTGCAGGTAGCGCAGTCAATGGTCGACCAATGATGAAGTGCCCTGGGGATAGGGAGAGGAGGTCATCAGGACAGGAAGATAACGGACACAAGGGACGGCTATTGAGAATCGCCTCCACTTGTGCAAACAACGTAATAATCTCCTCAAATGTCAGATGACTATTGCCAACCACTCGTTTGATATGATATTTAGCAGATTTTACACCCGCTTCCCAAATGCCGCCGAAGTGAGGAGCGTAAGTAGGTATGAAATTGAACTTAATACCCTGTTGACTTGCAAAATCAGTTATGGGTTCTCTATTTAGTTTTATAAAATCTCCTATTTCCTTCGCGGCGGCTACAAAATTGCGACCATTGTCGCTAAATATTTCCGTTGGCTTCCCTCTGCGTGCAATGAATCTCCTAAGAGTCAGTACAAATGCATCCTTAGTTAAATCGCTAACTGCTTCTAAATGAATGCATTTGTAACGCAGACACACAAATATGCACATATAACACTTTAATAAGCGACTGCCACGTCCTTTGCGATTAAATATAAAAAATGGTCCAGCGAAGTCCAAACCAACGGACAAAAAAGGAAAATCTGGATTTACACGCTGTGAAGGTAATTCACCCATTTTTGGGCAGAGCGTTTTACCACTTAATCGCCTGCATCGCAAGCAGTTGCTAACTGTTCTCCTAGCGAGATGTCTACCATTAATAGGCCAGACAGTTTCCCTAATGGTCGCTAGCAATAATTGCGGACCTGCATGTAAATTGGTAATATGTTCCATAGCAAAATACAATTTAGTTAATCTATGTGCAGAGTGCAGAAGTATTGGATGCTTCTTTTCAAAATCACAGGCGGACGCATTTATGCGGCCACCGACGCGAATTAAATTGTCTTCATCTAAAAACGGAGACAACGATAAAATCTTACTCCTAGCCGGTAATTGTTTACCTTGTCTAAGTAATTTATATTCGATAATAAATGACTCACGCTGTGCGATAAGACACAGTGAGTGAAATGACTCCAACAATTCATCCGCTAGAACTATGCCTACTCGTTTATTATTCGGATTCCTCATATTGTAAATGAATCGCCGAACATATGCAATTACCTTTCGAAGTTTATTAAATGATGAAAAAATATCAAAATTAATGAAGTTATTGTTATCAATAATTATTGACGAGTTTGTTTTTGTCTCAGGTAAGTCATCTACCTTGGATTGCTTTAATATTGGCCATTGTACTTCATTTTGGCGCAAAAAGCTAGGGCCGCACCACCATAAATCCATAGACAGTAAGGACTTTGCATCTATTCCTCTAGAAATTAAATCTGCTGGATTCATTGCAGTGGGCACGTAACGCCACGATGTCGCTCTGGTTAATTCAATAATCTTACAGACGCGATTGGCTACAAACATTTTTAATTTTGTTGGATCGCTATTTATCCAACTCAGAACGACACTCGAATCACACCAATGTACTATTTTATTTGGCTTGTACCGGAGTGAATCTATTACAGATTTACAAAGTTTAGCAGATAATAATGCTGCACATAACTCAAGGCGTGGTATTGTAGTCGGTTTTAAAGGCGACACCTTGGACTTAGAGCATAATAGCTTGACAGTGCTGACACCTTGACAATTTACTGATTTCAAATAAAAACATGCACCATAAGCGCATTGAGATGCATCGCTAAACGAGTGCAATTCTATTAACACCGGGTTGTCACATAGGACTAATCTAGGTATTTGGAATTTATGTAACCACTTTAAATTAACAGTAAATTTTATCCAATCGTCCCTCAAATCCTTTGTGACCGGTTCATCCCAATCTAATTTCTGCTGCCACATTTTTTGTAGTATTAGTTTAGGCTGAATTATAACCGGACTTAAGATACCTAGAGGATCGAATATTTTGAATGAATTGGACATAACGAATCGTTTTGTAATTACTGCTTCTTTATCAAGCATAAAAGTTTTAATTGGAAAAAATAGCGTGTCACTGGATGGTGTCCACCCGAGACCTAGAGTACTTGATGATTCGCTAATAGTTAAATTGTCTTGATGATTTAAGTTTAAGTTTTCAAAAATTGATGGATCATTACTTTTATATTTCCTTAAATTGAAACAACCATTTTTTAGAGCCTCAGAGACGCCTTTTTGAATATAACGTAACTCCTGCTCATTATTTGCACCTGTTATTAGGTCATCGACGTAAAAATCCTTTTGAATAATATTTTTAATAATTTCACTATCTTGTTCCTCACCCAGTTGCTATAAGCAACGTGTACTAAGAAAACTAGCGCATGCGGTACCATAAGTGAGTGTATTTAAATTAAATGATTTGATGGGTTTGGACTCGTCTTCTCGCCATATAATACGCTGCAGACTGCAGTCCTTTTCCGCTACTTGAACCTGCCGGTACATTTTTTCAATGTCCCCGGTTAGCAAAAATTTGTATTGTCTGGCTCGTATTAATATAGCAAAAAGCGAGTCTTGGAGGGTTGGACCTACCATTAAAATATCATTTAACGCATAACCTGACGTAGAAACTGCGGACCCGTCAAAAACTACACGTAACTTAGTTGACTCACTCTCTTCTTTTAGTACCGCATGATGGCATAAATAATAAGTTATACTATGCTCATCTTTAGCTAACGAGAGATGCCCTAACTCTTCGTATTCATTTATGAATTCTGTGTATTTACATTTTAATTGTGGTTTTTTTCTAAAGCGTTTTTCTAAATAATATAACCGTCTTTTGGCTAATTTGTACGTGTCTCCCAGACAGTCTGGAGTGTCCTTAAGTGGTAGTCTTACACAAAACCTACCAGAAGGTTGTCTAAGTGTATGAGTGATAAAATGTTTTTCGCAAGCTTTTTCCTCTTCACTCATAATACGTTTTGTAGGAATTTCTTCTAATTCCCAGAATTTGCTTATTGATTTCTCAATATCATTTTGGGTTGATACGACACCTATTATTGCTTGATTACAATGCGTATTTTGATTGGTAAAATTTGAATATATAGGACCAGATATTATCCAGCCTAGGTGCGTATTTATCAACTTAGGATTTTGTGGGCCAAGGGAACGCTGATCATTTCCTAGGATATCCCAAAATAAATCTGCGCCGATTAGGACGTCTACGGGTGCTGGCTGATTAAATGTCGGATCAGCTAACACTATGTCTTCAGGCAAATTTAATTTATTTATATTGACAGGGTACCTTGGTATTAAACCTGTTAACTCTTTTAAAATAAGACATGAACAATTTGCACTAAACTTGTTATAAAGAGAGCTGATTTTCATATTACAACTATCTGCAATGTGACATGATTCGGTATTACCTATTCCTATGACCTTTAGCGAGTCAATTGGGAATGATTTTAATTTAAGCTTATCCTTTAATGCTTTAGAAATAAAGGATGATTGGCTGCCACAGTCTAACAGAGCTCGAACCTTCGCCTTTTGCTGGGTCAATGGATTCGAGACTTCTATCATGGCTGTGGATAAAAGTATTTGACTTGAGCTTCGCTTTGAAAAGCTAGCAATTGTTTCGTAGCTATTTGCACTAGTTTCATTTACCAGTGTACAAGTATTAACGTTAGGACACGCAGTGGGGCGGTGCAATAAGCTATGGTGCCTTTTATTGCACTCACGACACGGTCCCATGCGACATGCGCCTATGTGATGTCCCTGCCTAAGACAGTTGACACACAATTTGTATTTATTAACATCAGACATCCTTTCATCTACCCCCTTTGCTTTGAAAGTAGGACAGTCATAAATTCTGTGGTTCTGACTACAAATTACACATAAATAACTATTAGAACTATATGTATTAGAATTTTTGGATTTATTTAACTTAGTATTAGAAGCAGCAAATGCTTTTGTATAAGCGGTTTGACCGGATTTGTGACCAGTATTGATGCGCGACAGTTCATTGCTTGCATTGACACTGTTACCCTTAGGCAAAATGTTATTTTGTTTATTACTGCGATTAAGTGACTCCAACACATCTGCTCGGTCAGTCATGAACTTATAGAATTGCTCTAATGTTGGAGTATCTCCTTCTAAATTATTTCGATATTCCTCCCATTTGACTAATGTATTGCTATCTAATTTCGCTGAGATAACGAAAATAATCAAAACGTCCCATTTCTCCGTGGGTTGTCCAAGGCTGGCCAAAGCGCGCAAGTTTTTCGCGACATGGTCAACTATAAATCTTAGCGATCTCTCTGATTCACGTAAAATCGGCTTTACATTGAGTAATGAATTTAAATGATGATTGATCAGAATTCTTTTATTATTATAACGATTACAAAGTAAAGTCCATGCTTCAGTATAATTCGCAGATGATAATTCAAGGTTTGAAATAATTCTCGCGGCATCACCCTCTAAATAAGACATAAGGTAATGGAACTTATGGATAGGTGTTATACGTTCATTCTTGTGAATCATACTCTCAAAAGTGTCACGGAACTCTAGCCATCGGAAATAAGAACCATCAAACTTATCTATCCGGATCTGAGGTAACTTTAGACCAGCTGCTTGATTATCCGAACAGCAAGAACTATCATGAATAGAAGCACGCCTATGTTCACATTCAATTTTAGAAAATTTATCCACTAATGTCTTAGCAGTGGCAATGTTAATAATAATGTCGCGCTCGATACTATCGCGTTCATCAATTTCAGCTGATAAATTTTCTGGATATAAAACTTCAATCTCATTTTGCAAGTCATCAACTCTTACTGATAATGCCTCGAATTTTGAAAGTTTTAATCTTAACTCAGTTATTTGTATTGTATTTAACTCTGTAAGATTCGAAATTCCACTTAAATAATTCTTAAATTTTGTTATTTGCCCTTTGGCTGATGATCTTTTAGTAATTAACTCCTTCAATCTACATTTATCTACCGATTCGTTAGGCATTATGAGCAAATACGAGTAAAAGTATCAAGTTCAATATATTAACAAAAGAATCTCAACTTAATTATGAGTAAACTATTAATTAAACAAAAGAATGGCTCACGCTCCTCGACTCGGCGACACCTGCGAGCGGCAAACCGGTTCGGATCACCCAGCTGATTGCATACAGTTAGATAATGCACTCAGCGCGGCAGCGTGTGGCGTAGATAACAATCTGAAAATATCGGCGTTTACCTATAAGATTACATTTGTATTATCACAAACGAGGAGTAGCGTTAGCGACAGACTAGGTCAGTAATTTCTGTCTTGGACGGCTTATATTACGTTGACACCGTAGTTACTACCTACTGTTAATTTAAAATCAAAATTTCTTAAAATCAATAATATAAAGTTGAGCCTGAAAAGGTAGCTAGTAATTTAAATGGAATTATGTTTTATATTGAACAACTAAAATATTTTTCTGAACTTGGAGGTAGGTTGATAAAAAATTAAATGATGATGCAATTTCGTAACGATATTTGCTTTGCACAAATGGATTTGACTTTCAATAACTGGGAATAATGTTTAAAGGAATTTGGATGATGTATTGGAAGATTAGGAAAATAGGAAGGAAAGGGCACTTAGCTGAATTATAGCCGAAGTCCGATGCGCGATGTGAGACTTTCGCTGAATCACTGCTCGCCTTAGCCTGAACTCGTAGATGATTCTGGCTGCACCTTCGTTCTTGAACCCCTCTCTTCAATCTTCAATCACGCCAAAGATTGCTGGCACACCAACTGGCCGGCTTCACGATGACGAGATTCCATCCGCTAATTTCTCGGTTTTTTCTTGGCTTTTTCTTCTTATTTTGGCTTTCTTGCTATTTTATTTCCCCTCATGGGCCACCAATATGTATATTTTGACTATACACTGGGGCTAATTAAAGTCCAATAACGTTTAAAAATATTTAATATAAATCGTGCGTACAGTGCGAAGGATGACGGTGTTCTGGTAATTAGTTAAGTAAGAACAAAGGAACGCATAAAGCGCCTATCACAATATAATAGCTACTAGTTAACTAACTGATTTCTAATGAACCGTTGTAACTGTGAGGCGTTGTGCCGCAACATATATATATGTGTATATATATAAATATCAATACAATTTTATAGAAGAAGAAATTATTAAAAATAATGTTAGGGAGAAAGGTAGTGGTTTTTTAACATATTTTTGAAAACTGCTAGCGATTGAGCCTGTCTTATCGATACGGGCAATGCATTCCATAACCGTACAGCTTGAATGGTAAAAGATTTATCAAAGAAGCTGGTGGCATGCATTGCCATCTCTAGCCTCAAGTTCTCTGATGACCTTAGATATTTCGTATGTGTGTCATGAAGGAACTTGAAACGTTCTTTGAGATAAGGGGGAGTTGTAGGATTGAACAAAATGTTGTACAGCAAAGACAAGATATGAGAATTCCGGCGAAGACGTATAGGAAGCCACTTGAGTTTTGAACGAAATTCAGATACATGATCATATTTGCGCAAGCCAAATATAAATCTTATGCAAACATTTTGAAGTCTCTCAAGTTTGTCAAGCTGTGCCTCAGTGAGATCGAGATAACTGACATCTGCGTAGTCAAGGATGGGAAGCAAGAGGGACTGGGCAAGCGCAGTCTTAGTGGCAGTTGGGAGAAAATTGCGCAAGCGCCTCAAGGACCTGACAGATGCAAACACCTTGCGGCTAACCTCTTGTAGCTGGGGAGCCCAAGAGAGATTTTTGTCAATGAGTACCCCCAGATTCTTGACTTTGTCACTTATTGGAATAGCAGTCCCGCTGAACTTGATTTGAGGAAGCTGCGTCCAGTTAATCTTGGGGGTCATCCTAGAGCTACCAACAACAATAGCCTGGGTTTTGGAAGGATTTACCTTAAGACCATATGCCTCACTCCAATCACTAATTGCAGCCAAATCCACATTGATAGTAGTGATTGCATCTGCCAAGTCCAGATAAGCAGCTTTTCTATAAATTTGCAAATCATCAGCATAAAGGTGGTAGGAAGAAAGAAGATTTTTGGAGATAGAATTAATAAATATTGCGAAGAGTAAAGGAGACAAAACGCCACCCTGTGGTACGCCAACAGAAGTATAACACCACGAAGAGTATGAATCTTCTATGCATATACGTTGCCGGCGGCCAAACAGGTAACTACGAAACCAGTCAATCGCCGTTGGAGATATGTTAAGCGAGCTAAGTATGCCGAGCAGGATATCAAAGTCGACGGTATTGAACGCATTACTAAAATCTAGTAAGCAAAGAACCGTTAACTCTCCTGTTTCCATGCCCAGGCGTATATCCTCCGTAATATTCACTAAGGCTGTAGTGGTGCTGTGACCAGGTCGGAAACCGGATTGGAAAGGATTCAGCAGATTGTTCCGACAAAGAAAAACATTAAGCTGATCGTGAACAAGGCGTTCTAGGACCTTGGAAAGGAAAGGTAAGATGGAGATGGGACGATACTCTGAGAAACAAGAGGGATTGGACGTTTTGGGTAAAGGAGTGATTTTGGCTTCTTTCCAAAGTGATGGGAATACACCATGGGATATGGAGTAGTTAAGGATATGGCATAGGACTGGTAGAATTTCGTCAAGGATAGGTAGTATCATTTTCCGACTGATACAATCACCACCAACAGCGTTAGATGTGATGGAAACTATGCTCTTCTTAACATCACAATCCGAAAATTGACTAAAATTAAACGAGGAATAATCCGGAGTTGGTAGGTTTGAAAGATAATCTAGTGTGCGTGCCTTCGTGGTCTTACTGCAGGCAGACGAGGATGAGAAGTGTTGATTCAATAGATCAATATCTAAGTCTTTAGGAATTGAGCCTCGGCTTGATTTTCCAACTCCCATGGATCTAAGAAATTTCCAAACTTTGGCTGGATCTCCATTTTCAACTGACTTGTGAACGTGGTGGCGTTGGGCATCTCTACACACCTTGTTGCATCGATTGCGAACCTCAACATACTTCTCCCGAGTAAACGAATTGGGACGACATTTTAATTTTGTTTTAGCTACAGCCTTTTTGTGCATGACAGTCTTAATGCTATCCGTTAGCCACGGAGCCGGAAGATGTTTAATTTTTACTGCACGAATTGGAGCGTGTACGTCGTACAGCTGCACTAGTGTATCTGTGAGCAAAGCAACTTTACCATCAACCGACTCGGTAGCAGCCAAAGGAGCCCAATCAATACTGCTAGCATCTCTGCAGAGGTCGTCTGTGTTCATACCACTAAAATTGCGTTGCAGGAGGATTTTAGGTTTTGCCTTAGGTGGGCGAATTTTGTAAGAGAGGAATATTAAGTCGTGGTAGGAAAACATATCAGCTGAGCATTGACCATGCTTGCTGACATGCTCCGCTGACGAAACAATAACAAGGTCCAGGAGTGAAGGGTTACAGTTAGGAAAGTGGTGTGTGGCACTTAAAGGGAGGATAGACAGATTTGACGACTGAAGTACTGAACGAAGAGAAGCAGAGCGGGTATCGTTTTTTAATAAGCACGTATTGAAGTCCCCCATAATTATTGTATGACTGTAAGAAGGTGTTAGATTTTCTAAGAGATTTTCAAAATTGGAAAAGTAATTTACACGCAGAGAAGGGCTATAATAGACACCAAGGAGAATTTTGGCATGGTTCAGGTTGACTTCTAAAAAGAGATGCTCACCCGCACCCTGCGGCGTAGGTTGTGCTGACATATTAATTATTGAAAAGGGAATGTGTGGACGAAGGTATATGGCAACACCACCCCCGCCACCAACCGTGCGGTCATTTCTTATCAGCTGAAAACCTGGTAAAGAATAGGAAGTAGAAGGAAGACATGGTTTTAACCAAGATTCTGAAACAAGGATAGCATGAATGTTCTTACAGTCTAAGTTAGCTAGCATGTCAGAGTAATGAGCCGGAATACTTTGGGCATTTATATGGACTACATTAAAATTCTTCGGAACATCAGAGAACTGAGATTCAAGAGTATCAGCAAGCGTTGGAATACTGGCAAAGCTATCACTACTACAAGCCGATAGAAAGGTTTCAGCATCGCTGTCATCGTTAGAATCTGACATCGACAACATTGTATAATTTATATTATATATAAAACAAAATATATATATATATATATATATATATAAAGTATATACCTATAAACCTATAAAATAAATGATAATATTAATAAAAATAAATATAATAATAAAAAAATTAAATGAAAAATTGCTCATTTTATCCACCCGCCAGTTGAGTGTTAACAACAAATTATGATTAAATAATAACACTAAAACAACATTAAAGACGGAGAAGAAATAGATTATTTGTATCGACCGAGTAACTGCAAAAGAAATACCTAATAATGTCAATAAGAAATACTCAATATAACAATTTTAGAGGCTACTGCCAATGGTTCCTGAACGAAACAGATAAATAAAACCTAATGACATTTTGACAGTTGACAGCTGACGTACAAGCAAATTAGAAAATATTTGGAGGTGGAGTTACTTGAAAATAAATACATAAAAAGTTACATTCAGTGAATTTAGAGGGTAGAATTTAATTACAACAGACAAAAAAGGGTGCTACCCGGACGATAGAATTACCTAATGATACATCACTTCTTTTTGGCGGCGGCACGCCTGGCTTTCTTCGGTGCTGGCGACGGTGACGGAGATGACGACTGTATTGAAGCTATGGAACACGATTTCTCCTTGACCTGCTCAATCCTGTTGAGGTCATCGAGTGTGCCCACCCGATGTCGGGAGCCGTCCGAGCCAAGGACATAGACAAGGCCCTGCTTAGTCCAGCAGCTGGTTACACCAAACCTCTCACGTGCCGACATGAAGAGTTGGTGACGGGATCTAGTCAGGAACTCCGATACCGTTATACCAGTGCCCTTCAACTTCGTCTTTGCAAACCAGACACTATCCCTGATGCTAACGTCCCGCAGTTTGCAAAGAATGGGCCTGGGTTTGCTTGCTCCCGCCTGCCTACCCATTCTGTGGCACCGTTTGACATCAGCAGCAGTGAAGTCCGTGAGCTTTAGATGACACTGTACCACTTCCGCCACCACCTGTGCTGTATCTTCCTTGTCCTGCTCGGTGACACCATGCAACAGCACCATCTTCCGTCGTCCACGCATCTCCAAGTTATCGAGACCCTGTGCCAATGCCTCCATCTGCTTCTGCATACAGCTCAGTGCCTCGAGAATAAACTTCTTGAAAGAAGTATAGTCGGCCACCAAACCGTCAGTGTTACTTGAAGCCCCTGGATTCTTCTGCAACTGTGCTTCAAAGTTTGTCATCCTATCTTCAAATAGTGACATCATTTCAGACAGTGAAACCTTCAGTGCCTCCATGGTTGTTTATAAACTTGTTGTTGTGATGTTATAGAAGTTTTTTATTTAGGAGATAACACTACACTGGTGGGTGATATATATTAGTAATATAAATAAAGCATTTAATGTTTAATTAGAATTAAAATACTATTTTTTATAAATATTTTAAGAGCAAAAATTTCTCAACCTTTTCTCAAAACTACCCACCAAAAAAAAAAAAAAAAAAAAAAAAAAAAAAAAAAAAAAAAAAAGACATATCTCTATGTTTCCATTATAATCATCGGTAGGTATAATATAAGATTATTATTTTGTGTTTATCTTGTCTCATTTGAAAATCCACTTTTTGCCATAGCAGAAAAAAACATATAATCATCTCATATTTTATTAAATTATTTCTGTTTCTAAACAATATATGAGAACCATAGATACATATGTTACTAAGGGAACTAGACCTGCTATCACCAAGCAAACTGCGTGCCATGAAAGTTTGAGCCCCAAGCCATAATTCATGTCATCTACCAGCTTGACTAAAACTGAATGTCTGGAAAAACTGACTGTCGCCGTCTTTGTCGAACAGATGTCACGTACATAATGTTTCGGTTAGTGTGAAAGAGATAAAATTCAAAAAAATCAAAAAATTCAAAATTCAATGTTTTTATTTCAAATAGGTCTTTGCAGGCACTTATGAAACGTCAAGCTAGTTGCACGGTTCCAAGGAGTGGGTCTTAAGAACAACCGGCAAGAAACTCCATAGACACTCTTTTCAAAAGGAAATGTTTACAATAGTCTTTAGATACATATAATGTTGCATCAAAGTGTAAAAAATGGTTACTATGTATCTCTATTGATATATCTCGATGATGAGAACACTGATAAACCTGTGTTTACTAGAGCGAAAAAAAAATTAATCATTCAACTATCATCAACAGAAATGTGAGCTCCGAAAAATATAACCACCTCTCTCTCTCTTACAGGTTAGCGAACATAATGAAAGAGATAGCGCTCCTTCCAGAGAACTTGCTACGGATGCCATCTGTCGGCCTGGTGAACCAGTGGTACGAGAGATCGTTTGAGGAGATCATACAGTTCGAGCAGATGGAACCGGAACCACCTATTTTGAGCTCGTAAGTGTATTTTTCATAGGAGGATATTAGATGAAGACTAATAATAATTTGGCCTAAAATGGCCCACGACATATACCTTGATACATACCCATGACTTGTGACATGTCGGACAGACCGTATAGTCTAAATACGGTCTAGAATATATCTCTAATCCATATGGGCATAGGCTCATACTATTATATTTTCAATGAAAATAATCTGTTTCTACCTTAGGCCCAAAAGACGTTCTAGAAGAAGAAAATAAATTCATTATACAGTACGATTTGTTTTAGGCAATTTTTTTTTCTGTATTTTGCCCCTTGTCTAGACCGAGTTGCAGAGCTGTCTCTTTCACTCGCATTAGTTTAGACAAGGATGCTACTATAAAACTACTGTTTTTTTTTGCGATTTCCCAAAAAAAGTAACAATGTGTACAGTAAAATCAATGAATTTCAGCGTGCTGTAATTTTTGTATAGGCATTGCTAAATTTTAAACCTAAACAGTAATCAATCCGATCTCAAATTGAGCATGCAAAATAAGCAGTCCTGTTAATCAAGTTATGGTAGGCTCCCTGATCTTCGAAAAAGATAAACACAAGCAGTAAGGGCAGCCCATTCTACGTGACCAATTTTTTAAGATTGTTTGACCCTCCCTTCCTTTCCCTTGACCACTGTCACCGAGGGGAGGGAAAGGAAAAAAAGGTCAAAAAATCATCAGTCAATCAAATACATTGTTAAAAATTGGGGCTTGGCATATACTACTCCCTAGTAGTATATGCCAAGTCCCCCCAAAGTTTTAATATGGTATTGACAAGTATGATGGGTACGTTCCCTAACTTAGCCACGAGTTCATCTGTCAGTAAGAAAGTATGCTGTAATATTAATATCTTGAAATGTAGCCTTTCACCGGTGCCAACACGAGCTGCATAGCTGTCTACTGACAGTATTGAAACTAAGCCAACTATAGGAATTCATTTCACACTAGTTTTGCATAGTAATGTTACTAAATTCCTTGCCTTTTACAGCTCGAGAAAAATGCGTAGTCTGTTCGCTCGATTAGTGTTACTACATCAAAAGTGTTGTCAACCTGTTTGGAATGAAGACAGATGTCATAATTTTTTTTTCTTTAATCAATACCCCTCGCTTGTCTTCCCCTGAAGGCCTGAAGGTTCCCAGTTCAGGCTGAAATAGCGTTATGGGTTTTAAATAATTTTAAAAGTAGCCAGGAGTCGGATAGTTTGTGGTGTTACACCCCCATGTCCCCGGCTGCAAGCTTGATAGCGGTCGTTGTTACAATTCCATGTCAGAGGCCGTCAGGCGGATTTGAGAAAACTCTGACACTAGAGCTTGTTAGGTTGGTAAACCTGCAGCCCACACGATAAGAAGAAGGAAATAAGAAACGTGTGACTGTAACGGGTCTCGGAATTGCGTCCATATTTTAGTTCATGGTCCTTAGAACAAAAACCTTAGTTTCTTATTTGGTCGAAAACTAAGATACCATATCTATACCAAATTGCTGCTTTCTAGTACTTATAATTTCTGAGCTATACTGCAGACAGACAGACAGACATGGAGGACTTATGAGTGTTCCTTATAAACTACGGACACCTAAAAATTTAGCATTTCGACTTCAAAGACACAGTGCTAATATTTATCTCTTCAACGCTTCAGCTTCTGCGAGCGCCTGGTACACATCCGCAACCGGCACGCCGACGTGGTGCAGACCATGGCCCAGGGGGTGCTGGAGCTCAAGGAGTCCCACGAGGTGGACCCCAGCACTGAGAACTCCATACAATACTTCCTCGACCGGTTCTATATGAGCCGGATATCTATCAGGATGCTTATTAATCAGCACAGTGAGTTGACCTGCTTCTTTTACGAATTTTAACTTTGGGGTCATCTGCCTGGCCTTTTTCCCACTATATCGAGGTCCGCTTCCAGCACAATGAGATGCAACTAGGGCTGCCATCACCCAAATCGTCGACCCTGGACTAAAACTATAAAAACCCCGGACACTTTTTCATTATTTGTTTTAATTCTTGCTTACCTTTCAATCAAGTGGGATCGGATATCAGGTAAAAAGTGCGGGATTTTTCCGGACGGTCTTTGAAAACCCACCCGGACGCACCCCGGACGCCCTCTAAACTAGGACAAATCCGGGAAAACCCGGACGAATGGCAGCCCTAGATGCAACTGACCTGTCCTTCACAACCCAGAGGGGCTAGACAAGTGGCAAAAACGCTAGTAGAATAGAATACAAAATGTATGGGAATGACATTCGTTTACGACTAGCTATCTGTCATTAAATGTCATTCCCATACATTTTGTATTCTATTCTACTAGCGTTTTTACCACTTGTCTAACCCCATTATTACTGGAAACCACAATCCTTTAAAAGACCGGTTGTCAGATTTTCTGGCTTTTGACTATCCAGTCAAAGATGAACAAATTAATACTAGTGCAGCCAAAATATGTGCTAGTGGTCTCTTTCTGACATAGATGGTCACCTATCCAAAAACCAACCGCTGATACTATAGCTTCTCCTTAATCGATGAACTCACGATCCTGTCATTTTCGAAACAGAATCTTAATTAATTTTCTTTCTTCCTCAGCTCTACTTTTCGGTGATCAAATAGGGCCGAGGCAGGCGTCAGTGACGGGTATCGGTAATGGCGGCCGTCACATCGGGTCCATTGACCCCGCGTGTGACGTGGCCGCGGTCGTCAGAGACGCGTACGAGAATGCCAGGTTCCTATGCGATCGGTACTATTTGGCGTCGCCTGAACTACAGTTGCTGCAGGAAGGAGGTAAGAGAGAGAGAGAGAGAGTTTTATGTTAGATCATCATCCATCATCAGCCCACTTATACATAGTCTCCAATTGATTTTACGAAAAATGTAAACAAAATCATAACCTATCTTGTTCTAATTTTACCACATAGATAAATAACGCTGTCGGTTAACTTGGACCTTAGGGTATTAGAAATTCGCGCTCTTTTTTAAACAACATTGATCCAATCATTTTGACGATAAAAAACAATTTTCAATCATTTTATTCCAGTGCCATCAAAACAACCTATACCAATAGTGTACGTGCCGTCTCACCTGTACCACATGCTGTTCGAGCTGTTCAAGAACTCTATGCGAGCTGTCATGGAGACACACGAGAGCAGCCCCCCACCCATCACCGTCAATATCGTGAGGGGACAGGAGGATGTCTCTGTTAAGGTAATGGGGGTTGAGTAGATGTGAGTTAACACAGAGAGGGAGTAGAGGGGTATAGAGTAAGGGGGAGAGGGGTAAAGAGTAAGGGGGAGAGGGGGTATAAAGTAAGGGGTAGAGAGGGGTATAGAGTAAGGGGGAGAGATAGGGAGCGGGGTGAGGAGCGGGAGAGATATGGTGTGATGTACCGGTAGGGAGAGGGGGAGAAAGATGGGTACAAGGGGAGAGACAGAAGAAGGGGATAGAGATAGGGATGGATAGGGTGAGGAGGAGAGGGGTATGGAAAGGGGGAGAAAGATGAGGAGATGGGGAAAGGGAGGGAGTGAGAGAATGTGTATGTGTGAGAGGCAGAAAGAGATGTGAGGATTGAATTATTTTTATAGACGTTCATTTTGCCGTATAAAATATTTTTTTAACATTCAATATCGGATCGTTTTTTACCCTCAGCTGTCAGACCGCGGCGGTGGTATCCCGCGCAGCGTGTCAGACCTCCTCTTCAAGTACATGTACAGTACCGCGCCTCAGCCCTCCAAGTCTGACGCTCACACCGTGCCTTTAGCTGGTAAGGACTTTTAGTGATCTCTATACGATTACTGATCGAAAGGGATCTCTTTATGATTACTGCCGTGGTAATCGAGAGGGCAGTAAGTCAAAGGCGGCGATTTTTCACGTGTTTGTGTTGAGAAAATGTTATTTTACTGTAAGAAACATATTTTTCCCTTTCTTTTGACATATAGAATATAAATATCGAGTGTATAGTTTGTTATACAAACTCTAAAGTAGTCGCAAAATGTAACTGCCTTTTCTGACTTATTGCTATAACGATTACCATTACGATTCGAAATAATCGCGAGATTATTAAATCGGGTTGCCCAACTACATAGTTTGGGCTGTACTTTTCATCCATCGGCTTTCAAAGGTTTAGAAAGCTTCGCTTCGTCATCACTCTGATACTAGTCTGAATCATATCCAACCGCTTTGATTGTAGCTATTTAAACATTTAGTTATTGCTACGTGCCGTGTTATAAAGTCATCGATGTATAGTGATCACATCTTTTAAAAATATTGTGTTTCTTCACGATGGCATGGTTGGCGCAGTTGCTGAGCGATTGGCCCCTTCCCTGACGGAGGGTAAAATTATAAATTTTTTTTGATAGGTTCAAATGTCAGGGTCACGAATTTAAGATTGCACTTCAGATTTTGTGTTGTGAATACACAGGTGATCTAAAAATATATCCTAGAGTTTGTTAAATTATTGTAATCTATCTATCTCTACATGCATATAAAATGCTTTGTTGTTTGTTTGTGTTTGAATGACTGACGGACTGCGTTGACTCACAGCCTAAACTGCTGATCTTAGAGACGTGAACCTTGGAGGGTGTGTTCTTTGTATGAATTAGGCATCCGATAAGAAAGAATTTTTCGAAATTCTATCCCTAAGGGGGTGAAAAAGGGGGGCAAAGTTTGTATGAAACTCTCATTCGTATAGACCACGCGGGCGAAGCCGCTGGCGGAAAGCTAGTGTGTTATAAACTATAAAACTATATGAATTCTTTCTAACTATATTTACTAGTTACATATTTTAAAATTAACAATTTCAATACTTTATCAAGAAATCATTATCTGAGAACTTTACATACCTATACTGTTTTTAAGGCCGACTGCGCCTTTCAGATATATGTAAAAAAAAAACATTCACATACATCTGACATCAATACAAGGTCTTTTAATCTAATTTTAAGATCCATGTAATAAGTGAAGTCTAGGATTTAATTAATTAAATAGACGACGATAAAAACATTAATGCCAGCGTGAGTTCGTTTATTGTTACGCTTTCACGGTAAAACGAACTGAACCTAGTTAGATGAAATTTGGTAAGAACATGGATGGGACCTTGAAGGGTTATAGGCTACTTTTTATCCAGGCGCGTTAAGTAGGTCCTTCAAGACGCGAGTGAAACCGCGGGAAACAGTAATTTATTTATAACTAGCTTCCCGCCAGCGGCTTCGCCCGCGATATTTTAGCTAATGGATACAAAAACTTGACAAATTATATACTAAAACCTTCCTCATTAATCACTCTATCTATCAAAAAAACCGCATCAAAATCCGTTGCGTAGTTTTAAAGATTTAAGCATACATAGGGATATAGGGACAGAGAAAGCGACTTTGTTTTATACTATGTAGTGATACATATAATTTCTTCGTCTTAGGCTACGGGTACGGTCTACCAATCTCGCGGCTGTACGCGCGCTACTTCCACGGTGACCTGATGCTGGTGTCCTGTGAGGGTTACGGCACCGACGCTATCATTTATTTAAAAGTAAGTTATTTTAATATGTCACTTATGTTTTAGCGAAAAAAGTTCTCATCGTGTGGCGGAGGAAATTGATTGAAAGGCTGTAATTAGCATTTTTTTCTTCTAATAAGTAGTAGTATAGACTCTTTTTGTGAAATAAATCCTCAAGGGAAAGCTGTGGGATTGTTCGATATGGTTACCGCGGCCCCGGAACACAAAGGGAGAAGGAACGACATGGATGGGTTTTAGTCAGTAAGAGTCTGACTCTCCCTCCCGCTCAACCCACAGAGAGAGAAGTCATTTGATGATTTCCCATCTCTAAAAAAGGAAAGCTACTACTGCCGTACATAGTTTGCTGTCAAATTTAAGGGTATGGATGTAATAATAGACTGTACGGTGTTATCGATAACTGTTTTGTGTAGGTCAAATAAGCAGTCGCTCCATGTAAAACACTGGTAGTCAGTTGCATCCGGTTAGACTGGAAGCCGACCCCAACATAGTTGGAAAAACGCTAGGCAGATGATGATGGATGTAATAACAGGCATATGAGTCTTTTCAGCTTTATCTGTTGAAAAAAGTCGACAATTTAAAGTGTTAAAGTATTTTCATTCGTCACATTAATTTCAATAAAACAAAAAAAAATGTAATTGTGGAAATTTCTAAATATTTTTTCCTCTATCCACAGGCTTTAACAAACGAAGCGAACGAGCTGTTACCGGTTTTCAACCGGACATCAACGAAGTTCTACCGACCGGTTCCTCAACTGGCCGATTGGTCGGGCTCTCTGAACACGGCCAGCAATTCGCAATGCAAGAACCGAGAGAAAGTGTCCCCTCTCTCAGCGCCCGTCTCCCACAGTCTATAGTCGATGCCCGAGGAGTGACCGGTCAATAGTCACTCCTACTCCAAACGGATATTTTAAACCTGGCAATATAAGTTAAAAAAATAGCTAATTATAGCTACGTTTAGATTACGATAAGAGATAACATCAAGTGTATGTGAGTGATCGGTAAGGTGATTATTAAGTGTCGCGACAGTTGCTACACTACAATGTCTGACATTTGTATCGCGATTTCTATCGTAGTCTAAACTTAGATTAATATTGCTCGAGTTTTAAATACAAGCTGTATAGTATGTCATCGGAATTTTAATGGCAGCATATAGACATTAGGAAATCCAGTGCTTTTTGATTCTGTAGAAATAATTTGTTTAATTGAATGTAAAACAATAGTAGTTTTAAACTATTGGATTGTGAATAAAAAATATTTGGAACGAAGTTTTGGAAAAGTTTTCAAAAGAAAGTAAAAAATTTACTTTGACACCAAATTGACGTTGTTAATTGATTTATTTGTCGTAGATAAGTATGAGTTTACTTATTAAATTAACTAGTTATTTAGAAATGTGGTTGATTCAAGGAATTTCTTGAGTTTTTTATTCGAAAAAAATGCGATATTAAAGTTATCTGAAAATTTTGCTTATATTATACATCAACAGGAATTGCATTGGTTTGAAAACAATATTCTAAAAAGCACTAAATCTGGCTATAATTGATTTTAAAAAAAGAATAAATTATTTTAAAATTGCCATTGAAAAATGTGTACAATTTTTTTGATATATTTTTGTGATACTCGGCGTAAAGTTAGGTATTTTTTTGGGCTCGCAAATGGACTGATATAATGAGCTCTATTGATGTTCTGCGATTTTGACTTCATTAATATTGTTTTTAGTTTAAAAAAAATAGAAAAAATATATTTACAGACATTTTTTATCTATAAAAATAGATATCTTTTTTTGCAAAAATATTTTGTAAACGTCAAAATCGCTGAACATCAAAGTTCAGCTAATGAGGAAGATATTTAAATCACTCTATTAATGTATTTAGACTTAGTAAAGATATCATAGTCTAGAATTAGTATAAGACAGTATGACTGAGAGAGAGTTGATCATTTTAATTTATAAATATATTTCACAATTTTCGTATAAATTGTTAAATACTTGTGGGCTATTTAAAACTTTGTACTTTTTTTTATTTATATACAATGAGTTTGTTTATATTAACGTAAAATTGATTAACAAATATCAATCAATTTATTGCAAATTTTATTAGTGCTTTTTAATTTAACGAAAATTCTGGTATTTATTTATAGATAAAAAAACAATCTCTAATAAAATCGATGTTTGCTACGTATGAGATCTCGTACATTTTTTTTGTATGTCACTTTAAAACGAATTAGATAATTAAATAATGTAGGTAAACAAAATTGTTTTGTGTCAAATGACGATATTATAAAATCTTTCTTTCAGAATAGAATATATTTTTGATTACAATTAAATAAGCTTAAATTAAAACATGGTGGACCTAAGAATAGTGGTGTAGTTACGGGAATGTAAAATGTCGTGAGTTAACAAAACCGGGACGAAGTAATAATTAAGAAGAAAATCATCTAATTGAAAAAACGTGTATTTTAGTGTTGATCAGTTTTAGGCATGTATAACCTAATTAATTATTTTTCTATACTATAATCTAGTTTTCGCTGCAATATTTTTTATAGCGATCAAAATAATTTCACCTTAAATAACCGCAGTAATACTTTGAAGTACAATAATGAACAAAATGTTGTTTTTGAATGTTATTCTATTATTGTTGGATTTATGTGATTATATTGAAAATTATAGCAATAATACAAACAGACTTACAATATTTGACATTAGAAATTAAGCCACCTACTAAATTTCCGATTCATGTTTCGTTATTTTTACCTTGTTGCTTGTTTCCATCGCGATGAAAATTTTGTGTTTCATTATTTAGTGAAATTCAATTTATTATTCTGAATGGTTTCAAAGTTAATACCGTATGTATAAAATCCTACGACGACTCCTAAGATGCCTGTCTTGAACAGGTATGTGGCGTAAAAACATATACAATACACACATACTTATATACAGTAGGTAGGATTACATAAATATACAATAAGTACGAAATGCTTTGTAGACAGTGTTTTGTCTGCAATGTATTTATATTAAATTAGGTTTCCCGCAAAATTATTGTAACGTGACTCTTAAAATAAAATAATCAAACGTCTCCCACAAATAAAATACTGGTAGATCCAGCTAATAATGATATAATACATAAATAAAAATATTTTTGTAACAATAAGGATAGGCATGCTATACGAAAATTTTGCGAAACAGGTTTTAGTTTCTTTTTTTAAATGATATTATGCAGATAAAACTATTCGAGATAAATAATGCTTTGTTTGAAAACTGTGCCTAATTATTGTATCTACACGTTTAGTACCTAGTGGTATTGTAAAAAAAATATTATTACTCATTTGCATTTTACTCTTTCTTATATAAGTTTTATTCCAAAATCGATACATATTGTCTAATTTAAATTAAATAATATACCTAGTGATTAAAATAATGTAGAGATGAAATTTAGTGAAGAAAAAATATTTAATTTTTACTAAAATAAACTTTTATCAAATAGTATTTGTGTTTTTATTACTCCAGTGACATGCGATTGCCTTATATCGGCGTCAATTTCTACAACACATGATAATCATGTCCCATGAAAGCATGCAAATTCAAAATAAACTGAAATATATTATTAGTTGCGTTGAATAAGTATTTACATAATGTCGTAAAATATTTTCGGTCTCGTAATTAATTGTCCTGCTTATGCTCTTTTCTGTAGCATAACTATGTATTCCAAGATAAAAATCCTAATATGCTTGTTTTGATAAAGCATTTTATTGACATAGTCGACCATGAAATGAACAGTACCGAGTTGTAGATTATTATATTACCAGGTGATGTAATCCACGCACGCTATATTATGAAACTACAATCTGGTGATTTTCAATTTAGTCGGATAATAGCTGTCACTTTTTGCGTGGAGGTTGCGTTCCGTATCACTGAAGATGAATTTCTTTCGCATCAAATTTATTGCCGTTTCCTTCTAAACCCACGTGAAAGAAAGAGATAAATCACAAATGATTAAAACTGCATTAGGAAACATTTTCTGCCAGCTGTGTACCTCGTAGAGGTTATGGAAAATTGTTATTGATTTTAAAATTACATTTAAGACTGAAAATTGTATTAAAATGAAGATTTATACAAACCAAAACAACACCTCCACGTTAAAGCTGCTTATTGCGGCCAATTTAGCGGGAAAGAAAGTCGATCTTGTCAGTGCTTCGTTCGAAGGTAGATGCATTTTCCTCTTAGTCATTAGAAAATTAATTAATTTTGCTCTTTGTTACACTTATCACCTTTAACACAGTTCTTATTTGCATGCATTTCTTTTTACGATTACTGGTGGTATTTGTGTGTTAACATTTTTCACAAAATACATTACAAAAATGAAATAAAACTTTTATTATATATCTGAGCCACATTTAGCTTGCTGACTCACAATTGAGGTACCATGCTAACTTCATAACCACACAATGCGTATTCAGTTCCATTTTTTTAATTTATAAAAGCATGTTTTAATTTTTTTACTAATACAAATTTCCTAAATTCATTGTTTTAACTACAAAACGAAATGATGTGTCATTCATTTCTACTTATTGCATCAGAATATCATCCTTTGACTTGTGTATAGGCTGGTGTTTGGTGGTTCTTCCATAGATCTATATCAGTTTCTTATATGATTCTATACTCCATTTATAATAAGATTAGACATTTAAACACACCCTATTTACCGTTTGTTCAAACGATTTAAAGCTCTATTATTCAGGTGACATGACAAAAACAGATGCAGAATATATTTGTTATTGTAAACAATATTTTGCTTTCAACGCCATCCTTAACAGTAGGGAATAGAAATCAAAATCGGTTGAGTAAGATGCAAAAAGAGTTTGGAAGTTTTTCTAATCTTATTGTAAATTAAGTATAGTTAAATCAGCTTTTTCTTCCTTTTGATTTTTCTAAAATTATAACTTTTGTGAGCACAAAATACTATAATGATGTAGGATTTGAACACACTGATCAATAACATTTTCTTTTACATTCTATAATACTTATTTAATCAGTGTGCGGAAGTCACAGTAGATGAAATTAATTAATTAGATTTAATTAATATAAAACTGGGAAAAATAAGATACTAGAACATGTCATACATGTCTATTATTATTGTAGTTAAAGTTAGTTAAGTCTCCTATCTGACCCACCAATAAACCGGTGTTGCGGAATTATTTTACATTTTATATGTATACCGTTGTTTTATGTCAATATAAATAAAATAAATAATTCAAAGTTGAATTGAATTGAATTTGTTTCTTACTCAAGTTCTTATAACCCTGTATAAAATACATTACAGTAAAGTTATCATCTGTTTTGATATTGATATCCAAAAACAAAAACTACTATCATTGTTTATAAATAAAATTAAAATAACATTATACATAGATAATATACAATGATAGATTTTTTTATGCAATTTTAAATATTGCCTATCATCTACTCAGGTTATGTTATTATCTTAGATAATTTATATAAAAATAAAAAAATAATAATAAATAAAGATCTTATAGTTTAATTCAGAAAGGTTAAATATTTTTGAGTTACTGTCATTCCTTAGATTCATAATTATATTGAGTGAAAAATTATTTTTTACATTTAACATTTATATTGATTAAAAAACACGGTCCAGTTTTAGGCGTAATATTTTGCAATGAGGACAGTTCTACTTTAAGAAGGCCATTGATTTTTAACCGACTATGAAAAAGGAGAAGGTTCTCAATTCTTTGGAATCTTTTTTTTGAGCAAGAAGACTTTTTATACTTTGAGGATGTTTTTTATTGGGATCTTATGATAAATTAATATCTAGACAAGGTGCATGACATTTTTTCCCCATACAATATATTCATGAAGCTTTCCACCCGCGGCTTCGCTCGCGTGGTCATTTTTTTTACACCTTGGTTTACATTATTCAAATTTTAGTAGGGATCCCTAATTATTTCTGGAAATAAATATAGCCTAGATAAGATGTAGTTTTCTAACGGTGAAAGAATTTTTAAAATCGGTCCAGTAGTGTTTGAGTTAAAACTCTACAAACAAACCAACAAATCTTTCCTCTTTATAATATTATATATTTATTAATCATAACACGGCTCGCTTACATTCATATTCCACATCATCATTACCTCAGTTTTTTTTACAGACTTATATATTTATATGTATAAGCTTACGGAAGCACACATTAATATCTGTTGTTAAATCTCATTATTAGTTGTTGTCATTTTGATGTATAATCACAACAGCTAAGATGAGGCTTGGCAGTAGATACTTTCATCGAAAATTGAGCCTTTCATATAGTGAGGTTAGTGCATTTTATTGTCTGTCTGTCTGTGCTATTTTATTACGGAACTACCTATGTATGTAACTGTGAATTTTGTAGTACATACCTATCTTTTTTATATTTTGTGCAGTGATTTCGCATTGTTTCCGATTATCACATTAAGAGATAGAGTTCAATTCAGAGTCGCCTGTAGAACTGTTTTATAAGAGACCACGGCCGTCCAATTAGGGGGGGGGCATTGTGGGGCAATGCCCTACCTTAAAATCGCAATGCCAAAAATTAAATTGTTTGTCCATAGTTTGAGATAAAAAGATGTATGGTAGAGGTCAGAGATATACATGATGACTGATTTTGGAGCCCGTGCTTCAAGGGCAGATCAATTATGATAAAATTTTAACTTCCGCCCTACCTGTAAATAATGCTGCCCTACCTCAAATTCGACTCTTGCTACAGACCTGTAAGAGACTAGATGACCTCGTGAGCTTCGTATCACCTATCACGTATCTTAACTTTTTGTCACCGTTTACACCTTCCCTGGACTATGACAAACATTTTAAAACTGAAATCAGCTAAATCGGCCTAGCCGTTCTCGAGTTTTAGCGAGACTAACGAACGAACATCAATTCATGTTTAAATCTATATAAGATTGACGGCACGTTTGGCGTAGTGGCTGAGCAATTGGCTGCTGCGCGACGTGTCGCGGGTTCGATTCCCGCACAGGACAACTAAAATTGTTCCGGGTCTGGATGTTTGTGCATGTGTAATGAATGTTTGTGAACGCACCCACGACACAGGAGTAATTCCTAGTGTGGGGCAACGTCTTTTTTAAATAAAAAGAAGAAAAAAAAAGATTAGTTATCAGATTTTGAGAACCGTTTTAACCTTACCTCTTTTTTAATTGTGTTATGTCCTTGCATACCACACCTACTTCGTGTGTTCGTCTGATTTTGATTTGGATTTTTTCTGCTAGTGCCGTTAATTCATTCCAATAATCCTAATAATCGAATCGAACGCATTGTGAGATCACTAGAACATTTCTGAAACTCCGTCATTGGTCTGTACATGGGTAGCTTCGTCTGTCCTAAATCTTCTGTCAGTAACTGCATGTACTAACATCGGGTAACGGCAACTGAGCGTCGCGTCTGTGATTTCAGACGATGTATTCGCAGGGCCCCGCCAGCTACCCCTGCTGGAGGTGGACGGCAACCTCAGCTTCTTCTCCAGCAACGCGGCGGCGCAGTACCTGTTCCCAGTTCTGGATGTCACTGATAATGGCGAATGGTATGCATTTGTTCTTTTTCATATTTATTTCGTACTCGTATCCATCCTTACTAATATTATAAATGCGAAAGTAACTCTGTCTGTCTGTTACGCTTTCACGCCTAAACCAGTGAGCCGATTTTGATGAAATTTGGTACAGAGATAGAATATACCCTGAGGAGCAACATATTCTACTTTTTACCCGGGTGCGTGAAGTAGCTCCTTCGGGATGCGGGTGAAACCGCGGGAAACAGCTAGTAGATATATATGTTACTAAAGTAACTAGATCTACGACTATTCATGATGCGAGTACGTAAAATCAATCTACCTACTCCGATCACTGGCTATGAGCTATATCCAGCTGTCAGCTATTAAGTTAACGAAATTATTTCCTCTGTAGCCAACAGATGCAAGAGTGGGAAGCGACGCGGCTACATCCAGCAGTAAGCGCTGTCTTGACCTCCAAAACCGTGGCGTCTGATCTCAAGCAAGCGCTCCAAGCTCTGCTCTCGACAATCAACGGTACATTGGAGAAACACAAGTATATTTTGGGGGTAAGATTCTTAATTAACAGGGATAGCTACTTGATAAATCTATACATATAAAATGCTTTGTTCTGAATGACTGACGGATCAACGCACAGCCTAAACCGCTGATCGTAGAGACCTGAAACTTGGAGGGTGTGTTCTTTGTATGACGTAGGTATCCGATAAGAATGGATTTTCCGAAATTCTACCTCTAAGGGCGAAAAGGGGGGCAAAGTTTGTATGAAACTCTATCATTTTTTAATTTGAATTCCTACGCGGGTGAAGCAGCTCGCGGAAAGCTAGTGTTTTTATACGTTTACAGATTTTTTTAAATGTTAAAATTGTAATTGCTAAAGAAAATGTAAATTTTAAATTGCTTTTTATTAGAACCTGGCCTGTGTTTTCACACAGCTGGGCAAACCAGCTATTCATCTCTCTCTGTCTTGCAGCTAAGGACACTTGACAGTCTTTATTGAACGAGTCCAACTTATGCACGATTCAATTTTGAAGTAGTAATTTTTCAATAAATGTAAGCTGTTTTTTTGTGCTTGATCATTGCCCTAGACTTTAGAATATAGTGGTATCTGTAAAATGATAATTAAAAAAGACGAAATAAAAGTAACTTCTAAACCCCTTCTAATAAAAAAATATATAATTATGTAGATAAGTAACTGTATTTTTAACCCGCGACACAAAAAAGGGGTGTTAAAAGTTTGACTGCTTAGGACACCGTAGCCCTTAAACGGGTGAACCCATTTGGGGGCGATTTTTTAATTTAAAAGCTGGATACCGTTGATTCTTAGACAAGTTTTATCTAAATCGGTTTGGCGGTTTCAAGGCCATCAGCTTTTTTTTAATTTTTTGGATCTCATGTGGTTTTTTCGTTGTTTGTTGCACTAACTCCTTAAAAATATTTAGAAAATAAGAAACATAAATCCTTCTATTGTCAGGACAAACTGTCACCAGCAGACATATCGTTATGGAGCACTCTATACCCCGTGTACTACAAAGAGGATCTGAAGCTAGCGTACATGGCTGAGTGCGGGCACATAGCGCGCTGGTTCCAGGAGCTGGCCAACGCTAAGGCCATCCAGGTACATGCTGTGGGATGTTCAGAAGAGATACCGCTCCCCCGTTACACAAGGGTGAAGGAAGGAACATGGATCGGTTTTAGTCAGTAAGAGTCTGACACTCCCTTCCGCCCTAAGGGGCTGTCCATTAATCACGTTAGGCTCGAAAGGGGGGGAGGGGTCCATAAAAAATTACGAAATATCACAAGGGGGAGGGGGGGTGTAGTACATATATCAAGTGTATTTATTTTTTGGCAAACGCCGAAAATTTGATGATACTTATACCTGTATTTTATAAATATAAAAAAAATAAGATTCTTTGTAGGCACAAAAAAATACACGTGATTGATGTAGGGGGGCAGTCTTAAACCTCACCATGCATCGCCAAGGGCGAGGGGGGGTTAAAAAATGCCAAAAATACCATCACGTGATCAATGGACGGCCCCTAAGTATCACAGTTTTGAATTTTTCTGCCATTTTCCTTTTACGAACAAATTTAGTTATGCGGTTGTAAAAAACAGGATATTTATTACAGTCCAAATCATATTACGAAAAATATAAACAAAATCATAATCTATTATGTTGTAATTTTCCCACATAGATAAATAAAATGGCATTAAATGATGAATGATGATGTTTAGAGCATGAAATTGACATAAATGCGCCATCCTTACGCCATTTTGTTAATTTCTGTGGCAGAATTAGAACAAATTAGGTTACGACTTTGTTTTCATTGTTCATAAAATCTATCGGTACCGACTTTAAATACAATTTTCGTTTGAAAGGTCTGAACCCTCGGTGCGCGAGTCCTATTTGAAATTGTTTTTTTTTAATAGATTTCTATTCATCGAGATATATCAATAGAGATGCAATCCCGAACATTACGCGGTAACAAAAACGTAACCATTTTTTAGAATGCAGACGTTGCTTTGAAACTAGTAATCATTTTGATGTAAAATTATATCTATCTCTCTCACACTAGCCGAAACATAATGATCATGACATCTGTATGATAAGGATGGCAATAGTACTCCCAGGAAAAATACAGTGTGGCGTACCACATAAAAAAAAACATGAATTATGTCTGTAGGCTCAATCTTTATGGGCGCATTGTGTTCGGTGATTGCAAATCTAGTTACTTTAGTAACATATATATCTATGTTTACAGGAAGCAGTGAAACAGTGGGGTGGGTCAGCGACGGGGCCTTTCGGAGCTGCATCAGCTCTAGGCATTCCTCAGGTCGCCAGCTTATCGTCACCTGTTGGGTACGTGTAACTCAATCTCGCAGCCCCGGCAGGCACTGGCCCAAGGGTGCTCATGAACTAGGCTGTATTATTAGTTTTTCTTTAATATCTATAATGTACAGACACACGCCTGTAAAAATTGAATTATATGTATGTAAAGCAAAGAAGAAAACTAAATGTTTATTGAAATATCTATTACTCGCTTCCCGCCAGCGGTTTCGCCCGCGATATTTTAGCTAATGGATACAAAAACTTGACAAATTACATACTAAAACCTTCCTCATTAATCACTCTATCTATAAAAAAAAACCGCATCAAAATCCGTTGCGTAGTTTTAAATATTTAAGCATACATAGGGATATAGGGACAGAGAAAGCGACTTTGTTTTATACTATATAGTGATTACTCCACAGTTCACCAGACGATGGCGCTGCAGCAGAACTAGGTCCGACAGCTGAGGAAATAGAAGCCGCCAGGGAGAACTGGCTGAACGGACTCCAGAAACTACAGAGCCCACTCATACCTGGGAAATTAGTGTGAGTCATATATATATATATATATTTCTTTTGATTAGAAGAAGGAGCTCGTGGCTAAGCAACAGCCGAACGGGTCGACCGATCAAAGGTTAAGCTGCGCTTGGCGCGGTCGGTCCGTGGATGGGTGACCATCTATATCATAGCGAGACTCCTCCGTGCCTCGGAAAGCACGTTAAGCTGTTGGTCCCGGTTGTCATTTGTACATCTTTGACAGTCGTTACGGGTAGTCAGAAGCCAGAAAGTCTGACAACCAGTCTTACCAAGGGGTACCGTGTTACCCGGTAACTGGGTTGTGGAGGTCAGATAGGCAGTCGCTCCATGTAAAACACTGGTACTCAGCTGCATCCGGTTAAGACTGGAAGCCGACCCCAACTATGTTGGGAAAAGGCTAGGCAGATGATGATTTCTTTTGATTAGAAATCGTCATTTACACGCACAGACTGTTTTTATTCGACCATGCGGAAGCGCTGCGCTTCACTTGTGCGTAGAGTGCGGCCCAGCTCCAATACCGTTCTGAAAAAGATATATAAAAGATATATGACAAAGAAATTGCATAAAAGTTTTTGTTTAAAAAAAATTGAATGGCCCTTTCCAGTATACAAACATACACTTAGGGATAATGATACTATGCTGTTATGAAGTTAACGAACCAAACTATAGGTTTCAATTTAAATTTGTATAAAAAGTTGGAATACTTGGTTAAAATGTTTTTTTCAAAGGTAGGTGCGTGTTGATGGAGTTTATTAGTCCGTCAGTGTATATTCACGACATTGCTGTGGCAGACAAGTTACATATAGTCACATATAAAAGACTACTGTAATTAATTAGTAGAATGGAATTGTATAATTTTGGAATCGATTGTATTAATTTATTTAATATCTTTATCTTAATAATGTGTATTGATAGGGGTAAAAATTAAAAAAAAATATTTTGTCGGCGTGATCAATGTCCATACCAAATTTCAGCTGTCTAGTACCAGGAACTGAGCTATGCCGCGGACAGACAGACTGACGTACATGGCGACTACGGGACCCTAAAAAAGGAACCTTTATGGTTTTTTTTTATGACAAACAGTCGCTTTTATACGTCTATCTATCTATCTCCCCGTACGACTACAAATACCGTTTTATAATCTCACTCGTAAGATTATAATATGACGAAAAATTTTAAACTGTATCAACTGTTTACAATATTACGTATTAATTTTCGGTAGTTTATAATCTTTCGTACGGTTTGACACGGAATGATTATAAAATATCGAAAATTAATTCGCAGTTATAATTGTAGTTGACGGTTTTTTATTTGATTGTTGTTTTAAGGTTACCAGTCAAAGGCCGGAAGAATATTCTGATAACATCAGCGCTGCCGTACGTGAACAACGTGCCGCACCTTGGCAATATTATCGGTTGTGTGCTCTCCGCTGATATATTCGCTAGGTGAGAGAAAATATCACATTAATAATTGAGGGCATGAGAACCATAGTAGCCTAAATTTTTTTTTATAAAATTGAGTTTGATTTTTTACAGTTAAAATTGATTTTTACAATTGTTTGTGGCCTAAAAGTGATACAATGAATATTCACTAAATGGCAACTTCTGTGATCTAAATTTGAGGTGCCATACCGGCCTTATTAAGGTAGCCACACCCACTGAATTAGGCCCCTATGGTTCTCATGGCCTCAATTTATGTAGAGGAGCTCGTGGCTAAGTAACAGCCGCACGGGTTGATCGATCAAAGGTTAAGCTATGCTTGGTGAGTGACCTCTATGCCTCAAGAAGAAAGAAAGCCCCCCAAAATGCCTTTCACCACTTCCTATAAGATGTTATTATTTTTCATTAAGTATATTATATTATTATTTCCCAGGTATTGTCGGTTATGTGACTATAACACACTATACATATCGGGAACAGACGAATATGGTACCGCCACGGAAACTAAGGTGAGACAAACATACTATTATTTATGACTAGCTGCCCGTCCCGGCTTCGCACGGGTAGCCTATGTTACTCAGGGTGAATGTAGCTTTCCAAAGATGAAAGAATTTTTGAAATCGGCACAGTAGTTTTTGAGTTTATTCATTACAAACATACACACAAATATACAAATCTTTCCTCTTTATAATAGTAGTGTAGATGACCTGAGTGGTTTAGTGGTCAACAGAATACCACGCAAGAGGTCCCGGGTTCGATTCCAGGCCGGGCAGACATTGAAATGATGAATTTTAATTTCTGTGACGGGTCTGGGTGTTACTATGTATACTATGTATATATTTAAAAAAGTTTATAAGTAGTATATCCGCTAAAGCTAGCACCCATAACACAAGCATATTAGTTGCTTACTTTGGGGCTAGATGGCGCTGTGTGAAATTGTCCAAAAATATTTATTTATGCTCTCTTTTTTATTTACAATCTAGCTGTTGTCCAAAATTTAATAATTTTGCTATTATTTTATGTTTTTCATCTAAATGTGTATGATATATATTTACTTAATTATTATATCTATGTACTGATATCATAAAAAATATTAAAAGTATGCTAACTATTGATATATGTTCTGTGATATTAGTAAAAGTATAGATGATCAAATATTTGGTTCAACTGGCCATTTATCTTTTTCTCCCAGGCGTTAGAGGAAGGCATCAGCCCCCGTGAGATCTGCGACAAGTACTTCGACATTCACAACTCAGTCTACCGCTGGTTCAACATCGGCTTCGACTACTTTGGTCGGACCAGCACGCCGCAGCAGACCGAGTGAGTATCCCACACTAGTTTAGCCCACTGCTGGGCAAGCGCTGAGTTCTGTGGGTCATACCACCACATCACCATCAGCCTATATATTGTCCCACTGCTGGGAACAGGCCTCTGCTCATACAGAGAAGGCATGAGCATTGATCATTACAAATATTTTAGTCCATGCATGATAATAGTTTAAAATAACATCAATGTCATTAGTCATTCACATAATGTATTATCTATGTATATAAAATGCTTTGTCCTGAATGACTGACGGATCAACGCACAGAAACTTGGAGGGTGTGTTCTTTGTATGACGTGGGCATCCGATAAGAAAGAATTTTCCGAAATTCTAACCCTAAGGGGGTGAAAAAGGGGGGCAAAGTTTGTATCAAGCTCTGTATTTTTTTTATTTGAATTATTAATTATATAGTTGTATATCCCACGCGGGAGAAGCTGCTGGCGGATAGCTAATATACATATAAACCTCTGTTGAATCCGCTATTAATGAAAACCGCATTAAAATCCGTTGCGTTGTTTGAAAGATAATATTGTCCACAGGATAGCTCAGCGCATGTTCTTGAAGCTGCGAGACAACGGGTTCGTCAGCTCGCAGTCGGTGGACCAGCTGCTCTGTACCAACTGCGACAGGTTCCTGGCTGACAGGTGAGTGCTCCTTAAGCTAGGGACTCCCAAACAGGGCTCCTCGGTACCCAAGGGCATAATAAAGTTCAAGTTAAAAGAGTATGCGTAAGAGAGAGAGAGAGACTAAATGCAAAAGTCGAATGTCGAAAGTCTAAACTCTAAACTCGTAAAGTTGGAAGTCGAAAGGCGAAAAGTTGATATTCGAAAGTCGTAAGATCTTGTCAAAATTAAAAAGTAGGTGTCAAAGTAAAGATTTTCTTTTAATGTTGGCCAGTTACATATTTTTAAAATATACATGCTACAAAATTCTGTCTATTTTTATTCACTTAGCCGGATTTCTGACAAAAAAATTAGTGGTGATGTAAATATAACGTGTGTATCCGTGTCTGTCTGTTGCACCCCAGCTCCCAAACTGATGAACCGATTTAAATACGGTTATATTTTATATAAAGCTAGAAAAAAATCGGGATGATTTAGCTTCTGGCTACCGGTTGAAAAGTTATGAGTTGTTTCACATGAAACGGCGAGAGATTTCTATTTAATGATGAATTTACATTTATCATTAAAAAAAACTTCACGTTTGTATCTGCAGGTTCATTAGGAGGACATAGCTTAGTATAGCATCGGCTTTGGCTTTGCTGTTTAATACAAAGCCTTACGGTACCTAAGAAAATACATAGAGGTGCTGGTCTCGGCTGTCCTTTGTAGATCTAAAACTGTCTTTAGAAGTAGTCAGAAGCCAGAAAGTCAGACGACCAGTCTTCTCAAATTGATATCGTGTTCCCGTTTCGTAATAACCTTCTCCAGGACCGCGCCGAGCCCTGGCAGCGCCTGTGTGCAAAACCTATGAAGCGCCTCTTTTTTAACCGACTTTAAGAATTAATTTAGATTACTCCACCAATTATGAATTGATTTTGATTATTCTTATTTGTTTGGTAAGTCATATTTCAGAGCAGTGGCGTAGCGTATCAGACTTGGGCGATCGCGATGCCTTATAGATGGTAGACTTTTCTCAAAAGAAACAAAACCTTTCGCATTTTAATAAAATAAATACTCACTATGTTGCTAGAAATTACACTATGTCGTAATCGAAGCGCGAGCGCAGCGAGCGCGAATTTTTTTAGCATGATAATTAAAGGGAATAATATTTTTCAATAAATGGTAACAAAAACAGAGTTCAAAAAGAAATAAAAATACGTACGTAATCGAAAGCGCGAGCGAAGCGAGCGCGAATTTAGTTTAGCATTATACTTATAGAATCGTTTTTCAATAAATAGTAACAAAAACAGTATCTGAAAATAAATTATTACGTAATTGAAAGCGCGAGCGAAACGAGCGCAAATTTCTTCTTTAGCAAGATGATTATGGGGAATAATATTTTTTTGATGATGCCTTGATTGATGATGTTGCAACCTATTTTATTTAGTTTCCGAAGATGGGAGAATTTTTCGCTAGTTTATAATTAAGAGGTTGGCTAATCAGATTTTGGGGGCCCTTCTAGCTTTTGGGCCCCGGGGCACTGGCCGGCTAGCCCCTGGCAGCTACGCCTCTGCTCAAGCTTTGATTTAAGTGATAACTGTAACAAATTAAAGCTTATGTTGCTTTTCCGCAAAAACAATGAAATCTTCGTACATTCAGTGTAGGTTTATGTAATACTTAGGAGAGCTAGCCTAAGCCTATAGAATCTTTTCTGTTCCATTGAAACTACTCAACATTTTTACTTTTGTAATTTTTTTGGTTCTTTCGCTCGTTAAAATTGGGGAGTCCTCGGTGACCACATTTTGCTCGCGTCGCATCTCATCGGATTGCGTTGATAAACTCATCCACGGCACGGCTTTTGTAATAAATTAATCGCCTATTGTAGCGACTGCAGTGGTTCTTTTGATTTTAATCCAGAGCTCGTAATTCATGTAAACTAAAACCCGAAAGTAAACAGTGGGTTAATTCAAATAGTGTAAAATTAAAGCACAATCATAAATATTGTTTTGGGAGACTTGTATCTACTTAGTCATCGATGCTCAACTATGAGCAGTGCCGGTTTTACCCCCATCAGCGCCCTGGGCGAGATTTTCGCGGCGCCCCGTAACTGCAATTTAAACCCATACGGAAAAAAACCGGCCAAGTGCGAGTCGGACTCGCGCACCGAGGGTTCCGACCTTTGGAAAGAATCGGCGTCGTCGTGATCAATACAGGAAAAGTTTTTAACCAGTGCGCAATTCTTTTTGGTGGTTCGGTATCAGTAATAGAACACATATCTATGTTTTGCTCATTTTTTTTTTCACTCGTGAGTCGTGTCCTATTATGAAATAAGTAAAACATGGGCATAATATTTTCGTAATAGCACTACACTGCCTAGACATGCGAGAGCGAGTTCACGAGTACAATACGACTCAGCTGATATCTACGCATAAGCCGACCAGCGAGTTTTTAACAAATTAAGTTGTTAACTGAATATTTTTCGTAAACGATAACTTTTTTTTAGTACTAAGACCTAACAAACTGAAACATAACGAAAAAAAAATATACGTGTTTGTTAAAAAGTGTTTAAGTTTATTTTACAGACAGACGGTCATAGCGAAACTATAAGCGGGGTGTCCACTATAAATACCAAAAATAGTTCTCTGACTTTTCCATGATCATTCTACCACATTTCCCTGACCCAATATTGTCGTCTTGTGGAAAACATTATATTATTTTGTTTTTAACGAGAGTATTATGTATACATTGGACTATTTATGTTAAAGTTTAGACCAGTGACAATTTGTAAAAACAAAAGACATATTACCTGTTTTTGGAGTTAAAAACCATAAATAGCAAGCCAAGAAAACACCAGAGCAATATGAGTAAGAGCGCGAGCGAAGCGAGCGCGAATTTTTTTTAGCAATATGAGCCTCAATATTGATAGGAATCATATTTGTATTTCATGATTGTTACTCTTCCCTGAAATTCCGTGACCACCTATTGCTTCCCTGATTTTCCAAATAGTGGACACTCTGATTTATAAGGTTTCCTTGTCGCCTACGGAACCCTAAAAACAGTAATATAGTAAGGTGAGAAAAAATCAGAGGAATAAGAGTTAGAGCGCGAATTTTTTTAAGTAATAGGAGCAACATAATAATCCTAATATTATAAATGCGAAAGTAACTCTGTCTGTCTGTTTGTCGCGATTTCACGCCAAATCTACTGAACCGATTTTAATGAAATTTAGTACACAGATAGTCTAGAGCCTGAGAAAGGACATAGGCTACTTTTTACCCGGCTACGCGAAGGAATTCCCTCGGGATGCGGGTGAAACCGCGGGAAATAGCTAGTAACAATATTATAATAATTGTATGCTTCATTTTTGGGGGTCCCCATGACAATGGGGACTCTGGGCACGGGCCCCGAGTGCCCGAGTTTATGGCAAAGACGATACTGGAGGGGTACCAAAACGCCCATTCTCCTTTGCCGGAAAATTTACGGCAACTTTTTTCTTGACAACTTTTGCATTCTAAGGTCAATAACGCGGAAAAACCTGAAATTGATAGACATTTGATGAAAAATTCAAGGAAAGTTTTGTAAAGGAAATTTTGAAAAGCAAACTATGGTATTAGGTATTAGGGTAAGTAGGCCTCAAAGAGTG
Source organism: Pyrrhia umbra (assembly GCA_963891755.1). Classification (NCBI taxonomy): domain Eukaryota; kingdom Metazoa; phylum Arthropoda; class Insecta; order Lepidoptera; family Noctuidae; genus Pyrrhia; species Pyrrhia umbra. The sequence continues at coordinate 6,275,825 of OY982944.1, forward strand.
AGAAGATATAAAAAGGGCGCCCGCGGCGCCCCTTCCGATCCGGCGCCCTGGGCGGTCGCCCCACCGCGCCCTACCCTAACGCCGCTACTGACTATGAGATAATATGTTGATAAGTGACAAAAATAATATTAAAAACTGGCGCTAGCATTTCATTCGGCGCCCCTACTGCCCTGGCGCCTGTGTGCGCCGCACACTTCGCACACAGGGGCGGCGCGGCCCTGACCTTCTCCCGAAGAGAGAATTTGAGTGAAATCTCACCTTATTACCCAGGTTCGTGGAAGGCACCTGTCCCTACCCGGGCTGCGGGTACGAGGGGGCTCGCGGCGACCAGTGCGACAAGTGCGGCAAGCTCATCACCGCCACCGAGCTGCTGCAGCCCCAGTGCAAGCTGTGCGGCCACCCGCCCAGCGTGCGGCCCAGCCAGCAGCTGTTCATTGAGCTGGGACAGGTATGTTACACAGTGGCCCATGCTGGCTGGTACAGTTACACCTACCACCGAGCTGCTGCAGCCCCAGTGCAAGCTGTGCGGCCACCCGCCCAGCGTGCGGCCCAGCCAGCAGCTGTTCATTGAGCTGGGACAGGTATATTACACAGTGGCCCATGCTGGCTGGTACAGTTACACCTACCACCGAGCTGCTGCAGCCCCAGTGCAAGCTGTGCGGCCACCCGCCCAGCGTGCGGCCCAGCCAGCAGCTGTTCATTGAGCTGGGACAGGTATGTTACACAGTGGCCCATGCTGGCTGGTACAGTTACACCTACCACCGAGCTGCTGCAGCCCCAGTGCAAGCTGTGCGGCCACCCGCCCAGCGTGCGGCCCAGCCAGCAGCTGTTCATTGAGCTGGGACAGGTATGTTACACAGTGGCCCATGCTGGCTGGTACAGTTACACCTACCACCGAGCTGCTGCAGCCCCAGTGCAAGCTGTGCGGCCACCCGCCCAGCGTGCGGCCCAGCCAGCAGCTGTTCATTGAGCTGGGACAGGTATGTTACACAGTGGCCCATGCTGGCTGGTACAGTTACACCTACCACCGAGCTGCTGCAGCCCCAGTGCAAGCTATGCGGCCCAGCCAGCAGCTGTTCATTGAGCTGAGACAGGCTGACAGGCATGCTGGCTGGTTACTACAAAGTGGCCCATATTGGCTTTGTGCATTTGCACACAATGGCCCAAGATGGCTATATACACAGTGGTCCCTTGCTTATCTTTTTTTTTTCTTTCTCCGGATAGGAAATCATTAAATGACTTCTCCCGCTATGTGCGTAGCGGGAGGGAGGGTCATCCATGTTCCTTCCTCAGCCCTTTGTATTCCGGTGGCGGGGTAACTCTTTCGATCATCCCACAGCTCCTTTGCTTGTCTTGATTGTAATGTTGTCTCCCCCACAGCTAGAGCCGTCTATCCGCACGTGGATCAGCAGCACAGAGAAGCACTGGTCCCCGCCCGCGCGCGCGGTGTCTCGCGCGTGGATGCGCGAGCCGCTGCGCGCGCGAGCTGTCACCCGCGACCTCAAGTGGGGGGTGCCCGTGCCGGTGGAGGGGTTCACTAACAAGGTACGATCGTAACATAATTATGTCGTCTTCCAATAATTGTGTGTAGGCAGATTAATTCTGCGTTATAGAACTTACGTTTTACTATAGACGATTACTTTATTAATAAGTTGGCTTAATCTACGTTCTGGTAAATAAAGACATTCACAATAACATTATCATTATACCTACTATAACCATTTGAAAAGCAATCTTATTCTCGGAATAAAATTAATTTATCTGCCGTAGACCAAAATGGGCATCCTTCTTTAGTCTTCAAGTTTTTTAATACACAGTTTATTTTAAGTAACTCGTTTTTTTACTTTTATTCTGTTTAGAAAATAAAAGTTTAAATTTTGTTTTAATTTATTTAATTTTGTACTTTTAAGTATAAGCAGCTTAACTTGTTTAGTAAGATAATGGTTGCCCTCTTCGTATAAGCTCCCAAGCTACAGCCTTGCCTGGTTTGGAGCTAAATTTTAAAACATGTTTTGTATATTTTTGGAAACTAAAATTATTATAAATGTCATCGCAGGTGTTCTACGTGTGGTTCGACGCTCCTATCGGCTACCTGAGCATCACGCAGAACGCGACCAAAGAGTTCGAGAAATGGTGGAAACCTGACAAGGAGTATGATGTGAGCAACTTATTATACCTGTACAGGGGCACGGGGGTCTGAGGGTGGACTTTCGGACAAATGATAATATTTTCTTCACTTTTAAAATATATCATTAAAATTAAAGACATACGTTTCAAGAATTTAAAAGAAAACAATGGTACTCAGCTGCATTCAGAAAAAAATACGTTTCAAGAATGTTTTACAAGAAGAAAAAAGGGTTTTGCCAGACGCACACATTTGTACCTTAAACTTAATGTTGCCATCAACAATACCAACATTTTGATGTGGAACATGTCTTAGCGCGCCTTGGCTGTAAAATGCCGTGACGGCAAATGGCATGTCGGTTGCTCCCGGTTGTCATTTGTAGATCTTTGACAGTCGTTACGGGTAGTCAGAAGCCAGAAAGTCTGACAACCAGTCTTACCAAAGGGTACCGTGTTACCCGGTAACTGGGTTATGGAGATCAGATAGGCAGTCGCTCCATGTAAAACACTGGTACTCAGCTGCATCCGGTTTAGACTGGAAGCCGATCCCAACATAGTTGGGAAAAGGCTAGGCAGATGATGAAGATGGAGTTTCCAACGTATGCGATGGTGAACCCCGTATCTTGGTGTTTTGCAGGTGAAGCTATACCAGTTCATGGCTAAGGACAACGTACCGTTCCACTGCATCATGTTCCCGGCCACGCTGATGGGAGTCAACGAGGGTCACGTACTCGTCACGCATCTCTACGCCACAGGTAAACTGTACTGGTATTTTTAATCGACTTCAAAAATGGAGGTACTGTATTTGCACTATGTTTGGTCGTGTGTCAAGGATTTTCTCGAAAACTATTGATCCAATGTTTCGTTTGTACCAGCTAACCTGCAAGCGCTTCGCGAGCGGTGGTGTCTTGATGCTTGCAGGTTAGCTGGTACAAATTTTTATTTTTTTAGAAGTTTTTAGTACTTATATAATATATTGTTGAATACTAGCCAATGGTTGTATAAAAATTACTGCAAAAGATACAGCCTTTCATAATAACACCATTCGTCTTATAAGCCTCTTTTAGCGATCAACCCGACGCAAAAAGAAGGGTGTTATGTCCGTCTGTCTGTGGCATAGTAGCTCTAAAACGGATGGACCGATTTCGATGCAGTTTTTTAAATTTCAAAGCCAGTTTCCTTGCGGTGGTTCTTAGTCTCAATTATTGTACGCCGAATATGGCAAAACATGTTGAACCAACTATACCTAACTTAATTCCATCTATATGTGCATATCAATGTATCATCTCATAAATATTTATACAAATAAAGGCATCTTTATCTTAGCAATGTTTGGTTAATAGCGGTCCAGCAGTGTAAGAGTATCAGCTCTTTTCCAAAATGATGTAAGGCATATTTTATTTGTCACGTCAAAATGATGTTAGACAGAAAGAGACAAAACACTTAGACAGCTTAAAAAGGTTTATTTCTCTAATGGTGTTACTATGAATAAGATGGATTTTTTTTTTTATTAAAAATCATCAAAATATTTCGCAGAATACTTGAACTATGAAGACGGCAAGTTTTCGAAATCTCGAGGTGTTGGTGTTTTCGGAACAGATGCCCAGGTAACCTACATTCTTAGACGGAGATTACACGCTCATTCTGGCGTCAGTAAAGTCTGTGATCTTGATCACGTATATACTGATGGCTGAATGATGGATTGACAGGTGGTATTAGACGGTAAGTCAGACTGACGATCAGTCCAACCCAAAACTTCTACGCGTTAGCACGCATAATTTGCGTTAGGTATGGATTTTAATCAGAAAAAACCGGCCAAGTGCGTGTCGGGCCACACGCAGTAGGGTTCCGTAGTAGGTCTTAGTTAGTCGACTATAACTCTGTAACCGGTGGAGCCTACTTAACCGTGATAGTTTTCATTGTAAATTCATTACATGTACTAAGTCTGTGATTTTTTACATTTCTAGAGACAGCCATTCAAAAGTTAGAGGGAGGATGCTCGTATCGAACAAAAATTTGCACTTATAGCTAAATATTTCGCCAATGGCTCACTTAAGCGAAAAATGGTCTTAACACACCTATACCTACGCCACACGAAGGTGTACGCGATAAAAAAATATGCATCCCCACTTTACGTGTTTGGGAGCTATCCTAAAAAAAGTCATTTAACCACTTTCTCGGCGTGATCAATATACATATCCACAGGTACCAAATTTCAGCTTTCTAGTAACAAGAACCTCGGAGCTATGCCGCGGACAGACAGACAGACAGAAGGACATGGCGAATCTATAAGGGTTCCTTGTCGGATTACGGAACCCTAAAAAAGCTTGTCAAGCGTCAGTCTCACCAGACTGACAAAAATTATTAAAATATTTAAATAACCATCATTCTGGACCATCAATCCATCAGTCTGCGCGTATACAGTCAGTTTCCCGTCATTCTGACATCAATCATGGACTTTACTGACGCCAGAATGAGCGTGTAATCTCCGTCTTACAAACTTAAATTTTGTTGTCCCAATGGCGCCCAACGTGGGACTGGTTGGGTTTTGTTGTCCCACGATTCAGAAAGTGGCGCCCAACCAGTCCCACGTTGGGCGCCACTTTCTGAATCGTGGAACAAATTTTGATGAAATCGATATGGACATAGCTTGATTCCTGGTTTATTTCCGCCAACTACCTGACACCGTACTGATGTGTTAAAAAATTTAAAAACCCACAAAGCGATATCGGTCCTACCCGGGATTCGAGCCCAAAATCCCTTTGACAGCAGACTCGTTTGCCATCACTAGACCAATAAGGAATTGTGAATATGTTTATTTTCTAGGACACAGGTATACCTTCAGATGTGTGGCGGTTCTACTTGGCCAGCATACGACCTGAGACCTCCGACTCCAGCTTTAGTTGGACAGAACTTGGCACCAGGTGAGATTACCATCATCATCATCAGCCTATATATTGTCCCACTGCTAGGCACAGGCCTCTTCTCATACAGAGAAGACATGAGCATTGATCACCACGCTTGCTCAAGGCGGATTGGCGATTTCAGACTTTTTAGTCTCAAGTTTCCTCACGATGTTTTCCTTCACCGTTAGTCAGTGGTGTCTAAAATAAATTTAGAAAGTACATATGACTTTTGAAAAGTCACATTGTTACTTGCCAGGTTTCGAACCTGCATCTCGTGTGCGAGTGTGCAGGTTCGAAACCTGGCAAGTAGGCCACAACTTATTATGACAAAACAATTTATACATATAAAATGCTTTGTCCTGAATGACTGACGGATCAACGCACAGCCTAAACCGCTGATCGTAGATCTGAAACTTGGAGGGTGTGTTGTTTGTATGACGTAGGCATCCGATAAGAAAGGATTTTCCGAAATTTTACCCCTAGGGGGTAAAGTTTGTATGATACTGTAATTTTTAATTTGAATTCGTATAGCCCATGCGGGCAGAGCCGCTAGCGGAAAGCTAGTCTATAATATTGTTCAATGAAATGCATGTAAACTTTAAAATAGTGTTAATAAAAATGGAGCACAAATACAACAAAAAAACAGAAAATTACAGAAAATTCTTATACGTAAAAGGAAACGGAAATGAGCCCGGTGTTGCCAATTTGTAATGTTAGTGTTGCAATCACAATAAAAAATATTGCCAACACACTAACAGCCGGTTGCATCAAATTTTATCATTTTTACTTTAAACTTTTACGAAAATCACAAAATGTGATATCTGTTAAAATAACGCTATTAATATCTTTTATGTTATCAATACATAGATATAATAATTAAGTAAACATATATCATAAATATTAAGAAGAAAAACATAAAATAATAGCAAAATTATTCTATTTTATCCTCCATTTTGACAGATCTTGAATGACAGTTCTTCCGTTTCACGTATAAGTAGCCTGATATTTTTTTGATGCAACCCTCTGTATATGTTAATTTAGTATTGAACAAATATTATTCCCTACACTTGACAGAAATAATTCGGAGCTTCTGAATAACCTGGGTAACTTCTGTCATCGGTCGTTGAGTTTCTGCGCAAGCGCATACAAGGGACTAGTGCCCGACCTCGCGCTCGAACAGACTGACTATGAGCTCATAGCTCTCGTTAATAGAGAGGTTGTTGGTGAGTTAAACTAATTTGAAATATTTTTTTTGTCTACGAAAGCCAAATTTTTGAGGAAGTTAATCTAAGGACAGATCAAGATAAAACATAATTTAAAAAAAAACATTGTATCCTGAAAAAAGTTTTAAGACATTTTGTGTAGTCTGTTCTAATTGATTTTACGCAAAATGTAAACAAAATCTTAACCTATTTCGTTCAAATTTTCCCACATCTATACTAATATAATAAAGCTGAAAAGTTTGTTTTTTTGAACGCGGTAATCTCAAGAACTACTGGACGGATTAAAAGAAATCTTTCAGTGTTAGATAGCCCATTTATCATGGAAAGCTATAGGCTATATATCATCACGCTAAAATCAAAAGGAGAGGAGCATCAATGAAGAATGTTTCAAAATCGCGGGTTGAAGTTAGCGATACGATAACCCAAAGTTACTATTCCACGCGGACGAAGTCGCGGGCAGAAGCTAGTAGATAAATAAAATGGCATTATATGATGAGTTTAGATGTTTAGAGCATGAAATTGTCATAAATGCGCCATCCTTACGCTATTCTGTTAATTACTGTGGCAGAATTAGAACAAAATAGGTTACGACTTTGTTTACATTAAAGTTATAATATTAGTAAGGATTAAGGCCAAGCTTAAGGAATCTACGAAGTTAAGCTACAACACCAAGGTCAGTAAAAAGATGGGCAACCGACTAACCACCTTCGTACCCTCAGCCTACGTCCAGCATATGGAGAAAGGCCGTCTCCGGGAGGCGCTACGTCACGTGCTGTCGGTGTCCCGGCTGGGCAACCAGCACATGCAGGCGCAGCAGCCCTGGGTGCTGCTGAAGGGGTCTGATGATGAGAAGTGAGTATTTTTTTTTGTTGTATGACATCTCACAGGTCAACCTAGAAGGTTGTCGACTGACGAACCGGGCTTGCCTGTGAAGTGCCTTAAATGAATTTAGGGCCTCCAGCCAGGGCTTAACGTACAAAACTAAGCGACTACACGCTAAGGGCACCCCCTAGTGGGGTACGGGCCTCGGCTTAGGGCGTCGCTGGGGGAGGACAGCAAGGGACAGGCTGGATCAGAATATATGATTATTATAATCGGGAATTTTAAAGCTATTAGCTCAGCTCGCGGGCCAGCTGTCACACCTGTTTTGAAGTCGGTTAGAAATAGGCATGATAATAAATAATGTTGCAACTAATTGATTTAATTATGACTACATAGTATAAAACTTCACTCAACACTTAACTTCACTTAACACTTCCCTCCGCGCGCGCGCACGGTGCAGTGGTGACCTATATCGCTGCTGTTTATAATTACGATTATCGTGTCCCGTGATCATTTCCCGGCTCGTGAGTTGTATCTTGTTGTGTGCTATTGTGCTGAGTGCAGGTATTGTAAGTTTTTGAACGTGTTTACTTCCATTTTTACTGGAAATACATTAAAACTTCGGCTATCGGTAAGTGATTTATATTTTCTCGGTGAGGGTGGCGCGAAATATTTCTTTTCGTCCGTTTCTTTGTTTTTTACGTTTTGCTTAATTGTTTTTAACTCGATAAACTTAAATTATATAAACAGTAATAAACGTAAATTTTATTAAGTATGTCAACCAATAATGACGATCCGCCCGATCGCGGCGGGCAAATATTTCGAAGACAAATAACTACACCCAGGTCGCCGACCTCCGTTAATTCCAAGCGTTTGTTCAGTGAAATATCACCTTCGTGTATTTCGCCCGATGATAGGTCCAAGCGGCTCCAAACAAATGACTCGGTTGTAAACACCTCACCAATACTTAACATCAGCGACGCGAGTAATGCCGACTATTGCGACTTAGTTTCTGAGGCATCAGCATACCTGTCTAAAATAAACGAACTTGTCAATGATCAAGGGTCCCGTATAAATATTGCCAATAAATCCGCTATCATGGACATGACTCAGCGAGTTACTGCCATCGTTTCATTATTAGCAATAAAGTCATCTTGCACTGAAACGAAATTAGCCCAAACAGAACGCGAATTAGAAAAAAATAAACTAAACCCACCCAATAACATTACGAAAAATGAAAATAATAAAGTGTCGTACGCGGAATCGTTAAAACTTCGTTTACCGAAGGTAGCTCCCGTGATGGAATCGCGCGCGCCGCTGCCGTGTGTCGTTGCATATCCGACCACGGAGCGCACAGCTGATTATGCGTCATCGTCCGCGACTAAACAAGCGTTAATGAAAGCGATTCAACCTAGTAATGACGGTTTCCAAATCGTAGCCGTGAAAAAAACTGCTAACTCCGGTGTTGTCTTACGTGTTGCGAATGAAAATCAATTAAAAAAATTAGAATCCGTTAATGCTATTAAAGCCGCCGGTTTACGATTAGAAAAACCAAAGGGCCGCCGCCCCCGTATATTAGTCAAAGACGTACCTTCTTCAATGGAAGACAGCGCGTTTTTGGTCGCGTTATACCGCCAAAATATTAAAGACGAGTTGCCAATCAAGGAGGATGATTTTATAAAGTCCACTAAAATAATACGTCGACGTTTTTTAGATAACGTTCGTAAATGGATAGGAATAGAAATAGAATCCACGGTACGGAAGCATTTAGTGTCCACCAAGGATAAATTATTTATTGATTGGGCTACTTGCCGTTTTATTGATGATGTAGAAGTAGTTCGGTGCCTGCATTGTCAACAGTTCGGTCACGTTAAAAAACACTGCGTGAATAAAACACCCACCTGTGCTAATTGTTCCGAGGCACACGAAACAAAAGATTGTCCTCACAAAGACAACTCAAACTACATACCTACTTGCGTGGCGTGCAAACGTTTCAAAAAACCCTATAATCACCGTTGCGGGGCCCAAGAGTGTAGCACATATAAACTTAAACTCGAACAACTAATCCTAAACACAAACTACTAAAAGGATGGATAGTTTAATAATAGGTCAGTTAAACCTTCACAACGATAGGGTCGCGACGTCCGAGTTAGATAAATTAGTAATCGATTACAAATTAGATATAGTACTAATACAAGAACAATATCAAAACGCGAAATTACGGCATAAAGTAGTTCAGCTGGATTGCAAAGCACGAGCCGGAATTTATGTGTCGCGTTCATCTAACTTCACTGTAACGTCATTGCGCAACCTTACGACGCCTCACTGTGCCGTCGCGGAGGTCTCAGCTGCCTCTTTTAGAGTTTACGTTGTGAGCTGTTACTTTCAGTATTCAGATCCTGTTGCTCCTCATATACACAACCTTCGACACGTCCTGCGGTCACTTGCGGGCTGCAAAATTATCATAGGCGCTGACGTTAACGCGTCATCGTCTCTCTGGTATGGCAAAGTTCGGTCCACGGACCGCGAACGGCGTTGCGCTGTTGAAGACTTTATTGCTGAGATGAACCTGGCAATTCATAATACCCCCGATGCACCACCTACTTTTTGCAGCCAAATGGGCGAGTCTTCTATCGACGTCACACTTTCTAGTGCAGACGTTCAGTTGGATAGGTGGCGTGTACTACCGGACGCGTCTTGTAGTGATCATCGCCTGATCGTGTACGAGTTTGTACCTATGTTGCCTCAAGGTCCAGTACATATTGGTGGTACTTTTAGATATAAATGTAAAGGTGCAGATTGGGAATTTTTCAGTTCTCTCTTTGCTTCCCACGTCAAAGACTTCACTCTCGACGGGCTGTCAGCGGAAGAAAGTGCTGAACTAATGTCAGACACGTTCACTTACTGTGCTGACATTGCCATTGGTCGTGGATCTCTGACCAATATTCGTAGATGTGATTGGTGGAGTGATTATCTATGCGAACAGCGTAAAATTTTTCGAAGAGCTCGTAGACAACTCAAGAAGCTTAAAAAGCGTCAAATAACCGATGATACCTTTACTCTTGCTTTACAGACATTTAAAGTTGCCAAGTCACGCTACAGAGCATCGGTAGAAAAATCTAAGGGCGATCTACTGCGTAAAGTTGTTGAAAAACTAGATAAGGAAGGTCCGTGGTCTCCTTTGTATCATGAGTTTAAAGCGAATAGATCAGTCGATTTTGCGTTTATTCAAAACATAAAAGTTAATAATATACATTCTACGGGCATTGAAGACACAACGGAAATCCTACTGAATACTCTTATACCTGATGATATTCCTGAAAATGACAACGACTACCATCAACAGATCAGAGCGTGGGCTGCAGTGGCACCTGAATCACCAGCGTCAGACCTTCCATCTTCTGACGAATTTGTAAATGTTGTCAAAAGACTACCTGTTAATAAAGCATCAGGGGAAGATAAAATATCTAATAGAATGATTAAGGAAGCGTGTAAAACAGCGGGTGACGCCATTTTAACTGTTTATAACCGTTGTATTGCGGAAGGCATTTTCCCTCGTATATGGCGTAGTGGCTTTATACGAATTATTCCAAAAAGCGGTGACAAGCCCCCGGACGACCCTAAGTCGTACCGGCCTATAACACTATTACCTTCTTTAGGAAAAATTCTTGAGCGCCTTATAGTTCCACGTTTGCTGCCAGACGGGCCAAAATTCCATAACAATCAATTTGGCTTTACTTTAGGAAAATCTACGGTAGACGCAGCACTCTCTGTCAGAAAGATAGTTAATTCATCTGAACATAAATACGTGGTTGGGATCTTCCTCGATATCTCTGGGGCTTTTGATAATGCTTGGTGGCCAATGTTACTACTAAAGCTTAAAACCCGCGGTTGCTACCGAAACATCTATACTCTCATTCGCTCGTACTTCAATCATGGTTCCGCGAAACTTAAACTCGGGCATCATTCTACGTCGAAAGCACTAACCATGGGATGTCCTCAGGGCTCAGTTATCGGTCCATACTTATGGAACTTAGGTTTTGATGATTTCCTCGCGATTCCGCTTCCATGCGGCTGTACCTTAACCGGTTACGCGGACGATGGCCTTCTGCTCATACAGTCAAGTACTCGGGCTGGACTAGAGGCTTTGGCTGACACATGCCTACGTCTAATATCTCAGTGGGGTGATCGAAACCGTTTAACCTTTGCACCGCAAAAAACCTATCAGCTTTTACTAAAAGGAAATCTTAAATCGTGGCCTTCTATTAAATTTAACAACGTTCCCGTGAAACGAAAAGAGTCAGTGTGCTATCTCGGTCTCGTTCTAGAAAGAAATTTTACATTTATTGACCATATAAATACCGTCGGTGAAAAAGCTAAAAAGAACTTTTATGCTTTAACGCGAATATCTAAAGCTACTTGGGGCCTGTCATTTCTAACATTAAAAACGATCTATGGGGCTACTTACCTAGGTTGTATGTGCTACGGGGCACCTGTTTGGGCCGATAGGGCCACCATAGGGGCGGTACGACGTAAATTACTTCAGAGCCAGCGCTTGGCATTGATATTTCTTTGTAAAGCGTATAGAACAGTTAGTACTGAAGCCCTACCGGTACTTGCGGGTGTACTTCCGGTCGATCTTGAAGTACAACGACGTGCGGCAATGTATTATAATACAAGAGATAATATAAATTCGGACTTTTTAACGCAACGCGATCGTGACAAGATCTCCAGATTATTTAAACCACAGACTGACGTCTGGGAGGAACTTTTATCCGAATGGCAATGTAGGTGGGAAAATTCCATCAAGGGTCGTCATCTCTACCAGTTCTTTCCGTCCGTTCGTGAGCGGCTGACTAGGACTTGGCTGGAGGTGGATCACTGTGTTGCCCAATTTCTCACAGGTCATGGCAACTTTAAGAGTAAATTATTTTCCTTCAAGCTTGTTGCATCGCCCTTGTGTCAGTGTTCTACATCAGACTGTGGATATGAACAATCTGCACATCATATCTTATGGGAGTGTGCTCTTTGGCAAAATGAACGTAATATTATGTTAAAAAGTATACAAGTTACATCTGGAGTTGTTTACTATACGGACCTTGTGGAAACTAGAACAAATTTCCGTGCGTTCAAGCGTTTTTGCCATACCTATTATTGGAATCAAGTGTAACAGCTCACTAGGACCCACTAAATGTAAATTATATTCCGTGGTGCTAGGCAACTGGGCTTCACCCAGTTGTTAAAAGTCCCTTTGTGCTAATTGGCCTAACTCTTTACTTCTGTCTCCTGCTTGATATGGAGGGAAGTGGAAACTATGATTATTCCTACTCCTCCACTATCTTTTTCTGATTAAATTCGTTGCGGGTTCCAAGACAGTAAAAAAAAAAATCTCTCTGGGACTCGTCGAGCTTCATTGCCTCGACGTTTTCTTGTGGTCGCCACTGTTGATTCTGGCTTTCAGGAGTTGCAGTGGTTGGGAATGTGTGGCGGGCTTGTCCCAAAAAAAAAAAAAAAAAAAATAGTATAAAACAAAGTCGCTTTCTCTATTCCTATATCCCTATGTATGCTTTAATCTTTAAAACTACGCAACGGATTTTGATGCGGTTTTTTTTAATAGATAGAGTGATTAATGAGGAAGGTTTTAGTATATAATTTGTCAAGATTTTGTATCCATTAGCTAAAATATCGCGGGCGAAGCCGCTGGCGGGAAGCTAGTTCTTAGTTCTATCCTAATTAAAAACAGTACGACAGTCTTCCGAACATCTATTTTTGTCCAACAGTAATATTTATTTATATTGTAACTAGCTGATCCCCGCACCCGGGTAAAAATTATGCCTCTGTCCTTTCTCAGGCCCTAGACCAGGGGTCTCCAAACTTTGAAGCCTTGGGGCCATAATATTTTTTTCGGTATGTTGCAAGGGCCATAACAATTTTAATTTTTCTGCCCACCTAAGCAAACATAGGCTTTTATTGCATTTCTATTAATATTGATTGTGTATTGTGACACGTAACGACATCTAGTGTCGAGTAGTGATACTATGTACTGTTCTAGGTACTATCTATTTCAGCTTACACAGAATGACATATCATTCTGTGTTTTCATTCTCTTCCATTCAACTTATCACAGCAATAGTAACAACAGTAAAACATTGGCTGTCGTGGGCCAGATTGATGTCACTAGTCATAAGCTGTCGCGGGCCGGATTGATGGCAGTGGCGGGCCGGATTTGGCCCACGGGCCGTAGTTTGGAGACCCCTGCTCTAGACTATCTGTGTACTAAATTTAATTTAATTCGGTTCAGTAGTTTTGGCGTGAAAGTGCGACAGACAGACAGACAGTTATAATATTGTATTTATTCTACATCACACTTAAATATTCCAGGAAGCGTGGAGGGACAGCCATAGGGCTCTGCTGTCAGCTAGTAGCCCTGCTGTGTGCGTTGCTGTCTCCTTACCTGCCTGAGACGGTGAGGAAGCTGAGGGAACAGCTCAACTTGAAGCAAGAAACGCTGCGGATAAACCCTGAGTAAGTCATCAGTCAGGTACAACACACTTAACCGGCGGCCCACGGGCCTTTGTGATTGGCCCACATTGAGTTACAAAATTCATCATCTGCCTAGCCTTTTCCCAACTATGTTGGGGTCGGCTTCCAGTCTAAACCGGATGCAGCTGAGTACCAGTGTTTTACATGGAGCGACTGCCTATCTGACCTCCACAACCCAGTTACTGGGTAACACGGCACCCCTTGGTAAGACTGGTTGTCAGACTCTCTGGCTTCTGACTAACCGTAACGACGACTATGACAAAGATGGTCACCCATCCACGGACCGACCGCGCCAAGCGCAGCTTAAGGTGTGATATCGGTCGAACCGTGCGGCTGTTACTTAGCCGCGAGCTCCACATTGAGTTACAAAATTGTAAACCATTTTAAATTGCGCTTCCATCAGATAAACTGTGGGATCACCGCGTAAGTTTAACAGGTAAGTACTTCATGTAAATAATAAAATAGGCAACTAGTGAAGAGGACCGTATCAACATTTCTGAGGAAAACTTATTAAGTTTTTTATTTAAACCTAAAAAAATGTCTTACGGCCCGCGATACCAAGACTGAAACGTTTTTGTGGCCCCGTAATAAAAAGGTTGAGTATGGCTGGCTTAACATGAACCTCTTTTAGAAAGTGTTTGTTATGTTTTTTAATGCAGTGGCGATCCGAGGGAAGGCGGGGGAGGGGGGGTACAGGGGACATGTAACTTATATATGCATACTTTAATATTAAAAACAATTTCAGATTAATATCTATCATAACATAATCTTGTTGAAAAATGATGCCGCACGGGTCGACCGATCAAAGGTTAAGCTGCGCTTGGGGCGGTCGGTCCGTGGATGGGTGACCATCTATGTCATAGCGAGACTCCTCCATGCCTCGGAAAGCACGTTAAGCTGTTGGTCCGGTTATCATTTGTAGATCTTTGACAGTCGTTACGGGTAGTCAGAAGCCAGAAAGTCTGACAACCAGTCTTACTATGGGATATCGTGTTATCCGGTAACTGGGTTGTGGAGGTCAGATAGGCATTTGCTTCATGTAAAACACTGGTACTCATCTGCATCCGGTTTATACTGGAAGCAGACCCCAACATAGTTGGGAAAAGGCTAGGCAGATGATGGTAAAATGTTTTTTTTTCGCCAGAAACCCATCATTACTCCAATACCTGCCATCAGGGCATGTGATCGGCAAGCCAGAGCCGCTGTTCGCCAAGATAGATGCCGATGTACTGGACAAGCTGCGAGCCAAGTACGCCGGCACTCAGAGCCAGAGAGCTAGCAAGGTCAGACAGAGATATTTTTATATATTACTAGCTTCTGTCTGCGACTTCGTCCGCGTGGAATAGTGCTGCTCCGCTCCTATTGGTTTTAGCGTGATGATATATAGCCTATAGCCTTCCTCAATAAATGGGCTATCTAACACTGAAATATTTTTTTAAATCGTACCACTAGTTCCTGAGATTGGCGCGTTCAAACAAATAAACAAACTATTTAGCTTTATTTTATAGATATAGATATTTTAGTGATATAGTCGTGGTGGTCTAGTGGTTAAGGCACATGCATCTCGTGTACGGGTTTGACACCTGGCAAGTACCAATGTGACTTTTCTGAAGTTATATGTACTTTCTAAGTATATCTTAGACGTCACTGACTAACGGTGAAGGAAAACATCGTGAGGAAACCTGGACTTAAAAGTCTGAAATCGCCAATCCGCCTTGAGCAAGCGTGGCGATCAATGCTCATGCCTTCTCTGTATGAGAAGAGGCCTGTGCCCAGCAGTGGGATGTTTTTTTTTTTAATTTTGAGTTAGCATCTTATCGGATATTGCTATAATGCTATTTGTGTTTAATTAATGGTGACGACATTTGTCTAATAAGAAAATAATAAAGAGGAGCTCGTGGCTAAGTAATAGACGCACGGGTCGACTGATCAAAGGTTAAGTTAATTTTAAGTGCACACTATTTGCAGATGATATTTCCATAGTAGTACCTGAGTATACTAAAGATTTTTCTGATTACAAAGAAACACTTAACAGCACAATAGAAAACGTAGCAAGTTGGCTCAGTGATAACAACCTCACAGCTAACATATCTAAAACTAAAATCATCCAGTTTAGAAACTACAATAGCAAAACCCAAAATTTAGAAATAAATTACCGCGGCCAGAAAGTTGAGGAAATCGATGAAGCAAAGTTTTTAGGGATTTTCCTTGAATTTGTGGACATTGTAATTGGAAAGCGCAGGTAAATAATGTTTGCAAACGTATTAATAGGTTTGTGTATGCTCTGAGAAAGATACGTAAACTCGCATCTGAGAAAACTGCACTATTAGCATACCACGGATACGTAGGCTCAATCCTTAGGTATGGAATTTTAATATGGGGTAATTCGGTAGACATAAATAGAGCATTTATATCCCAAAAAAAGTGTATCCGGGCAATAAGTGGTATTAGTCCAATGGAATCCTGTAGACCGTTCTTTAAAAAATTTAAAGTGCTCACAATAACATGCCTGTATATATTTGAAGTCGGGGTATTCGTTAAAAAACATGGTAGGTTATTCAAAAAAGTTAGCGAAACCAAAAAGTATATGTCTAGAGACCCGAGTAAGTTGGTTCTTCCTACGATGTCGACTACCTTGTTTAAAAGGAACTGTTATTGTATGGCTATTATTATATTCAACAAGCTACCTAAAAATGTAAGAGAACTACCACTATGTAAATTTAAGGGTGTACTGAAAAAATGGCTTTTAGAGAAATGTTTCTATTCTATTGCTGATTATATGGCTCATAAGGAAAAAACTATTTAATTGTTATAGTATTATTAGTCTTTAAGGATTTAAATTGTTATTTGTATATTAATTTTAATTTAATTATAATGTTTGTATAGGGTCATTTAAGTGTAGTTGTTAAATACCTATTCTATTTATATTTGTATGCCGATGCTACGGCGAAACATGCAGAACATTACTAATGTAACACCTATGTACCAAACCGTGTTTCACGCAAATAAATCATTCATTCATTCATTCATTCATAAGCTGCGCTTAGCGCGGTCGGTCCGTGGATGGGTGACCATCTATGTTATAGCGAGACTCCTCCGTGCCTCGGAAAGCACGTTAAGCTGTTGGTCCCGGCTGTCATTTGTAGATCATTGACAGTCGTTACGGGTAGTCAGAAGCCAGAATCCTGACAACCAGTCTTACCAAGGGTTATCGTGTTACCCAGTTACTGGGTTGTGTAAGTCAGATAGGCAGTCGCTCCATTTAAAACACTGGTACTCGGCTGCATCCGGTTTAGACTGGAAGCGGACCAAAATATATTAAATATATATTAAATATATTTCTATATTTTCTAAAATCTTTGAAACTTACTTTAATATAGAATTGAATAACTACTTAGAAAATAACAATATCCTCTGCAATGAACAAAAGGGCTTTCGAAAGCATAAAAATATAAATATGGCTATTTTTGAGTTTTTAAAAAATATAATGCCCGCGGTTGATAAAACTACCCCTGTATGCTCCATCTTCTGCGATATGACACAAGCCTTCGATTATGTTGATCACACAATATTGGCTAATAAACTTGAGGCATATGGTATAAGAGGAAACGTTTTAGAACTATTTAAATCTTACTTAAATGATCGAAAACAAATTACACAGATTACAAAATTTAACATAAGAACTAAAAAAGAAGTACATTACCAATCCAAAGTAAGATATGTTAGATATGGTGTGCCCCAAGGCAGCGTACTAGGACCTACGTTATTTATTACCTACATTAATGATCTCCCTAATGCAACTGTTCAACCTATGATATTATTTGCAGACGACAGCACATTAAATATTATATGTAATGATAAAAATCTATTTGAAAACGATATAAATACAGCACTAATATCAATAGTAAAATGGCTAATCAATAATAATCTAAAAATTAATATTAATAAAACAAATGTAATGAACTACAGTCAAAGACCTCAAAATTCAACTAAATTTAAGTTAAAATATGAAAATAATGTAATAAATCAAGTTGACACCGCAAAATTCCTGGGTTTAAAAATTGACAGTAGACTCAACTGGAAATGTCACACAGAAGAACTTTGTTTAAGAATAAGTAGTTTATCATTTGCAATGTATAAACTCTCCTCAACGGTGAGTAGAGACGCATTATTGATGGCATATTATGGCCTTATTGAATCGGTGCTTAGATACGGTCTAATATTTTGGGGTAATTCGACAAACACAGAGATGGTATTTAAAATGCAAAAGCGATGTATTCGGGCTATGTTTAAGATCAAAACTACTGACAGCTGTCAACCACTATTTAAAAAATACCATATACTGACACTTCCGTCACTATACATAATCGAAATAGCTCTATTTGTTAGAAACAATCCTCACTGGTTTCCCCTTTTGTCAGACAATGTAACTAGAAATAGACGTACTAAATATAAGAATTACTTACGGACTCACTCAGCGAAAACAGCTCTTCTTCATAAAAGCGTGTTCTGTATGGCACCGCTAATTTATAATAAAATTCCAGAGAATATTAAAAATATAAACCAACCAAACTTATTTAAAAAAGAACTTAAGAAGTTACTGATTGAGAAGTGTTATTACTGTGCTAAAGATTTTTTAAATGATGTTCTCTAATTTTGTTTTACATTTAATTTTTGTTGTTTTGTTTTTCCTTTTTTTTTTCGTTTTTCTCTCATAATACTTTGAAATTTAATTAGTTAGTCTCTATAAATTATTTTGTACGCCAATTGTGGCAAAACATGTTGAAACGTTCTGATTTAAATTTTCCATCCACATTTGTATGTTTGAATATGTACTAATGTTACACATGTTTATACAAATAAATATTCTTATTCTTATTCTTATAAAACATAGTTGGGAAAAGGCTAGGCAGATGATGGTGACATCTGACTAATAGATTATAAATTATTGTTTCCAGGAGAACGGCACTGCTCCTAGTTCTGTTGCCGAACTTGAAGAAGCTGTGAAACAACAGGTGTGTCATACCTATTTCTTTGCACTGTAACTATTTTATTTCACACTACCGGTTTCCCGCGGTTTCACCCGCATCCCGAGGGAACTACTTCGCGCACCCGGGTAAAAAGTACCCTATATGTTAATCCAGGTTATAAACTGTGTGTGTACCAAATTTCATCCAAATCCGTTCAGTAGTTTTTGCGTGAGAGAGTAACAAACATACATCCATACATTCTCACAATCTTTCGCGTTTATATTATTAGTAGGATGGGTTTACAAGCACTTTTGAAAGTCGAAAAAAATAATTTAGTTGTCAATTCCAAAAAGTAATTTTCTATAGAAAAGAACGGGTAAGAAACTCCATGGTTACTCTTCTTAACCGACTTCAATAAGGAGGAGTTTCTCAAATCGATTGGTATTTTTTTTTATATAATATGACTAAATATTTGAATAGGGTGAAAAGGTCCGTCAACTCAAAGCGTCGACGAAAGACAAGAGCGTCTGGCAACCTGAAGTCACCAAGCTGCTAGAACTTAAGAAACAGCTCGAAGCTGCACAGAAGACACAAGCTGCACAGACAACGCCAGCTGCACCACAGAATAATGACGTCAGCAGCTTGGAAAAAGCTGTCGCAGATCAGGTAAGAAAAACTCACTTTACAGGCTAAGGTCTAAGTTCACTGACGGACGGTTACGTAATCGGCCCGTTAAACAAAAACGTTTGTTAACCAGGAAGCTGGAATTTTCGTGTTACCCACTTCTAGTTCAACCCTGGTTTGTTAATACTGTTTCAGGAATAAAAATATTAAAGGAGGAGGAGCTCGTGGCTAAGTAACAGCCGCACGGTTCGACCGATCAAAGATTAAGCTGAGCTTGGCGCGGTCGGTCCGTGGATGGGTGATCATCTTTGTCATAGCGAGACTCCTCCGTGCCTCGGAAAGCACGTTAAGCTGTTGATTCCGGCTGTCATTTGTACATCTTTGACAGTCGTTACGGGTAGTCAGAAGCCAGAAAGTCTGACAACCAGTCTTACCAAGGGGTACCGTGTTACCCGGTAACGGAGTTGTGGAGGTCAGATAGGCAGTCGCTCCATGTAAAACACTGGTACTCAGCTGCATCCGGTTAAGACTGGAAGCCGACCCCTACATAGTTGGGAAAAGGCTAGGCAGATGAGGAGCTGTTTTAAGTTAATCGGGCCGTTATCTTGTCGGTGAACTTGAGCCTTAGGAGTTTAACGATCAACGGCATTTGGTATGGAGATAGTTGGGATTATGTTATTAAGTTATAGGTACGTTGGATTCACAACTATAGGTAGTGTAAATCAAAGGCACAATGTTCAGAAAAAGCTTCATAATTTATTAACCAAAGGTCCTACCTAAATACATTTTGCTACGTATCACAGTGGAGTTAGGCTGACATGCATAAGGGTGGGCAATTGACCAATGGGAGCACACTGATTTCCTAACTCAAAATCTTGCTGGCACGATGAGCAGCACCTATCTCGTTCTGGCGCGTGCGCAGCGTATAGCGTCGTCTGCTCGCACACTATTAATATGACAGGCGCCGGCGCGTGTAGCCAGTACACCGTGCACGCTGTGTGTTGGATGTGTGACGGAGATAGGTACTTTTTAGGGTTCCGTAGTCCGACAAGGAACCCTTATAGTTTCGCCATGTCCGTCTGTCTGTCTGTCCGCGGCATAGCTCCGAGGTTCTTGATACTAGAAAGCTGAAATTTGGTATGGATATGTATATTGATCACGCCGAGAGTGGTAAAATAAAATTTTGAAAAATATTTTTTTTAGGGTAGCTCCCAAACACGTAAAGCGGGGATGAATATTTTTTTTCTCGCGTACCCCTCCGTGTGGGGTATCGTTAGATAGGTCTTTCAAAAATATTATGGGTGTGTGAAGACCATTTTTTGGTTAAGCGAGACATTTGCGAAATATCTAGCTTTTCAGTGCAAATTTTTGTTCGATACGAGTTACCCCCCCCCCTCTAACTTTTGAATGGCTGTACCTAGAAATGTGAAAAAAATCACAGGCGTTGTACATGTAATGAACTTACAAGGAAAACTATCACGGTTAAGTTGGCTTAACCGGTTACAGAGTTATAGGCGACTAACTAACTCCTACTACGGAACCCTACTGCGAGTGGCCCGACACGCACTTGGCCGGTTTTATCCGAGTGCGTTGAGTAGTTCCGCTACGTCACAGTCCGCAATTTCCATACAAAATTTATGGGAGGGATGCGTTTTGACAGCTCATAAAAAGAATGACAATTAATCGGTGGTGTCATCTACCCATTTTGAGAGAAACCAACAGCATCTTGTAACAAAATCAGTTAGGTTAGGTTACTCTGCATTTAAATTCAATTTAAATAAATTATTTGAATTAGGCCTAATAACAAGCACTTTTGAAAGTCGAAAATAAGAACTAGTTGCCAATTCCAAAAAGTAGTTTTCTATAGAAAAGAACGGGTAAGAAACTCCATGGTTACTCTTCTTAACTGACTTCAAAAAGGAGGAGGTTCTCAATTCGATTGGTATTTTTTTTTATATAATACTAGCTTTCCGCCCGCGGCTTCGCCCGCGTGGACATTTTTTTTTTTCACCTTGGTTTACATTATTGAAGTTTTAGTAAGGATACCTAACTTTTCTGGAAATAATTATAGCCTATGATACTTCGTAAAGATGTAGCTTTCTAACGGTGAAAGAATTTTTAAAATCAGTCCAGTAGTTTTTGAGTTAAAACCCTACAAACAAACAAATCTTTCCTCTTTATGTAGTAAAACTCCGCTACCGCACGCGCACCCCCCCGCCTTGGTGACGCCCACTTCGCAACGGGCCGTGCAGCAGAAATCGTAATATTTTAATTTCACCATAACTTCAAAACCAAACGTCCAATTTTAATCATTCAAAGACCAAATATTATCTACATAAACTGTTATTAGTGATGAAATAATTTATTTTGATAAGGATTAATAGCATGAGTAAAATAAATGCGTTTAAATGTAGTCCAAAAAATCAAGATAAAAAATGGTTGTTGTGCCTTACTCGACATAGATAGATCTACAATTAATTAGAACATTTTATAGTCCTATCTTTTATAGTTTAGGCAGCGTACGCAAAATAAGTAACTTTTCTGGTTGATTTTTACACCTTGTGTCCAAAAAACCCAAATATCTTACGGAACCCTATTTTTTCCAAAATAAAATTTAGCCTATGTTACTCGTGGATAATGTAGCTTTTGAATGGTGAAAGAATTTTTAAAATCGGTCCAGTAGTTTTTGAGCCTATTCATTACAAACAAACAAACAAAGTTTTCCTCTTTATAATATTAGTGTAGATGACTAAATATTTTAACAGGGTGAAAAAGTCCGTCAACTCAAAGCGTCGACGAAAGACAAGAGTGTCTGGCAACCTGAAGTTAGCAAACTGCTAGAGCTGAAGAAACAGCTCGAAGCTGCTCAGAAGACACAAGCTGCACAGACAACGCCAGCTGCACCACAGAATAATGACGTCAACAGCTTGGAAAAAGCTGTCGCAGATCAGGTAAAAAAAAACTCATTTTACAGGCTAAGGACCAAGTTCACCGACAGACGGTTATGTAATCGGCCCGTTAAACTAAAACGTTTTTTAACCAGGAAGCTGGAATTTTCGTGTTACCCACTTCTAGTTCAACCCTGGTTTGTTAATACTGTTTCGGGAATAAAAATATTAAAGGAGGAGGAGCTCGTGGCTTAGTAACAGCCGCACGGTTCGACCGATCAAAGGTTAAGCTGCGCTTGGCGCGGTCGGTCCGTGGATGGGTGATCATCTTTGTCATAGCGAGACTCCTGCGTGCCTCGGAAAGCACGTTAAGCTGTTGGTCCCGGCTGTCATTTGTAGATCTTTGACAGTCGTTACGGGTAGTCAGAAGCCAGAAAGTCTGACAACCAGTCTTACCAGGGGGTACCGTGTTACCAGGTAACGGGTAGCCTTTTCCCAACTCTGTTGGGGTCGGCTTCCAGTCTAAACCGGATGCAGCTGAGTACCAGTGTTTTACATGGAGCGACTGCCTATTTGACCTCCACAACCCAGTACCCCTTGGTAAGACTGGCTATCACACTTTCTGGCTTCTGACTACCCGTAACGACTGTCAAAGATCTACAAATGACAACCGGGACCAACAGCTTAACGTGCTTTCCGAGGCACGGAGGAGTCTCGCTATGACATAGATGGTCACCCATCCACGGACCGACCGCGCCAAGCGCAGTTTAACCTTTGATCGGTCAAACCATGCGGCTGTTACTTAGCAACGAGCTCCTCAATCGGTATTTTTTTTATATAATATTACTAAATATGTCAACAGGGTGAAAAAGTCCGTCAACTCAAAGCGTCGACGAAAGACAAGAGCGTCTGGCAACCTGAAGTTAGCAAGCTGCTAGAGCTGAAGAAACAGCTCGAAGCTGCACAGAAGACACAAGCTGCACAGACAACGCCAGCTGCACCACAGAATAATGACGTCAGCAGCTTGGAAAAAGCTGTCGCAGATCAGGTAAGAAAAACTCACTTTAAAGGCTAAGGGCCAAGTGTGTCGTGATACCCACTTCAACCCTGATTTGATAATCGACCGTTTCAGGAATAAAAATCTCAAATAATATGTTACCCATCGAAAATTGGAAGTTTGAATTTATGGTAAACAGCTGTTTTAAGTTAATCGAACAATTATCTTGTCGGTGAACTTGGGCCTAAGTAACAGTAGTGCGGATCGATAGATTAGCAAGGTTAAGCTGCGCTAGCCGCGGTCAGTCCATGGATGGGTGACCATTTTCTTAACATAACTCTAGCCCTCCGTATCTCGGCTCGCACGTGTCGCTGTCGGTCCTGTGCCTGATCTCTCCCCGGTCGTGTCGGACTGCCGACCCATCGGACTGTGAGAGTGAGGGAATAGAGAGTGCACCTGTGTCTGCAAGCGAGCGTGCACTATAATATCTCCTGCGTACCTGGCTAGTCTACATTGACACTGACCGCCGTGACCAAAATCGGTCTAGAGAGATTATTAGCTAGCGATGTTTCACCCCAGTGCCAGGGAGAACGCGTTAAGCCGTCGTCCTCGACTGCTAGCTACTAGCAGCCGTTACAAAATAAATTCACATACTATTTAAAAAGTCAAGTAGTTGGCGGTATTACACCCCCGTGCCTGGCACGTTAAGCCGTCTTCCCCGACTGCCTTGATAGCAGTTGTTGTTACAATTCCATGTCAGAGGCCGTCAGGCGGATTTGAGAAAACTCTGACACTAGGGCTTGTTAGGTTGGTAAACCTGCAGTCCACACGATTAGATATTATATTTGACCACCTCTGAAAAATCGCTTACCAAACAAAAAAAAAAAAGAATAATCAAAATCGGGCTACTCTGTAAAAAGTAATGCGTGGTTATATAAAACTAGCTTCTGCCCGCGACTTCGTCCGCGTGGAATAGTGGTGCTCCGCTCCTATTGGTTTTAGCGTGATGAAATATAGCCTATAGCCTTCTTCAATAAATGGGTTATGTAACACTGAAAGAATTTTCAAATCGGACCAGTAGTTCCTGAGATTAGTAGCGTACGCTAAAAAAGTAACTTTTCTGGTTGATTTCTTACACCTTGTGTCCGAAAAACCCAAATATCTTACGGAACCCTATTTTTTCCAAAATAAAATTTAGCCTATGTTACTCGTGGATAATATAGCTTTCGAATGGTGAAAGAATTTTTAAAATCGGTCCAGTAGTTTTTGAGCCTATTCATTACGAACAAACAAACAAACAAAGTTTTCCTTTTTATAATATTAGTGTAGATAAACTAGCTTTCCGCCCGCGTGGTAATTTTTTTATACACTTGGGTTACATTATTCAAGTTTTAGTAAGTAGGGATCCCTAATCATTTCTGGAAATAAATATAGCCTATGACACTTCGTAAAGATGTAGCTTTCTAACGGTGAAAGAATTTTTAAAATCGGTCCAGTAGTTTTTGAGTTAAAACCCTACAAACAAACAAATCTTTCCTCTTTATAATATTAGTATAGATATACGCGTCCACTTGAAAACCTCCTCCATTTTTTGTTGGTTAAAATACTCATCATTGATTCCCCCCCCCCCCCAGGCCGACAAAGTCCGTCAGTTGAAAGCATCGACTAAGGACAAGGCAGTGTGGCAGCCGGAGGTGAACAAACTCCTGGAGCTGAAGAAGCAGCTGGCGGCCGCGCAGGCAGCGCCTGCAGCCAGCGCTGGTGCTGTGCAGGCGCTGGAGAAGGAGCTCGCTGACCAGGTAATTATAGTATACTTACTAGCTTTCCGCCAGCGGCTTCAAAATAAGTTTCATACAAACTTCACCCCCCTTTTTCACCCCTCTAGGGGTAATTTTATCGTATGCCTAAGACGATATTCAACATGAAATTGAATCCTATTAAAGCTAATGGCCCTACATAAACCCTCTAAATAAAAAAATGATAATAAATTTACCATAGATTAATAAGTCTCCGCGCTGCTCCGACTAGATACCACTAGCGTAATTCGAAAGTGCGGCAATTAAATACTATGCCGAAGTCGCCATGCTGATGCCAATCTCGTTGCTAGGAAGGCGTGCCGAATGATTTAAATAATTTTAGATCTAATCCGAAGTAAAATGCTAGTTCTGTGGGCCTAGCACGAATCACCTTCGAAAAAGTATTCGTATCGACAGCGATTTTTGAATGGAATATACTCGCTTCTTACAAACCATTTATTTCAATTTATGAATTTCATCATAACTTAGGATGCTACAAATTGTTATTTATATATTTTTAAACATAAATTTTGATCTGGTACGGTTGTATTTATGATTCTAAAATCGCTTTCGATACGAATACTTTTTCGAAAGTGATTCGTGCTAGGCCCCCTAATAGTGAAACAGGTGAAAATAATACTACAAAAATAAAAAAAAAGCACTGGGTTCACTTACACACTACAATAATAAGTTGCCGCATTCACGGAGCTATTGTTTTTAGGAAGCGCGGTGTCTAGTCGGAGCGGCGGGGAGACTTTTATTAATCTACCAAGGCCCAAGCTCACCGACAAGATAACGGTCCGATTAACTGAAAACAGCCGTTTACCATAAATTCAAACTTCTACCATACGATGGATAACCTTTTTTGGGATTTTTATTGCTAAAACGGTCGATTACCAAGCCGAGGTTAAACAAGAAGTTGACAACACGAAAATGACCGCTTCGTGGTTAAAACGTTTTTGTTTAACGGGCCGATTATATAACCATCTATCGGTGAACGTGGTCCTAAATTGACCTCTTGTTTTTATATTCCCAGGCCGAAAAAGTCCGAAAACTGAAGGCTTCAACGAAAGACAAGAGTGTATGGCAACCGGAGGTCAACAAACTGCTGGCGCTCAAGAAACAGCTCGCCGACTTACAAATAAACAAATAAATTATTATTTATTTATTTTAATTTATTGTTTTATTTTTTTAATTCCTTATTAGAAATATTTAGTATTTATTGTTGGGATCGGCAGACTAACAATAATAATAAAAAAAAAAAACAAAATAAAATATTATTTACATATAGTTTTATTTTTGTTATTTCCTCCTATATTAAGTAGGTATGTTTTATTGGAGATTAAAAAACAAAAACAGGATTATTACATAGGATTGGTCATGGTTAAAACTGAAATGAAATAGCGAACATTTGTAATTAATTAATTAGATATAATTAGCACACAAAATGTAGCTAAACTTGGTAAAATTAAATTGGTCCCAATACTGGTATTATACATTATATCCGATTATATTTACAATAGAATTCATTAAACAATAATACTAAATTAATACATGGCATGATTTTGGCCTAATACATTATTTAGAAATAAAATTAATTACTTATAATATTGTTTTGTACTTAATAAAAGAGAGGTGCAATTTGCAAAAAAACGCAATAAAATAATTAATTAGCAGTCTAAAGTAAAACATTAATGTCTTAACTTATTGTTATATATATTTCAAACAAATTTTAATACTGAGCAATTTTGCAATCCGGTGGTATAAATAAATACATTTATTTGGGTACATGTTTAGAGAGTATAATAAAGAGTTTTCATAAAAAAAATAAGTCCAGAAACTATCTATCAGTGTGTTAGTTAGTCTGGCTATAAACTCACAAACAGCTTGATCAATTTGCATTTTTATTTGTTTTTATCACAGAGGTAAATAATACGTGAAAATCCTAATGAAAAGCTAAAAAAAAATGCAAAATTGTAATTAATATTTTTTTACCCATCACTAGGCTCGCGTAAACAGACTGAGAGATTGTTCCACCGAACACAATCAAGCCCCAAGTCTACACAGGTACAAGTACCAGGCTCCCATAATACAACAAGAGCTTACTTTCACTGTTAATACAATTTAAAGTTTCAATAATCTTGACATAACTCTACAAAAAGTACCAGGCTCCCATACCATGTGAAGAGATTGTCAAAATGGTAATAAAAACTACCTACATTTTTTTCACTATTCCAACATTTCTATCAAACCTGGCACAGAGTACTAGGGTCGCATAAAGGACCAAGAGATTATTTCAGTCTAAAAGTAAGTGTATGTGGGTATTATTGACGTTTATAAATAACGTCAAACTCTGCATAAAGTACTAGGCTCTCATAAATGACGAAGAGATATTTCAGAGTTCAACTAAAAGTGTTTGTATGTGGGTAACAAGATTTATAGATACCGTCAAACTCGGCACAAAGTACCAGGTTCACATGAAAGACCAAGAGATCATTCTACCATCCTTATTTATTAATATTATTACAATTTTAAATGCCAAAATAACTGCTGAACCGATTTAGGTAAAGTTCTAATATTGAATGAGAACGGAGTTTATTAATTTGTTACATTTTCATGGTGGTAGTTAGATGGGACATGTCTTTATTTATTTTTTTAGGTTAAACCTATCGTATGCCAGGTAATTAAAGACAATAGAAATCAATTGTGTCTCGCGCGGGTGTGATGAAGATGACGGAAATCAGCTGTGGGTGGAGTAGGAGGAATTGTCAGACTGTTAGATGGGACCCTGGACTGTTGTAGGCTACTTTATATCTGGGTAATCTCATACGGGTGAAGCTTAGGAAGACAGCTAGCTACATGAACTGAAATTGGAAAAAAAGTGAATAGAATGTTACAAAAATTGTTCGAGCCATTTATGAGTTGTAGCGAGACTAAAAAACACGAATTCATTTCTATTATATATCAGATAGGTAAATTGTATATTGTCATAGTGTAAAAAAAGATGAAAAACAATTTTTTTATAAAACATAATTACATTATTCGAAAATTATTAACTTTTGAGACCTACATTGCTTGATAATATTATAAAGTTTTATTTAATTCAGGTAATCCAAGATTCTGGTCTTTAATTTTTGCATGAAACACTCTTGAAAATGTTCCTAATGTACAAAACTGACAATGAGCAAAAACTGTCCACACTTAAAATAAATTTTGTACAATATCTATCACTGTTCCGCACACTGCATACCGTTTATCATGACACTGACACCTTGTAGCATATTCACTGGCTCTTTCACATGCATTTTGACATGACTCTTCAATCCGGAAGCCTTTCTAAATGAATGGCCACACTGAGTACAAACGTAGGGCTTTTCGCCTGTATGACATCGGATATGAGAAATCAAATCGTTGCGTTGGACGAAGGCTTTTTCACAGTATGAACATTGGAACGGTCGTTCCCCGGTATGGGTTCTACGGTGGTTTTTCAAGGTACCGGACGCTGCAAATCTCATGGGGCAGAGATCACATTGGTACGGTTTCTCTCCGGTGTGTATGCGACGGTGTTTGACTAGTGCACTTGAGGTTGTGAAGCCATTGCCGCAGTCGTCACAGACGAACGGGTGGGCACCGCTGTGTTTTCGGTTGTGGGCGTCTAGTTCTCCTTTTGATACGAATCTGAAAGGCAAAAAACTCAGTTATTATTATTCACAATTCGTCAATAATAATAACTGTCGTGTGTAGCAACTTCGAAAATAGAGCAGAAATTATTTAGTAGCAGATGAATAATTAAAAACCACCATGTTCTGCCTAGCCTTTTCCCAACTATTTTGGGGTTGGTGGTTGGTCTAAACCGGATGCAGCTGAGCACTAGTGTTTTACATGGAGCGACTGCCTATCTGACCTCCACAACCCAATTACCGGGAAACACTGTACTCATTGGTAAGACTGGTTGTCAGATTTTCTGGCTTCTGACTACCCGTGACGACTGCCAAAGATCTACAAATGACAACCAGAACCAACAGCTAAACGTGCTTTCCGAAGCACAGAGGAGTCTCGCTATGACATAGATGGTCACCCATCCACGTAAGGAATGCGCCAAGCGCAGCTTAACTTTTGATCAGTCCAACCGTGCGGCTGTTACTTAGCCGCGAGCTCCTGAATAATTAAAAACAATATCAAATCCTTACCTCTTTTCACAGTTTTCACATTTAAAAGGCTTTAATCCTTGATGTCTTCTCATATGCTGGGCCAAATTAGTCTTTTGACTGAATCCTCGACCACATTGCGAGCAGAGGAACGGCTTCTCTCCTGTGTGAGTCCTCATATGCTCTTTCAGTGTACAAGACATAACAAATGCTTTATTACAGACCGTACACCGATGCTTCTTCTCATTCTTGTGACTATCTTTATGTAATTCTAAGCTTTCCTCATTAGGAAAACTCTGCCCGCAAACTTCGCAACTTATACCATTTTTTTTAGAATGCATTGTTAAAATATGATTTTCTAAATACGCTTTGTACTTAAATTCCCTTTTACACACTTTACAAACATGTTTAATACGGTCAGTTTCTTCGTGGCGTAGTATGTGAGCTGATAAAGATGTCTTGTTCTTAAATTTACGTAAACAAAATGAGCATTGGTATGTTTCTGTCTTACTGTTAACGGTTTTCTCGTGTTTTCGTATGTGAGTTGCTAAAGAAGCCTCCGATTTAAACTCGCATAAGCAGAATTTGCAAATTAATAAGGATGATTTTTTGTCTGACAATCGTTTGTCTTGGTGTACACGTTGATGTAAACTCCAAGCGTTCGGAGTACTGAACTTGCGGTGACAATCAACACATTCAATCTTGTTTTTAATGGGAATTAATTTGCTTTTATCAACATTCTTCAATATTTTCTTGTACTTGTTACAGTTTTTGAGTTTCAAATGGTTTTTATATTTATCTTTTAAGTCAAATGTTTGTCCGCAGCAGCAAGAGTAAGTCTTACCTTCGATCTTCAATGGTTCCTCTTTTAATTCCAATGGAGTTGTTTCACATTGGGTTCCGTCGTCAAAATGATCTGAAAAATCTATATCATCATTGAAATTTAACGAGATCTCTTCTTTGACGGTGTTTCCAGTATTTTCAGGTACTTTAGAGTCATTAAGCTTGTATAAACTAGTGTCAGCGGCGTAACTTGATGCGTCTTGAAACAAAATATTTTTCTTATCAATACTGTTCTGTGGACTATTATTTTCTATATTACAAGATCGAAAACTAACGTAGCTGCTTAATTTTTGCGTTATATCATCGTTTTCGGCTTTTATGGAGCATTTTTCGTCAATAATCGACGGATCGCCATTGTTTACGGAGTTTTCGTAGATGTTGTTTAATATCGTGTCTGAGTACAGGCACCGACGTTTGAATGCATCAGCCTTGCACATAACCGACTCACATTCACCACAAACCTGTTTAGGCAGATCATCCTCCAATTTAACATTAATATTAGCTGTAAATGCTAGCAGTTCAAACAAGTTACGATCTCCGTCGTCCATTTTCGTAAATAAAGATTTCATGTCGGCACATTCTATTAAACAGACGCGGCATATTCTGTCGAATGTTTGAACACTTATTTCCATATTATTTTCAATTAGAAATTTAATTATTTTTGTAGATTTTATGGATCAACTAACAAAGGACAACAATAATTCCAAAATGACGCGCTTGACTGCTGTCAAAACTGTCAATCAATTGATGGATGTCATGCAGTGTTACCAACTCCCAGAAATATTTATCCCTAAAGCTAAGTTAAAAACCCCTAAAACTGCCACAATTACATGAAAATCCCCCTAAATTTTTTAAATGAAATAAGAGTAAAAATAAATTAGTACCCAAACTGAAAAAGTATATATCCGGGAAAAAAGAAATATACGTCATTTATGTGACATATGATCTGGATCTGTTTCCCAAATCTTTGTATACTTTTGAATGTATTTATTTTTTCTTTAGGCATTATTAACAAATCGCTGGTCGACACAATAGTACAATAGAAAAATTAACAAATAAACAACATCTAACGTATTTCCAATAAGCACAGACCACCAGTCTTGTGTTTATTATGCAATTTTTCTTAGTATTGAGGAACCGTACTAATATTTTCACTCATACTTTTATAATTTTAATAAAAAAATATAAAAATAAGGGAAATATAAGAAGGAAAAATAACCCTAAAAATCCCCCTAAAGATAGAACGCCCCTAAAAAAATCCCAACCCACTTATTTACCCCCTAAATTTAGGGGGAAAACCCCTAAGTTGGTAACACTGATGTCATGTCAAATAAATTGCCAATGGTAATCACTACATCGACTAAATTATAAAGCAAGTTTGTGAATAGTCGACTAAACTTGTAAAATGAGCTGAAAATTAATAGACATTGTGATGGAAACAGAAAACCGATATTATTATAGGCGTACATTAAGTTTATTCACGATAAGGAATTATTTTTGAAATAAAACAAAATGAATAGTTATTTAGTTGAACAACTCCGGCAATGGTCTGAATTAGAGACCATACTTGTATATCTCGGAACGGAATCATATAGCTGATGGTGTAAATTTGATTGCTATATATTTCCTTCACCTTTTAGACAATGTTTAGCTTAAGTAGCAATTGCAAGAGATAAATTAATTCCTGCATCATCCATCAATCTCCAATAGAGAACATTTTCATAGTTAACAAATCGCAGATGTAAGTTTAGTGGCTGGAAGTGAAAATGGTCTGTGGAACACTAAATATAAAAAAAAACCTTACGTTGGCATGAATAAAAATCATCGGAACAGAAAATAAACTCTTTATTTTAATAATATCCAATTTTATCAGATTAACGTAGTCGCTTTGAGTAATTAAAAAAAAATGTATTTTATACAATTGCAAGTTTTGTTTTCTACAAATTTCACACAGAATTTTGTTGGAAGTAAAAAAAATATCTTTTTTATCTGTATTGAGATCGTAAAATACATCACAATGTTACATTGCCATTTTAAAATATTTTAAAAAGTATTGCCATGTTTTGAGGTGCTTACACCTATATTTTGCCACTTAGGACAAAAAAGTTCGAATTAATAATAAAATAATAATTATATTTACACATTATAATTTAGTTTTGCCAGACAGTGGATTAATAATATTTTTGTAATCTGGCAACTCAAATTGCTTCACCGCGAAAACTATGAAAATTTGAAGGTGTAAGTCGCCCTCGTATAAAAAATTTCTAAAACTTTATTTTTACATCTAAACCTAGTTTATTTATTTATTTACAATACACTGCACTGAGGTAACGACTTCTATTCAAAGTCTTTGTACTGTATTATTATTTCCTGTCTAAAATTATTAATATTAATAATATCATCATACTGTCCAATAATTGTTGTCTAACTTTCTTTACGTATCTAAAAATCTATTATAACAATATCTTATGTATGTAATAACTATTATTATTATTTATTATTAACAATGGTTTTCGATTATTGGCACGTCATTGACTCGAAATAATACTTGTATGGAATAGTCACGACCGCACCGACAATGGTCTTTCGAAAGCGTTTAGGGTATTTATATCTAAAGATATAAAGCTAAAGCTTCTTCTTTATTATCATTCCAATATCCAAAATTAATATCACATACTATTACTTGACCAATCACGATGCAGTAATTACAGAGAGGTAGCTCAAAATATAGATACTTATTTAATACTTAATAACATTATGGCAAGAAATTGTTCAACTGAAATGGCAACACCAAAATGTCTTTTGTGTAAAAAATACAAAAAAAATTTTTTTTTTTTTTACTTAATTTTGTGATAATACCATACTAGTTGTATTTTTTACGGTAGATAAATACTGCAAAATTCTACCTCATTTGTACGATAACTATTCCATACAACAAATACAATTTTTAAGACTAGGTTGATACCTTCGTTTTGCTTAAAAACATTATTCAAAAAATATTGAGCAGGTTACTATAAAAAACGACGATTGTCGAAAACATTGACGATTCTCGATTACTTTCACAAGTTTGTACATCGATAGAATACAATGTTAAAAAAAATAGACAAAAAAATACTGGCACTATACAAAGTGCATGCGAAAAATAATTATCGTTTTTAATAAAGTTTGTAAGCAAAACGGCCATCTTTTACTGATACGACACTCGAAACGTCCCCGGACTACGACCGCATTGACGGAATATTTAATAAATCATAGACATAATCGAATAACAAAATCGACTAAACTATTTTTTGTCAGAGTTGCACATCACTAGCGTTACTTTAAAAGCCCGAAAACAAAATCGGGTTTGGCTTGTACTATCAAAATACATGAAAATTTTATTTATTTACCGCAAATGTAACTAAATACATCGTCAATACAGCCGGACGAATAAAATGGCAGACCTCTGGCCTCTAAGTACTAATTTAAACCAAATTATTGCAATACATATTATGGCAGTATTTTTATTACTGAGTGCGTCAAATATTAATTTGTTATAGACTGATCGTCTTATTCATAATAATGTTATTCGCTTAATAGACCTATTTTAGCTAGGTATCAAAATGTTTTATTCTTATCAGTCAAGTTAACATGAAGTTTGATAGAAAGGGACAAAACAGTTTGATAGCTAAAAGAGGCTTATTAAACGCGTCCAGAAAGTTTAGACTAGATTTTATTGTCAGTTATTCTTATCGATCTGTTAATTTTGAAAAAAAAAAGGTATTGTTTTTTTTATTTTGCTAAAGTTATAACATTATATCCCTATATTATTTCAAAAGTAAATATTTTTAATTTTCTTATCCTAAATCAATATTTGACGCAAACCAATTTAAATATTACGTGAGCTGCCACAGATAATACTATTAAAATCGCAGCATTTTTACCAACTTAAGCACTTGTCTTAGATAAATGAAAAAATAAAACATAAAAAATAAGCTATAGACAAAATGTATAACGAATACAAAAATAACTTCGTAATCACAATGAAAGGCCTTCTGAGGCCACGGATTAGAGTCATAGGACCATTTAGCCTTTAGACTTATGGCCTACGCAAATTTTTACGCCAAACTGGCTATATTTTGGCCTTAACTTTTTTCATATTTTAAAGGCTACAAGGCCACTTTTTTAAATACTAGTAAAGTAAAAAAAAAAATCTATCATAATATTGCTTTTTATCGTTGTATTTTTATAGCCTTAGACTCTAGCCCATGGCCTTAAAAAGTCACAGCTATGAACCATGAGTAGGGTAAACAACCCAATTGGTGTCCACAAAATCGCGCGGACAAAAATTGGTCCTTCCACCCTTTTTAAGTATTATTGCAAAAAAAGTTAAAAAAATAACAATAGTTATCTTTTTACGTACTGTTCAGTAGTTAAACTACTCAAACTTAAACCAAAAAGGAATTATTAATTCGGTAACTACACGATAGATGGCACTTTTTAAACTAGATTACACTCGGCTGAGCGGCTTGTTTCCTTTGCTCGTTGTTTCGGACCAAAACAAACGGTTGGATGACGTCATTTCCTTATGTAGCGCTGTCTGGGGAATTTAAAAATTTAATTGTAGAGAAGAGAAATTCTAAATCAACGTGGCCTAGTGAGCAGGTTCGGAATCTGGCAAGTACCAATGTGACTATAGATATCACTGACTAACGGTGAAGGAAAACATCGTGACGAAATCCAGATTAAAATGTCTGAAATCGCCAATCAGCCTTGAGCGCACGTGGTGATCAATGCTCATGCCTTCTCTGTATGAGAAGAGACCTTAACCCGACAGGGGGATAGTAAACTGGCCAATGCTATGTGTAAGCCTAGCTCAAGACTACTGGTATAAAAGCATCGAGATATATCCATAGAGATGCAATCCCGAACATTACGCGGTCACAAAAACGTAACCATTTTTTAGAATGCAGACGTAGCTTTGAAACTAGTAATCATTTTGATGTAAAATTATATCTATCGCTCTCACACTAACCGAAACGTAATGTTCATGACATCTGTATGATAACAATGGCATTTACTACAAATTTGCCCATACATTTACTACAAATTTGCAAATTTGCAAATTTCAAGCTGGCTACCAAGTGACAGATGTCATGAATTATGAATGGTCAGAACCTTTATGACACGCATTTTGCTTGGTGATTGCACATCTAGTTACTTTAGTAACATATATATCTATGTATAAAAGTGGCACTCACCCCATCACTTAGCGCTAGCCTTTTCCAAGAAATCCATTTTCAACCGTAACTCAATCAAAAACAGTTGTTTTTGCAACGAAAATATTTCCTCCTTCTGTCGTAACTCCATATTCAATATCTTCATTTTAGCTTCGTGCTCCCATATAGCATGTTGCCTTTTAGCCGTGAAATATAGCCTTTCCTCCTCAGTGGCCGTACCACAATCATGTTTTATCTGATCATCAATTTTCTCTTGTCTATCGTGGCCATTTTTCCTTTTAATTTCGTCCAAATTGCTTAAATTTAAAGGCGTATTTGATAGTTCGTTTAATTTCTGTAAAAAGTTTTGTTGTATTCTCGCTTGTTCTATCGCTTGGAGGGGGTTTGTGAGGATGGGGAGGGGTAAGGGGGTTAGTGGGAGGGGTTTGTGAGGGGGTGGAGTGGGGGAGGACTGGGGTATTATTTGTACTTGGGGCTCGAGGACGTTTGGCATCGTATCTTCGCTTTCGTTCGTACTTGATAGTCGACCGTTTGACATCTGGAATAGGGAATTTAAGGTATAATTAAAAATCTACCTCTTAAGATTTTATAATTCTGATTGCTACTGGGTATAATGCTGAGTCCTCATTCAATAAGAATATATTTAAAAATGTGAATACTGATTTCATGAAAAATCTCGAATGCCGCATGCTTAATAAACTCGCAAAAAATCCAAATCCTACTATGACTAAAATTTCTACGGTAGAAATGGCTATCACACAATTTTCTACCGTAGAATGGTAGTTTTTTCTAATTCCTATTTTTTGATAGAGATGTAAGGTATATAATATATATAAATGAGTGTTATACATAGTATGTAGGACTCACGTTGACCGGCACGCAGTCGTCGTCCTTCACACTGTGGCCTCCCTCCGCGCTCGTCGTCGGCTCGCCGTCCTCGTCTGACGTACATAACACCAGAATAATTAATACTAGCTGTTTCCCAATTTTCTCACGGTAAAGAAGAATTTATTTTCCAAGAGTGGGATAGTGGAAATTATATATATAGGACAATGATATACAGTATGTTGTTGTACCTTTAACATCTAGAGGGTGTATGTTCTGCCAGAGCATGCCATCCAGCAGCCCGGGCGGCTCCGACTGTGATTGCTGAAACAGAAAACAAAATATAACAATAATCATTTATTTATTTCTTACCACTAGCCTTTTCCCAACTATGTTGGGGTCGGCTTCCAATCTAAACCGGATGCAGCTGAGTACCAGTGTTTTACATGGAGCGGCTGCCTATCTGACCTCCACAACCCAGTTTACCGGCTAACACGATACCCCTTGGTAAGACTGGTTGTCAGACTTTCTGGCTTCTGACTACCTGTAACGACTGTCAAACATCTACACATGACAGTCGGGACCAACAGCTTAACGTGCTTAACGTGGCACGGAGGAGTCTCGCTATGACATAGATGGTCACCCATCCACGGACTGATCGCGCCAAGCTCAGCTTAACTTATGATCGGTCGACCCGTGCAGCTGTTAGTTAGCCACGAGCCCCTCCGTGCCGTAGTCATCATCATCATGATTTAATAGCTCAAGTACTATGTCTCGACAAATTAATTAACAAAACACTTAAGTTTTAATTGCGTAAGGGCTGATTTATAATAGTCATATAACCATCGAGATATATCAATAGAGATGCAATCCCGAACATTACGCGGTCACAAAAACGTAAACATTTTTTAGAATGCAGACGTAGCTTTGAAACTAGTAATCATTTTGATGTAAAATTATATCTATCTCTCTCACACTAACCGAAACGTAATGTTCATGACATCTGTATGATAAGGATGGCATTTACTACAAATTTGCCCATACATTTACTACAAATTTGCCCATATTATTGTTAAAATCGTCCTGCTGTCACTTATAGATTCAAGCTGGCTACCAAGTGACAGATGTCATGAATTATGACTAGTCACAACCTTTATGGCACGCGTTTTGCTTGGTGATTGCACATCTAGTTACTTTAGTAACATATATATCTATGCATATAACAGATAATTTTTATCTAAAAGATTAATTTTATAATTTGACATTTATAAATATCTGTCAAACTGACTTTTGTTAGACAGATTTTCGTGTTACCCGGAGATGAGATAGTCAGTCGCTCCATATAAAACACTGGTACTCAGCTGCATCCGATTAGACTGCAGGAAGCCGACCCCAACATAATAGGGAAAAGACTACGCACATGATGATGAATGCTTAGCAAAAATAAGTTGCAGTTAATGACCTTGACTCAAGTTAACGACCTTGACCCCATATTTAATGACCTTGAACTACATTTAACATGTTTGACATATGACGTACCTGAGTGTCATGTGCGCGCATCTTGCATTTCTTCTTATAGTTCTCGTACCACATCTTGACCTGCGCGGGAGTGCGGGGACGGTCTCCTCCGCAGCGTTTGTTCACCTCCTCGCATATTGTTGACCACACCAACTGGAAATTGATACATAACGGTTATGTTTTAACTGTAGTATCACGGATACCATGTAGCTACCAAATAGACTTCCTACCTTACCATTTTTTTTTAAATTTTGATTCTACATGATCTTCGCATGTTATTATTCTAGGTATACATGAAAATTGTTAAAACTTATTTAAAAAGAGTAACCATGGAGTTTCTTGCCCGTTCTTCTCCATAGGAAACTACTTTTTGGAATGGGCAACTAAATTCTTTATTTTTTGACTTTCAAAAGTGATTAATTGAAATAAATGATTTGAATTGAATTGAACGGTCAATTGGTAATTTTATAGTACATAAATAAAAAACATAAAAAAAAAACTAAATTCAAAAGTCATGTATTCAAACTAGGCTGAAAATCAGCACTTTTTAAACGTCAAATTGACAAAAGACCAAAACTCCTGTCCCTCACCACTTCCTATGTGTTTTTGCTGGGAAGAAGAAGTGGCGCAACAAACTCCCTAGCAACAATTGTCACTGACGTTGGTTTCCGACCACTATATCAACAAGATAGTGTCTGTGACCACAAGATCAGCAGTCGCTAATAAAATCAGTTTATAATAAGAGAAGGACCAGAAATAATAAAAAGAGAAAAACACTCACGTAATTGTACAACTGGTTTTGTTCATCCATTTTTATAAAACTATTTTACAATGAAGAAAAAATACTTTTTAGACAATTTACAACTCTGATGGATGCGGATATTAGGACCAAATGTTGTGACAATGCTTGGGCTTATGTCTATGGTAACCAAAGAGGCTGATATCATTTTGAAATCTACGTTTTTTATTTGACACCTACTGACGTAATATGTAGGCAAAAGTATTAATGTCACTATAGTATCAAACTACGCCGTTTAATTACAAAACAAAATTGCAAAGTTTGTATTAAAATTAAATGTCGACTATCGCGACAATACTACTATGTAATCTATACTTTATTTATATGATAAGGAGGTAGTATTTTGTCCATCAGTCTTACCAAGGGGTGGCGTGGTACCCGGTCAGGGGCCTTTCCATGACGTGCCAAAACAAGATTTTTTTAGAGCTATACGACGTTAGTAGCTGTATCACGCTCTCGAACCTGAATCGTGAATG
Source organism: Pyrrhia umbra (assembly GCA_963891755.1). Lineage (NCBI taxonomy): Eukaryota > Metazoa > Arthropoda > Insecta > Lepidoptera > Noctuidae > Pyrrhia > Pyrrhia umbra. The sequence continues at coordinate 6,314,546 of OY982944.1, forward strand.
CAAAAACACGTGGTGGTACAGCCCCAGATAGGCAGTCGCTCTATGTAAACCACTAGTATTCAAATGCACCCGGTTAGACTGGCTAGTTGCACCCGGTTAAGTTAGGTTAGCTGACAGAAAAAGGCTAGGAAGATGATGATGTTTAGACAGCTGATTTATTTATTATTTAGATAGATTTTTCTTCGTTAAAAACAAAAGGTGAATCCACGTTACTTTATAAGTGTCTCAAACTGCGCATTATTTTATGAAACTTAACACAAGCAAGTAACTCAACACTGCATAGTTTTACATTATTGCTGAATAGACAAGACTGCCTCGTGGCATGTTTGTTAAATTATTATTAATAATTATTGTTAAATGGGTCGGCCTTGACATGGATGATAGATGGACTTAGTGAGTATAGGAAGTCTTGGTAATTGTTAAGGAGGGATGAATCTTTACACACTGGGACAACCCAGTTACCGGGTAACACGATACCCCTTGGTAAGACTGGTTGTCAGACTTTCTGGCTCTGACTACCCGTAACGACTGTCAAAGATATACAAATGACAACCGGGACCAACAGCTTAACGTGCTTTCCGAGACACGGAGGAGTCTCGCTATGGCATAGATGGTCACCCATCTATGGGCCGTCCAAGCGCAGCTTAACTTTTGATCGCTCGACCTTTGCGGCTGTTACTTAGCCACGAGCCCCTCTCCACTTAGCCACGAGATTAATAACATTACTATTATATGAAAACAGTCCTAAGTAACTACAGAAATTTGGAATATTGAATTTTGAACCTTATTAGAAGCTACCACGGAAGCAATTTAACCTTACAGATAACATCTTTTGTCATTAACCAGTAAACTAAACCGACAGCGATAACGTTTATGTAACCACCTCTAACCGATAAAAAGATTATTGTTATCATATTATCAAAGTTATCTTATAAACAATATTGATATGACAATGGTTAGGAATTCAATTAGCTGGGTGGTCAGCGGTTAAGATAAGCTGAAGTTATTTGATACTTAAAGTAAAGAAGTGGAATAAATTAGTAAGAAAATAGATTCATTTTTTTTCTAATGTTTGAAGGCTAAGTATAAGCCGCACAAGGTCATCGATCAAAGGTTAAGCTAAGCTTGTCGCGGTGTGTCCATGGATGGGTGACCATCTGTCATACCAAAACTCTTCCGGGCCTCGGAAAGCACGTTAAGCTGTTTGTCTCTGATGTCATTTGTAGATCTTTGACAGTCGTAACGAGTAGTCAGAAGCCAGAAAGTCTGACAACAAGTACTACTAAAAGGTATCGTGTTAACCGGTTACTGGGTTGTGGAGGTCAGATAGGCAGTCGCTCCATGTAAAACACTGGTACTCAGCTGCATCTGGTTAGACTGGAAGCCGATCTCAATATAGTTGGGAAAAGGCTAGGTTTATGATGAAGGAACACGGGTGGGTATTAGTCCGTAAGAGTCTGATACTTCCTTCCACTCCGCCCACAGCGGGAGAGGATCTCTATTTGATTTCTGGACCTCCAGTTCCAATCCCATCCAAGGGGCCCACCCTTCTACTCCACGAAAAAAATAAGTGTACGCTAGTTTTTTTTAGTCTTGATCCAGGAAGAAATCATTGACTATTTTAGGCCAAAACTTTTGCGCGGATTTGAAAACTTTCGAATTGAAAATCTTCTTGCTCTTTGCCTTCTGATCCCGAATGAAACTTAGGATATTTATTTTGACAGAAATAGTGTCGTTTTCACTACCCTCCTGTTATTATACATATTAATAGGCTGTTATAATTCCTGCTTCACTTATGATATAGTTACCCTAGCGCAGTACCGTCTTTACCGTATAGGCACTTGGGGCCCATTTCTAGGGCCCCCTTCGTCACGGGGGCCCCCAAAAACGATAAAATTCGCTTATACTTAGCAAACAATTATTTTGATATTGGTATTATAACGTTGCTCATACCTATTACTTTAAAAAAATTCGCGCTCTAACTCATATTGCTCTGATTTTGCCCAAAATGTTTCTTCCCTTTTGTGAGTATTTTTATTATTTTTAGTTTGTTATTTAATTCAGCCTTAATTTAATTTAATTTTAATTATAAAATATTATTGATATTAGTTCTAATTATGTACATTGTTATCCATCTTTATAGTATTATTATTGTATATTGAGAATAGATCTAATTAAAATGCTGTGCTTACCTTTAATTTAGATGCATGAAATGCTATTGAACTTGTGAATGATATTATGTTCTTTGAATGTTTTTGTGTGTATTTAGTTGGTATGCCTAAATAAATAAATACATGTACAAGAGCGGACTTAACGCCTTAGGCGTTCTCTACCATTCTACCTTTGGGTGTTGGAGAAATAAAGTGGCAGGTTTCCAATAGGGTCCAAAATTCTAGTGTGCCCGGGGCCCCAGCACAGCCTAAGCCGGCGCTGTCCTATCGTCATTACCTGTTTGCTCCTGTTGGTAGCGTTGTTGGAGCGCCCCTGCCTCAGCACGTCGCGGTGGCGGGCGATGAGCTCGAGGACCGTGCGCTTCTCCAATTCGGTGAAGTTCTTGGAGCGCTCCTTGTGGCCGCGGCGAGCGCGGAACGATGTGGCCGTGCTGCGTGTTGACATATCACTCTGTGGAGACGGGAACAATAGATAGATAGAATATTCTTTATTGTACACCAATAGGACAAACAATATGGGACAAACAAATATGCAGCAGTACAATAGGCGGTCTTATCGCTAAATGCAATTTCTTACAGACAACCTTTGGATGGAGTCAAATTGTATAAGAATAGAAAGAACAGGTAGTTTACGGCGTACATTAGAATATGGTAAATAATATAATAACAAAAAATAAATAAAAAACAATTTTCACAATGTCAACTTGTATTCATAATCTTGGGCATGCTCAGCGCGAAATTTCGTCTATGTTCTGTTGTTTAATTTTAGTATTTATTTTGTTAATTTTCAAAACACTTATTTCAATAAGACCATTTACAGGCACTTTTGAATTGTCAAATAAGTAAGAGTCAGCCCGTTAGTCAAAAAAAAGAAAAATTGAAGCTATTTGCTCGTTCCAAAGTTTTCCGTTTCTTGTGTATACTTCTGTCATTGCCATAAAAAAAAAATTCTATTCTATTTTCTTTTCTATACAGAAGAACAGCAGACATTAATAAAAACAACGGTCTATTTTTAGCTAAGTGTAGATAACAGAAATCCTACTAGATCCTTACTTTATATTATAAATGCGAAAGTAACTCTGTCTGTCTGTCTGTTACGCTTTCACGCCAAAACTACTGGACCGATATAAATGAAATTTGGTACAGAGATAGAATAGACCCTGAGGAACAACATAGGCTTTTTACCCGGGTGCGCTAAGTAGTTCCCTCGGGATGCGGGTGAAACCGCGGGAAACAGCTAGTAATATTATAAACGCGAAAGCTTGTGAGAATGTATGAATATGTTTGTTACTAAATCACGCAAAAACTACTGAAGGGATATGGATGAAATTTAGTACAAACTTAGTTTATAACAAGGATTTACGAATTGGATACTTTTTATCCTTACATAGCTTTCCATTATATAGCTTTCCGCCCGCGGCTTCGCACGCGTGTAAATTTTTTTTACATCTTGGGTTACATTATTCAAGTTTTAGTATCCCTAATTATTTCTGGAAATAAATATAGCCTATGACATTTCGTAAAGATGTAGCTTTCTAACGGTGAAAGAATTTTTAAAAACGGTCCAGTAGTTTTTGAGTTGAAACCCTACAAACAAATCTTTCCTCTTTATAATATTAGTATAGATATGAGACTACGTAGACGTTGTCGCGGGCTATCTCACTACAAAAAAGTGAACTTTATCAATACAGGTACCTTATTAGAATACACATTAATGCGGAAGGACTCATTGGTGTTTTAAAAATAAAAAGTTTAATAATATACCACCTGTATATATGCATATTGATAGATGATAGATATTCTAATCTTATACCGAAATTAAAAGGTATTTATCTCGCGAAAATAGCTTCATCAACATTTTTATGTAGGGGGGCCTACTCTAACTCACCGAAACGAAACTTCGGAAAGACTGAGAATAGACGATAACTTTTTAGGGTTCCGTAGTCCGACAAGGAACCCTTATAGTTTCGCTCTGTCCGTCTGTCTGTCTGTCTGTCTGTCCGCGGCATAGCTCCGTGGTTTTTGTTATTAGAAAGCTGAAATTTGGTATGAATATGTATATTGATCACGCCGAGAAAGTGGTAAAATAAAATTTTGAAAAAATTTTTTTTTTAGTGTAGCTTCCAAATATGTAAAGTAGGGATGAATATTTTTTTTCTCGCGTACCCCTCCGTGTGGGGTATCGTTAGATAGGTCTTTCAAAAATATTATGGGTGTGTGAAGACCATTTTTCAGTTAAGCGAGCCATTTGCGAAATACCTAGATTTTAAGTGATTTTTTTTGTTCGATACAAGTTACCCCCCCCTCTAACTTTTGAATGGCTGTACCTAGAAATGTGAAAAAAATCACAGACGTAGTACATGTAATGAAATTACAAGGAAAACTATCACGGCAAAGTAGGCTTAACCGGTTACAGAGCTATAGTCGACTAACTAACTCCTACTACGGAACCCTACTGCGCGTGGCCCGACACGCACTTGGCCGGTTTTTTTTTTGTGGTGCGGTAAGGTGCGATCTGATGCTCTGTACATAGAGGGATATACTTATACTATTCGTATATAACAATTGTTTGAACTTTACTGCCGTAAAATTCACAAGGAAAGGTTGCGAATTTCAAAGGAATCTTCTTTTTGTTGAGTCAGAGTAGGCTCCCTGTTTCGGGCGATTTTACCTGCATCCTGTAAGAAATACTCACACACCGGAAAAAAAAGCTTATAATGACCGTCTCCAAGGACAAAGCCATCTACGTACCAAATTTCATCTAAATCAGTTCAACCGTTTTACCGTAAAGCGAAACAAACAAGTCCCGTTTCGTCACTAAATAAACTTATAAGTAACTAGCTTCCCGCCAGCGGCTTCGCCCGCGATATTTTAGCTAATGGATACAAAAACTTGACAAATTATATACTAAAACCTTCCTCATTAATCACTTTATCTATTTAAAAAAACCGCATCAAAATCCGTTGCGTAGTTTTAAAGATTTAAGCATACATAGGGATATAGGGACAGAGAAAACGACTTTGTTTTATACTATGTAGTGATGATTATAATTTTTTTCATCGTACCGGTTCATTAGTGATTTAAAGTTAAAATCATTAACACGTGAGAAAGTCAACAAGACATAAATTTAGCTCTGAATAAGGTTGATGTAAATGGTAACACTTTACTTCCTCGCGGCGGTTAAGTACAGTCGACAACAAAAGTAATATCTATATATATAAAATGGACACCCAGATGGAACGAAGTTCCTTTCGATTCATTAGTGAAGGAATTGTATTTTTTTTTAAGTTATATTTTTTTATTTATTGCTTTCTATGAGAGAGAGAGAGAGAGAGAGAGAGAGAGAGAGAGAGAGAGAGAGAGAGAGAGAGAGAGAGACAGACAGACAGAGAAACACGCGCACGCCGCACGGCTTATGCCTCCTCTACACGTAGACAGATTTGTCTGCAGACGTCCGCAGACGCATCCGCAGATGAATCTCTACGAGCCGTCCACACGTCGCCAGGTCGTTCAGTCTATGTTGGTTCTCGTCAGATGCAACACGTACGCACGCAGAATGGATATAGAGACCGTTGCTGCCGCAGCTATTTATTTATTTAGTACCTACAAGTATTATTTAAGCGTCTATCGCAATAGAGTTATTAAAAAAAAATGGAGAAGAAGAAGGTGGTGGATGCTGACTATACATAGAAACCGAACAAAGTAAGTGGGATTTTTTTATTCATAATATAACTTGTACGCTTTTTAATCGACTTCAAAAAAAGAAGGTTCTCAGTTTGACCTGTATGTTTGTATGTATGTTTGCGGTTTTCATAAAAGGATTTGTTACATTTAGGTAGAGGTTATAGTATATAATACTTCTTAGTTTAATGATGACCTTCGGCAATATACTTGGATATTCTTACGGGTTAGTGTTTTTGAAGTCGGTTCTCTTTTCTAAAAAGTTTTTTTTAACGTAGGTAACGACTTCTTACATTACTCTGTTTCTTCGCAGGAATAGCATGGAAAACCAGTTTGCAGAACTATATGCAGAGCCCTCTGGAGAATTTAATAATTTTGTTCGAATGTCTAGCAGCGATTTTGAATATTTACTACAAAAGATATCTCCAACGATTGCTAAAAAAGATACAGATTGGAGGGATGCCATTCCAGTGAAAGTGCGTTTGGCAGTAACATTAAGATATTTAGCTACTGGTGATAGCTATAGAAGCTTGCATTACCTGTTTAAAATTTCAAGCCAAGTTATATCCATTATTGTTCCTGAAGTATGTTTAGCGCTCAATAACGTGTTAAAGGATTTAGTGAAGGTAAACCACATAATTTAATCCAAAATCTTTATTATTAATTGTATTGTAATGAATAATCAACAGTTTACAAAAAACTTTGCTTTGACAAATAGGTAAGTAGGTACTTTCAGTTTGCTTTGACAAATTAAGGGTGATCGGTGTTATTATCGTCCGTCATATTTAAACAGCTTTCGTAATACATTTTACTTGTTTGTGGTACAAGTACTTCTTGTGAAATAATGTTAACCATTTCGGTTTGTTGATTGGCCATATTTTGTGGTGGTGACTGAACTGAATGGGGGGAGTCTACTACGTATACAGGTGACGGTGTTGATAGATACATGCTGTTGCTCGTGGTAGGTCGACTGAGGATTATTTGTGAAGGAGAAGAAACAGCATATGATCTACCCTGCATCGTGTTGTAACGACGACGTCTGTTCATCATAACACCATGAAGCTCGTACATTATTTCTTCCCTTTCAAGTTTTGGATACTCCCTTATTTGTTTTGCCAACATTTTACAAAATAAATCGCATTCGTCTTCTTCTTTTATGTTTTCTTTGTTAGCCAATGCTTTATTTAATGCTGTAAAAGCAGTACTCATTTTTTTATTGGCTTCTTGCATTTCGGGTGGATCTTTAGCACGACGTTTTTGTGACTGAATAATTGGTTTGTTTTGAGATGTAGTAGGGATGTCGGCATCATTATGGTCTTCGTTTTTAGCATCCGGAATATTATCACTAACCTGCACGTTAGAAGCGCTATCCTCTTCATACAAATCAGGTTGTGTCTGGGAAAGAAAAAATTCAATAAAAATATATTTAAATAATAATATTACATTAAAGAGCAAACCAGCGTTTTTTTTTTTAAATTGACTATATATTTTTATTTTCAGATACCTAACACTACGGATGAATGGCTTGCAAAGGCAAAAGGATTTAATTTTCCTCATTGTATTGGCGCTTTAGATGGGAAACATGTCATGATTCTACCGCCACCCAATACCGCAACGGAGTACTTCAATTATAAAGGGCATTTCAGTATTGTACTCTTAGCACTAGTTGATAGTGACTACTGCTTTATGTTTGTAGATATAGGTTGCCCAGGGCGAATTAGCGATGGTGGAGTCTATAATCAAAGTGTTTTAAAGCAAAAAATTGACACAAATGTGATCAACTTGCCTTCTCCTAGTTGCTTACCCAATAGTAATACAAGCTTACCCTATGTATTTTTAGCTGATGCCGCATTTGCATTGAGTACACATATTATGAAACCATTTCCAGGGCATCACGCTCTTGGTACTCCAGAGAGATTATTCAATCAAAAGCTCTCTAGTTCGCGTGTAGCAGTCGAAAATACTTTTGGTATAATGTCTAGCGTATTCAGAATTTTCAAAAAGCCTATACCCTTGAATATCACTAAAGCATCTTTAATTACAATGACATGTGTCTTGTTACACAATTTCTTAAGAAAAAGTAAAACATCTCAACATTTGTACAGTCCCCCAAATTCAGAAGATAAGTATCTCAATGGAGAATTAATCCAACCAGGGTCTTGGAGACAAAATTACACGGGAACATTCGATCCACTGCAACCTATACCTCGAAGAGCGCCTACATGTGCAGTTGAAACGCGATTAAAATTTACCAGATATATTAACGAGAATAACCATTAATTCAAAAGTACCTAGTAATCTAGTAGTATCTAAATACCTATAAATTTAAGATAAGTATATAGAAATGTATGTTGTGTTGGCTACTCAAATAAATAAATAATCCAAAAATAAAGAATGTTTTATTTTTACTTACTTTTTCCTCTGTATTTAGAATACTTGTGGATTCGTAAACATCTGTTAAAAACGCAGCCATCACATCGTAAAATATCCATATGGGCTGATACACATCCTCTGTTCCCGCCCCTGACCGAATGGATGCATTTCTTTTTTTTAAATTCGTTCTAAATGTACTAAGAAGATTATCTTTTTTCTTTTTTAACTCATGCACTGGAATGCCCATCGTATCAGCAATACGTTTCCATGAATCATTAATCTGAAAAAATAAAATAAGTAAGTATAATCATTGTGGTTATATCAATGGGCATAATAACAGGTGGTCAAAATAAGTTGTCGTGTGTCGCGTTAACACGATCAAAATACCCATTCACATAAAACTGTATTATAACTTTGACCGTGTTTCAATGCGGCTTTAATTCGAACTAAAATAACAATTGCCTACCCGTCATAAATCCACATTGTTAATATCTAATAACCAATTTACAGTAAACTCAACTGAATTTGTAAGTAGATAGTTAAATAAAATGAATGAATTGTGTACTTACAACATTTTTATTTTTGTGGTATTTATTTTTGGGATTCCACAGGCAGTTTTCTGCTTGATACAGCTCCAGAAATTTAAATGTTTCCTCTGTGCTCATGTTTGCCATTTCAACAAGCAAGAAAAAAACGGCGGTAGGTAAAAAAGAACGGCGAAAATCACGCGTGCACTCTCACTCGCTTCCCGCTGAACACTGATGCGTCGTCAGACGTGTGGACACACCGCACGCTCGCGCCGGGCGCCCGCGCCAGATCCCTTTGATCCGTGCAACAAAAACCGACAACAAACGGATAAGTGCCGGACGCGTCTGCCGACGTCAAATACCTACCACAGACGAGCAAATCACTCCCTCTACACGTAGGCGGACGCGTCCGCCGATGGTATCGGCGGACGCGTCCGCCGACGTGTAGAGGAGGCATTACAACTATAGCAAAAGTGTCGTTACAACTTTTGTTCTTATTTTTTCCGTCTAGCCCCCTTTCGCACCGCGCGATAAGGAACTTCGTTCCAAAAATGAATGTCTATTTCCCTTGGTCACGCCATCACGCGTGAATGGCTGGACCGATTAGTATTACATTTGCTACGGAGATAGAAGGGACCCTGGAGAAAGTTTTAGGGTACTTTTTATCCGGGTGCGTTTAGTAGTTTCCCCGGAACGTGGGTAAAACCGCGGGAAATAGCTAGTCTATAATATAAAAATGAATCGCTGAATGTGTTGCCAAGCGCATAACTCGAGAATGGCTGGACCGATTTGTATGGAATTTGGTACGGATATAGAGGGGACCCTACTTTTGATCTGGGTGCGTTAAGTAGTTCACTCTTGAAGCGGGTGAAATCGCGGGCAACAGCTTGTATTTATATAGATTTTTTGGCCGTTGAAAAAAAGCGTTTGTGAAATATGTTATTTATGGCCGCTTGTATAAAAAAATGCGTTAAAAAATATGTTATCATTTGATCGGAGAGCAGTATGTTAATTTAATAATAATTATTACATGTGTATCAATATGGGTTTTTTGTCCAAAATTTTTATATTTTTAGACATTAAAGAAGTTGTTTTATCCAAATTCTAGCCATGGTGTGTATTAAGTATACAAATATGTATAGATCTATGTATTTTAAAGTAGCTTTTTCAATTCCTAAACAGAATTGATAATAAATTAACTTAAAGACTGGTTAATCTAAATAGTAGAATAATTAAGGTATACTAATGTTGGGAATAGCATTTTTAAAGATTTACATAGGTAACTAGTTATTGAAAATACAGAGTAAAAAAACCAAATATCCGGCTAGTAAAATTATGTAAATAATATTAGAAGCGATTTCATTATCTTTTGATTAATGCCACAGATACTGAGATTTATTAAAATAGTGATACCTAAAATCTGTCGGCTCTAAGGACCAAAAAAAAATATAACTATTTTATTAAATCCATTATTACTTTATATTTATCAGCCCGGCCCTTCCTTTTGATAAGGGTAGAGCGAGATTTCTATGTCTTTTCATGCCTTGTGGTCGTCTTTGGTTTGTCAATCAAACATGAAAAAAAATTGTAGACTGGTTTATCTAGAGTTAATCTACTGTTTTTTTTTAATCTGATCTTGCAACTCTCAAAAGGTGCAATCAAAATTTCATAAGGCGTTGAAAATTTTTTTTTGCCACGTCCTAACCTTCACAGCCCTATCAATAGACAATTGATATACTTTTGGACCTATTGACCTACACCATATCCATCAGACAGGTGTTTGAACGACATTTTTTTTTGTCTCTTGCACATCATCTGCCTAGCCCTTTCCCAACTATATTTGGGTTGGCTTGCAGTGTAAACCAGATGCAGCTGAGTACCAGTGTTTTACATAGAGCGACTGCCTATCTGACCTTCACAACCCAGTTACCGGGTAGCACGGTACCCCTTGGTAAGACTGGTTGTCAGATTTTCTGGCTTCTGACTACTGGTAACGACTGTCAAATATATACAAATGACAACCGGGACCAACAGCTTAACGTGCTTTCCGTGGCACGGAGGAGTCTCACTATGACATAGATGGTCACCCATCCACGGACCGACCGCGCCAAGCGCAGCTTAACTTTTGATCGGTCGAACCGTGCGGCTGTTACTTAGCCAAGAGCGCCTCAACTTTTTTTTCTCTTGTAATAAATTCTAATGTCGTCGCGTAACCAATACATTTGTGTGTATAACTGTACTTGAGGCGTACGAATTTTGCAAATGTAAATTAAGATACAAAACAAGCCCGCAAAGTTGAGTGTTTAAATAGTGTGAGCTAGGGATGGCACGAAACTTCCTTGCGAATATTATAATCCGAATACTATGTTAAACGGATGAACCGAAACCTGGAGAAAAACAAAGTATAGATTTTATTCGGTATCGTGAAGTAAAATATTAATAAATGAAGATCTACCGTTGCATGTATAAAACCTTGAGAACGGATCGATCGTTAATTTTTTTGTTGTAATTTTGAGGACAAGATTTTTATTAAAGTTTTCCTTGGAAAATCGACTGGAATGTCAGGAACCTGGGTAAAAAATCTATATGGATGGAAGGAAATCTACAAAAAAAAAACATTTACATCCGTATTTTATAAATGTCAAGTAGTAAGTAGATCAAGATCGTATAACACGTATAACATAAAAAATGGTAGAAAAAGAATGCCAAAACTTTAAGTTAGTAGTTTAGTTGATACTTTATAGAATGTGACAGCCCTAACAATAACAGCCTATAAGTAAGTATTCTAGAAATTATGCCTCGTTGGACCTGTTTAGTGATTTCTAATGGCTCGATAGATTGAACTTCTTGTTCACCATTTTTAATAATGAAAATTATTCCGTCCATTAATTATGGTTAAACATTATTCTAATATCACTATTTCCTCCAGAAGCCTAAGGAGAGCTAGAGCTAGTCCTACAGTACATCCACGGTAGGGCCGACATCGCTTTGTGGATTTAACTTTCACAAAGCAACCCAGAGTCAGGACAAACCTGCTGCCCACTTGATAAGTAGAAGTCCCATGTAATGGGGGCCAGCATATCGCAAGCATAAATCCAGATTCTGGACTGATACTGAGGAAGTCCATAGTTATTCCGTTTTACGTCTCAATTTACTAAGTCGAGATAAAAATTCAACTTTGCGAAGTATTTTTGCTTATCGTATAAGGTCCAATAAATACCAATATTATTATAAAACCTATCAGTATTATTATACTTTAGCCATTTGGCATTATATTAACATTTATATTGGCGACTATGCAAGAAATAAAAAAGAAATTAAATAGGACAGTTGCACGCTCGCGACTGCATTTGCAAGATTACATAATATGCATATGCATATTTATGTATGAATAAATGACCATTAAAAAAGTACAGCAGAAAACCGCCCCTGGATACGAAAAATATACCAATTTTTAGATTGCATCACAAAATATATCCTATTATACATTTATCCCTAGCTACCTTACAACAATATTTTTGGTCCTGCCACCCTAAGATACATAATTCACAAACGATATTCTGGTCCTTCTATCCGAAGTAACACGAGTCGAACCATAATATCAAATTAACATTTTACATTAATTATTTATTAATTTCATAGGTCTAAAGGCTTCTTGTTATCTACTGATCAATTTAACGATTCTGACCCTAGTTTAATGTTGCTACTTTGAGGACCAGTTGACATAGATTTTCAAAATTCCATAATGGTCAAGGTAACAGTGGACTCAAACTGAAGTTCTATGAGGAGTAAGTCAATGCTATTATCTCTGTAGCTTTAGTAACCTAATAATTCCTAGTATCAAAGTTTACTCGAATCCGCCTGACGGCTAATTTGCAATAAAAGAACTCTACACCTAATATAGACTTCCGAGATAATGAAAATATCTAGACAAAACCTAACACATTAACAAACAAAACGTTCGCTTATGCAATTCTTTTTCAACTTTTTCACGAAATTTTAAAAGAAAAAAGTGCTCCGATCTGTCATCAAGGTTTTATGGAGGCGCGTATCAAAAGACCAGACATTTAGTCGTAAACAACGTGCGACTTTTTAACAGGTCAATGTGCGACTAAAATTGGCACGTGTAACCGCGACATGCATTTATACAAAACCTGTACTTGAGTTGTATCAATTTGAATCTAGTTTTTTTTTTTGTTAAACTATCAGTAAATGTTAATTCTGTTGGAACCAGTTGGTGGTGGGAATGGCTTATTAACTGTTTGTGATGTAACCTCGTTATAAATTAGCTTCGGTTGTTTTAAAGGGGGTACGTATCGGACAAAAAGTATTTTTTACAAGTTTTAGAATATAAAATAGATCTTGTATTTACAAATACGTGAAATATTATTTTTTATTTAAAAATTAATTTATAGATTCCAGTTTTCTTATTTAATTTATAGGTAAAATAACAAAGCATTATTTTTTTTCTATTATATTCAGGTAAATTACGCAAATAATTATTAAATGATTACACTTATGTTTTTTTTTATCTAATTAACGAGTTTGTAAATTCGTCGAGTCTAAGTTAGATATTGTAAAAATAGTTTTGAAGAATCAATAAAAATGTACATCATGACTAACTTCACCTTTAATCTTCATTCACTATGAGATTAATATTTTATTGCATTTGATTTGTGTGAATATAACTATGAGTGGTATAAATATACAGCATGTATTTTTAACGACTTTTATTTACGACTAGGTTTTCGCTAGCGGCTTCGCCCGCATGTGCTATACGAATTCAAATAAAAAAAAAATGATAGAATTTCATGCAAACTTTGCCCCCGTTTTTCATCCCCTTAGGGGTGGAGTTTCCGGGGCTGCGGGACGTTCGAAAGAGATATCGCGCCCACGGAATAGAAAGGGCTGAGGAAGGAACATGGATGAGTTTTAGTTAGTAAGTACTCCCCCCTTCCACCCCATCCACGGCGGGAGGGGTCACTTGATGATTTCTCATCAGAAAAAAGGGTTGGAATTTCGAAAATCCTTTCTTATCGGATGCTTAGGTCATACAAAGAACACACCCTCCAAGTTTGAGGTGTCTTCAGTCAGCGGTTTAGGCTGTGCGTTGATCCATCAGTCATTTAGGACAACGCATTTTATATGTATAGAAGAAGAAAATGTAAAGTCTTGTATCATAAACTATGATAATAATTTCAGATAAAATTCACGAAAACATCACGGAAACACAAATGCTATGTTTTGATTTAATGTTGTATGATAACATCATTTATATTGATGACTAGCTGTTTCCCGTGATTTCACCCGCGTCCCAAAGGAACTACTTAACAAACCTGGATAAAAAGAAGCTTACACCTGTCTCCAAGGTACCATTGGGGCTCCGCCCCTGGAATACAAAGGGCTAAGGAAGGGACATGGATGGGTTTAGTCAGTAAGAGTCTGACAGCCACGGCGGGAGGAGCCATTTGATGATTTCTCATCCAAAATATTCTCATCTATACTAATCTATACTAATATAATAAAGCTGAAGAGTTTGTTTGTTTGTTTGTTTGAACGCACTAATCTCAGGAACTACTGGACCGATCAAAAAAAATCGTTCAATGTTAGATAGCTCATTTATTGAGCAAGGCTATAGGCTATATATCATCACGCTAAAACCAATAGGAGTGGAACACCACTATTCCACGCGGATGAAGTCGCGGGCAGAAGCTATCCAAAATAAAAGGTAGCATCCATCTCCGTACCAAATTTTACCACACAACAACGAACAGATCACATGTTTTTTTTTATATATTAACATTGTTTATGGGTCCGAGAGTGACAGAGATTATTTGATCTAAAACCTGTACCTAAAGAATTCGATAGAACAAGTGAGCAAAGTTGAGTTCGATAAGCGCTAAATGTTTTCGGTGACAAAATTATGATTAATCCGAGTTTATGAAAAGATTAATATCTGTCAAGGCTGTTGATGCTTTTTATTTTTTTTTCAGAAAGTAGAGGTATTATATATGAGCAAAGATTATGTGAAACTTTTTAGACTCAATACTATACAGTGTGAGTTTTTAAGAATTAAATTTTTGGTCCTTATCTGGTCCTTCAAGAATTACATCCGATAAGATGCAAATGGGTTCAACCGCTTTATCGTGAACGCGTAACAAACAAACTGACATTCGCATTTATGCTATTAGTAGGATGATGTTATTAGATACTTATACTACTTTGATCTTTCCTTCAATTCCAAAAGTTCCCAAAATACATTCATACATCCTAATGCATGAATGTAAGTATGTTTGTTACTCGTTTACGCATAACCTTAGGAATGCATTCGGATAAAATTTGGTAAACACATACGTTCTTATTTATAATATCGCTTTTCACTTAATAAACTTATTTTAGCTATCAAACGGTGTTGTTCTTATATGTCAAGTTAAATGAAGTTTGACAGAAAGGGACAAAATAGTTCTTCTTTTAAAGAGGCCTATAAGACGGATGGCTTTATTATGAATAAGGGGGATAATTTATAACCGGGTTTAACACTATATTTATGATACTATGCGCGGGTGAAACCGCGGGATACAGCTAGTAACTAACCGTCTCACTTATGAAAAACCTGTGATCAGAGGTTTAACCTTTTGAACGCCCATCACTTGTATACAAGTTCGAGATTTTCGTGCCCTCAGCGCCACTACTTGATTAGAAGTAATAATAGTATAAAATAAATGTACGACTTTTATTGCGTGGCGCTGGAGGACACATCGCGTTTTATATAAATGGGCGTCGAAAAGGTTAACCATTTCTCACGTAATCCTTACTTAACGTAATCCAGGAGCTACGTACTTAACTTCGGATTAACGCTAAACGGCATTTATGAGTGAGATTTTCTAATCCGTTGCTAATCTGCAGATTATATTATCTAGATCGGAGTTTATAGGTTAGACGGTAAATATTTATAGAAAACTTACATACGAAAGTCGGTGGACAGCATTTTTGAATATACAGTGCCAAGTGATTGGTCGAAACTCCATGAGCGTTTTTTTTTATTGTTTAAAAAAACTCTGTTTGGAATATTAAATTAATATTCCGGTAAATACAAAAATATTTATAATAAATGGATAAGTTAGGTTTACTTATCCAATTTTATATTCATAATAAAAATAAATATCAGTTTTTTTCAACCAGGATGTATTTTTGAGCCGTAGGTACCGAAAAATTAACACTGTTAAATCTAAAAGACCTAAGACTAAAGGACCAATCTGTCCAATCTAGACCACAATTACAATAATTTAGTTTTTAGTCTTATTTTTTTAGTAATTTAATTATTTTTAAAATTTTACGCGTTTTAATATTATATTTTAGTATAAAGCAACAAAAAACACATGCACAACCAATAGCTTTTGTTTCCAGTAAATTATATAAAAAAGAACATTAAAGACTATTTTTTTTTCATGTAAATACGCGTATTATAATAAATATCTTTATCACAATATAAAACCTTGTTTTTTTCGGGAGCATTTAGTATGACTTTATATCAGCAAAATATTTTTTAATCTATTTTTAATTCCATAAACAAAAATAACGAAAGTTAAAAAGCAAAACTGTTCTATTGAAAAAAAAAAACGATGTTTTTATGTTAGTATAAAAATAGCACTTTCACTAATTTATCACAAAAACACTCGCCAGTGCCTATCAAAACTTATCTACTACTAACTATGTGAGCCCCCATCCTTGGGTCCTCTCACAAGAGAGTGGGGTTCTTACGATCTCTTAATTAGCAATTGGTCTTTTTTCACCTTTAGTCATTGGCAAGGTTAAGCTGCCCTAGCCGCTGTCAGTATATGGATGGGTGGCTGTTATATGAAAGATAGAAAGAAAGAAAAAACATTCATTGACATAACACAAGACAACCACAATAGGGAATAAAAAAAATACAAACATAAAAGTATGTTGTGCCAAATAGATCCAGTTCAGCATTATGCCAGACAACTAGTGCCTGACGCTGGTTTTCAACTGGACCTAAGACGAGTTGCGGGTGTCAATCAGCACGAATCAATTACTGTTTCGATTTTTTTAAGTATGTAATAAAAAATATAGTTTATAGCGAAACGCCCTCCGTGTATCGAAGAGCACGTAAAGATGTCAAGCCCGGTTAAGCAGACGACAACCTTCTAGGTTGACCTGCGAGATGGCATACTTAGTAAAAAAAACGCAAGGATGTCGTCTCTGCGCCTGATCTCTCTCGGGTCGTCTCTAGTTGCCATCCCATCGGACTTTGAGGATGAGGGATTAGACAGTGCACCTGTCTCTGTGTAAATTTTTCAGTTTGAGTCAAAATTGAAGTCTAGTCAAATTGAAAGTTATTATCTATACTAAAATAATAAAGCTGAAGAGTTTGTTTGTTTAAACGCGCTAATCTCAGGAACTACTGGTACGATTAGAAAAATTCTTTCAGTGTTAGATAGCCCATTTATTGAGGAAGGCTATAGGCTATCATCACGCTAAAACCAATAGGAGCGAAGCACCACTATTCCACGTGGACGAAGTCGCGGGCAGAAGTTAGTTTTATAGCTAGTATGTAGTCTTTTTTGCGTGAAAGGGAAACAATTATAGAGGCAAAGATATGTAGATCTTCATAAATTTTCGCAGGCAATTCGCTAACTTTTATTCCGCTTAATACAGCTTATCTATATTCTGTACCAATTGATTTTACGAAAAATATAAACAAAATCATAAAACCTATTTTGTTCTAATTTTCCCACATAGATAAATATAATGGCATTAAATGATCAATGATGATGTTTAGAGCATGAAATTGATCCTCCATCCTTACGTCATTTTGTTAATTTCTGTGGCAGAATTAGAACTAAATAGGCTACGACTTTGTCTACATTTTTTGTAAAATCAGATACAGAGGTACAGAATCTGTACTACAGACTATAACACATATTTTCTCAACTATCATTTACATTATTTATATCCATTATTTTTAAATATTTGTGTTATCAAGCTTTGAATCTTCGAAATGCTAAAATTAGATCTATAGTTTAGACCTCGCTGTTACTGACGTCAAATCTATTATAATTTTAATAGATATCAGATTGCACTTAATAAAATGCATTTTTAGATAAACTATTAAAAAATATAAAAATTTTGTTTACTAATTAAAAATATATGAATAATTAAAAGATGCTTATTTGGTCAAATTACGCACGAAGATTGTATTGTGGCGTCACAGCCCATCATGGCCGCGTATGTTAAAGACAATTAGAACGAAACTCATTAATATCAATAACTTGTGCCACACCCTCATTTGCCTCAGTGAGGGACAGATCAGCTGTTGCACAGATTCATGCGGATTCGATTCCTGCGTTTAAATGTTTGATCGGTTTGCATTACAGAACGAAACTCGACTTGCGTGCCATTGATTAGACAGGTCCACTCAAATCTGTATTCTGTATGGCTCTTTCTTCAAAAGGTCATTTCAGACACGAGTCCACATTGTTCTACCATATTGCAATGGTTATCAAATGTCTGGACGTTAAAAGAGACTGTGACCCTTGAGTTTGTTTCGGTGTTTCTTCTCAAGGTAGTCAGATAGGAAACACCGGCCTCATCTAGCTATAAACAAAAATATGTTTGACGTGTAAAAGTGTTATTTTATAACCTACTTGCAAAATAAATATTATTTATCATTAATCCAGCGAAGATCCTGTTTTGAGCATACATTTCTAGCCATTTGATTGGATACATCAATAGTTTTAAGTAGTGCTTGGGTCAGCTTCTGCACAACGAAGCTTTTTTTTAAGGATTAGGAAACATCAAATTTCTACCCCCTGCTGGAGGCGGAGTGGGAGGCTTGTCAGACTCTTACTGACTAAAACCCATCCATGTTCCTTCCTTCGACTTTTGCATGGAAACCGCGGTACCTCTATCGAACAAACCCACAGTCCTGTATTACGCGCGGGGCTGCGGACGGTGAGCTATGGGTGGCTCGCCGTCCGGTAAGGACCAGACCCGCGTCGACGGCGCGTTCGTGTTCCACGCGCGCCTCAAAGAGCTGTCAGCATAAATGACGGGGCCCTCCTCCAGGGCCATAGCCTGCCGGGGCTGCGGGATGTTCGAAAGAGTTATCCTGCCCTCGAAATAAAATGGGCTGAGGAAGGAACATGGATGGGTTTTAGTCAGTAAGAGTCTGACACTCCGTCCCGCCCCACCCACGGCAGAAGGAGTAATTTGATGATTTTTTGATTTTCCATCAGAAAAAAAATTGCACTTGAAAGCTATTTGAACACATACGGATCCCTAAATCAAAAAGTGGTCTTCATATACATGCTTTATTCTTGAAAGACCTATCCAATGATACTTCACATGATGACACAATGGGATACATGAAAAAATACGTGTATTTGTCATAATTTTATTTTACCACTTTGTGTATACATATCCTAAACAGATTTCAGCTTTGTACTACCAAGAACCCCTGAGCTATGCCGCGGACAGACAGGTAGACGGACATAGCGAAGCTATAAGGCTTCCTTGTCGACTACGGAACCCTAAAAAAGGACCTTAAAGACCGTTCTTTTCAAGCGGTTTCATCAGCATCTTTAGGAAACTATTTCACGAACCGGGATAAGAACTACCCTATTCCCTTCTCCAGGTTTCAGTCTATCTCCATAGCAAATTTCATGCAAATCAGTTCAGCCGTTCTACCGTGAAAGCGTAACACACAGACTTACTTTCGTATTAATAAATTTATTAGGATTGCATAATCCACACATACAGAAATAAAAAAATATATTACAAAAACAACGGATTCGTCGCTTCCCCGGCTTGGCAAGAAGTATTTTGACTTTATTAATAAAATTAAGGTTAAATTCATGACTGTGTCTAGATTTAAATAATTAGGTTCAACTGTTACACGTGTTATATACAGGTTGTTGTTTTTTTTACTTGTCGTGTCTTTTTCGTTAGTTAATTTGTTTACAATGGAGGTTTGTTTTTTTTGTTTCTACGTGACCTCTTACAGGGTGCTTCTAACAGCTGCGACCTGCTTAACTGGACAATGAGGCGAGGTCATAATTTAATTAATTAAATTAAGGCCTTATAATAAGTATTAGTTCACTCAAGAGTATTTTTGGGTGCAATATTCGAGGTTAAAAAGTATGAACAAATTATTAACATTATCACTACATAGTATAAAACAAAGTCGCTTTCTCTGTCCCTATGTATGCTTAAATATTTAAAACTACGCAACGGGTGTTGATGCGGTTTTTTTTAATAGATAGAGTGATTAATGAGGAAGGTTTTAGTATATAATTTGGTAAGTTTTTGTATCCATTAGCTAAAATATCGCGGGCGAAGCCGCTGGCGGGGAGCTAGTATTTTAATATATTTTGCACATATGCGCGATATTTATCCAATGGAGGTCGTTTACAACTAGTTAGTTAATATTTTCTTTTTTTGTAAGAAAAAAAAAAGCATGTTTGACGCAACAAATTAGACATAAAAAAAAAGATAATATACGCACGATAATGTTACTTTATTTCCAGAACTTTCTAGAAGAACTTCTCATAAAGAGTTTTTTTTCGGATGGGAAATCATCAAGTTACTCCTCCCGCCGTGGGTGGGGCGGGAGGGAGTGTCAGACTCTTACTGACTAAAACCCATCCATGTTCCTTCCTCAGCCCTTTATATTCCGGGGGCGCGGTAACTCTTTCGAACATCCCGCAAGTGAGGTTAAGCTTGAAATTAAACCGACATTTTAACAACGCATACAGCGATATAGGAGTCCGTTCGACATTTGAGACATAAACATTGATATTGAAACCAATTGGCATTGAGAAATATACGAACTACGCATTCCTTAGGTAAGGTGAAACAGATACTACGGCATGAGAGGAGCTCGTGGCTAAGTAACAGCCGCACGGGTCGACTGATCAAAGGTTATGCTGCGCTTGGCGCGCTCGGTCCGTGGATGGGTGACCATCTATGTCATAGTGAGACTCCTCCGTGCGTCGAAAAGCACGATAAGCTGTTGGTCTCGCTATCATTTACAGATCTTTGACAGTCGTTACAGGCAGTGCCGGTTTTACCCCTATCAGCGCCCTGGGCGAGATTTTTGCGGCGCCCCCTAACTGCAATTTAAACCCATACGGAAAAAACTGGCCAAGTGTGAGTCAGACTAGCGCACCGAGGGTTCCAACATTTGGAAAGAAACGGCGTCGGCGTGATCAATACTGGAAAAGTTTTTAACCAGTGCGCATTTTTTTTGGTGGTTCGGTATCAGTAATTGAACACATTTCTATGTTTAGTAAGTAAAAGTAAGTAAAACATGGGCATAATCTTTTCGTAATAGCACTACACTGCCAAAGCATGCAAGAGCGAGCTCACAAGTACAATACGACTCAGCTGATATCTACACACAAGCCGACCGGCGAGTTTTAAACAAATTAAGTTCTTAAATGAATATTTTGCGCAAACGATAACTTTTTTCAAGTACTAAGACCTAATAAACTGAAAAATACGTGTTTGTAAAAAGTGTTGAAGTTTGTTTAGACAAAATTTGCGCACTGGTTAAAAAAATCTTGTATACATATCCATATCAAATTTCAGCTTTCTTGTACTAAAGAACGCTTAGCTATACCGTGGACAGACAGATAGACATAAGGTCATGGCGAAACTATAAGCGGGGTGTCCATTATAAATACCAAAAATAGTTCCCTGACTTTTCCCTGACCATTCTACCACATTTCCCTGATCCAATATTGTCGTCTTATGGAAAATATTATATTATTTTGTTTTTAACCAGAGTGTATACTTTGGACTATTTATGTTAAAAATTTAGACCATGTGTATAGGTAGGAAAAGATATATTATCTGTTTTTGGAGTTATAAGCCATAAACAGCAAGCTAAGAGATCATCAGAGCAATATGAGTAAGAGCGCGAGCGTAGCGAGCGCGAATTTTTTATTAGGAATATGAGCATCAATATTCTTAGGAATCATATTTGTATTTCATGACTCTTACATTTTCCTGAAAATCCGTGACCACCTATTGCTTCCCTGATTTTCCAAATAGTGGACACCCCGATAAGTTTTTCTAGTCGCCTACGGCCTTACCCTAAAAACTATAAATAATAAGGTGAGAAAAAATCAGAGGGATAAGAGTTAGAGCGCGAGCGAAGCGAGCGCGAAATTTTTTAAGTAATAGGTATGTGCAACATAATAATTCTTACTAATATTATAAATGCGAAAGTAACTATGTCTGCCTGTTTGTCGCGTTTTCACGCCAAAACTACTGAACCGGTTTAAATGAAATTTGGTACACAGATAGTCTAGAGCCTGAGAAAGGACATAGGCTACTTTTTACCCGGGTGCGCAAAGGAGTTCACTGGGAATGTGGGTAAAACAGCTAGTAACAATATAATAATAATTGAATGCTTCGTTTTTGGGGGGCCCCGTGACAATGGCGCCCCGAGTGCCCTTATGGTAAAGACGATACTGGAGGGGCACCAACACGCCCATTCTCATTTGCCGGAAAATTGACGACAGTTTTTTTCTTGACAACTTTTGCATTCTAATGTCAATAACGCAGAAAAACCCGAAATTGATAGACATTTGATGAAAAATTCAAGAAAACTTTTGCTAAGCAAACTATATGTATGAGGGTAAGTAGGCCTCAAAGAGTGAGAGGATATAAAAAGGGCGCCTGCGGCGCCCCTTCAGATCCGGCGCCCTGGGCGGTCGCCCCACCTCGCCCTACCCTAACGCCGCTACTGGTTACAGGTAGTCAGAAAGTCTGACAACCAGTCTTACCAAGGGGACCGTGTTACCCGGGTTGTGGAGGTCAGATAGGCAGTTGCTCCATGTAAAACACTGGTACTTAGCTAAATCCGGTTTAGATTGGACCGACCCCAACATAGTTGGAAAAAAGGCTAGGCAAATGAGATACATCATTTGCCTAGCCTTTTTTCCAACTTCCTTTCCAACTTTTTTACAAAAATGTGGGGCCTTACCATGACGTACCAAAGCAGGAATTATTTAGTTGTGAAAAGAGTAAAGTAAAGAGATGGCGATAGACGTAAGTAGCTGTGTCTCGCTCTCACGCCGGAATATGTAATATGATTGCAAAAACATCGTGAACCTGGACAGAAAAGTCTGAAATCGCCAATCCGCCTTGAGCAAGCGTTGTGATCAATGCTCATGCCGTCTCTGTATGAGAAGAGGCCTGTGCCCAGCAGTGGGATAGTAAAATAAGCCGATTATGAAGATGACATGGAGAAATTTAAATAACATCATATAATCAAGTTAATAGATATTAGTTTTAAGGTCCGAGTTACTAGCCAACATGATAATTACCTATTTTTCTTTAATTAATATTGTATAAACGGTTCTTCAAACCTTACAGACAGATGTGTTACTGGGGAGTTTGTTGCGCCACTTCTTCTTCCCAGCAAAAACACATAGGAAGTGGTGAAGGGCGGGCGTTTTGGGGGCTGTCTTTTGTAAATTTGACGTTCAAAAAGTGCTGATTTTCAGCCTAATTTGAATAAATGACTTGAATTTTTGATTTTTTTTTTGAATTAAGCCACTAATCTCCGTCCGTTTGTCTGTCAGCAGGCGTACCATAAACTATTATAAGTAGAGTTAAAATTTTCAGTGCGGTATTTTATTGCCGTTATAACAAAAAATAATAAAAACCGGTCAAATGTGAGTCGGAAGCTCACAGATCATTTAATTGCAAATATCTTTAATTTCATTAATGAAAGTATTTAAATAAAAAGTACATAGTGTTATATCTAGTACAATGGCACGGAACTCCTCGGAGTTATACCGACTCACACTTGACCAGTTTTTTATTTATTTAAAAATATAAAGCTGGCTAATTAAAAGACAGGCTCCACATTAGAACGATCTAGAAACTAGTACAAAGTTAAATCTAAGCTAACCAAGGTTATCTGAGGAAATCCTCGAAATATTCATACGGTTAACCTCCAAAAACGCGGGCAGCGCCACGTGCAAGACAACTATTCAAATAATAAATATCAGCACGAATAAATAAATAAATTATCATTTATTTGCGTAAATAATTAATAATAATACAGTTTATTTAAATGGTTAGAGTCGTTAAATCTTTTGGCAAGTTACCTTGTGCTGACAGAGGGTTACACGTGTTAGATACAGGATGCTCTCAAACTGCAACTGAGTTTTGACCGCGCACAAAAAGGAGGGTTATGTTTTCAGAATTAATGTATGTATGTATGTGTAATGTGAGCATAGGTACCACTATTTTTTTTTCTATTTCTAAATGTGGGACCTAGCACGAAGCTTTTAGCGGCTTTGCCCGCGAGGGCTATACGAATTCAAATTAAAAATGACAGAGTTTCATACAACCTTTGGGGTAGAATTTCGGAAAATCCTTTCTTATTGGATGCCTACGTCACAAAAGAACACCCTCCAAGTTTCAGGTTTCTACGATCAGCGATTTAGGCTGTGCGTTGATCCGTCAGTCATTTAGCACAAAGCATTTTATATGTATAGATAGACATACATACATATATTCGAATACAAATAAAAAAAAAACAAACTAGGTGGAAAATCAGCACTTTTTAAAGTTAATTTTACAAAAGACAGCCCCCAAAACGCCCGCCCTGCACCACTTCCTATGTGTTGTTGCTGGGAAGAAGAAGTGGCGCAACAAACTCCCCAGCAACACATGTCTGTCTGTCTGCTCGGTTTGATAAATACCCCCGTACCTGGGAGGGCACGTTAAGCCGTCGTCCGGCTGTTATCTTGATAGCAGTTGTTACAATTCCATGTCAAAGGCCTTCAGGCGGATTTGAGGCGAAAAAATAGGCGTATCGTTAGTTTCGATCAGAGTACTCAAAAATACCAGATTTTGTATTAAAACCAGTTTTCTATTCTAGTAATTTGACCGGCTCGGGTTTCGAACCCATTTGTCAATCACATAACGATAGGAAATACACTAGAGTCAGACTTCCTTTTAAACACAAAAAAGCTGTTAAAATAATTAAAAATTCGAACGACTTACTCACTTTCTTATTATTTTTAACTAGCCGTTCCTCGTAGGTTCACTCGTTGAAAGCGCGGTAATTAGCTAGTAATAATTTATTTAAAACTAATTATATATTATAACTATTATATAAAAAATTCACTATATATCTCACTACCTTCCCGCCAGTGGCTTCGCCCGCGATATTTTAGCCAATGGATACAAAAACTTGACAAATTATATACTAAAACCATCCTCTCGAATCACTCTATCTATTTATAAAAACCGCATCAAAATCCGGTGCGTAGTTTTAAAGATCTAAGCATTCATAGGGACAGACAGACAGCGGGAAGCGACTTTTTTATACTATTTATTTAATACGACATTCATCATCGGCCGATTCTATCCCACTGTTGGGTAAAGACCTCTTCTCATACAGAGAAGCTCAAACAATGCTAGAACAATGCTCAAGGCATTGATCACCACGCGTGCTCAAGGCGGATTGGCGATTTCAGATTTTTTCCCGCGATGTTTTCCTTCACCGTTAGTGTCTAAGATACACTAACAACCGAATGCATCAAACTTATTATCATTTATACTTTTTACTTTTACGAATATCACAAAACATGATATCCATAACTAACATACCTTTGGTATTTTTTATGTTATCAATACAAGGATAGAATAATTAAGTAAACATTGTATCATAAATATTTAGACGAAAAACATAAAATAATAGCAAAATTTGTCAATTTTATTCTCTACTAGCTGTTTCCCGCGGTTTCACCCGCATCCCGAGGGAACTACTTAGCGCACCCGGGTAATTATATTGTTCCTCAGGGTCTATTCTATCTCTGTACCAAATTTCATTTATATCGGTCCAGTAGTTTTGGCGTGAAAGCGTAACAGACAGACAGACAGACAGAGTTACTTTCGCATTTATAATATTAGTAAGGAGTAAGGATAAGGATTTTGACAGATCTTCCGTTTCACGTATAAGTAAACGCATTTTTTTGGTGCAATCGGCTGTTAGAAAGTACATAATTATGACTTTAGAAAAGTCACATTGGTACTTGTCAGGTTTCGAACCCGCACGATATGCAGGCCTTAACCACTAGGCCACCACGACATTACCATGTATGAATGTATGTATTAATGGCCTATAGCTATCGCGGCACCAGTTCCAAGTTATTCAGCCTAATTGAAGAGGTTAACACTGATATTAACTATGTGTGTCATACGCTTGCGCTGCCCTATATCGAGGTGTCTTCAACCACGAGTCGTTTTAAGTAGTATATTTAGTAATTCTTTTAGCTCGTGGCTAAGTAACAGCCGCACGGTTCGACCGATCAAAGGTTAAGCTGCGCTTGGCGCGGTCGGTCCGTGGATGGGTGACCATCTTTGTCATAGCGAGACTCCTCCGTGCCTCGGAAAGTACGTTAAGCTGTAGGTCCCGGCTGTCGTTTGTAGATCTTTGACAGTCGTTACGGGTAGAAGCCAGAAAGTCTGACAACCAGTTTTACCAAGGGGTATCGTGTTACCCAGTAACTGGTTGTGGAGGTCAGATAGGCAGTAGCTCCATAAAACACTGATACTCATCCGGCTAAGACTGGAAGCCGACCCCTACATAGGTGGGAAAAGGCTAGGCAGATGATGATTTCGTAATTCTTTACAGTTCCAAACCAAAATGGTGGTAAGAAACCCTTATGGTTTCACTTCTTTCTGTCTGTCATAGCTGATCATCTATATATAGGCGGTACCAATAGATTTTATGGAAAATGTAAACATAGTTGTAACCTATTTTGTTCTAATGCCACAGAAATTAACAAAATGGCGTAAGGATGGCGCGTTTATGTCAATTTCATGCTCTAAACATCATCATTCATCATTTAATGCCATTTTATTTATCTATGTGGGAAAATTAGAACGAAATAGGTTATGATTTTGTTTATATTTTGCGTAAAATCAATTAGTAGACTATTAAATTAAAATGAGCCGCCTAAATATAAATGTACGCGCATTACTTCCGAACTCCTGAACCAAATTGGATATTCCCTTTTTTATGTGTTCGTTACTGCCAGGACAAGGTATATATATATAAAAGAAAACATAAACGCACGAAAAGAAAAAAAAATGGCGGCACGGAATTCGCGATCAGATCGTTTGATTTATCTATAAAGAACAATATTGTCCATGCGTATTGTGAATGAGAGAATTTGAAAAATAATATTGCTTAAAGGAAGATGTGGGGGTTTAAAACGGCTGAACTTATTATGATGATTGAAATTTGGTAAGGCCATAGCTTGAACTCTACAAAGGACAGTATATTTTGACAGGTCTTGGATGACAGTTCTCTTTTCATAAATAAAAAAAAATAATTACAGTATTAGTCACCGCATATTTTTTGGGGTTGCACCAAAGAAGTAGTCGTTTAAAGTTGTTAGTCTGTCTATACTTAGCAAAATTCTAGTATCAAAGTAATATACAGTCAACTTTAAACGATTTGATTAACCAACAACCCACGTCAGACGAAACGCGTGCACTAAACGATGCTGCATGATACGATATGATTGTCGAAGCTGAAACCACGCGAATTACAAATCATCAGTTTGTTAAAGCAGCGATTGTAGTGTCGAAATTGACGTCGTACATTAAAGTTTGATATCTCATAAACAATTATTATGATTTAAATATTAAATACTAGCTTCTGCCCGCGACTTCGTCCGCGTGGAATAGTGGTCCGCTCCTATTGGTCTTCGCGTGATGATATATAGACTATAGCCTTCCTCGATAAATGGGCTATCTAACACTGAAAGAATTTTTCAAATCGTACCAGTAGTTCCTGACATTAGCGCGTTCAAACAAACAAACTCTTCAGCTTTATTATATTAGTATAGATTGACTTTCTATCAAAGGTCGCCTGGAAGATATCGCTTTGAGCGATTAGACCACCGTTTTACCCTTAATTTTAGTTTCAAATGTACCTTCCTGAGTTTATTTTTGGTGTACAATAAAGTAACTATTCTATTCATAAAAACATCCCCACCAAGTTTTACATTTTTATAATATTAGTAGGATGTAATGAAAACTGCAATATAATCTCGAATAATCCATTTAATGTTTTAAATATGTTTGAACGTCTAAAGTTGCATTATCTGAATTTTTGTGAACATCTTCAAAACAAGGAAATATTACATTTTCGTATCATTTCATAGGTCACACGAGCGCGGAAATATAGAGAGCCTTGGTAGACATTTATTGTGCACATGTAGTTTTTAACTGATTTTAAATGTTTTTCTTTCAGTGGCAATAATTCAACATACTACTAACATACTCATCGTCTGCCTAGCCTTTTCCCAACTACTTTGGGGTCGGCTTCCAGTCTAAACCGGGTGCAGCCTAGTACCAGTGTTTTACATGGAGCGACTGCCTATCTGATCTCTACAACTCATTTACTTGGTAACACGATACTCCTCGGTAAGACTGATTGTCAGACTTTCTGGCTTCTGACTACCCGTAACGATTGTCAAAGTTCTACAAATGACAACCGGGACCAACAGCTTGCTTACAGGCAAGCCCGTTTAAGCAGTCGACAACCTTCTAGGTTGACATGCGAGATGCCATACAAAAAAAAGCAAGTCTGGACTATGTTCATATTTTTTCCATTTATAGACAAAATTGTTTACAAACATTACAATGGCATGTTTAGCAGTAGGTACAATACTTAGGTATAAAAGTATAAGTATCATGTTAATTACCTTGATTCTGGATAAAATAGCAGTCTGTCAGGGTTAAACGCCATTGTTCTAGACGTAGACGATAGTATCATTAGTTAGGTAATAATTAATTCCTAGTTTACCTAATTACGTTTTATTCGTGAATATCAGATTGCATTCGAGGCGGGGCTTAGAACGGGGCGGGTCAGATTACTGGCATTCTACATTTTCATTGTAATTAAATACAAAATTAAATACCACATTTTTTTTAATTCTTAGGAGTAATATGTTTATTCTATGACTCAGCTTTTGACTAAAATAATAATTTTTCGCTGACAATCCCCGACTTTCGCTGACCATCTATTGCTTCCCCTGATTTTCCAGATAATGGACAACCTGCACACACATACAAACAGCCTTTGGCTAGCTCTCAATCTATCTCCATACTAAAATTAATTTGTATCGTTTCAGACGTTTTCATGTGAAAGCGTTACAGTCAGACAGACATCTTTTAATTATGGGACGACTGACTAACGTGCTTTCCGAGGCGCGAAAAGGACTCGGTTTTGAAACGTCTCGAAAGTCTAACAACTTTGGACCAACCAATGCAAACGTAGCTAGCTATATGTATTGATTAAACCCCCCTTTTTTCGGATGGGAAATCATCAAATGCCTCCTGCCGTGGGTGGTGAGGGAGGGAATGTCAGGCGCTTACTGACTAAAACCCATCTATGTTCCTTCCTTCGCCCGTTGTCCGGGGCCGCGGTAACTCTTTCGAAAATCCTGCAAAATCAAGGATTGTAGACGAGATGTAGATAGGTAGCGTCGGCCCTGAGGTTAGAGCTAGAGGATTGGTCGCCAAAGGCGCCCGATGGCAACGGGCGCCCAAATGAAATTTCTAGCTCAAAATAAAATGATGGCGCCTTTTAAGAGGCGCGTGTGCAATGTTCCCTGTTCAGTTTTTATAATCTGCAGTATCAGTATCAGTCTATGTATTGCCCCACTGCTGGGCACAGGCGTCTTCTCATGTAGAGAAGGCCTGAGCATTGATCTGGTCAATTGATCGTTTGCTCCAGGGGAATTTCAGACTATTTCAAGTCCAGATTTCTTCACGATGTTTTCCTTCACCGTTCTAAGATATACTTATAAAGTACGTAAGACTTTAGAAAAGTCACATTGGTACTTGCCAGGTTTCGAAGGCCACCACGACTTTTTTTATCTGTGGGACGATGCTAAAATATCGCCTCATTATTAATTGCTTCTAAATAAATAGGTAGATCTGCCGTAGACTTTTTTAAAACCAAAGCTGACCAAAGGGCGCCAGAAAATAACTTCGCTCTACACTGATGGCGTTGGCGACAGGTGTTTATTTCTTATTTGGGTAAAGAGTAACCATGGAGTTTCTTGCTCGTTTTTCTCCATAGGAATCTACGCTTTGGAACGGGCAAATAGCTTCAACTTTCTTTTCGACAAACTGACAGACTTATGACTCTTTGACAATTCAAAAGTGCCTGTAAATGGTCTAGTTGAAATAAATGATTTGAATTGAATTTTGAATTTGGGTATCGGTTTCTAACGGCCGAATATAATTGTATACGGAGCGACTTCCATGTATAATAACCTTAGTATACCGGTATATTAAGGCTAGGTGTACACTACAACACTGCCGTCATTAGAAGGCCGTAAATTATTATTTTTTCGATATTGATATTGAGTTAAGAAGTACATATGTGTATTTGAAATCAGGAAAAGATTCTGATTATGCGTAAATGTTAGTTAAGGCCTTTTTTTTAGAACACCATTTTTTTCTTTCGGATGGGCAATCATCAAATGACCCCTCCGCCGTGGGTAGGGTGGGTGGGAGCGTCAGACTCCTACTGACTAAAACCATGTTCCTTCCTCAGCCCTTAGTATTCCGGGGGCGCGGTATCTCTTTCGAACGTCCCGCAACCCCGGTAGAACACCATACAGCGTACACTCGTGTATACAGCGAGTGTCTGGTATAAACGGATCTATGACACCAGAAAAGTGTCGCGACACCATCACAAAGAAACCTTTGAAGTTTAAACAGCATAGACATTTATGTCTGACATTTGCGACGAAATTTCTGCTTTAGTCTAAACTTGGCAGCTTAGAACTATCAGACGTTATGTCTGACTATCCGTAACGTCTATCAAAGATATCGTATGATAAAAGCTGTCCCGTTTCGATATTATGGTCACCCATCCATGAATTGACCTCGGCATGTGCAGCTTAACCTCGAAAATTTGTTGATGAACCCAGTTCTAGTGTTTGTGAAGATATAAGTAAGTTCCATTAAGTCGCAAATTGTTCTTAAAATGTCGTACGTGCGCGCTTATAAGCAGTAGCAGTTATAAAGAATCAAAAAGATTAAAAATGTTACATAAACTGTGTATAATCATAGATAATTACATTTAAAAACAGTTTTAACACCAAGATAAAATAACTGATAGTTATCTTGCAGATAATAGTCAGGTATATTTAAAATATTTCCAATCATTGTTACACGGTTAGATTAAGAATTAACTGTTCCAAAAGATATGAAACGGTTATCAGTGATAGATTGACAAATTGACTAGTAGACTTTGTTTTTGATATCTGTACCTACCTAAAGTATATTAGTTAAAAACACTATTGTGTTTCTAAATATAATCCTAAACTATGATACATGTATGAAAAACTTAAATAAATTACTTTTTAGATACCTACTGACTGATGACTGGTTAGCCTCAACAGATATAAGATACATCAAATTTAAAATATTATAATTTGCCGAAAACAAAATATTTTTCTTTATCAAAATTGCACTAAGGCATTAAAAAACTTAGCATAGATAAGATATCTTTGTATGGATTTTGAGTTTAAAAGAACATGGGATTTGACACTATTCTGCCTAATTGAAGGATCTAAATATTTATATTAAAATTTACTAAAGAAAAATCTTATTTTATTTCGTGTTCTACATTAATCTGACAAGATATAATTCAAATCATTATTTATCTATCTAATCATATTATCTTAAAATCTGTAAGTTCAACTTATTCTTAGTATTCAAGATAAGCACTAAACTAAAGTTTTAATGGAAACATAAATTATGTTGTTTTGACTTAATTCTTGATCCCAATAAAATAAAAAGAATATAGGATTTAAAAAAAGAATGCATTGGGTTGTTTACAAGGGCAGCTATATATGGTGTATTTAATTATACAAGTTTATTGTTCCAGTTTAACTAGATTAATATAAAATACAGTGGTATAATAATTTAAAAAGTAATATAAAGACAATATTAATAAATAAATAGTAAATAGAAATGTGATTTGTAAAAAAAAGTGTAAACACCAAAACTTACCTGTAAAAAAACCTGGCATATTTTTTTGTCGCACCAATTAATTGCAAAGGTAATTCGCGTTCAGCCAATAATTATTTTTTTGCACAAATAAAAAACCACAATCACTGATTACTTTAACAATGATAATAAACTTTGCATACAGTTAATATGTATAATCAAGCAGTTTACGCCCAATCAAGGGTTTAAATAGGAAATTTGTACTAATATAGATAAAGAAACAATTACGTTTGATAAGTTACGATTACAGTTAGGCGTTTTAATACTATACACCGAAAACTAATGTGGGCGACCGTCCTCCCGCTAATGTATGCGCCGTCGAGCGAATAGTAATAAAATTATACACGGCATAGCGTCGAATTACGCGTCTCCCGCTTTTAGTTAAAAGGTTAACAGCCAATTGACTACGGTTTTTTTTAATCAGTTAAAAATACAGGCACTAGCATTATAGTAAGGAGCTCGTGTCGTACTCACCGTCGCTAGCGGGTCGCATTCCACCTTTCCCGATATGCGTGGGCTCTCATTTTCATCTTGTTCACGTAATACCACTTTACGAATATCTAATATTTTGGTATCAAAATGCAAGGAGGTATAAAAAAACTAGGATGACCACTGTTACATTACAACTGTCAAAACTGAACTTCATTCGGGTACTTGTGCCAAGTGCCATAGACAAGGTTATGTTTTATAAATAGAATTTTAGTTGCGCTACTCGACAACAGATGGCGCTAGTAGGTTTTATATGGAGATTCTATCAACATTGATTTCTATCTTAGTGATTGTTTTTTTTTCTAATCTTATAAAATTTCAGAGTAATGTAGCTATGTACTGAAGAGTAAAACTGGAACAATATCGGTGATTTAATAAGTGTCTAATCCCAATCCCGCTCTTGTTATGTAAATTCAAAATAAAACATATAGCAACTTATTTAACTCCATTACTCACCACCAGTATTATTCATTTGTTTAATTCTTAACAACAGACGTACAAATTGGACGTCGCAACTCACACTATCGCTAAAGATAGACTGACAATCCTCATATCCTAATCCTAACTAGTCCTAAGTTCCCAACAAAATGCGAAAATAAGTTTGTTTGTTACGCTTCCACGGTAAAACAGCTGAATCGATGTGGATGAAATTTTGTGCGGAGATAGATGGGAACCTGGAGATTCTATAGGCTACTTTTTGATCCGGGAGCTTTAAAAAGTTCCCTGGGGACCGAATGGTTACATGTTTTCATTACAGTTTATTTCCGAACGCACTAATTTCAACGTACCTAACGGTAATGTAAGCGGGTTTTATATGGTACTAGCTGTTTCCCGCGGTTTCACCCGCATCCCGAGGGAACTACTTAGCGCACCCGGGTAAAAAGTAGCCTATGTTGTTCCTCAGGGTCTATTCTATCTCTGTACCAAATTTCATTTATATCGGTCCAGTAGTTTTGGCGTGAAAGCGTAACAGACAGACAGACAGAGTTACTTTCGCATTTATAATATTAGTAAGGAAGTAAGGATATAGGATTCACGCATAAGTAGGGCCGATTTCTTATAGTCCGTATATCTAAAGAATAAATATGATAGCCTGCCTCTCGTGTACGAGTGTGTAGGTTCGAAACCTAGTAAGCACCAATGTGACTTTTCTAAAGTCATACGTACTTTCAAAGTATTATCTTAGCCGTCACTGACTAACGGTGAAGGACAACATCGTGAGGAAACCTGGACTTAAAAGTTTGAAATCGCCAATCCGCCTTGAGCAAGCGTGCTACAATGGTCATGCCTTCTCTGTATGAGAAGAGGCCTGTGCCTAGCAGTGGGACAATATATAGGCTGATGATGGAGCTAGCAGAAAATGACTGTAACGCCTTTAAAAACAATGTAACTAAGTTTTGTAATCAAAGCACGATCGTGGATTTAGTCATTAGCGATATTCAATGGCTAATGATTTTAATTAATTAATTACTTCTAATTAAGGATTCGGATCAGTGCGGTACTGATTTGTATGTTGTTAGAAGATTAGATGTGATACATTAATTAGGCTTGCGACTTCGCTCGCGTTCCGGATCATCATCTTCGGCTCAGCCTTTTTCCAACTTTCGACGGCACGTTTGGCGAAGTGGCTGAGCAATTAGCTGCTGCAATGCGTGTCGCGGGTTCGATTCCCGCACAACTAAAATTGTTCCGTTTCTGGGTGTTTGTGCATGTGTAATGTATGTTTGTAAACGCGCCCACGACACAGGAGTAATTACTAGTGAGGGGCAACTTTAAAAAAAACTATGTTGGGGTCGGCTTCCAGTCTAAATGAAGCAGTTGAGTACCAATGTTTTACATGGAACGAATGTTATAAATTGCGGGCTTGAAATTAGAAGCTAGTGTCAATATCATTGATTTATTTGTACGTTCATACTTTCTTTTAGTCCAGTCAGTTAAGACAATCAATTCATAATAATTCCAAAAGTTTTCAAATTTTGATGTAAGGTCGGGAATGGTATTAAAACAAACTATAAAATTTTATAGTTGACTGACAGACTGCGGACAAGGTTGCAAAATGAGATTTATTGTCGTCCCAATGTACCATTCACTTGACCGAAGTTTGAAAACTTTTGGAATTATAATTAAATTTTCGATTTTTATAATGTCTATAATGACTGGACTAAATAGCGCTGTCGTGAGTAGTGACACTTTTTGTGTCAAAATAAATGTCCCACACCCACTCCTGTTTAAATTTATACACTGACTAACAGTTGCATCAAAAAATATCAGGATACTTATACGTGAAACGGAAGAACTGTCATCCTAGATCTGTCAGAGTGGAGGATTAAATTGAATAATTTTGCTATTATTTTATGTTTTTTGTCGTAATATTTATGACTAGCTTTAGCCCGCGACTTCGTCCGCGTGGAATAGTGGTAGAAAACCCAAATATCTTACGGAACCCTATTTTTTTCCAAAACAAAATTTAGCCTATGTTACTCGTGGATAATGTAGCTTTCGAATGGTGAAAGAATCTTTAAAATCGGTCCAGTAGTTTTTGAGCCTATTCATTACAAACAAACAAAGTTTTCCTCTTTATAATATTAGTGTAGATATATGTTTAAGTACTTAATTATTATATCTATGTATTGATGACATAAAACATATTAAAAGTGTTCTATAACTGATATCATGTTTTGCGATTTTTATATTTGATGCAACCGGCTGTGAATGTAATGTACGGTGTCCGTGTATGGTGTAAAACTAGGCTTTACGGTTTCTGAGTAAAAAGACTGCACCGATTTAGATGGCTTTTAGTATGTAGATAGATTTAAGCTTGAGGAAGAATATAGGATTGTTTTTATCCAGGTGCGTGAAGAAACGCTGCGGCAAACATTACATTACTAATAACTTTTTAATCGTCATAACCAACGGACACATCCCATAATATTTCTGGGCGCCATTAAACAAAAGTCCACATTCAAAAATGGAATACAATTATTATTAATTGTTTAACAAAAAAGGCTCGCGGCTGTATGACCGATACCTTTGCCAAACTAAACGGTGTAGTATGCTAAACGGCCATCGATACCATCGTTATTGTCTATGGCTGAGCGTTCCAATTTCAATATGGTGATCGGTGCGCGTGATGTGGAGTCGAAAAACTATAATTATTTTGTTTATTTTATGAGCTCATTAGAGGAGCTTGTGTAACCAAGCTCCTCTAATAAGCTCATAATATATAAAACTCAAAGGTGACTGACTGACTGACATAGTGATCTATCAACGCACAGCCCAAACCACAGGAGGGATCGGGCTGAAATTTGGCGAGCAGGTAGATGATATGACGTAGGCATCCGCTAAGAAAGGATATTGATAAATTCTACCCCCAAGGGGGTGAAAAAGGGGGGCAAATTTTGTATGAAACTCGGTAATTTTTTAACTCACGCGGGCGAAGCCGTTGTCGGGAAGCTAGTAAGCTCATATTTACATAAAATAATAGCTACATGGGTCGATCGATCTCGTGGATGGACCATCTATGCCATACCGACCAAGACTCCTCCGTTCCTCGGACAACACGTAAAGCTGTTGGTCCCGGCTGTCATTTGTAGATCTTTGACAGTCGTTACGGGTAGTCAGAAGCCAGAAAGTCTGACAATCATTCTTACCAAGGGGTACCGTGTTACCTTGTAACTGGGTTGTGGTGGTCAGATCGGCAGTCGCTCCATGTAAAACACTGGTACTCAGCTGCATCCGGTTTAGACTGGAATTAGACCCCAATATAGTTGGGAAAAGGCTAGGCAGATGATGCTACGAGCTAACCAACAGCTGAACGCAAGCTAAAGTTAGTTTAAAAATAAAGAGTGTTTTTCCCCGCTTTG
This sequence comes from Pyrrhia umbra, assembly GCA_963891755.1. Classification (NCBI taxonomy): domain Eukaryota; kingdom Metazoa; phylum Arthropoda; class Insecta; order Lepidoptera; family Noctuidae; genus Pyrrhia; species Pyrrhia umbra. The sequence goes on from OY982944.1 coordinate 6,350,744, forward strand.
GGTGGGGCGGGAGAGAGTGTCAGACTCTTACTGACTAAAACTCATCCATGTTCCTTCCTCAGCCCTTTATGTTCCGGGGGCGCGGTAACTCTTTCGAACATTCCGCAGCCCCAGCAGGCTAAGGCCCTGGGGGACCCCGTCATTTATGCTGACAGCTCTTAAAAATAAAGAGTGTGACCTCTCCACAGCATCTCCTGCGCCACAACCAATACAAAGATGGCGGCGGCAACAAATTGGTTGCGTGACGCAGCACAACGCTAAATAATCTTATTTACATATTGTACTGTCACTTTTTCCAACACTTTATTATTTAATCTGTTGATTTGGAGATCAATATAATACTATATAAAAATCAATGCCACTTTTCGTTGTAATTTTATAACTCAAGAACGGTTCACCTATCCAAACTAAATGTTTAGGCTTTGTACGGACTATTTAGTAGATGGTTTATGTGAAGTTTGCACAAAATCGGTCGAGCGGTTCATCTTTAATTTGAATTCATATAGCCCACGCGGGCGAAGCCGCTAGAAAGCTAGTCCTTAATATTTTAAAGATGTATTTATTGTTCGACATGGATCTATGTAAATGAATGTCTTGTATTGAAAACTGGAACTATAGTGTATCAATTCATTTTAAGAAAAATATAAACAAAGTCATAATCTATTATGGCCTAATTTTCCCACATCAGTAAATAAAACGGCACTAAATGATGAATGATGATGTTTAGAGCATGAAATTGACATGAATGCGCCATCCTTACGCCATTTTGTAAATTTCTGTGTCAGAATTAGAACAAAATAGGTTACGACTTTGCATTTTTCGTAAAATCGTTTGCTACAGACTATTAGATTGTCATCTTCGAATGTCAATTTTTGTGATGTTAAATCTATTGTCGAAATTTCATACAAATCGGTTCAGCAGCCGTTTTACCGTGAAAGCGTAGTCTTTCGTATGAAGTACAGCCTCATAGCTCGTCGCATCACCCGCACGTCCTTTTGTAAGGGTTATAGCTTGATATTAAAACAAGGAACCTCTTTATAAAAAGTCACCTCTCACACTTACCCAAACCTCAGAGATAATATCATGGCCATAGAACGTTTGTTTGGTAATTTTGGCGCGATTGTCTATGGTCTATTGTTTCTTTTTTTTTCAAAAGTCATCGAGTCTCATTGAGTTTGAAATTGATCTGTTCACACTTGCCGCATCCGGTCAGATAAGGTTTTACTATTCAAATTATGTGTTTTACATAATAGGTTTTTATTGAATTACTTGGTAAAGGTGTTACTAATTATATTTACTAGATCGTATTAGCCGGTTGCACCAAACGTTTTATCTACACTAATATTATAAAGAGGAAAACTTTGTTTGTTTGTAATGAATAGGCTCAAAAACTACTAGACCGATTTTAAAAATTCTTTCACCATTCGAAAGCTACATTATCCACAAGTAACATAGGCTAAATTTTATTTTGGAAAAAAATAGGGTTCCGTAAGATATTTGGGTTTTTCGGACACAAGGTGTAAGAAATCAACCAGAAAAGTTACTTTTTTTGCGTACGCTACTAATCTCAGGAACTACTGGTCCGATTTGAAATTTTTTTCAGTGTTAGATAGCCCATTTATTGAAGAAGGCTATAGGCTATATTTCATCACGCTAAAACCAATAGGAGCGGAGCACCACTATTCCACGCGGACGAAGTCGCGGGCAGAAGCTAGTTATTTATACTTTTACGAATATCACGTGCAAAAGAGTTCCGTAATAAGTTTTAGTTGGTCGACTATAACTCTGTAACCGGTAAAGTCTACTTTGACGTGATAGTTTTCCTGTGAAGTTCGTTATGTATCGTAAATCTGTGTTTTTTCACATATCTAGGAGCAGCCAGTCAGAAGTTAGAGGGCATGCTCGAACTTAATAAAAATATGAACTCTAACGCTTGATATTTCGCAAATGGCTCCCTTACCTCATCCAAAAATGGTTTTCACACACTTAAAATATTTTTGAAAGACCTAACTAACGACATCCCACACGAAGGCATAAATTAATTTTACCACTTTTTCCGCGTAATCAATAAGCATTTCTTTACAAAAAAGTTTTCAGTTTTTTGTTTTGGTTTCCAGTACCAATAACCTCTGAGCTATGCCGAGACGGACATGGCGAATCTATAAAGGTTCCTTATCAACTACGGAATCCTAAAAACACGGTAATTTCAACAGTTTCCTAGAAACATATACAATAGGTCGCTTCCTAGTAAACTATTCGTAAAACAAAAGGTTGTAACAAGACATACGAATGGTACTGACTGGGCCTAGCACGAACGCACTAAGTACCGAATCGTAATGTCAACGTAAGCGATTTTCGAATCATAAATACGACCATACCGAAGCAAAATTAATGTTTAAAATGCATTAATAAACAATTTGCAGCATCCACAGATATGATTAAAGTCATCAATTTAAATAAATAGTACGTAAGAAGAGAATATTTATATTCTATTAAAAAATCGCTGTCAATACGAATACTTTTTCGAAAGTGATTGGTGCTAGGCCCACTGTAGATTTGTAAAGGTAGGTAGGTACCTACTTATTTGTCGTTTTTAAAATATATGACTGCCTGTCTATCATTCCGCCTATAGATTTTGTATGGGATAAGTGGACTGTGATGTCACTTATTTTCCAACTCAATTCACTATATATTTATTGATTCCAAAGCAAATAAAATCTAATGTCATGCTTGGTTATAGTAATTTGAAAATTAGTCGTTTTGTCATGGGTGTAATATTTTTTTTTTATAGGAATATGGTGTCTTAGAATTAATTGTGGTTGAGATCATCTACTCAATTAGCGCGCATTTATTTTAGTTGAAAATATCTATTTGGCAACTATATTTTCGAGCCATTTGGGGTTGAAACCCGTGGGTCGTGGGGTCCGAATGCTCACCCTTTATTTAAGGAAATATCCAGGCGGCTGATTGACGCTTCTCGAGACCCAAAGGCTGGCTGCTACTTAGGCCAAAGGATAAGCATAGCTATCCAACGTGGCAATGCAGCCAGCCTCTTGGGTACGCTCACAGTTGACCGTGGTGAGGAGGAATTTTTTGACGCCCTTTATTAGTTCTATTAGTAGTTTTGCCATTTTAGTTTTTTTAAAGTGTAAGTTTTATTGTAAGTCATCATCATCTGCCTAGCCTTTTCCCAACTATGTTGGGGTCGGCTTCCAGTCTAAACCGGATGCAGCTGAGTACCAGTGTTTTACATGGAGCGACTGCCTATCTGACCTCCACAACCCAGTTACTGGGTAACACGATACTCCTTGGTAAGACTGGTTGTCAGACTTTCTGGCTTCGGACTACCCGTAACGACTGTCAAAGATCTACAAATGACAACCGGGACCAACAGCTTAACGTGCTTTCCGAGGCACGGAGGAGACTCGCTATGACATAGATGGTCACCCATCCACGGACCAACCGCGGCAAGCGCAGCTTAACCTTTGATCGGTCGAACCGTGCGGCTGTTACTTAGACACGAGCTCCTCTTGTAAGTACTGGATAAGTATTTAGAATTTCTCTTTTTGAAAATGGAAATGTAAACGTTATGAAAATCAAATATCGTTTAAAATATTCTTTTCTTGTAAGAAAATGTAAACCCAATTTGTCAATATGCCACTATAGACAAAGCCACAAGCTAAAACTAGTCTGTATACAACTTTAAGTTACTGCAACAATCGTTAATTAACATTCTGAGCGTGCAATACACCTCATTTCTAATGAATCGTCAATAAATCAATGTAGTTTAGTCAATTTGAACGCCATTGCCGGTTCTAAAGGATTTGGCGCGAACTCGACCTAATATGGCGGGCTGGTTCCTGTTTGTCTGTGGTGTTTAAAAAGAAGCTAGACTATAGAGTAAGTATCCTTACTAATATTATAAATGCGAAAGTAACTCTGTCTGTCTGTCTGTCTGTTACGCTTTCACGCCAAAACTACTGGACCGATATAAATGAAATTTGGTACAGAGATAGAATAGACCCTGAGGAACAACATAGGCTACTTTTTACCCGGGTGCGCTAAGTAGTTCCCTCGGGATGCGGGTGAAACCGCGGGAAACAGCTAGTTTTGGTATGAAGATAGTTCGAATTCTAGGGAAGGTATAGATAAAGGTCATCGGAAAACATCGTGAGGAAACTTGGACTTAAGAGTCTGAAATCGCCAATCCGCCTTGAGCAATCGTGGTGATCAATGCTCATGCCTTCTCTGTATGAGAAGAGGACTGTGCCCAGCAGTGCGACAATATATAGGCTGATGATGATGTTCGATTTACATCATCATCATCTGCCTAGCCTTTTCCCAACTATGTTGGGGTTGGCTTCCAGTCTAAACCGAATGCAGCTGAGTACCAGTGTTTTATATGGAGCGACTGCCTATCGGACCTCCACAACCCAGTTACCGGGTACCCCTTGGTAAGACTGGTTATCAGACTTTCTGGCTTCTAGCTACCCGTAACGACTGTCAATGATCTACAAATGACAACCGGGGCCAACAGCTTAACGTGCTTTCCGAGGCACGGAGGAGTCTCGCTATGACATAGATGGTCACCCATCCACGGACCGACCGCGCCAAGCGCAGCTTAACCTTTGATCGGTCGAACCGTGCGGCTGCTACTTAGCCACGAGCTCCTCCGATTTACATATCATCGTTAAATTAAACTTATAGGTACGTTAAGCTTCTAAGAAAATTGATCGTTAAATCTAACTGAATAACCACTTAACCATAACAATTCGGTTACCAGAAACTATTAAACGATTACTATTCTAATCACAGTTAATTCGGAAGCAATCATAGAGTTTATGACTGTTAACGCTGCCATAGACACCTGGCCGAGTATTAATATCGTTGTTTATGGTTAGCATTTATATTGATATTGTGGTGAGTCATGTTATAGTCCGACATGGCTATTTATGAACATGGCTGAAAGGTGAACTAACGCTAGCCACCATCTTGAAATGACATTTTTAGTGATAATGATACCAATTAATGGAAATTTCCATTTTTTTAAGTAAATCATGACATGATAAATAGCAATTTATTAATTCATCATTTACGTTTTAATAATAATCTTAAATTGGAAACAATAAAATGCAATATTTAAACATTTAACACACATTTGGATGTTAGTAGGTGGCTCACAAGCCGAAACCCTCCTGATTATTAAGTAGTCACCGCGGCCGATGGATATCTACAACACCAGAGGCATCGCAGATCATCATTGCCCTTTCTAAACTATTTCAAGACAAAATCTAGTCTTATTGAATAGCGCTATATTTTTACTAATAGTTGTGTAAGAATTTTCCCTTGGGCGGTATCACCAAAAAGACATTTCAAGATGGTGGCTAGCGTTAGTTCACCTATCAGCCACGTTCATAAATAGCCATGTCGGACTATAGAATGTTTCATCGATAGGGAATGTCCTATTCTTTCAAAATTCAAAACATTTATTTCAATTAGACCATTTACAGGCACTTTTGAATTGTCAAAGCGTAATGAGTCTGTCAGTTAGTAAAAAATAGTTGAAGGTATTTGTCCGTTCCAAAGCGTAGATTCCTATGGAGAAGAACGGGCAAGAAACTCCATGGTTACTGTTTTTCAACATGTTTTGCAATGTGTATTTATTTTACATCTATACTAATATTATAAAGAGGAAAGATTGTTTGTTTGTAGGGTTTTAACTCAAAAACTACTGGACCGATTTTAAAAATTCTTTCTCCGTTAGAAAGCTACATCTTTACGAAGTGTCATATGCTATATAATTACTTCCAGAAATAATTAGGGATCCCTACTAAAACTTGAATAATGTAACCCAACCCTCTAACTTTTGAATGGCTGAACCTAGAAATGTGAAAAAAATCACAGACGTAGTACATGTAATGAAATTACAAGGAAAATTATCACGGCTAAGTAGGCTTAACCGGTTACAGAGTTATAGTCGACTAACAAACTCCTACTATGGAACCCTACTGCGCGTGGCCCGACATGCACTTGGCCGGTTTTTTTCTTATACTGACAGCAATATGAGGCAACGTTTTATTTGCAAAAAAAATACAAGACACAAAAACGGATATTCCAAAACCATTTTAAACTGAATCGACTTTAGGCGACGAGCAAAATGGCGTTCAGAAATTAGAATAGCACATAAAACAGTCTGGTTTCAAACTGTCGCAGAATCTTAATACGTAAACACAATAGGCTATTCATAAAAATGCAATAAAAATACCTAATAATTTAATTAAGCACCATTATAGAATCTATATCCTTATATCGTAAAATCGATTCTCGAAAATCGATTTCTAATCAGTAATCGGGGTATTTGTATGCTATCGATTGGTGGGTAGTGGTTGTCAACCTTTTTACTCTTGCTAGTTTTAATTAAGTCTAGATATATACTATCTTATTATTATTACGTCGTTGTGGCCTAGTGGTTAAGGCACCTGCTTCTCGTGGACGAGTGTACGGGTTCGGAACCTGGTTAGTGCCAATGGGACTTTTCTAAAGTCATATGTACATTTTAAGTATATCTTAGACGTCACTGACTAACGGTGAAGGAAAACATCGTGAGGAAACCTAGGCTTAAAAAGTCTTAAATCGACAATCCGCCTTGAGCAAGCGTGGTGATCGATGCTCATGCCTTCTCTGTATGAGAAGAGCGCTGCGTCCAGCAGTGGGACAATATATAGGCTGATGATGATGATGATACCATTTTATTAAAAGGACATATAGATATATCTCCTAGAGACCGCGGGCAATCTCACTGGTATACCCAGTTATGCTACAAACATTTTAGTTTCAGCTTGTATGCAGTTACAAGTGCATTCTTTCTTCTCTCACTCTCATCGTGGGACTCCGACATGACCGGGAGAGACCAGGCGCAGGACCGATAGCTTTGGGTGTTCTGTATTTTTTTTGTATGGCATCTCGCAGGTCCACCTAGAAGATTGTCGACTACTTAACCGGGCTTGCCTGCAAGGTGAAGTGCCTTAAATGAATTTAGGGCCTCCAGCCAGGGCTTAACTTACAAAACTAAGCGACTACACGCTAAGGGCATTCCCTAGTGGGGTACGGGCCTCGGCTTAGGGCTTCACTGGGGGAGGACAGCAAGGGACAGGCTGGATCAGAATATATTATGATTATTATAATCGGGAATTTTAAAGCTATTAGCTCAGCTCGCGGGCTCGCTCGTCGAGCGCACGGATACCCATTTGTGGATTAAGTACGGCTAGAACGACTAAACCTAGCTAATCCATCGATCCGTACGATATGCATCGATGCTGTGACGTAGCCACGAACCCTTTGGCTAAGCTATTTGCCCCAATCTTAACCCCTTAAAGTATAAAAAACAGTTTAAACCAAATTTACCTGTGCTCAAACTTAATAAATCTTGATTTGTACAGTATTGTGAGTATCTTAAAGTGGTCTAGATAGAAGAAATTGAGCTATGTACGCCTCTTAGCTCTATCCCTTTAAGACTACGCTATAATATAATAGCAATAATAGTATATAGCTCATAGCACAACAATTTCGCGCACCATACATTGTTATGGACACGTTCACACTGTACTACATTATATGGTTCGCGATATTCTTGAGCTATAAGCTTTTTACTATATGCTTTATATTATAGCGTAGTCTGAAAGCAGCTTAACGCCCTAGCTTTACGAAAACGTGGGTTTCACCCTCTCCAGTGCCCCAATTTGGAATCTTTTGTTTCGGATGGGAAATCATGAAATGACTACTCCCGCCGTTTAGTGTCAGTCTCTTACCGACTAAAACCCAGCCATGTTCCTTCCTCAGCCCTTTATATTCTAAGGGCGCGGTAACTCTTTCTTTCTAACCCAAATTTGGAACCTAACAGTGTAACAGTTCGCCATAACTTTGACAATCACAGAACATTATCAATCAAACGCCAATGCATCACAAATTTTGCATACAATCGTTACGGAACATATTTGGCGCGCAATCGGCTCATAATTGTCCGCCATATTGGTTATAGGTATTTCGCGCCAACCGCCGTCGCCATTGTGACTAAATTGTAACAATGGCTGCAATTAATTTAATATTAATTAATGACGACATTTAATTGTTTGTGATGATTTTATTATGTTTAATTGTGTTGGGACAATTTAATTGTGATTTGTTTTTGGGTTACTAGAATAATGGTTATTGTAATGGGCATGGTGTGACGTCAGGACTAATGAAGGTCAAAGAAGCCATTAGTCGTGGTGTGTGGATGTGGTCACGACTGTCGAGCATGGAAAAATGGAATCAGTCCTTTGTCCAGAATAACTGACGGATCAACGCACAACCTAAACCGCTGATCGTAGAGACCTGAATCTTGGAGGGTGTGTTCTTTATATGACGTAGCCATCCGATAAGAAAGGATTTCCCGAAATTCTACCCCTAAGGGGGTGAAAAAGGGGGGCAAAGTTTGTAAGAAACTCCGTCATTTTTAATTTGAATTCGTATAGCCCACGGGCGAAGCCGCTGGCGGGAAGCTAGTCTGAGATAATTCTGTATAGGTGAGCAGTTTTAATATGCAGCCCTGCTTATGATTATGATAATACGCACAAATTGCGGACTGAGCGTGAATGTCAATTGTTGAACACACCGTTCTAATCATTTCTTAGCGGTGACGTAATACGCTGTGTATGGTGACGTCATTATTCACGATTTAATTCTGTGACTATTTTAGTAGGTCAAACTTTTTTTTAAGTAACCGTTACTTTAGGAATTACTCCTGTGTTGTGGGTGCGTTTGCATGTAGACATTACATACAAACTCCCAGACCTGGAATAATTTTAGTTGCCCCGTACGGGAATCGAGGCGGCGACACGCAGCGCAGCAGCCAATTACTCACTCACTACGCCAAACATGGCAAGCAAAATTGGAGGAAATACTTTTTCATTGAAAACTTCTATTTTTTTTTATAGTAACATTGCCCCACACTAGGAATTAATCCTGTTTCCCGGCCCGCTGCCTTACGTACAGTGGCGGATCCAGGATTTTGGTTTGGGGGGGGGGGGGTGGCTTAATTCTGGCGAGGGTAGGTGTTATCAAGCGAAACACAATCTCCTTGCTTAGCTTTGGGGGGGGGGGGGGGGTGGCTTGAGCCCCTTAGCCCCCTGTCCCCTGGATCCGCCACTGCTTACGTATATAATTTATATCATCGCCCCACCTAGCTACAGGGCGCCCTACACTACGTTGGTTACGCGATCTCCACTCACGAACCAGTCTGCCCCAACGGGCCAGTTCTGGCTGATGTGACCTGCCCACTGCCACTTCGTGGTAATTCGCTGAGCTATGTCGGTGACTTTGGTTTTCTGGCGAATAACAAGAGAAACTCTAAGCATAGATAGCTCTCTGCATAGCTGTAAGCCTTGAGCGCTGGATGGTAATAGCTATGCTGTGTGACGTGCGTGTACTGACACCGGCACCCACACCCTTCACACTGACACAGCGCCGCATAGCCGCAGACATACGTGTCCTGGTAGTACGTACGGACGAGCTGCTGAGCGACGAGCTCTCAGAGCCGGCGCTGTGCTGTGTGACGTGCGTGTACTGACACCGGCACCCACACCCTTCACACTGACACAGCGCCGCATAGCCGCAGACATACGTGTGCTGGTAGTACGTGCGGACGAGCTGCTGAGCGACGAGCTCTCAGAGCCGGCGCTGTGCTGTGTGACGTGCATGTACTGACACCGGCACCCACACCCTTCACACTGACACAGCGCCGCATAGCCGCAGACATACGTGTGCTGGTAGTACGTACGGACGAGCTGCTGAGCGACGAGCTCTCAGAGCCGGCGCTGTGCTGTGTGACGTGCGTGTACTGACACCGGCACCCACACCCTTCACACTGACACAGCGCCGCATAGCCGCAGACATACGTGTGCTGGTAGTACTTACGGACGAAGTGAGCTCGGCTATTGTAATCGAAACAGTCGATATAGTGACAAAGTTCAAGCATTTACAGCATAAAACGCATTAAAAATAATGATAGCACATTAATAATCAATAATTTGTTAATAAATCCATCGATAATATCCGTTCAGAGGCACAATGTTCGGTGATTATCATAATAAAGACATTTATCGGCGGCCGCGACTACCGGACGCTCCGCTTCACAGTAGAGTTAGCAAGGAAACTTTATATCGCCAAGAAAAATAAAAATAAAGATCGCAAGTCTACCAATTTACCAAACAGGCATTGCAGTGAGATAGACTTTTAATTCGACGTAATAACTTGACAGGTTAACAGCAAAACTTATGCCAAAGTACCTTTAATTTCTAAGAAAATGTTTGTAATTTGATGTCTTAGAAATGTTTATAGGTAAAAAGTTATGACGCAAAAATTGTATCTCTTCATAGTATAAAACAAAGTCGCTAAACTACGCAACGGATTTAAATGCAGTTTTTTTCAATAGACAGAGTGATACAAGAAAAAGCTTTATATATGTATAATACATGCTTATTATAGTAGAGAATCTTGCACCTGAATTAAGCCTGCGCAGGTCGCTAGTTAATATTAGAAATGCGAAGGATTGTTTGAATGTTTGTAACTCATTCACGCAAAAACTACTTAACAGATTTGGACGTGATTTGACATCCATTTAGGTATGTGTTTACAACCTGTTTTAACATGAAGAATACTTTTAATCTCTGTATCTGGCAATACGAGGACGAACGCGAAGACGTAGGCCAGGAGTCACGAAGAAATATTTTAGACGCAACGCATCACTAAAACATTTCGATTATTTATGGCAAATCCTAAACATAATTTATCGTCATCTTCAAATGGATTCCAATAAAAATTAGCAATAAAAACGAAATCGATAAATTCTCATCTTTATCTGCTGTCTGTACAAATTCGTGAAGGAACGCGGGTTGGTCCAGCAAATAATCAATTTACGTGTGTGAACCGTTCCGATATTTTGTATTAACTGTGGTATGTGACACTGACGTTTGGTGACAGTTAGAGAAGAAATGGCGGGAGCCTAATCATAAATACGTAAAAGTTGCTGCCAGTGGCCTAGCACGGGATGGGATGAACGAGTTTTATCCACCCTACATGTAGGGTTTTTTTTTTAATTTTATTTTTTTCGAATGGGAAATCATCAAAAGACCCCTCCCGCCGTTAGTGTCAGACTCTTACTGACTAAAACCCATCCATGTTCCTTCCTCAGCCCTTTGTATTCCGGGGGCGCGGTATCTCTTTCGACCGTTCCGCAGCCCCGGCAGGCTATGGCCCTGGGGTCGGGCCCCGTCATCTATGCTGACATCTCTTTGAGGCGCGCGTGGAACACGAACGCGCCGTCGACGCGGGTCTGGTCCTTGTTGGACGGCGAGCCACCCATAGCTCTCCGTCCGCAGCCCCGCGCTTACGGTGGCCGAAACATCTAGGGATTCTGTCATTATATCGGGTCTCGTAACTAAGTAACAGCCATGCGGATCGATACATTAGCAAGGTTAAGCTGCGTTAGCCGTGGTCAGTCATGCGATAAGTGACCGTTTTCCTACAATCCGAGACTGTTCCGTGCCTCGGAGAGCACGTAAAGCTGTCGGTCCTGTGCCTGATCTTTCCCCAGCCGTGTCGGATTACCGACTCATCGAACTATGAGAGTGCGGCAATAGAGATTGCACCGGTGTTTGCGCAAGGGCCTGTGTACTAAAATATCACCTACGTACCTTGCTAATCTTCATTGAGATTGGCCGCCGAGGCCGAAATCGGTCAGACGAAATGTATAAAAAACGCGTTTGACCATCCCTCGTATGCCAGGCCTGCAAAAATAAACAAAGAAACAGTTTTTAAGACGACAAATGTCGAATTCCTCTTTAAAATGAAAACTAATTTAGCGAGCATTTGAAGATTGATCTAAGTGTCAGTTTTTTCTGAAAGTTCAGCGTCAAATTAAGTTACCTATATAAATATTTCTTCGACCTTGCATGCTTGTGGAAATGAATATGGACAGCTATAGGAATAGAGGAAGACCAGCCAAAAAATGCTGGATAGTTAGTGTAAACGCTAACATGGCTAGGTCCGGAGATAATGATGACGTGGCATCTAGAATAATCTAGATCGACCAAGAAGTATATCTAGTTGACAAAAGGCTTGGAAATCTTCTTCTTATCGTGTGAGCTGCAGGTTTTGCCAACCTAACAAGCCCTAGTGTCAGAATTTTCTCAAGTCCACCTGACGGCCTCTGACATGGAATTGTAACAACAACTGCTATCAAGATAGCAGCCGGGGACGACATCTTAACGTGCTCTCCCAGGTACGGGGGTATTACACCACTAAATTCTGCTTCGGCTTGGTAATGAACAGTTTAGTTTAGTTCCCGTTTTTTCATCGTCTACTTGTCTACCCAATTCGTCAATGATGGATGACTGGATGTCTGGCTGTCTGGATGATACAGGAAGCGGCGTATGACTCATGCACCACAGACAAAAGTTGTCACATTTGATTGCTTATTAAACAGATTTATAAGCCGGCCATAAATAATTTAATAAAATCCAACGTTGACTTTTATGTTACACCTGTTTGAAGCTATAAAAATAGATAGCCGTTTTAGAAAATCTATTTTTATGATCGACATCCTGAATTTTAAGGGTTGGTCTCACTGTTCCTTCGTTACGTTGAACGTACGCATAATAATACGTAGTACGTACGTTACGTTTTTAGGCCAAAATTAAAGTTGCATTTGGAAATAACATATAAAATGCTTTGTCGTGAATGACTGACGGATTACCGTACAGCCTAAACTGCTAATCGTCAGGACCTGAAACTTAGAGGGTGCATGTGTTCTTGGTATGACCTATAAGAAAGGATTTTCCGAAATTATAACCCTAAGGGGGTGAAAAAGGGGGGCAAAGTTTGTACGAAACTCTGTCATTTTTTATTTGAATTCATATAGCCCACGCAGGCGAAGTCGCTGGCGGAAAGCTAGTTAAGTATAAAAATATTAACATCTTTTCTCCAAAGTGTAAGGCAGATGTGAATATTTCATTACCTCTTAAGTTGCTGGACATTTTGTTACGCCATTTCTTCCCAGCAAAAGCAAATTGGAAGCGCATTGATCACCACGCTTGCTCAAGGAGGATTGAAGATTTTAGACTTTTCAATCCAAGTTTCCTTGCGATGTTTTCCTTCACCGTTAGTCAGGGGTATCTAAGATACATTTGACTTTAGAAAAGTTACATTGGTACTTGCCAGGTTTCGAACCCATGTCTTAACCTCCAGGCTACCATGCCTTCTGACTTCTGTATCTAATTGGGAAGTTCTTATGGAAATATCATCAATACATTTTGGGAATCGACTCAGGACTGCAGCAACGCTTGCGTCAACTACACCACGAAGGATATAGATATATATATATAATTTGTCTTTTTTTCTTTAACAGTGAAACCAACCTCAAGCAACGACTTTTTAATTGCGGCCCCTACAATGTGCGTTAGTATTATGCGTCGCGCGTCCGTCGGCAGTATAAAGGCGGCAGCGCACGGCGCGTTGCATTCGTAATGCACTTGAAATGAACGCGCCTAATTGATTTGTACGCGCCTGTCACGTTGGTAATGCTTATCAATTTTTTTTATGTGACGTCATTTGTTATTAAAAATAATTTGTCGCCTTTTTGACAACGACTTTAAACTTTGGTGTAGTTTGAAAGCACAAGCGGAAAACTTCGTGCCAATCTACCTTGAGTGAGTGTGGTGGCCGGTGGCCAATGAAGCTATGATCTCTTCCCTGTATAAGATGGCGCCGGCCCTAGCCTAGAATCTCACTCTACTTATATTGATAAGTAGTGTGGGTGAGCTCTCTCTAGTGACTCTACTCTACTCAGTCTCACTATACTTATCTTGATAAGTAGAGGCGGATTGTGCCAAATGGTTTTTCAGTGTCATCCTGCGATTTTTTGAAAATCTGATCTGACAACATTGCTCCTGCCTCTTAAAAGGTTTCATCAAAATTTTATTTTGTGCTGTAAAGTACATTTTTTCCGCACTTAACTTGGTTGAAAGAAAAACCACACATACATAACATTAATGCTTATTGTTTATTCAATGACAACGCGACCCAATGAAATGATTGAATGACAATTGACGCCAAAAACCGCAGATCACAATCGTAAAGTTTGACAGCTCAATACGGCGGGAAATCGTACAAAAACGGCTTCCCAAGACAAGTTCTTCGAACGTGAAGTGATGTGGAAATTAAATTGAATCAACTTACGTTTTATTTGATCAGCACAAAACTGCACTTTGTCGCGCCGACGGCCGCTCGATTCCAATTAATCAATTACCATAACATAAATACGCGCGCGGCGGCCATTTTAATTTGCGCCATCTTTTGTTGAGCTGTCAGTTTTGGCGCGGATTTTTGAGACAAGATTTTTTTAAGTGTTTTCGTGTTAAATAACGGAAACTTCTTTTAGAATTAAAAAAAAAACAGATTTTTAAGTGTTACAAGTTTAAACGATTCTAGCTTTTTAGGAAATTCCTTTTGCTCGTTGTAGAAGAATTAGAAAATTGCATATCATCTGAAAATTACTTTCCCGATAAATCTATATGCCGAATAGATCTATCTAATTTGAAATAACTGAAACACTTCAGGCTAATTTTCATCCGCGTTTTTCGTGTTTGATTTTGTTTGTACCTACATACATCAGATTTTCTTATTTTCCGATCTCAAAGCTCTAAATAAACTGGCTATGTTTACTCTGTAGCAAAAACGCGCTAACCATAGACAATGAGCGCTCACTTTTTTCACGTCCAAGGCAAAGGGCATAAGGTTGTTATTCCACAGCTGTCACTTCTTTGACGTTGCATTTAACTTTGTATGAGCATCAAAGACGGATGCTATCAGGCGTACGCACAGAAAATACTAAATAGTACGGTAGCCCTTTTTAAATGGTTTTGTTTTGTTTGAATGATTTCTATATTATGGACTTATAAGTGTTGCTCAAGTCGTATTTGCGATTTCAGTCCTTTGATAAGTCCAGGTTTCGTCACGATGACATTATATTAAACATAAACATTTTTTTTTTGGATGGGACATCTTTAAATGATCCTTCCCGCCGTGGGTGGGGCGGAAGGGAGTGTCAGACTCTTACTGACTAAAACCCATCCATGTTCCTTCCTCAGCCCTTTGTATTCCGGGGGCGCGGTAACTCTTTCGAACGTCTTACAGCCCCGGTTATTTTTTTAATCTGATGTTTCCTTGGCCGTTAGTAGATGGCTCTGAAGATTAAACTTAGTAAGTACATATGGCCTTGTAAATTCACATTGATACTAGCCAGGCTTTGAGTATCCCATACTTGTACTAGAGATGCGACCTCCTATAACCTCCGGGTAACTTCGACATCTAGCACGCGTCACGTTATCGATATATTATCTACTTACGTCAAACAAAGCGTGGAGTTATAGGGAACTAAACATTTCCCCCGGTTTCGCCCGTATCCTGCCAGAACTACTTCTCGCACCCGGATAAAAAGTATTCTATGTCTTTCCCCATACTTTAATTTATGTCGATAGCAAATTTTATCTAAATCGGTTCAGCCATTTCCCCATTAATATAACAGACAGCCAGCCTTTGGATTTATAGTACTAGCTCTTTCTCGCGGTCTCACCAGAATTCTAAGAGAACTACTCCTCATACCCTTATAAAAGCTATCCTAGGTCCTTCGCTAGATTTCAATCTACCTAGATGCCAAATTTCCTGTAAATTGGTTAAGCCATTTTTTCATGAAATTGTAATAGACAGAGAGAGTTACTTTCGCATTTCTAATTTTAGTAAGGATGCCCAAAGCTCTTCGCAGGTAATTCAGTAGCAGTGCCCACTTAAATATTTTCGACGCAACACCCAATTTACTTAAAATTCAAACAATTACTGTTTCAAATAATCAAACGCGGCCATCTTGTCACGCGTAATAAACTATACTTTAATCAATTCATTAGTAATTCTGTGTTGCAACAGACCTTCTTTGAGGCGCCGCCATAGACAATGCGGTGTTGTCTATGGCCCTATTTCTTTTTAATTTCTTTACAACGCCGCCGATCATGCGTTCGGTGAATATTGTGAATAATCGACAAGTGTGCGTGAGGCACATTCTGATCGGTTCGGCTTAGAAGCAGGGAAATCCGCCATATTGAATTTTTCGATTATCCATAGAAAGAAAGAAAATACGTTTATTTGCGCCAAAAATATATCGTGATGGCCAGCAAGTCAGCAGTCCACATCTCAAGCTTGAGTATGCGGATTCGAAACCTAAAAATTTCTAGCCTGGTTTTTGGGATAAGTCTGCTACACTATTCCGAACCACTGCAACTCCTGAAAGCCAGAATCAACAGTGGCGACTACCAGAAAGCTTTGAAGTAATGAAGCTCGACGAGTCCCAGAGAAATGATTTCACGCTAAAAATATCGAAAAAAATATCGGGGATGGTGATCAGTGTTCGTACCTTCTCTCTATGAGAAGAGGCCTTTGCCCAGTAGGACAATAAATACGCAGATGATTATAGTGACAATGATTAAGGTGTTGACTAGCAGATTTTTATATTAATAAAAAAAATATAAAACACCTATCTCCCTTGAAATTCCCTAACAATATTTTCTTCGTTCCTGAAGGGTTTCCCGACCGAAACAAACTCAATATCACATTTGTAATATACATAAATAAATAATAAAATATATCTTTATTGACATACTTTACACGTAGGAGCCAGTATCTTCTCCTAATTTTAAGGCACAGATTATGACAACAAGATAGCACAAAAAAAGAAATGACACAAGGCATATTAAAATAAAGAGAGAGAAAAAAAGTTGGGAAGTTGAGGTTAGAACATCGGTGGTAAGAAATTATTTGGCAGTTAAGTTTAACCGGTACCTTACCGACTGGCCTGGACATTAAAGTAACATTAATAGGTAATGTACCTATCAGCCAAAATATTATGCAGACTGATGCCATTATAACAATAGGATGATTCAATAAGCCTATATAATTTCATTTCCATTCCAACCACGTAGTTTCTCGGCGCCATTGTTTTTTTGTCAAAATTTCTAAGAGAACCTTTTTTAATCCCGCCGGATTTAAGAAAAAAACTGTTACAATAAGTTTTTAATATTAATTTTTAGTTTTAAAAAAATAAGATGGCGCCTTTTGCCGCCATCAGAGTTTAAAAAAATAGAACAATACAGATTAAGTCAGAAAAAAAATGAATTATGATTTATTTTGGCTATGGTTCCGCTGTTTAGTATTCTGAGAGGTTATAGATAGATGGCGCCAAAGGTATTTGGACGTTAGGATATGCATAATCGTGAGAACAATAAAATAATGCAAGAATCAGTTTTAATAAAAAAAAAACGACCCTCTAACCAAATTCATAAAAGATTGTTTTTATGCTAAAATAAAGTAGGTATTATGATTTTAGCAGTAGGTGGTGTATATGTAGGACTAGCTTTTTGACGAATTCCGCTATACGAACTCAAATAAAAAATGACAGCTTTTCATACAAACTTTGCCCCTATTTTTCACCCCCATAAGGGTAGAATTTCAGAAAATCCTTTATTATCGGATGCCTACATCATACAAAGAACACACCCTCCAAGTTTCAGGTCTCTACGATCAGCGGTTTAGGCTGTGCGTTGATCCGTCAGTCATTCAGGACAAAGGATTTCATATGTACAGCTTGGCAAAAAAGAGTAGAAATTAATAGGGGCGCCACTTTACCGTTCGTGTGGCAACCCGCTGCGACCGTATAGCGTACCATGCTATCGTCTTGATACTAAGCTGTATTTTTATAATTAATTAAAATCAGTAAGTATTATAAAATGTAATAACAAGTATTCACGTCATGTAACTGAATACAAATTACTTATAAGCACTAATAATGTAAGCACTCCTGTATTTACAATTTTTTTTGGGTATAAAAAAAGGCGTATGAATATAGCGTTATTATATTTGATTTCAATAAATCTTCCTCTAAATATTCCACGCCCGCCACATCCATGTCTTGGCTAGAGCTAGCCATAAACTCATCTGAGTCACACTCAGATTCAAAGGCACTGCGCTATCATGTTGGAGATTGATTCCTAAACGTTTTATGTCCAAGTACGAGCCCTCTCATAAATTCATAATATGTACTCCTTTTCTATTTTGTTAACATGCTGGCATGAATTCTTTTGAACTCCTACTCGGTTATAGATTGAAATGCACGTTCGGTGCTTCCTATAAAGATAAAACAAAATGATTAAAGCTCTATCAATAATTAATGTAAAAAGTTTACGGTACCTATCTAGTTTTTTTTGTGATTTTTAAATGCTAGTTATAACAAGTATTATATTATCTTGTGATCACACTCATAGATAAGGTTATGTAGAAATCGAATTTACATATTGCAGAGTATCAAGGCTCAAGCCACTCAAGTATCAAAATAATCTAGTCGCGCTCTACCAAAGTGTCAAAGACAAAACGTAAACATAACCTATATGCTCGATGTTTATTGTTCAAAATTTCACTTATTTCGTATTCAAGCAATTCAAAACCAAATAGAGATCATAAATTAACACTTGATACAACTAAATACATCAAAACAAACTCTTACATACCTGTCATAATGGCGGTACTTTGGTAAATATCGTCGAGATCGGAAAGAAGAGTTTAAGCCTCATGTTCGACCAGATATCGCCTATAAACATTATAAATTGTTTCCTTGCTAGTACTCCGAATGGTTTTATTTATTATAACGTGGTTTCATTAACGTTTTGATGGTCGAAATAAAAAAATAAGTAACTCGCGAACTTTGTTTACATCGAACGACACAGAACGACATTAATTGCCAATGGCTGCCAGCAATAAAAAAAATTAGTTCCGTTTCTAGACTTTCTTGCCAAGCTGTAAGTATAGATAGAAGATACATTGTCCTGGTGAAAAAAAACCCCAGAAAGTCTGTAGCTAGGTATTAACTTAATTTAAATTTAAAAAATGTTCAGAACTATTAAAAACCCTTGTCCAAAGCCCCTGCAATAAATTATTCTTGGGTAAATACGATTGCATGCAAGACGAGAATATTTTCATGTTTTTTCATGCTTTTCAGCATAGATATATATGTTACTAAAGTAACTAGATGTGCAATCACCATGCAAAATGCGTGCCATAAAGGTTCTGACCAGTCCTAATTCATGACATCTGTCACTTGGAAGCCAGTTTGAATCTATCAGAGTACAGCAGGACGATTTTAACAATAATATGGGCAAATTTGTAGTAAATGCGATCCTTATCATACAGATGTCATGAACATTACGTTTTGGTTAGTCTGAGAGAGATAGATATAATTTTACATCAAAATGATTTCTAGTTTCAAAGCTACGTCTGCATTCTAAAATATGGTTACGTTTTTGTGACCGCGTAATGTTCGGGATTGCATCTCTATTGATATATCTCGATGCTTTTCAGTAATTCCAAATTATCATATAACTTCCAACTTATCAGTATGAACCATCGACGCGTTAAAGAAGTGAATAATCATGGTGATTATCATCCCTTCTCTTTACCAGAAGAGCGTAATCCTATAAATATCTACATCCATAATAATATATTCTTCTCGTAAGTGACTTAACAGGCCATTTCAGAGCTCGTCGGCTGTCGCGGGGGAACACGAGTATGAATTTTATGCATCGCCTGCTCGCTTTCCGGGCTAGTGATGTCACTGTGTCGATGTTATCGATATCGATAGTTGAAGATAACTGATTTGTAGATCTTTGACAGTCGTTACGTTCGTCAAAGCCAGAAAGTCTGACAACCAGCCTTACCAAGGGGTATATTGTTGCCCGGTAACTGGGTTGTAGAGGTCAGATAGGCAGTTAAAACACTGGTACTCAGCTGCATTTGGTTTAGACTGGAAGCCGACCCTAACATAGTTGGGAAAAGTCTAGGCAGATGATGATGATTAGTTGTAGTACTAATATATATATAAACTAATGTATGCGTGGCCGACCAGTGGTAACTTTAGATATAAAAAAAAAAAAAAACAAAAAAATCGATCCATTTAAACTTTGAAGAAGTCGTTCGTGGGAACGCTACTCTGTTGCTGAAATATGTGAGGTAGATCCTTAGAAAGGTTATAAATAATGTATTACTACAAGAACAGGCGAAAACAACATCATAATTAAATTTTACTAAGATCTTACAAATTATATTTTCCTAAAGATTCAGGAAATGTAACTACGTAAACTACATTTCCTGAAACTCGATGACTGTACGAGCTAATGAGTGTACAAATAATTATTATATACAAGCTACTTCCTACGGCATCGCGACACCCACTGTAAATATATGTAAGTACCTACATGAAATAAAGGTTATATAGTACTCTACTAAAATCTCAACTTTGTCAACCAGTTCTTAATTCCCCTTACAAACTTCGAAACGGGGCTGTACCACCACGTGTTTTTGCAATCACATTTCAAGTTTGAGAGCGTGACACACTACTAACGTCGTATAGCTCCGTCTCTTTTTCATAACGAAAATAATGTTGTTATGGCACGTCATGGTAAGGCCCCAGGAAAGAGATTCAAAGGTAATGTTTTAATGTGCGCGTTCTAAGCATTTTCGATTCCGTTCGATTGAGAAATAAGATCTGTTTAGGGTATAAAAATATTGATAATTTAACATAGAATCATAGATCTTGATCTCTGCTTGCTATTAGCGCAATAAAAAGAAACTGTATTTTTTTGCAATTTCGATAGTATACGTGGGGACCGTCGAAATATCGATAACGCATCCCCACCCTACAATGGGGGTATCGTTTACACAAACGGGCATCTGCATAACAAATAAGACATGGAAATTGATTTAAAAGCCGCGTGGATGACGCCGCCATGGGGTGGGGTGGCAGTGGGGGAAGCTTAGTGGTTTAAGATTTTACTGTAGTGTTGCTATTGGTAATGGATTATGACGTACTGGCGTTCTACTTGCATTTTTATGGAACTTCTTGCATGCCAGATAGAATCCTCATTCTAGTGTACATAATCTCCAAACTAAATTTTACTTATAACTAGCGGTTGCCCGCGATTTTACCCGCGTCCCGAGGGAACTACTAAACGCACCCGGATAAAAAGTAGCCTAAAACCTTGTCCACGGTCCCCTCTATCTCCGTACCAATTCGATACTAATCGGTCCAGCCATTTCAGAGATTAGCCGGAACAAACAGACACAGACATAAAAAAAAAAAAAAGATTTTGGTGTATGTACAGTATACATAATATATTCATATTCATGTAGTAAAAACGGTTATTTCAATATTACAAACAGACACTCCAATTTTATTTATTGGTTTAGATATTGTTAATCCGAAAGTACTTTTTCTGTTACTTTTTCACGGAAAAACGGCTGTAAAGATTAAGATGCAATTCTGTGTGGATAGAGAAACCTGCAGAAGGGGAAGAGGCTAGCTTTTTATCCAGGTGCAAGAAAGCGTGGATAACAGCCTGGTTTAACACGTATTTAAAGATACTTTTTATTCCGGTATCTAGACCCTTCGAAGACAACGCAGACACAGTCGCGGGCACAAACTAGTCTTATATTATCATTTAAAACATTTCAACGATTTTACTGTGCAACAGACAGACTCTTTTGCCTTTATATCAGTAGGAATTAGTCAGAATAACAATTAGTTATGTCATAAAATTGGCGAACAGACGGGGGGCGTGGTCGGGTATCGTGGGGTTAGTGAGAAGCATGCTACACAGTTCCAAAAAGGCATAAGGTTATACAGCAGTAGAGCTCGTCGCTCAGCAGCTCCGTACGTACTACCAGCACACGTATGTCTGCGGCTATGCGGCGCTGTGTCAGTGTGAAGGGTGTGGGTGCCGGTGTCAGTACACGCACGTCACACAGCACAGCGCCGGCTCTGAGAGCTCGTCGCTCAGCAGCTCGTCCGCACGTACTACCAGCACACGTATGTCTGCGGCTATGCGGCGCTGTGTCAGTGTGAAGGGTGTGGGTGCCGGTGTCAGTACACGCACGTCACACAGCACAGCGCCGGCTCTGAGAGCTCGTCGCTCAGCAACTCGTCCGTACGTACTACCAGCACACGTATGTCTGCGGCTATGCGGCGCTGTGTCAGTGTGAAGGGTGTGGGTGCCGGTGTCAGTACACGCACGTCACACAGCACAGCGCCGGCTCTGAGAGCTCGTCGCTCAGCAGCTCGTCCGTACGTACTACCAGCACACGTATGTCTGCGGCTATGCGGCGCTGTGTCAGTGTGAAGGGTGTGGGTGCCGGTGTCAGTACACGCACGTCACACAGCACAGCGCCGGCTCTGAGAGCTCGTCGCTCAGCAGCTCGTCTCGTCCGTACGTACTACCAGCACACGTATGTCTGCGGCTATGCGGCGCTGTGTCAGTGTGAAGGGTGTGGGTGCCGGTGTCAGTACACGCACGTCACACAGCACAGCGCCGGCTCTGAGAGCTCGTCGCTCAGCAGCTCGTCCCAGTGTTACCAACTCCCAGAAATATTTATCCCTAAAGCTAAGTTAAAAACCCCTAAAACGGCCATAATTACATGAAAATCCCCCTAAATTTTTTAAATAAAATAAGAGTAAAAAATAAATTAGTACCCAAACTGAAAAAGTATATACCCGGGAAAAAAAGAAATATACGTCATTTATATGACATATGATCTGGATCTGTTTCCCAAATCTTTGTATACTTTTGAATGTATTTCTTTTTTCTTTAGGCATTATTACAAATCGCTGGTCGACACAACAGTACAATAGAAAAATTAAACAAATAAACAACATTTAACGTATTTCCAGTAAGTACAGACCACCAGTCTTGTGTTTATTAAGCAATTTTTCTTAGTATTGAGGAACCGTACTAATATTTTCACTCATACTTTTATTATTTTAATAAAAAAATATGAGAAATATAAAAAATAAGGAAAATATCAGAAGGAAAAAATACCCTAAAAATCCCCCTAAAGATAGAACGCCCCTAAAAAAATCCCAACCCACTTATTTACCCCCTAAATTTAGGGGGAAAACCCCTAAGTTGGTAACACTGGGCTCGTCCGTACGTACTACCAGCACACGTATGTCTGCGGCTATGCGGCGCTGTGTCAGTGTGAAGGGTGTGGGTGTCAGTACACGTACGTCACACAGCACAGCGCCGGGAAAAGTGAAACAAACACGTAACGCTTGCACGGTAAACCGATAGAGATCAACTGTTTTATGGAGATAACTAAAAACCTAAAGAAGGTTATAGGATAATTCTTTATCTGGTTGCGGTCTGTCGTTTCCTCAGGACGCAGACAAAACCTCGGGAAACAGCTAGTCTTCGGTACTCTGTTTATAATCATTTTACATTTAATTATGTTTACAATAAAACTTTAATTATAACACCTAAAAATCACAAAACAGTATGGAAAACTAAAGGGCATCAAAAAATTCCTCCTCATCGCGGTCAACTGGGAGCGTACCCAAGAGGCTGGCTGCATTGTCACGTTGGATAGCTATGCTTATCCGTTGGCCAAAGTAGCCGCTAGCCTTTGGGTCTCGAGAAGCGTCAATCAGCCGCCTGGATATTAAGTTTTATCCTACTAATATTATGATCCTTATGTACACACAAATTAATGAGATGAAAAAACAAAAGGAAAGAAAATACTATACAAAAGTATTGGTTATTTAAAAGAAATCTCTTCCAGTATACCTGCGACAGGAGGTTTAATTATTATAAACGGGAAAGTTTGTAAGAATCTATGGATGTATGTTTGTTACTCTTTCATGCAAAAACTACTGAACGGATTTGGATGAAATTTGGTACACACATAGTTTATAACCTGGATTAACATATAGGATACTTTTTACCCGGGTGCGCGAAGTAGTACCCTCGGTATGCGAGTGAAACCGCGGTAAACACCTAGTTGTAAAATAATTAAATATTTAAATCGAACTTAGTTGTGCTTAAAAGATGTAGTAATGGTTTTTTTTTCCATTTAATAGCAGCTGCTATAAATACCACAATTTCTCCATAATCCCAACATTAACAATTTCTACTATTCTACCATCACGCCCTTTTACAATTAACTATATGATAGAATGACTCCTAACTGTTAGGGGCGTAGCCTTTTTAATTCGTCCATTGTGACCTTATAGTAATTGTTCGTATTTTAGGGTTCAATAACGAAATAGAAAAACCCTCGTCAACTGAGCAGTTGTCTGTCATAGTGACAGTTATTTTTGTGATGATTTTTACGCTTGATTCTTGGGGAGTTAGAAAATAAGTAGGAACCTACCCATTAGCAAATATTACTTACTTAGTAATTTCTTGTAGTAGACACTTTTTCATCACTACTGGATATCATCATCACCATCAGCCTATATATTATCCCACTGCTGGGCACAGGCCTATTCTCATACAGAGAAGGCATGAGCATTGATCACCACACTTGCTCAAGGCGGAATGGTGACTTTAAAGTCCAGATTTCCTCACGATGTTTTCCTTCACCATTAATCAGTGACGTCTAAGATATACTTAGAAAGTACATATTATGACTTCAGAAAAGTCACATTGGTACTATTGCCAGGTTTCGTACACGAGAGGCAGGTGCCTTAAGCACTAGGCCACCATAAGTGGATATAACTTTCTCAGATTGATTATTTCATTTCATCACCTCTTAAGTAGCTGGAGTTTTTTTACGTCATTTCTTCCCTGGAAAAGCACATTGGTAGTGCCTTGATCGTATAGCTAAGGCTGCCATTCGCCCGGGTTTCCCCGGATTTGTCCTAGTTTAGAGAGCGTCCGGGATGTGTCCGGACGGGTTTTCAAGGGAAAAATCTCGGACTTTTACCTGATATCCGATACCGCTTGATTGAAAGGTAAGCAATAAAATAAAACAAATAATGAAAAAGTGTCCGGGGAAATAATCAAACTCATTCAAAATGTCCGGCGTTTTTATAATTTCAGTCCAGGGTCGACGATTTGGGTGATGGCAGCACTACGGCTATACGTACCGCCGTAACCGCGGGCGAAGCCGCTGGCGGAAAGCTACTCTCTACATATATTTGAAAAGACCACCAGTGAGGCAGTAAGTCAATCACGCCAATATAATAGCAACACACCCGACAGATGTGCAGTTAAATAGGTGTAGATGTCGCTAATCTGTGGGCGTGGCCGACCGGCGCGGGCGCAGGGAGTGAGCACAATAGCAATGTCACGTATAATGCTTTAAATCGGGAGTTTAACAAGTCGAAAATAAATTGTGTTTGTCAGCTGCGCGATTTGGTAATGTATCCTTACTTTACTACAATAGTATAAAACAAAGTCTGCACGTTTGGAGTAGTGGCTGAGCAATCGGCTGCTGCGCTCCGTGTCGCGGGTTCGATTCCCGCACGGGACAACTAAAATTGTTCCGGGTCTGGGTGTTTGTGCATTTGTAATGTATGTTTCTAAACGCACCCACGATACAGGAGTAATACCTAGTGTGGGGTAAAGTTAAAAAAAAGTCGCTTCCCGCTGTCTGTCTGTCCATATGTAAACTTAGATCTTTAAAACTACGCAACGGATTTTGATGCGGTTTTTTTTAATAGATAGAGTGATTAATGAGGAAGGTTTTAGTATATTACTTGTCAAGTTTTTGTATCCATTAGCTAAAATATCGCAGGCGAAGCCGCGGGTGCAAAGCTTATATTATAAATGCGAATCTGTCTGCCTGATAACTACACTTTCGCGGTAAAACGCCTGAACCGATTAAAGTGAAATTTGGTATGCAGTTAGCTTAAACCTTGGGGAAGGACATAGGGCATCTTTTATCTGGATACGTGAAGTAGTTTCCTCAGGACACGGGTGAAACCGCAAGATACAGCTAGTATTTTAAAAATTCGAAAGGGTCTCTGTCTGTCTTTTACGCTTTCACTGTAAAACTGAGCTGATTCAGGCGAAATTTGATATAGATTAAAAGCTGAGGAAATACATAGGTTGGTATTTTATTTTATTTTATTTTTTACTAGCTTCTGCCAGCGACTTCGTCCGCGTGCAATAGTGGTGCTCCGCTCCTATTGGTCTTAGCGTGATGATATATAGCCTATAGCCTTCCTCGATAAATGGACTATCTAACACTGAAAGAATTATTTAAATCGGACCAGCGGTTCCTGAGATTAGCGCGTTTAAACAAAATGACAGCATTTCCCTTCACTGCTCTGCTCCTTTTGATTGTAGCGTGATGAAAAGTATACTATAACCATCTCAGGAGTATGACAAATAATTGTACCAAGTTTCGTTAAAATCCGTCGAGTAGTTTTTGTTTCTATAGAGTTTATACAGACAGACAGACAGACAGACAGACAGACAGACAGACAGACAGACAGACAGACAGACAAAAATTTTACTGATTGCATTTTTGGCATCAGTATCGATCCCTAATCACCCCTTGATAGTTATTTTGGAAATATATTTCATGTACAGAATTGACCTCTCTACAGATTTATTATAAGTATAGATAGATATAGAAGATAGAAGATATCGCGTCTTATATTATGGTATCGTATTACCGGGTAACTGAGTTATGGAGGTCAGATAGGCAGTCGCTCCATGTAAAACACTGCTACTTAGCTGCACCCGGCTTAGATTGGAGCCGACCGGCAGACAATGATATCTCTTCCGTTCCCTAGGTAATCCCTACCTATACAAAAACTCAATGCCTAGATCTGTTACATAAATAAACCACAAATCTAATACAGTCAAAAGATGTTTAGGCCGGTTAAGCAGTCGACAACCTTCTAGGTTGACCTGCGAGATGCCATACACAAAAAAAAAGTCAAAAGATGCTTGTATTGAATTTCAAACGTTATGAAAAACTACATGACCTTCACGGTAAAGGCAACCTTCTTTCTATCTAAATAAGGTTTCATTCTGACAGACTGCAGAATCTCTAGGCCTAGGATTTTTATCTCAAAACAAATCGAACTATAGTTTGCGTGAAATAGAGTCGATAATAGAATGTCATCTCGAGGTTAGGTTTTATCAAGATGAAATTGTGAAAATTATGTGAGTGTTACACACGTGTTTTACACTTTAATCTGTGACTATAAGGTTGGATTTCCATTGCAAGTGTTGTCAAACTAAACAAATATTTGTCAGACACGCCCCTTCAGATACAAGTGTAGGGTGTCCCTATAAAATGTTTATTTTTAGACATTAATTTGTCCCAGATTGCTGACAATATTTTTTCATAGTATATTTTTATTGTGTGTTATTAGTTTAAATCTAACTATTTTTTTTTGGGAGACTCGAACAAGAGTGCCTCCTGATTACATCTTATTGCTAAAAGCGATATATATCTATAGACAACTTTTGTTAGTCATAAATCACCAATTCATCATCATCTGCCTAGCCTTTTCCCAACTATGTTGCAGTCGGCTTCAAATCTAAACCGGATGCAGTCGGCTGCTCAGTCTGGTACTCAGGTACCAGTGTTTCACATGGAGCGACTGCTTATCTGACCTCCACAACCCAGTTACCACGTAACACGATACCCCTTGGTAAGTCAAATATTGAAGGTAAATAAATAAAATCACACAAAATAGATCACACATTCTTTAATATTGATAATAATTTGACATTATAGGCATTGCTTTTATACTTTAAATATAATACAAGTTAAATTAAGTACCTACGTCTATATTTAATTGGATCCTGGAAGTTTGACTTAGCTTAACTAGCTGCGATCAGAAATGACGAATAGCTTGAATAGTAAAAATGCTTGGGTTGGTGATGATTGACTTGCTGGGGAGTTTGTTGCGCCACTTCTTCTTACTAGCAACAACACATTGGAAGTGGTGAAGGGCGGGCGTTTTGGGGGCTGTCTTTTGTAAATTTGACGTTCAAAAAGCTAATTTTCAGCCTAGTTTGAATTTTAGCAAATTTTACAAAACTTTTGTTATTCTTTACTTTGTATAATGCTCAATGTGTTATTGTTAGTTTTCCCTAATAAATAAAATAAAATAGTAACGGAACTATCCTATTCGCATTTATGTGCCAATAAACTGGGATTACGCCAGGGGGGTTAGACAAGTGGCAAAAATGCTAATAGAATAGAAAACAAAATATATAGGAATGACATTCGTTTACGACTAGCTATCTGTCATTCCCATACATTTTGTTTTCTATTCTACTAGCGTTTTTGTCACTTGTCTAACTCCCCAGATCGGCGTCATTATTGGTACTACTTAAGTCGTCAAACTCCAAGAAACCATGGTCCATAAATATATTATCCAACCAAAAATTAGCTCGGCCGGCCATTTTGAAAATGTCTCATATTCGCTTGACTCATGGTCGCCATACGGCCTGTCATTGAAACGTCAAACATAGGGCTGCGACCATTCACAATAGGTTCCCTATCGAGTCGATTATTTGGATCGATTTTTGTTGCACTTAAGAAAGCTGAAGTTTGGGACTGAAGAAGGCTTCCAGGTAGTGGCTGCTGTCTTTCTAATCGATATTGAAGGTTCTGTTTCTCCATCTGATGGTGTTGGGTTCTGATTGCGAATCGATTGACGTGTACGGGTATCGGTACGACTATTTTGGTCCCGGATCCGTTTTTGCTGGAGTGGCTGCCGGATGCAAGGCCCGCTTTGACGCGTTTCCATTTCGCGCGACGATTTTGGAACCATATTTTTACCTGGGGACAAGAAATTGTGGTTAAGTATTGTTAGTCTATAGTAAACAGTAGATATTCTTCGAAAGGATCCCTACTATTTAATAGTATAATTAGTTAGTTGTTTATTTGTTACGCGTAACGCAACGGTGCGTAACGCACAGTAAAACAACTGAACTGATTTAGATGAAATTTGGTACGGAGATAGAGGGAACCCAGGACACTGGTAAAGGCTACTTTATCCAGACGCCGAACCCTGAGAAACAGACTAATACATAATTACAATTAAAATTTTCATAAATTGTTTATTTTTGGGAGGTTGTCAATAGGTGTATACGATTTTGGGAGGGGGGGGCATATCCCCTGCACCCCCCCCGGACAGCCACTGTATTTGTTTGTACATATCGATTCTCACCTGCACCTCACTAAGCTTCAAAGCCGACGCTATCTGTGACCTCTCGGTGAGGCTCAGATACTTTTTAGCATGGAACTCTCTCTCCAGCTCCAGGAGTTGTTCAGAAGTGAAGGCGGTTCTTCTTCTGCGCGCTTTGCTCTCTCGTGCTGTGTCTGTGCTGGAATCTTCTTGGTCCGGCTCTGAGTCATTTCCTGGTGAAAGAGATATGGCATATAGATAGATGGATAGAATACTTAATTGCACTTCAAATTAAAGGACTTATTAACTAATACACCACACGGTATCATCCTCGATGACTGTAAGGACGTTAGGACGGTCATAATACATGTTATCATCATCAGCCTAGCCTTTTCCCAACTATGTTGGGGTCGGCTTCCAGTCTAAGGCGGATGCAGCTGAGTACCAGTGTTATACATGGAGCGATTGCCTATCTGACCTCCACAACCCAGTTACCGGGTAAGATGATACCCCTTGGTAAGACTGGTTGTCAGACTTTCTGGCTTCTGACTACCCGTACCGATTGTCAAAGATCTACAAATGATAGCCGGGACCAACAGCTTAACGTGCTTTCCGAGGCACGGAGGAGTTTTGTTATGACAAAGATGGTCACCCACCCAAGGACCGACCGCGCTAAGCGATCGACCCGTGCGACTGTTACTTAGCCACGAGCTCCTCACATTTACAGTTATAATTAGTAACTTGTTTTAATTAAATTATTTTTAAGTGTATTTTAATTTTATATATGTAAAATTGTATATTTTAATTATGAGAGTACTAGCTGTTTCCCGCGGTTTCACCCGCATCCCGAGGGAACTACTTAGCGCACCCGGGTAAAAAGTAGCCTATGTTGTTCCTCAGGGTCTATTCTATCTCTGTACCAAATTTCATGTATATCGGTCCAGTAGTTTTGGCGTGAAAGCGTAACAGACAGACAGACAGAGTTACTTTCGCATTTATAATATTAGTAAGGATAAGGATTTTGCATTGGGTGTGTTTCTAAACCTGTTAAGATAATGTTGACATTGAAATAATAAATAAAAGTTGCCCGCAACCTTATTTTTATTGCGTTTTCTTTCAGTTAACCTTAGGATGGGTAAAAAAATAGTATACTTAATTGAAAAACTGAAATCGCAAACAGTAGGAGGTTGCAATTAATCAATCCTTGTGCTATCGCAGATAAGAGTTTTTCCCTAAGGTAGAATATATCATTATCTGCCTAGCCTTTTCCCAATTATGTTGGGGTCAGCTTCCAGTCTAACCGTATGCTGCTGAGTACCAGTATTTCACATGAAATGAATGAGAACATTTTTTAAGCTGTTGATCCAGCCAGATACTATTTAGTTCATATCATAGACAAAGGAATAGTATAATAGATAGCGAAAATTGGTCATGATTAGTGCCTGCTTGTTTCACTACACAGCGATTACAAAACTAATTTATCTAAAAAAAACTGTCGTAGGTATTGGTTTTTACTTCGACTACGGTTAAGGAAAGGGAGGGTCATGATTTTCACTCAATATATTGTAAGATATATTATGCTATCGAGAGTCCTATAATCTCTTTCCACCAACCATATTTCATAAAAACAATAAAAAAACACATTCGATTAAAAAGTAATACGTCTGTAACTGTCAACAGAACTATTAGTCTTTGGTCTCCCCATTTCCCGCGCTTTGAGTCGTAATGGCGGCGGTTTATGGCTGGTCGTTTAGTCGATTTTATTGTATGTCATTTAGTTTTAGGCGATTATGATTTTTGCCGTTTATAATCGATGCTATTATATAATATACTAGCTTCTAATTGCTGTTTTTGTTGTAAATATGTATCTATATACATCTATAAAAATAAATTGAATAGCAATTTATTTAGTTACTTTCGGTAAAACTCGACAACGGCTGGGCCGATTTAGCTGATTTTGGTTTTAAAATGTTCGTCGTAGTCCAGGGAACGTTTCAACAATGAGAAAAGGTTAAGATAGATGTAGGCGATACGAAGTTCACCCGGGTAGGAATAATTAATTGAAAGAATTGTCATAAAGTGTCGTCCAACTACAATATTCCGTGAAAACTTGAAAGTCACAGTTATCGTCACATTTAGCCTACTGGATGCACGCATTTAGCTCTGAAGTTTAGTCATGTTACAAACAGACAGAACAACAAACACGCCTTGAATTTTAACTATAAGTGAACTGCTACGACCCATCATCAACCAAAATATCTCTCTGAATATCACTTCTCCTTATCATGTGGGCTGCAGGTTTACTAACCTAACAAGTCCTAGTGTCAGAGTTTTCTCAATTCCGCGTGTAAATCACATTACCTCTTGTGCTGATATATAATATCTACAGATTGACAATGCATCATTAGCCTAGCCTTTTCCCAACCATGTTGGGGTCGGCTTCCAATCTAACCAAATGCAGCTGAGTACCCGTATTTTACTAACAGCTTAACCCTTACCGAGGCACGGTAGGAGTCTCGGTATGACATAGATAGTCACCCATCCACGGACCCGTCGCGCAAGAGCAGCTTGGCCTTTAATCGATCGACCCGTGCGGCTGTTACTTAGCCACGAGAGAGATATGAAATAAGAGAACATTGCTGTTCCCAGTATGTGCTCAAGTTAGAATGTATGAATAATTTTGTGCCGGGTAGCGAAGATACATAAAACGTAAGACAAGGACGCATTAATTCACATGCGTTTCCAAAAATGAATTATTTTACAATCTGCATTTTGAAGTTAGATGTATCTATCTATTTCCCATGGTCATTGCATCACGCGTGAACGACTGGACCAATTTGGATAACGTTTACGAAGGTACGAAGATAGAGAGGACCCTGGAGAAGGTTTCAGGCAATTTATTATCTAGGTGAAACCGCGGTGAATAGCTAGCTTTTTTTATAAAAAAGAACTCTAAAACCTCTCCTAGCAAATCATACAAAAAACACAATACGAAATAAATGTCCCTCTACCCTCCATCTTACGTCACAGAGTGTTCCTCTTCCATGTCAATCTCTCCCCAAGTTTTTGCGCAGTCATAACCCTGGGGCCGAATGGACGATAAAAAGCGACGGCCGACGGCCGAGCGCCGAGTCAGCGCCACGCCCCGTTGTGGACAAATCTAATCATTCGATTTGGGGTGGAGATGGGGTGACTGACTTGAGATGTTTGGGACATTTTGTGAGGAATACATAGTAATATCTTAGGAGTGGATTAAGATATTACTGAAAACAGTGAAGTAGTACTTAGTTGAGTTTCTTGTAAAGGATCCCATGAAATCCCATTTATTGTATAGGATCATATTTCACGTTACTAGAGGAGTTCCTAGTATGGGGCAAAGTTTTAAACAACATTAAAAAAAACCTGAATAGTTTTAGATTGTTTTAAATAGAGCTTGGTTTCACATTAGGAATTTATTTTGTTTCGAGGGTGCGTCTGCGAACAAATATTATATTAAGTTAACACCCCGTCTCGGTACATTTTTATCTGTAGTGTAAATCACAGATCGAGACACGCAGCGCAGTGGTCAATTGTTCAGCCACTTTTATTCAGCTGCATCCATTTACACTGGAGACCGACAATAACTAGACATATAAAGATGACAGTTTATTCAATAAACTGTCGTCACCTTGTCTGTTCATATAGCCATAAGCTCCTACTAAGAAATAGGTAATAAGTCTTTCAAATTCCCGACACCAAATACGTGCTCACATAAACGTAGCCATTTCTTATATACCGCAACAATTTCCATGAAAACCACGATAAAGGATCCCTTTAGCAAATAAATATATTTATTCCTCACAAGCGAACAACGATTGACAGTTATCGAGAGCGCCAAATGAATTGTAAACGACGCCATCTTAAATGTACCGTCAAAAAATCAAAATTCGAACGGAGAATAGACAATACAACTGCATAAGCAAACTTTGTAGACGCATAAAGTCCCCGCGCGTTCGCTTTACGAATTTTAAATATATCGTACGAGCGGCGAGTTAAATCGATTGTGAAGTCGAATGCATTTTAGTCGAATCAGATGTATCGATTACAATAAACAGTTCGTTCAAAATGGTGGTCACGTTTTATTTCAGTTTAAATTTTCACTCTGTCACTTTGGCAGTTTTCCTCGAATGAATGATGAATTGGGAATCAGTGTGGCGTAAAAACTCTTGATATATTTGTTTACTTGCTTATTTAAGCGTTAATTCGTGTTTATGTATTGTTGATTTCTACTTATTGTACTTGTCTTGATATTCAAGTTACTTAAAACGTTCTGAGTTGAATACTTATTCTTTTTTTATTTGTGTTAAGAAATCTACTCTGTGCAGTTTCTACAAGCTCTGTTTATTTGCTTCCTCATACTCGCTTTGCTGATATCATTACAAATTACTGTATTACTTACTTCTTACTTAGGTTACAGTTAATTGCGTTAACAGTTCCATAATTGAGTAATTTTAATAAAGGGTAATTGTTGTTACTAAATTATCAATAATACAACTAATGCCAAGCCCATAATTATGTGGCTCAAAATTCAAAAGTCATTTATTCTAATTAGGCTGAAAATCAGCACTTTTTGAACGTCAAATTTACAAAAGACAGCCCCCAAAACGCCCGCCCTTCACCACTTCCTATGTGTTTTTGCTGGGAAGAAGAGACAGTAAGGGCTGGATGATTCTGTGCGTAATAGAAGAACAGATTACATGGGTGCTGTAGTCGTGAGGATCATGATAGATAGGTAAAAAAAATATGGGACCCTGCAGACGGTTCTAAGGTATTTTTATGCGGGTGCGTTAAAAAACCGCTAGCTCCTTCCGCTGCTAGTGGAGTCATTTGATTGTTTCCCATACGAAAAAAGAGCATTCTTTCGCTATATCTAGCGTTGTAGCCCAAGATATCCATCGTTGCCTAGCCCAGAGTCTCGTATAATCGTAAACTTGTAATAGGAGAACGAGCTGAAGCCATGGCTGAGTTTTCGCTTCTTCAAGATATCTTATAAAATACTAGCTGTTTCCCGCGGTTTCACCCGCATCCCGAGGGAACTACTTAGCGCGCCCGGGTAAAAAGCCTATGTTGTTCCTCAGGGTCTATTCTATCTTTGTACCAAATTTCATCAAAATCGGCTCACTGGTTTAGGCGTGAAAGCGTAACAGACAGACAGACAGACAGAGTTACTTTCGCATTTATAATATTAGTAAGGATTAAATGACTAAGCTATGCATAGGAACATGAACATTTGCTAGCTACAGTATCTTTAGAAATTATCTTCATACAACCACAGAATTATTTTGACGGCACGTTTGGCGTAGTTGATTAATTGGCTGCTGCGCTGCGTGTCGCGGGTTCGACACCCGCACGGAACAACAAAAATTGATCCGGGTCTGGGTGTTTGTGCATGTGTAATGTATGTTTGTAAACGATACAGGAGTCATTCCTAGTGAGGGGCAACGTTTTTTTTAAAGAAAAAAGAAATACTAAAACAGTTATAATAATTTCTTTACCCGCCCCAGCTTGTACCTATGGGTGCAATCACGGTGCAAATGGATTTTTAACCTACTTCGAATGGAAGAGGTTCTCAATTCGTCTGCATGTTTTTTGTTTGGTAAGTCTGAGCTAGACCCATAATTTTTTTATCAAGATCGGTTCAGTCGTTCTCTAAATTTCACAAGAACTATTCTGGGGAACAAATAATGTTCAATTGTTTTTTATTTACATTCAAGGCATACTACAGGGCAGTTAAAATTACTCGTCAACAAATGCACGTTCAATTAAATAATTGTTTTTTTTTAAATATGAAGAAAAAAAATGATGTCTGACAGATGTCACGTGAACAATTCGCGCCAAAACTCAAACAGTTCGGATACTCGTCAATTTCACGCTACAGATGCGTTCTAGTGGCGTGAAATAATCTTTTTAATGTCAAGCAGCCATTTCTAATTGGGTTATTTGTTGATTTTCTACGTTAGGGGACGCATGTGAACTGATTCGAGTGCCCATTAGTCGTCGCTACGTGAATGGCAGTCAAAAGCATTCGTTACAGCCAATTTTGAATTTAGAATTGTGATTTTATCGAGTGGAATATCGACTATTTTTTTGAGTTGAGGCTTTCCAAAATATTATGTCATCATCATTATCATTATCGTCCTATTTACTATCTCACTGTTATATAAGGGATCTTCTCATACAGAGAAGGCTTGAGCATTAATCACCACGCTTGCTCAAGGCGGATTGGCGATTTCAAACTTTTTAAGTCCAGGTTTCCTCCCGAAGTTCTCCTTCACTGTTCGTTTGTGGTGTCTTAGTCTAGACATTTAAAGGAATCTACTGTCCAAATTACATTACTCTACGTCCAGCCGTTTTGGATATGTGCTAAAAAGTCATTGAGTAGACTGAATCAGTGTATGTGGTTCTTTTTAGGGTTCCGTAGTCCGACAAGGAACCCTTATAGTTTCGCTCTGTCCGTCTGTCTGTCTGTCTGTCTATCTGTCTGTCCGCGGCATAGCTCCGTGGTTTTTGTTATTAGAAAGCTGAAATTTGGTATGAATATGTATATTGATCACGCCGAGAAAGTGCTAAAATAAAATTTAGAAAAATTTTTTTAGGGTAGCTCCCAAACATGGAAAGTAGGGATGAATATTTTTTTTCTCGCGTACCCCTTCGTCTGGGGTATCGTTAGATAGGTCTTTCAAAAATATTATCGGTGTGTGAAGATCATTTTTCGGTTAAGCGAGCCATTTGCGAAATATCTAGATTATAAGTGAAATTTTTTGTTCGATACGAGTTACCCCCCCCCCCTCTAACTTTTGAATGGCTGTACCTAGAAATGTGAAAAAATTCACAGACGTAGCACATGTAATGAACTTACAAGGAAAACTATCACGGCTAAGTAGGCTTAACCGGTTACAGAGTTATAGTCGACTAACTGAGACCTACTACGGAACCCTACTGCGCGTGGCCCGACACGCACTTGGCCGGTTTTTTTTTAAATAATAATTATGTAGTATAGACAAGGGGCTTTCCAATAAGAATGAGTGGATGTTGAAAGGCTGTAGTGGCCGTGATATTTTGGCCGCATCTGTCAAATCTGTTGTTTTTAGGATTCCGTACCCAGGGGGTAAAAATGGCTAAGACTCCACTCTCCGTCTGTCTGTATGTCACCAGGCTGTATGGCATGAAATTTCCAAAAAAAAACATATTTTGTTCATTTATAGAAGGTTTGTCAACTAGACGTGTACGATTTTGGGGTGGGTCTTGTTCCCTGTGACCTCCCCTCGGACCGCTACAACGAGCATGAACCAAAAGCCGTCGGTTCTATCTACCTCTGGTGGTGTCAGATTGCCGATACTGCCGTGCCATCGAACTATGAGATTGTACCTGTGTCAATGCAAATACCTTGTACACTGTAATACCTAGCGTAGCTAATCTCCATTAGGATTTGTTCTCCTGAACGAAACCAATTTTTTTAACATTTTTCTTTCTTTAACTTAGGGAATAGTGCAACTTTAATCAAACTCGGTTCAGTTATTTTTAAGATTTGGACAGTTAAGTGTGTTCGTAGCGCTGAAAAAACACGTCGTACGTTTTGTAAGTGCAGAAGTGGTAGAAAATTCAGAATTCATGCAGATATTTTTGACAAAGACACTAAAAAATGTAAAATAAAAAACTTAAAAAAAAATTAATGGACTTAAAACATCGCTCTAGAAGTCGGTGGCAAAAATACACACAATAGTAACCCGACGTCTAAAGCGATGTTTTAGAAAAAACAATCTCATTAGTAGTCTGTTATATTTTTTTGTTGTAAAGAGTTTTTATCCCGATATACATAAGTATCATCATCATCACCCGCCTACCCTTATCCCAATTTATTTGTGGTCGGCGCAGCATGTCTTCTTCCATACTTCTCTATCTGACGTCATCTCACTAGTAACATCCTTTCTTTCTTTCTTTCCATCTTTCATACACAATCCATATACATAAAGACTCATCATCTGCCTAGCCTTTTCCCAACTATATTAGGGTCGGCTTCCAGTCTAAACCGGATGCAGCTGAGTACCAGTACATGGAGCGACTACCTATCTGACCTCCACAACCCAGTTACCGGGTAACACCGATACCCCTTGGTAAGACTGGTTGTCAGACTTTCTGGCTTCTGACTACCCGTAACGACTGGCAGAGATCTACAAATGACAACCGGGACCAACGGCTTAACGTGCTTTCCGAGGCACGGAGGAGTCTCGCTATGACATAGATGGTCACCCATCCACGGACCGACCGCGCCAAGCGCAGCTTAACCTTTGATCGGTCGACCCGTACGGCTGTTACTTAGCCACGAGCTCCTCAATCCAAATACATAAAGACTATGCAGAGAAAATCGTCGGCTAGTTAAAAATAATCGTACTTTTATAAATTGTCTAAGGTGTGTTTGTAATAGCCTACTGACTGGGGCGAAGGGCTATTTGTCATGTCCCACTTGATATACTGGCGGTCTACTGGGTGCGAATCTATTTCATAGAGTTTCTATCGTTTTGGACTATTATTTTTTTGAGGTGTTTTTTTTTTGTATTTTTTATTTGTAGTTTTAAAACATAATGTAACTAGTAGAAGTAGTTTTAAATCTTTAGCTTTAAATAGTTTTAAGTATGTTAATATGAATATTATTAATCTATACTTATAATAAATCTGTAGAGAGGTCAATTCTGTACATGAAATATATTTCCAAAATAACTATCAGGGGGTGATTAGAGATCGATACTGATGCCAAAAATGCAATCAGTAAAATTTTTGTCTGTCTGTCTGTCTGTATAAACTCTATAGAAACAAAAACTACTCGACGGATTTTAACGAAACTTGGTACAATTATTTGTCATACTCCTGAGCTGGTTATAGTATAGTTAGTTATAGGTTATAGTAAATGGACTATCTAACACTGAAATAATTATTTAAATCTGACCAGCGGTTCCTAAGATTAGCGCGTTTAAACAAAATGACAACATTTCCCTTCACTGCTCTGCTCCTATTGATTGTAGCGTGATGAAAAGTATACTATAACCATCTCAGGAGTATGACAAATAATTGTACTTAGTTTCGTTAAAATCCGTCGAGTAGTTTTTGTTTGTATAGAGTTTATACAGACAGACAGACAGACAGACAGACAGACAGACAGACAGACAGACAGACAGACAGACAGACAGATAGACAGATAGACAGACAGACAGACAGACAGACAGACAAAAATTTTACTGATTGCATTTTTGGCATCAGTATCGATCCCTAATCACCCCCTGATAGTTATTTTGGAAATATATTTCATGTACAGAATTGACCTCTCTACAGATTTATTATAAGTATAGATATCAATACATAGATATAATAATTAATTAAACATTTATCATAAACATTTAGACGAAAAATATAAAATAATTGCAAAATTATGAAATTTTATCCATTTTGACAGATGTTGTATGACAGTTCTTCCGTTTCACGTTTATGTAAGTACCTGTTTATTTTTTTGGTACAACCGGCTGTTAAGAGTTTCAAAAAAAAATCAATTGATATAATTCAAAAATAATTGGTGCGTGTATAAAACATCTTTAGTTGTTCTTATTTGTCAGGACATAGTTTTTTTTAATATTCACAAATGTTAACGGTACCGACGGCTTTAATGTGATTTGAGAATTTTATCAGAGGAGTTTATCAGAGGGTTTATCGGAGGAGGAGCTCGTGGCTAAGTAACAGCCGCACGGTTCGACCGATCAAAGGTTAAGCTGCGCTTGGCGCGGTCAGTCCGTGGATGAGTGACCATCTTTGTCATATCGAGACTCCTCCGTGCCTCGGAAAGCACGTTAAGCTGTTGGTCCCGGTTGTCATTTGTACATCTTTGACAGTCGTTACGGGTAGTCAGAAGCCAGAAAGTCTGACAACCAGTCTTACCATGGGGTACCGTGTTACCCGGTAACTGGGTAGTGGAGGTCAGATAGGCAGTCGCTCCATGTAAATCACTGGTACTCAGCTGCATCCGGTTAAGACTAGAAGCCGACCCCAACATAGTTGGGAAAAGGCTTGGCAGATGATGATATCAGAGGTTTTTCGTAAGACATTTATGATCACCCATCGACTGACTGACCACGGCGTACATTGATTGTGATATTGAAATATTGTAGATAAAAATATTTATATCAAACCGTGCTGGCCTAGTGGTTAAGGCCCGTCTCGTGTACGGGTTCGGAAACCTGGCAAGAAACAATGTGACTTTTCTAATGACATACTTTCTTAAGTATATCTGAGACACAACTGACTAGCGGTGAAGGAAAACATCGTGACGCAACCTGGACTTAAAAAGTCTGAAATCGCCAATCCGCCTAGAGCAAGCGTGGTGATCAATGCTCATGCCTTCTCTGTATGAGAAGAGGCCTGTGGGATAGTAAATAGTCCAATGATGATGAAACAAATCGTTATTAAATCCGCAACGATTAATCAGTCACTGCGCTAAACCGCCATTAATATAAAAGAGCTTATTTCTTATTACTAAAAATTGGAACATCTTTGACTTAAAATTGTCTGGCATTTAAGATTATTCCGAAGTTATCTGGATGTAGAGAAACTGGACTAAGGGCCAAGTTCACCGACAAATGTTTACGTAATCGGTCCGTTACACGAAAAGGGTTTTTAACCAGGAAGCCGGAATTTTCGTGTTACCCACTTCTACTTCAACCCTGGTTTGGTAATCGACCGTTTCAGGAATAAAAATCTCAAATAATACGTTATCCATTGAAAGTTGGAAGGTTGTATTTATGGTAAACAGCTGTTTTAAGATAATCGGCTGACCGTCATCTTGTCGGTGAACTTGGCCATAAGAGCTTATTTCTTATTTTTTATTATTCAAAATTGGAACATCTTTGACATAACCTTGTATGGCATTTAATATGAATCCGAAGTTATCTGGATGTAGAGTAACTGGCCCTAGAAGTTATTTTTTTTTGTTCTATTTTCAAATTAAAAAACGAACCTTGATTAGTCTCCTCCCCGCCATCACTCTCTGCCTCACTCCCAACACTGACAGGACTCTCTCTCTTCTCTTCTTCTCTATTTTCCCTCACGGGCGTCGGAACAGCTCCTAAGACCCTCGACAGCCACGGCTCAGGGTATCCTAGTAGAAACGGGAAGCCATTTTGTTGTAAAAATGGCGCGTAATATCGCATCTGATTTAATCCGTCCAATCGTTCGTTCTCATCGTCTTCTGAATTTCTAGAACTTTCTGAAATGTTATTTTCTATGTCTATTTCTGGTGATTTTCTGTCGCCAATCAAAGATTCGATGGAAAATGGTTTGGGTACTTTTTTCTGGGTTTGGGTCTCCCCTAATTCTATTTTAGAGTCCATTTTATTTTCACACAGTTTTTCAATCACTCTCAAGAAATCACAAAAATCCTAGTCTCTTTTTAGTTCATGGTTTATGTAATATTTTTAATTTAATATTTGATCCATGCTCTGTTTGGATACAAGTCTTCTATGATTAAAATTTTCTTTACCAGCTAAAATAATTATACTTATAAAAAAAATAAAAACACCAAATTTTCACTAGCACTTTTGTGTCATATCACTTTAAAAAAAAGTCCCAAAATACCGTCACAATTTTATTTGAAAATTATTTTTTATAAATAAATTGAAATTTTATTAATTTTATAAATCACAATTTCGTAAAACGTAATGTTCTTACGTAACCAAACGTCCGTACTCCGCGACATCCGCGCGTAAACTCACTCGCCACGCCTACATACGGGGTGTAGTCAAAACGTTATTTTATTTTATTAGTACTAACCACCGGACGAGGGAATGTAAGCTTTATTGCTAGCGTCATAATACTTCTGTCATTATCGTCTAACCATATCGCTAACGAGCCTATTATATTTCCGACAACTCCGAAAACCATCCCTACCCCATTATATTACAGATTACTATTGTACAGCACAGCCAAAGAGAGTAGTCAACCAATTATCATTGCAATTTCAACTCTATCTTTATCAGTATAAAATCTACGAATGATAGTCCCTATTTGAACTTAAGCCCTTTTGGGTTTACCAAAGAAATGATTAAGAA
The DNA here is from genome assembly GCA_963891755.1 of Pyrrhia umbra. Classification (NCBI taxonomy): domain Eukaryota; kingdom Metazoa; phylum Arthropoda; class Insecta; order Lepidoptera; family Noctuidae; genus Pyrrhia; species Pyrrhia umbra. Next base: position 6,391,937 of record OY982944.1, read on the forward strand.
CACTTTTGTGTGATGCGTGAAAGGGATAGCTATGTCAGTGTGGGTACGTTAGAGGGAGATGTAGCTAGTGATATTTGCGGAGGCAGTGTACAGTGGTAATTGGTGGTGATCACAATGTTTTGCTGGTGTCAGCACGGAGTATAAATTTCATCGCTTTGTGCCCCGTTGGGTTTGGCTCGTTTACTTACTTTACACTTTTGATTTTGTGCATTTTATTTTTTGATGTTAGCCATTTTGTGTTTAGGTCCTGTTTAACTATGAGTTTTAATAGAGTTTCTTGCCCGTCCATAAGTCTAGTAATCTGAAAACACCATTTCTGGGCCCATACTTCTGATTTGAGTACGTATTTTTAGCGGGCTAAATGAAATACATAGATCATTCAACTTGACTTAAAATTATTAATCAAAGTACCGTCACTTCGATGATCTGGAAAACAAATTGAACCTCATTGTGAAATCTTCTAGCTAATATCTTACTGGTACCGAAATCATTTCTCACTTGTTTTAAAAAGACACTGAGTGATTTAAGACTAGATATCGCATCGTCATAAAAGCATGCCAGAAGAAATACATTTAGAATTTCAAAATAATTTAAACACATTCACGCCTCCAATCCCTAGAGGATGAGCAGCACTTAATTGTATGTCTGTCACTGTCAAGAAATATTTGCATTTATCTCTGCTTATGCCTCAAATGTCATGGGAATATATATTCGCGCAATCTGTCGCGTGATCCGATTCTTATGGGAATTTGTGTATCTTGGTTTTGCTGTGGTATGCGTAACTGACAAGTCTAGAATAACTCTTCTTCTATTTTGCATCGAAATTAAATATTATAGCTTATATTACTGTGTAAATACAGGACAGAGAGATTTTAAGGTGTTAGCGAGGGTTTATCTAGGAGTAAATCTTTGTTAATCTTCTAGAATTATTTATCAATACTCGGGGAGGCTACAGGCTGACTGCAAAGAATCAATTCTCATTCAATTTATCAATAGAACGTGATTTATGCAGTAGACCAGTTTTCAGTTTTCCAGTTTTTTTTTTTATGTAAAACTTCTAGCTTTTTTTGTAGACTGATAAATATTGTATTTGTTGTATTTACCATTATCCTGTTATTCTTACTCAAGAGTATACTACTTTAATCAGACTAAAATGTAAATTTGCGATTTTGGATAGATATATAACTAATAGATTGACGCACCCAGGGCAGTTAACCCCAATAATGTCCAGATCGTTGTTGGTCACGGCTGTCAGTCTCAAAGGAGATCAGCATTCTGCGCGGGACATATTATAGTTACTTCTCCTTCAATCTAAAATCCGATGGGTCGGCAATCTGACATGACCGGGGAGAGATTAGGCACAGGACCGACAGCTTTACGTGGTCTCCTAGGCACGGTAGAGCTCCCGCTATGTTATATAAACAGTCCCCTGTCCATTGAATGACCACGGCTTAATATATAGCTAATCTCGCTAATCTCGACGCCCGCACGGCTATTACTTAGCAACGCCCCTAGACCTAAGCTGACTAGCTTATCAACATAAAAGAAGAATAGAAAATTAGTGTCTCTTTTTAATGTCATTTCGTCTTCTTCTTATCGTGTGGCCTGCAGGTTTTTACCAACCTAACAAGACTTGTGTCAGAGTTTTCTCAAATCTGCCTGACGGCCTCTGACATGGAATTGTAACAACAACTGCTATATCAGGATAACAGCCGGGGAAGACGGTTCAACGTGCCCTCCCAGTCACGGGGGTATAACACCACCAACTTCCAGACTCCGGGCTGCTTTGTGAAATTTTCTAAAACCCTCAAAGCGATTTCGGCCTGAAGAACCCGAGACCACGTTTATAGCATACGCGCTATGCGACTGCTAGACCAACAAGGCAGTCATTACTGTCACTGTCCTAGCATTATATTTATCCACTCACCCTCGTTTAAAGCCAGCACCGCCACTTGGCCGGCGCGGTGGTCATTAGCGAGCAATTTGTCCCCTCCCCCCACCACTTAGGCAACCCCCCTCTAAATTGATTGTGGCTATTTGGTACACCGTCGGTGTATACAAGATAATTTACGGTCTAGGTGGGATGTTCATGAATTTGATATCTTTCTTTGTAGAAGTGACTGATTATGTTGATTTCATATATTTTTGGTGATCTTTTGTTGTGTTTTGACTTGATTAAGGATGTCTGATGGTTGATAGTGTAAAAAATACGTACAGACTTAGTAATGGCAGAAAATAACGTGTTGAAAGTGTTAATTAAAGAGATAAGTTTTATTGAATATGAAGATTACATAATAATAGTCTGAAAAATGTTCCAATGACAAAAGATGGTTTTTAAATCACTTTTGTACGTTAAATCTCATTACTGTATAGCTATTTCGGCTTCACTCTCATGGTATAAAACACTGGGAGTTTTTTCCAAGATAAAACTTAACAACAGTCTCACTCCGGTTTATGAACTTAATAGTGTAATGAGGTAAAAAGTGTAAGTTTGTATGTATGTAGGAGTGAATCTCGAAAGTTAATGTTTTGATTTGACCTGAGTGTTATACGCGCATGCCACACGGATGACTCCATGGCTAGAAGCTAATATGCAATAATCATGTCCATCGTTCCGTTTTTTCATCAAAGGAGATTTCTTTATTTTGATCTTTATTTTAAGGAACTTTTAAACAAAGTTCACGTCCGTCCCATTGTAAAATCTTCAGTTAACAATCAAAATAAGAAAAAAACGTAAGCTAAGCAATAACAGTGCTTTAAATATTAACTAAAGTGTATATCATTAAAGCCTCACGGGTCAAAGGTGATAAATACCAAACTTTCTATCGTGTATATAGAATTAAGTAGGCACATCCTAAAAATAACATCTATCCTAACTCATATTATAAATGTGAATGTGAGTTTGTTTGCTTATGATTTTTTTTACAGTAAAACAGCTTAACCTATTAAGATGAAATTTGATATAGAGATTAGATAGAGAGATAGGACCATGAAGTTCGTTTTCGGCTACTTTTTATCTAGTTGCGTGAAGTATTTCCTTCAGGATACGGGTAAAACCGCGGGAAATACTTAAGCCATACAAATCTCTTCCCAGTCTCGTCTCGTCAAAAGTTCTCACAAAACTATACTATATTAGCTTCCCAAATGTCTTCGCGAACTGAATGCATTATTGCAGTGACTATAAATTTAGAACAATGGCCTATTCAGTCATATTGGCCATTAACGTCCAGTGCTGGTCTTGAGACAGTGACGATAGCATCGCCGTGAGGGAAATCATTTATTGCGTTTAGATCATAAAGTGAGGCGCAGTTCGTCATATTAAATGTGTGGCGACGCTGTTTCAACGGTTTTGTCTGAGTTTGAGAGAGAACTATATTGACTGACAAGACTTTTGATCAGGAATGCCAGAGGGTGTCTGTAAAAGATCGCATTTAGCGATGATACCGCCCATTTTGTCACCCTTGTAACTAATTTTCCAATTTCATGTTTTTCTTTTGGTTATTATGTAAATAAAGAATATTCTATTCTATACTAGGTACTGTGTGCGGCCAAAATTGTTTAACTGTGAAGCATTTTTTTTAATATTATTCAACCATGTCATGAGGTAGGATTCTTTTATTTATCAAAAACTGCTGTCTCTAAAATTAAAAACAATAGACTTTGTTTCCAGAAATATTGAATTACACTCTTGCCTAGAAGTGTAACAGCTCCAAAATCCTAATACAAAAATAATCCGAAAGGTATTGATAAATTTTACACAAAGTTGTACACAAATATTGTATAACAGCTGGTTCTTCAAACCTCACAGACAGATGTGTTGTTAGCGAGTTTGTTGCGCCACTTCTTCTTCCCAGCAAAAACACATAGGAAGTGATAAAGGGCCGGGCGTTTTGAGGGCTGTCTTTTATACATTTGTCGTTTAAAAAGTGCTGATTTTCAGCGTATTTTGAATAAATAATTTTTGAAATTCAATAAAGAAACACATTTAAACTCTCTTTCTATCGCCACTATAAAATTTGCATGTAGGTAATTTGCATCAATGCAAGCCGGTTCTTTGCTATGATAATGATTGTGATTAGTCATTAGCGATCATACCTATACCTGTATTTATATTGATTTATACCTACCCATTGTTTAGTCCAGAATGGGTAGACACAACACAAAGGATCATTACTTGGTAATGTTGAAACTGTCATTGAATTTATAATAGGTACCTAAAAACCTAGGTATTGCTACGATATAAGGCTCGAGTGGGTAGAGAAAAGCATACCTAGCAGGAATATTCAAGAATGTAAGAATACTAGCAGTTGATGATACTATCTGGTCTGCCTAGCCTTTTCCCAAATACATGTTAGGGTCGGCTTCCAAACTAAACCGCTGAATACCAGTGTTTTACATGGCGCGGGTTTCTGGCTTCTGACTACCTGTACCGACTTTAAGAGATCTACAAATAAAAACCTGGACCAACAACTTAACGTACTTTCCGACGCACGGAGGAGTCTCGCTATGATATAGATGGTAAGCCATCCACGGACCGACCGCGCCAAGCGTAGTTTAACCTTTGATAGGTCCACCCGTATCATCATAAAAAATCATCATTATAAAATATTTATAATCATGCCTGTTTTCCCGAAGAGTAGGGCAGAATATGCTGTTTGTTATGTTATTGATGTCAACATCCATTTTACCATATTCTGGTAAATAAATGATTGATTACCTGTAATAAATCTACATTTTAATTGACCGTGGCAGGTAGGTTATAAAAGTGCCTATTTTGTCTTCTTGAATTCGTTAGTTTTAACAACAATTAGGTAATAAAATCAAATCTATTTAAATGGAGTATTATTTAAATGGTAAAAAGACGCAACTTCTTAACCATTTCATAAGTCAAAATCAACTCCTAATCCACACAAGATAGCTGCAACTAATTCCCCGAACAAATTCCCACTAGGGGTTTCGTAACCCCAAACGAATACCAATAAATGACATTTGAACCAAACTCACGACCTCTAATCGAATCACCCAGCGACATCTAACGTGTAATCTAAACAAATCACGTTTCCAAACATTAATACGAATCGGGTTCGCGCCATTAACGCGCCCCCAACATAAATCCAAGATAATATAATAAACTTATTCATAACAAACTTAATATGGCTATAAAATTAAATAATAAAACACGCTGTGAAGTGCTCAACGATTCGCGGAAATTGCTTCACAATTATACCTGTCTCTTTCTAAAACGCTTACAAAAGAAGAGGATGACGCTATGTTTTTGCTTCGTCTTTGAAGCGGTTCTGTAAGTAATGAGTGCCGTCACGCCCTGCAATCAAATCCCGGCGCCATGATTGGTCGTTTAATAGGGTTCGAAGTTTGAAACTTGTTTTTTTTTTCGTGTAATTTTCATTATCTATGTGTTAATGACGCGCGGCGCTCGCTGACGGTAATTTTTAATCTCGTTACGGAGTTAACGTTTCATTAATTTGTTTAGTATTTTGTATAATGTGGGATAGGTTCCTAATAAAATTTTGGAGATTTAGTTTTTTATTTATGTGTGAACTAGCAGTTGTGGTCGTGGTGGCCTAGTGGTTAAGGCTGACAACCAGTGGGCCTATCACGAATCACTTTCGAAAAAGTATTCGTATCGACAGCGATTTTTAAATGAAATATACTCGTATTTTACGAACAATTTATTTAATTTTATGACTTTAATCATATTTTTGGATGCTGCAAATTGTTATTTACATATTTTAAACTTAAATTTTGCTCTAGTTTGGTTGTATTTATGATTCGAAAATCGCTTTCGATACGAATACTTTTTCGAAAGTGATTCGTGATAGGCCCACTGTACTTAGGGGTATCGTGTCACCCGGTAACTGGACTGTGGAGGTCAAAGAGGCATTCGCTCCATGTTAAACACTGGTACTCAGCTCCATTCGGTTTAGATTGGAAGCCGACCCCAATATGGTTGGGAAAAGGCTAGGCAGATGATGAGATACTACAAGAACCTGGGGCCTTAGCATGACTCGCCAAAGCACGAATAGTTTAGTTGTGAAAAAGAGATGGCGATAGACGTAAGTAGCTGTGTCCCACTCTCACGCCGGAATATGTAAAATGATTGCAAAAAGACGTGGTGGTACGGCTCCTAGTGGTTAAGGCACCTGCATCTCGTGTACGAGTGTGCGGGTTCGAAACCTACCGAGTCCTAATTTGACTTATCTATCGGTCTTGTTCTAAGTGTATCTTAAACACCACTGACTAACGGTGAAGGAAAACATCGTGAGGAAACCTGGACTAAAAAGTCTGAAATCGCCAATCCGCCTTGAGCAAGCGTGGTGATCAATGCGCATGCCTTCTCTGTATGAGAAGAGGCCTTTACCCAACAGTGGGATAATAGATAAATAGACGGATGATGTAATGATGTGAACTAGCTGATATCCGCGCACTTTATGCACGCGAATAAAAATTATATCCACACCAAAATTCATGTGAATTGGTTCAGCCATTTTATCCTATAAGTATAAGAAAGACAGACAGAGCAGAGCTATTCTCGCATAGGGAACGGTATTCTTGACCAGCCTTAGCTAGCTTAGGGTAGTCTAGAACGAATAGAATGATTCTCAAGTAGGTATAGATTATGTTTTGAGCATACATTTGGATTTCATTTTAAATCAATCTAATCTAAAAGACCTTCAAGTTTCACAAAATAAAATAATTAAATCCCTTTTTAATTACAACCGCTTTACCAACACATGCCAATTATACAAAAATACTAACATATTTAATCTGAAACAGATATACACCTACGCAATATGCATTCTAGTGAGAAAAATACTAGCTGGTGAAATACAGTCTGAATTAAAATTTACTAAAAGAACTTTCCATCACTGCCTCAGAAATACAAACAAAATTAAATTAAGAAGACACAGAACTAATTGCGGTAAGAAAAACATTACTTATGAAGGAGTACAATTATATAATGATTTACCAAATTGTATTAAGGACAGTCAATCAATTGATGTATTTAAAAGTCGATTGAAGAAATATGTCTATGATAATGTCTTTTAGAACCGTTTGATCACTGTTATAGGTTAAAACCATGTAATAGCTATAATTTAGTTATAATTAGTCATTTAAACTCATTATAAGTGAACTATGTTCTTTATGAGTAATAAATAATCATTAAACTGAATAAATGCTTATGCTATACTTCTTGGAATTTGAGTCAGCTTCTCATACATACCTATATGAGTTTCAACAAGAGCAAGGAACAGAATATTATTTCTTGTAATATCACTACATAGTATAAAACAAAGTCGCTTTCTCTGTCCCTATATCCCTATGTATGCTTAAATCTTTAAAACTACGCAACGGATTTTGATGCGGTTTTTTTTAATAAATAGAGTGATTAATGAGGAAGGTTTTAGTAGATATATAATTTGTCTAGTTTTGTATCCATTTGCTAAAATATCGCGGGCGAAGCCGCTGGCGGGAAGCTAGTTTTATAATATAACCAACTGGGTAGCAGAAATGGATTGTTCCTCAATTAGTGCCTAACGAAACTTCATCGTACTAGTTTGTATTGCTTTTATATCAATAGGAATTCGACAGACGGTTTTTTGTTGGCAAAAACATATCATTTTAATTGAATAGTCTTTACCAATCGATTTTACGAAAAAGATTAACAAAATCATAACCTATTTTGTTTTAATTTTCTCACATAGATAAATAAAATGGCACCTTACGCCATTTTGTTAATTTCTATGTCAGAATTTGAACAAAAAAAGGTTACGACTTTGTTTACATTTTTCGTACAATCAATTGGTACGTGCTATAGATCATACTCGCCCTAAAAATCACTCGCACCAATAAAATATTCAAAACATTACAGGAAATATGAATTGCAAATGCTTTCAACACAACAAACTCCATATCCCCCGCAGATATTTTATAAAATTATATTATAACATTTGTTACGCGTATCCGAACGTCATCTCCCATCACTATTTGAGTGCACTTAAAAACCGTTACTAATGTCACTTTTTGATACCAACTTACTAATACGTCTACGTTAAACGAATATGCACTTTTATGTTAAAGGAATAAGAGCGATATAACCAGCAAATGTAAGTTGTAATTTAATGGGGAAATTGAAGAATAGATGATATATTTTGCGCATCGCGTAAAGGACTTTTAACCATACGTGTAAAGGAATACATTGTATTTTCCAAATGACACAAAATGGTGAAAATCAAATTTAGAAAATTCACTCTTAAAACTGATGTTTGAATTTTATTTCTTTCGAAATAGAGTTTAAAATGGTTTGAAAATATTTTTATTTACAGTATAATGATTTTTGCGAAGCAATGCGATTTGGCGCGCTCGTTTTTCCGAAAATGGCGGTCTTTTGACATTTTTGACAGTTGCTTAGGGAAGTCACAGTTGTGACGAAATTAACACATCCCTAGAGGGGTCGGCAGATCATAGACTAGAAGGGTTTAAATCGAGTTCTTTAGTCACACTAAATGTAGACAGACTGATGTACAGGAATTATTTTTGGATTAAAGCTTCCGAAAGGCTATGATTATTGTCGATAAGTAGGTACTTAGAACCCAAATAGTAATCAAAATCATTTCCAGTCCTACTAATGTTCCTAATTTTTTTAGCAGGTAGGTACTGAAAGCATAAATATAGAGTAGGTAGGTACTTTACTCTGTACAGATTGATTTTTAGAAAAATGTAAAAAATGTCGCAACCAATTTTGTTCTAATTCTGCCACAGAAATTAACGAAATGGCGGAAGGATGGCGCATTTATGTCAATTTCATGCTCTAAACATCGTCATTCATTTTTTAATGCCGTTTTATTTATATGAGTGGGAAAATTAGAACAAAATAGGTTATTATTTTGTTTACATTTTTCTTAAAATCAATTGGTACCTTCAGACTATAATTCTAGAATCAAATCATTTATTTCAATTAGACTTTGTTAGGCACTTTTAAAGGTCAACAAAATACATAAGAATTTATGTTATTTTTCCGCATCCCGAGGGAACGATTTCACAAAACCGGATAAAAACCTCCCTTGAAGACCTAACATGCCGGTGGAAAAAGAGTTTTCCCCAACCTTAGTCTGCTTGTATAATAGTGAAGAGAACGTATTTGTCCACCACCATGTTTAATCTATCTCCATACCAAGTTTCATGCAAATTATTTCAGCTGTTTTACTTCTGAAAGTGTAATAATGGACTCGTTTTCGCATTTATAATTACTACGTTAGAATAAGTATACTGACTTTATCAGATGATATTTATATAGTGACACATCAATGACACTTCAGTGTTTTTTTTTAGTATGTGAGCGATAGCAGGGTTGCCATAACTTCTAGAAATCAATACGGGACGTTTTCGTTTCCGATGCAAAGTCCGACAAGCGGCTTTTCTACTATACCATACATATCAGGCAGTTGAACATTGTAATCTCAACCATATCAAAAGTATGAAATAAATTAAATCAAAAATCAAAATGATTGAATCAAACTTTTTATTTGTCGAAATACGGGACAAATACGGGACATGTAGTAATACGGGACGGGGTAGTCCAATACGGTGACAGTCCCGTATATACGGAACGTATGGCAACCCATAGCTCAAACGGATAATTTAGGTGACAAACTATAAATAAACTAATTAAGTAAGATTACATCAACGGCTTCGTTAATGAGGCCTCAGACTAATTATATTTAATTACCTGTTAGAAAGTGTGATTAATAAAGCGACAGTTTTTCTTATTAAATATTGCCTTTTTCAAATTCTCAAAGTAAACGGTTAAAGCCTGGCTACCGCGCTAGGTCAAGAATAGCCTTTCTGTACAACTTGTTTGGGGCTAGATTTTCTTATGTTGCAAATGAATTAATCACTACATAGTATAAAACATGACATAAACATGGTGGCTATTGAGCGACTTGTGGTCCAGGGAAGGGTTGAGGGAACCAGGCCACGAGGAAGATCGCTATGAGGTGGACTGACCAGATAAAAGCGGCAGTAAATGGCTCATCATCACTACACGAATGCACGAGGAAGGCGGCCATCAGAGAGGAATGGCGGCGTGTTGTTAGGCTTGTCACTAGCACCTGAAGTGATGACCACGACCACTCTGTCAAGAGTGATAACGACAAGGAAAAAGTATAAAACAAAGTCGCTTTCTCTGTACCTATATCCCTATGTATGCTTAAATCTTTAAAACTACGCAACGGATTTTGATGCGGATTTTTTTAATAGATAGAGTGATTAATGAGGAAGGTTTTAGTAAATAATTTGTCAAGTTTTTGTATTCATTAGCTAAAATATCGCGGGCGAAGCCGCTGGCGGGAAGCTAGTTAATAATTATCATTGGTTTTCCCTGGCTCCCAAACTAGCTATACTCTCCTTAGACTTGTGAGTATATACTACTAGTACAAACTAGGCTCCCTATATACGTGACTTGGGAGTCAGAAATCTTCAGATACTACTGGTTTGCGGTTGTGGTGCTTCACTCGCTACGTAGTGCGTTGGAAAAATACCTACCTAGTTTAGAATAACATTACCTAAAGGTAAAAATATTGCTATATCAAAAATTAATATTGAATCCTTGGACAGTTGATGAAAAAAATGGTATTCATAATATTTTTTTTGCTCTAAGATTATTTAAATTAACGCGAAAACGCATCTTGTATAAAATAACGTAAAGATATATCACAATTCAAAATAACACTATTATAGGTGCACGGTGTATAAAAAATAACACAAATAATGAAATATAACACGAAAAATACATCAATATCTATATATATAAAAGAAAGTCGTGTTAGTTACACCACTTATAACTAGAGAACGGCTGAACCGATTTGGCTGAAAATTGGAGGGGAGGCAGCTTGGAACCAGGAAAAGGACATAGGATAAAAAAAAAAAAAAGGTAGGAGTTGGGTAGGAGTTGGGTAGGAGTTGGGTAGGAGTTGGGTAGGAGTTGGGTAGGAGTTGGGTAGGAGTTGGGTAGGAGTTGGGTAGGAGTTGGGTAGGAGTTGGGTAGGAGTTGGGTAGGAGTTGGGTAGGAGTTGGGTAGGAGTTGGGTAGGAGTTGGGTAGGAGTTGGGTAGGAGTTGGGTAGGAGTTGGGTAGGAGTTGGGTAGGAGTTGGGTAGGAGTTGGGTAGGAGTTGGGTAGGAGTTGGGTAGGAGTTGGGTAGGAGTTGGGTAGGAGTTGGGTAGGAGTTGGGTAGGAGTTGGGTAGGAGTTGGGTAGGAGTTGGGTAGGAGTTGGGTAGGAGTTGGGTAGGAGTTGGGTAGGAGTTGGGTAGGAGTTGGGTAGGAGTTGGGTAGGGGTTGGGTAGGGGTTGGGTAGGAGTTGGGTAGGAGTTGGGTAGGAGTTGGGTAGGAGTTGGGTAGGAGTTGGGTAGGAGTTGGGTAGGAGTTGGGTAGGAGTTGGGTAGGAGTTGGGTAGGAGTTGGGTAGGAGTTGGGTAGGAGTTGGGTAGGAGTTGGGTAGGAGTTGGGTAGGAGTTGGGTAGGAGTTGGGTAGGAGTTGGGTAGGAGTTGGGTAGGATTTGCATACCACGGGAACGAAGTCGCGCGGGGCAGCTAGTATTATATAAAAATCAATGCCATTTTTCGTTGTAATTTTATAACTCAAGAACGGGCTCATCTATCCAAACCAAATGTTTAAGCTTTGTTCGGACTATTTAGTAGATGGTTTATGTGAAGTTTGCACAAAATCGGTCGAGCGGTTCTTTTTATTATGAACTAGCTTCCCGCCAGCGGCTTCGCCCGCGATACTTTAGCTAAAGAATACAAAAACTTGACAAATTATATACTAAAACCTTCCTCATTAATCACTCTATCTATTAAAAAAATCCGCATCAAAATCCGTTGCGTAGTTTTAAAGATTTAAGCATACATAGGGATATAGGGACAGAGAAAGCGACTTTGTTTTATACTATGTAGTGATTCGTATAGCCCACGCAGGCGGAGCCGCTCGCGAAAAGCTAGTCCTCTATAAAATAAAATACCAAAGTATAAACAGATCATAACAGTTTATTGATTTATACATAGCCGTCTCGCCACTTAAGTACAGCTCCCCCGGCAACACAATACACGTACACTGCGGTGCAGGGGAACACTCGGGGAAACTTGGTAAAGGTAGTGCTACACTGTGAGCAGGCAGTTTTATGAGAGACAAGCTTTTTATTGAAGATTTTTTTTAAGAATATTATTATTATTTATACTTAAGCACATATACATATGTACACTGGCGGACTTAACGCCTTAGGCGTTCTCTACCAGTCTAGGTACCTTTGGGTGTTGGAGAAATAAAGTGGCAGGTGCACAAGCACTGAATATGGTAATTATATAGTATTAAACTAATCAAGACATTTGAACGGTTTTCACTGTAATTCAATTTTTATGATATTTTTTTTATGAATTGTAGCTGTATTTTTTAAGAGGTTAATTAATTGAAATGGAATAGACCGCGAGCCACGAACAGATTTTGATGACCAATAACCTGATGTTCACCAGGCTTCATAATAAAACTATCTTAAGCTAAGCATCATACGAGTTTTCGCCCGGGAGGTTATCATTGACGAAATTCGCGCGTAGCTTGCAGTCTAGAATAACTCAAAAATTTAATAAAAACAGTAAATTAAACTGTATGGATATGTTTTAAAATAATACTAGGTGTTCCCCGCAGTTGCTCTTGCCTCTATAAACATCTAGTATTATAAATGCGAAAGATGTGTGTATGTTTGTTTGTTACTCTTTCCTGCAGAAACTACTGAATGTATTTGGATGAAATTTGGTACACACATAGTTAATAATCTGGATTAACACATAGGATACTTTTCATTTAGGTGCGCGAAGTAGTTCCTTCAAGATGCGTGTAAAACTGCAGGAAAAAGTAAAGCTCGCACGAAATAAAAATATTTTTCTTCTCAGCCACATGGTACTTATGGAGCACACTGTTATATAAATCTATTCTACTGTACCTCCTATACCACATTTATTATGAAATTAGACATTTAAATACACCCTATTTACCGTTTGTTCAAACGATTTAAAGCTCTATTTATTTATTTATTTATTTATTTATACATGGAAAACCAACAGCTATACAAAATATGAATATACAGTAAGATTAGAAAACATAAAGCCAATTACAGGTTTTCACGGATAGCTATAGTAAAGCACGGTTATAATAGGAAGCTAGACTTAGCATACATTGAATGTGAAAACTTACCATTTCTTAAAGTTAATTTTGATTTTGGAAGAATTTAAGGTTTAGCTGCTTACGTGCCACGAAGCTCTTAGTGTTAAACGGATCAAATGAAAACTCTCTACATAAATTATTAAAAACACGACTCGCTCGGACAATACAAGAATTTTGCCTATAGTTCGAGGATGAAAACGGGACAGACACAGGTGGATTAAATCTCATTGACCTTTGACCTTTCATTACTAAGGTGACAAGACAAAAACAGATGCAGAATATATTTGTTATTGTAAACATTATTTTGCTTTCAACGCTATCCTTATTAGTAGCGAATAGAACTCATAATCGGTTGAATAAGCTGCAAAAACAGTTTGGAAGTCTTTGTTACTTTATTGTAAACTAGCTTCTGCCAGCGACTTCGTCCGCGTGGAATAGTGGTGCTCCGCTCCTATTGGTCTTAGTGTAATGATATATAGCCTATAGCCTTCCTCGATAAATGGACTATCTAACACTGAAATAATTATTTAAATCGGACCAGCGGTTCCTGAGATTAGCGCGTTTAAACAAAATGACAACATTTCCCTTCACTGCTCTGCTCCTATTGATTGTAGCGTGATGAAAAGTATTCTATAACCATCTCAGGAGTATGACAAATAATTGTACCAAGTTTCGTTAAAATCCGTCCAGTAGTTTTTGTTTCTATAGAGTTTATACAGACAGACAGACAGACAGACAGACAGACAGACAAAAATTTTACTGATTGCATTTTTGGCATCAGTATCGATCGCTAATCACCCCCTGATCGTTATTTTGGAAATATATTTCATGTACAGAATTGACCTCTCTACAGATTTATTATAAGTATAGATGAAGTATAGTGTGACAGTACCTTTACACGAGACATTAGAAAACTTTCCACACAAATACAGAAAGATATTTGTAAATAGTTTCCAAATAGAAAATATATTATGACCGTACAGAAAATGTTTACGATAAATATGACAACAGCCGCAACAGCGAATAAGTCTGTACATGGTCAACTTATAGTGAAGTATGTTCTTCTTCGTTGCAGGAGGCCCTTGATTTTATTCCTACGATTACAGATCACTCATCTCATACTGGGCTTACTGGTTTATTACTCATCGTCTGCCTAGCCTTTTCCCAACTATGTTCAGCTTCCAGTCTAACCGGAAGCGGAGAACTAGTGTTTTACATGGAGCGACTACCTATGTGACCTCAACAACCTAGTTTGTCTGGTAACACGATACCTCATGGTAAGCCTGATTGTCAGACTTTTTGTATTCTGACTCTCCATGACGACTGTTAAAAACAGACCAACAGCTTAACGTGCCTTCCGAGGCACGGAAGTCTCGGTATGACATAGAAATTCACCCATCCACGGAACGACCGCGCCAAGCATAGATTAACTTTAGATCGATCAACCCATGTGGCCTCGAGTTCCTTTCATTTGAATTTGTAGATGATATTTTATTTTCAGTCTCTTTAACAAACCACGTCACTAACATAAAAACTATAAGCAGAGACCTCTTTATAGCAACTCGAAACCACAACATAATCTGTGGCATGTAATTTGGCGCGCTGTCACGATGACAGCTCGGCGGAAGGGGCGTGGCTTCCGGCCGCGTTCCGTTTTACTTAACGCACGCTCGCAAAATGACACGACCCATTAAAATCGACCAGCGTTATTTGAACTACCCTCGGTTTCGCTTTGATCTTAACTGTTGACAATATTCAAGTGGTTTGGCAAGTTGATATTATGAATTGTCATTTGTTATCTAATTATACGTATTTTGGTTATTTTTTTTTATATTGATTTATTTTAAACAAACTTATTTTATCGGAAGATCTTACTTCAATTCAGTTCTTTCTTCAGCTTCAGATGAAGCTGGGTTATCATATTATATAGGAATATATTATAAGGAGCTGTAAATGTTTTGTGCGCTGGTTATGGCGCTTAAATGAAACTTAAATACAATGGGGTCGGCTAAACACCTCTGCTTATGTTATAGGATGATCAGGCGTGATGTAATGTTATGTCATCTTTTTAACTACCTAATATTTTTAAGAGTCGTACAAATCACGAAGATCCATACTAATATTATAAACCTAAAAGTATTAACTCTATCTGCCTTTTAGGATAAAACGGCAGAACCGGTTTGGATGAAGTTTGTTATGGAGCTAGATTAAAAATAAGTGAAGGACCTAGACCCAAATGGATAAACAAACTTACATTCACATTTATAATATTTTATCCGTCATATTAGGAATATGTTATATTGTCATCAATTAATCTACAGTTGGCTAAATTGGCTTAGCTAAATATAGCGCATACCAAGTGATTTTACGAAAAATATAAACAAAATCATAACCCATTTTGTTCTAATTTTCCCACATAGATAAATAAAATGGCATTGAATGATGATGTTAAGAGCATAAAGTTGATATAAATGAGCCATCCTTACGCCATTTTGTTAATTTTTGTGACAGAATTAGAAAAAAAAAGGTTACGAATTTGTTTACATTTCTCATAAAATCTATTGGAACCGACTTTAGATACCAATGATGTACATTATATTTGTATAAATAAATAAACACAAAAGTTAAACATCATTTATGAAATATAAGAAACTAATGCAAGTAACATTCATCCCTCAATTACCCCCCGAAATAACCAACCCACCATTAGGGGTGGTCTACTATAAATAATACTCAACAACGTATCCAAAGCTCTTTTAAAACCGGCCATCTTTCCTAATGGGATAATTAATAATGTCAAGATTTATCGTGCGGAACGGAACGTCGCGACGCCATTTTGTCTCACAAAAAAAATAATTGAAATATTTTTGGAGACGTGTTTACAAATTATTGACGATGCAGTTGAATTATTTTTAAGGTAATTTAGTTTTGTTAAGTGTGAACATTTTATACCACATGTTCATGAAAAAGAGTTCCATGTAATGTCTTATTAGGTTCATATTTATTTACCTAGAAGCTGATTCCAATAATTCCACCCGCGTTCCGAAGGAAATACTTAACGCACATAAAAAGTAACCTCCGGGGTCCCTCTCTCTCCGTGCCAAATTTTAATCCAAATCGCAAAAGCCGCTCACTTTTGCATCCTACTAATATTATAAATGCGAAAGTTTGTATGTATGGATGTATGGATGTATGGATGTTTGTTACTCTTTCACGCAAAAACTACTGAACGGATTTGGATGAAATTTGGTACACATATAGCTTTTAACCTAGATTAACATATAGGATACTTTTTACCCGGGTGCGCGGAGTAGTTCCCTCGGGATGCGGGTGAAACCGCGGGAAACAGCTAGTTTATAATATTTGTTGAGAAGTACATCGAAATATGCCTTTTTTATATTGAACGATGGGAAATCATCAAATGACTTCTCCCGCCGAGGGTAGGGCGGGAGGGAGTTTCAGACTCTTGTGCCAAGTTCACAGAGAGAGAATTTTAGTGTTACCCACTTCTTATTTATAAATAAATAAATAAATAATAAATAAATAAAATAAATAAAAATTAATTAAAAACATAGTTCAAACATATGCGAATTACAAATGGCTCAGTTGTAATAACAATCAAAAAATCTTAATAATAATAATCATAGGAGTTGACTTAATCTAGAGTAATACATAATATATGCGAGAAAGACGTTCTAAATCTATTTTCGGGACTACCCGAACTAGGTTTATTTAAACCTGTGTTTCGAGTTATCACAGCACAAAAATGATTGTTGGATATTTTATAATCATATCACTAAGCATTTAAACTTGGGTTGGCAATTGTTTTAGGAATAAAAAGCTCAAATAATTAGTGTTATCTTTCGAATTTATGGTGCTGTTTTAGTCGATCGGACTGTTAACTTGTCGGTGAACTCGGGCCTTGCTGGCTCAAACTCATCCATATTCCTTCCTCAGACCTTTATCGTCTTATTTATAAAAAATCCTGTAATCTGAACTTTAACCATTTCTCACCTAATCCTTACTCGTAATCCAGGATTAAGCTACTAACTTAAGTTCGGATTAACGCTAAACAGCAGATTAAAAATTAATCAAACTTTATAAGTTAGATGGTTACATTCCGGGGGCGCGGCAACTCTTTCGAACATCCCATAGCCCCCGGCAGTACAAATAAAACCCTGAAGACAATTAAAAGCTACATTAATAACCTGGTGTTTTAATGTCCTTCGAAACTCGCGTGAAGCCAAGGAGAACCTTTATTTTTTCCCGAAAAAAAAAAACTAACCTAATTTTAAACTAATATCCAAAAGCAAACATTCATATTGAAAAAGTAAACACAAGTAGCCTGTAATAAAAGTAATGCGTACCTCGTAACAGTGGGGTGTACCTACCAATTACGGGCCAGCACAAATTGTAGCATATTATCGAATTAATATTGATCTGTTATTACTGAAGCTTTGTACAATACGGTTGACGAGTCGTGACCTTTTCTTTTGTATGGCATCTCACAGGTCAACCTAGAAGGTTGTCGACTGCTTAACCGGGCTCGCCTGTGAAGTGCCTTAAATAAATTTAGGGCCTGCAGCCAGGGCTTAACTTACAAAACTAAGCGACTACACGCTAAGGGCACCCCCTAGTGGGGTACGGGCCTCGGCTTAGGGCGTCGCTGGGGGAGGACAGCAAGGGACAGGCTGGATCAGAAATAATCTAACAAGGACCTTACGACTAATAACTGGTTATATATTCTCTCGCCCAAACATTATCATATTGGCGACCCATAGCAATGAGTACTAGACCCATGGAAGCATAATTGATGGGTGCTTATAGCTTAATACGTGTTATTTTGCTTGTAGCACACAAGCGGTGGGGGACTGTTTGTTTTGTCATGTAGACTATGGAATACGATAGAAGTTGCATAAAAACAAACATTAATATTCCTAATTTTAATAGTTACTTATTTGACGCAATTTTCGTGCTCCAAATCCTAACTTCCTATCCTAATCCTTTTTAGGGTTCCATAGTCCGACAAGGAACCCTTATAGTTTCGCCATGTCCGTCTGTCTGTCTGTATGTCAGCGGCATAGCTCCGAGGTTCTTGATACTAGAAAGCTTAGTATGGTTATGTATATTGATCACGCCAAGAAACTGGTAAAATAAAATGCAGAAAAAATATTTTTTTAGGGCACTCAACAGACACGTAAAGTGGGGATGATTTTTTTTTTCTCGCGTACCCCTTCGTGTGGGGTATCGTTAGATAGGTCTTTCAAAAATATTATGGGTGTGTGAAGACTATTTTTCGGTTAAGCGAGCCATTTGCGAAATATCTAGCTTTTAAGTGCAAAATTTTGTTCGATACGAGCAAATCAGACGTAGCACATGTAATGAACTTACAAGGAAAACTATCACGGCTAAATAGGCTTAACCCGTTACAGAGTTATAGTCGACTAACTAACTCCTACTACGGAACCCTTCTGCGCGTGGCCCGACACGCACTTGGCCGGTTTTTTTTAATGTACCTACTAATATTTATTATTTTATTTATATTGTTAAGAATATATATTATATAATGAAAATACTTTTGAATAAATGAGCACAGCTTTTATTAATATTAAGTACAAAATTTGTACTTACATTTAATGTAAAAGTGAGTTTGTTTATTATGCTTTTATGGTAAAACGGTTGATCCGATATAGATAACATCTGGTATGGATGTAAATGGAACCCTGGGCGGATTAGTGCTACTTTTTATCAGGCTGCTTGTAGTACTATGTTCGTGCTCGCTATTCAGGGGCCAAAATAAGGGATATACCAGAATGAATTACCCAGTAATTTGTAAAATTACTCTTGAATAGCAAACATCTTTACTTTTGCATTTTTCAGTTAAAATATAGGTTTTCAGACACACAAAATCACTTTCGTTTAAAGACAATTGAAAGTACAACAATTAAAACAGATAGAATTGCTATTGCATTTAAATTTTAACTGAAAAATATAAATTAATTATAAATTATATACTTAAATATTACTACTAAATATAAAAAATAATTTATATTTAATTATTTCGTGACCGATTCTACAACTTCATAGGTCTGCGCGCTCATTTGTGTAATCAATATATAATTTGATAATGTTAGGGTGTGACTTGCGCTTGAGCATCGATTTATTGTCACGACAGTGTTCGTCACGCTATTTATAATGCCTACGTCTATATTTTAAGGTAAAAAAATAAAAAATGCATGAAAATATGGCCACACTGTAAGCAGAGAATGAGAAATTAATTCGAGAGGTTCCTGCATCGGATCGGGCGGGAGGAGACTAGTAATGACCGGGGGTCACCACTGTAAAGCTCGCTTGGAAGTCACGGTGGAGCATACGGAGGTCTGCCCTGCTTGGATGTAGCACCGCCGTGTTCTTGTAGGGGCTATCGGCTGCGGTGATCTCTCGCTTTCAAGCCATGGCCCGGAGCGAGAGGGAATGGGAAGCTGTCACCTCCTTCTGTGAAGCAGTCATGCTGAAGAAGGAGGTGATGGGATGCGTGAGGGAGAGGAAAACATCACGCTCCAGCCGTCGCAGGAGATGCCACAAGCATCGGGACTTCGGGAGCCGTGAGAGGTGCGTTTGTGTTCCACGCGCGTCTGAAAGAGTTGTCTTGTCAGCATAGTTGACGGGGCTCATCCCCAAGGCCAGGGTCTGCTTTTGAAATATTTAAAACTCCGTCCACAGCACGCAGTTCGCATTAGACCTAAGAGGCAGTATGATAAACTTTAAAAGGGTCGACAATTATAAGCGTCACCCTTATTGTTTGAATCCAATCTATCATTAGAATAAAGGCTTATTGAACAATAATTTGAGGGAGGGTTGTAAAGGGTTATATTATTGATACTTATGGGTAGGTTATTCTTTTAGTTAATTATTAGACTAACGCTGAGGGAATACATCGTGAGGTTACATCCTTACTTATATTATAAGCTATCTTTCCGCCAGCGGCTTCGCCCGCGGGTGCAACACATTAAAAATGACAGATTTTTATACAAATTTTGCCCCCCTTTTTCATAACCTAGGTAGGATATGAAAAAATCCTTTCTTATCGGATGTCAAAGAATACACCCTTCAAGTTTCAGGTCTCGACGATCAGCGATATAGCGTTGATCCGTCATTCACACACCATATTTTAGTACTTTTTTATATTCATAGAATACATTATTTTTTACAATATAAAATGTAGCTTATGAGTTTTGATTTGTAAACACTTTAGAATGAACTGATCACCAATAATTCGCTAATTCGTTCATTGTACAAACTTGCGTGGGACAATTATTAGACCTAAAGTGAAAACACGTGACAGTTATTACTAGCAACTCTCACGCCCACAGGTCTGAAACAATTGCGTCTTGAACAACAAAATATCAAAGGACAAAATGTTGTTAAAACCTGAACATAGCCAGGTGTTAGCAGTTAAATCACAATAACCTGAAGCTGTGGTGTGTGCGTAGCGACATCTATCTGGCTACATGGTCTTACATCGCGCAAGCAGAGTTCTCGAGCAAATTAGAGGATATACAACTTCCCAACATCAAATTTCGGACAATGACCGGCCTATATATACTATATATACTATACTCATAGTGTTAATCCAGAAGTGAATAATGAAAGTCTATTGGTTGTTTTAACTGACTGATGGTTTCGTAATCGGTCCGTTAAACAAAAAGGTCTTTTAACAAGGAAGCTGGAATTTCTTTGTTACCCACTTTTATTTGAACCCTGGTTTGGCAAACAACCGTTTCAGGAATAAAGATATCAAATAAAACTTTACCCATCGAAAGTTGGAGGATTAAATTTATGGTAAACAGCTGTTTTAAGTGAATCGGACCGTTTTCTTGTCGGTGAACTTGGGCTTAAAACAAATATCTCGTCTCCGCGAACATAGCCACTAGAATAATGTCTAGAGGTGAGAAATACAAAAGGTAAGTGATTTAAAGGAGTATCAATTATGTCCAGTATCTATGCCATACCGAGTCTGCTCCGTGCCTCGGAAAATAGGTACGTGGATCCTTTGATCCAGCTGTCATTTGTAGATCCTTGACGGTCGTTACGGGGAGTCAGAAGCCAGAAAGTATGACAACCAGTGTTAACAAGAGGTATCGTGTTACCCGGTAACTGGATTATGGAGGTCAGAAAGGCAGTCGCTCCATGTAAAACACTGGTATTCAGCTGCATCCATTTAGATTGGAAACCGACCCCAACATAGTTGGGAATGGCTAGGCAGATTACTATAAATGTATATATGTCCAACTGTAGGCCAATGTATTATAAGCTAGTGATGATGATAAAACTTAAACCCTATCTATGCGGGACTTGTCCCATCATTTAGTCAAAAATGTCCTATCTACTTTTAACAAGCATGATTTTATTTAAACGTGTGGGATTGTGCATCGTTTCCAAAATTATAAGTGAAGGCATTAATAAAAAAAGGCATACAACTTTGCTTACACCTTAAAAATAAACAGCAGATCAACCGCCCCGTCTAAAAAACTCTAACATAATTAAAAACCCGTCATCTCAAAATTGTCAACAGCCCTAATTAGAAATCCTCAGTTCTATTTTTAAACGTGGCAATTAAACAATTTGTTTTCGACTCTGGCAACACGCATCGCTTGCCGCAGTTTATTACTGTGGCAACATTTTACTTGCAAGTGTGAATTACGTTTTAAAATGCCAATGAGTCGTGAAATGGAGTGTTTTCGCGCCTTTGAATCTAAAAATGGCTGACAGCTGTGTCGCAGACGGCTGTGGCTTGCTTGACAATGTTTTATTAGTGTGTTTAACTCGCTAAGTACCTATAACTAGTAATATCTAGCTTTGTTTTATTAATTTCTTGAGATTAGTTTAGTTAGGTTAGTTTTCTATTTTTTTTTCGATTTTGATATTAAATGTGGTAACGCAATAATAAAGTACCTATAAGGATGTCTTTTGCGAATTCGTTTGCGTATACTCTACATTTAGGGCCAGTTATTCAAATAAAGAAAATCATCCGTCTGCCATATTTCATTCAAATATTTTCAGCCGTTTTTGTATGATTGAGTATCGTACATTCAAATCCTAGCTAGTACTTATTATATTAAAAATGCGAAAGAGTGTCTGTCTGCCTCTTCACGCTTAAACCGGTGAACCGATTTAGATGAGATTTAGTATGGGGATAGCTTGTATTATAAATGCGAAAGTGAGTTTATTTGTAACGCTTTCACGATAAAACGGCTGAACGGATTTGGATGAAATTTGATACGGAGACAGGTTGAAAGTTTGTAAGTTATAGGCTACTTTTTATCCGGATGCGTTAACCGAATCAAACTTCATTTTTATGAAAACGTCGATATCAACCGGGTCCAATTATATTTTCAAACCATCCATGGTCCAACTCAAATATACACACAACATTTCATCCAATTCGGTCAAGCCCTTTAGGAGGTGACAAATACCAAGAAGAAGAAAGTTTTTTTAAGAATTAAGAAGAATTAATTCAAAATTCAAAAATTATTTATTCAAATTAGGCTGAAAATCAGCATCCCAAAACGCCCGCCCTTCTTCATTTATAAAGATAATAAAATTCTATCTAACTACTTTGTAATTTACCACAAGACTATCCACCAATAAAAGTAAAATACAAATGTTACTTACTCACTTTTATTGCCTGTATCGTCAATCTCAGAGAATCTCGACAAATCAGTATCCTGCACGGATGACACACGTTTTAAAATCCCCTAAAAATAAATTAGCCATCGATTGTGCTAAATACTCGCATCTCGATCTGTTCGCGCCAAAACAAACGTCAAAATTGCCGCCTATTCGTATCAATCACTTTGACAGCTAGATATAAGGGTTGACAATTATTAATTACAAATTAAAGTAGGTAGTAGTAAATTCATATTTATGACTATTTAATGTTTTAAATATCATCATCATCCTCCTGCCCTTATCCCAATTTTATTTGGGGTCGGCGCAGCATGTTTTCTTCTTCCATACTCTTCTATCTGCCGTCATCTCGCTAGTAACATTCATTCTAATCATATCAACCTTCACACAATCCATCCATCGTTTCTTCGGTCGTCCCCTTCCTCTATATCCATCCACATTCATGTCCAAAACCTTTCTCACTACATAATCCTCATTCCTCCTCATCACATGCCCATACCATGATAACCGATTTCCAACTAGTTTTTCGGTTACCGGTGCCACT
The DNA here is from genome assembly GCA_963891755.1 of Pyrrhia umbra. Taxonomy (NCBI): domain Eukaryota; kingdom Metazoa; phylum Arthropoda; class Insecta; order Lepidoptera; family Noctuidae; genus Pyrrhia; species Pyrrhia umbra. The sequence continues at coordinate 6,415,403 of OY982944.1, forward strand.
TTCAAACTTCCCCTAATATACTCATTTCTTACTCTATCCATTCGCGTAACACCACACATTCCTCTTAACATTCTCATCTCCGCTGCATGCAGTTGTCTTTCATTCATCCCTTTTGTGGGCCAGCACTCTGAACCATATAGGACATATAACCATTTTATTTAATGTTTTAAATAAAAGCTATAAAAATAATTTGCTGATCATAATTATGGCTGTTAAAACCAAAATTATTTTCAGTCACTTCACGAAATGCTGGAATTCAGCTGCATACACTTAGACTGTTGCTGGTCCTAATTTAATTGATAAAACGAGGAGAAGTGATGTCCTGATCTGTACATACATATAAAATGCTCTGTCCTGAATGACTGACGGATCAACGCACAGCTTAAACCAGTGATCGTAGAGACCTGAAACTTGGACGGTGTGTTCTGTGTACGACGTAGGCATCTGATAAGAAAGGATTTTCCGAAATTTTACCCCTAAAGGTGTAAAAAAAGGGGCAAACTTTGTATGAAACTGACATTTTTAATTTAAATTCTTTTATCCCACGCGGGCGAAACCTCTGTCGGAAAGCTAGTCATGTCATTATAAATGCGTGTGTTTATTTGTTACGCTTTCACGGTAAAACGGCTGAACCGGTTTGGATGAAATTTGGTACGAATATGGGCTATTTTTATTCGGGTGCGCGCAGTAGTTTCCTCTGGATGTAGGTAAAGCTGCGCTAAACAGCTAGCTAATTAAAAAAATACTATTGTAATGGCACAACCCTAAACATCCCACAATCGCTCGTTAAGCATTGATGGCTTCGTTAATTGTGAACGAACATAGAATTAGATCGTAACAGCCAACGCTAAAGACATCGGATTGATGGCCGCGCGCCTTCCATGCCAGGCACGTTAATTTGAATTCCTTTTGACGAAGAACTGTCGTTTCGTTTTTGTGAATGCCGTTGGAGGGAATCTTGAGGGACTATGAACGGACGAATGTAATTCAAAACTTAACGTAAGTTTAAAAATCGAAGTTTAAGCATTTGCAAGAGTATTTAAATCTTTGTTTATAGTTTTTTTTTTCACTAATTAAAGTGGATTCACCAACTCCTTTCTCCCCTGACTTTTGTAAGACTAATATTTGAAATCCTTAACAAAATTTTCCTGTGAAACGATACCTCTCACGATATATAATCTTGGAAAGTGGTAGGAGGGGGTCGAAATACGTCAGTTATCGACTACACGAATTGACAAAGCAATTATTACTTGTTACTATAGTTTTGCTATGATCATAATTATGAGGAGTTCCGTTCCATTTTCGAAGTTCGAATTGTTTAATTGTTGTTCGAATTGTAAATTGTTTAATTTTTTGTTAGTAAACTGTTATTACTCGGTTGGTGACTTCCTATCAAGACGATTAGTATAGTTGTTTTCTTTCTTAATTTTTGTTATTTATATTTTTATTACCGAGAACAAGTATGAATGAATATTACTAAGTATTTACATATTAACAAAAAAACTTACAATAGCTAAAAACTAAACTATATACATATATACTACACTAATACAGAGCGTCAAAAAATTCCTCCTCATCGCGGTCAACTGGGAGCGTACCCAAGAGGCTGGCTGCATTGCCACGTTGGATTGCTATGCTTATCCGTTGGCCAAAATAACAGCCAGCCTTTGGGTCTCGCGAAGCGTCAATCAGCCGCCTGGATATTTCCTTAAATAAAAGGTGAGCATTTGGACCCCACGACCCAAGAGTTTCAACCCCAAACGGCTCGAAAATATAGTTGCCAATAAGGTTACTATATTTCCGCCGTTTGAGGTTTTCAGCAGCAGCAGCGGCAGCCGCTGCGCAGCACGCAGAGCCAGAAAGATGGGATGGCGCAAGAGTATCGACACAGGTCGCGTCCCACACTAAAGGCCTACCCATCTTCCAAGGAAACAACGACATACCGTCTGGTCTCTTGCCATCGTCGCGTGCCAAGCCGTTTGGTTCTAGTACGGCTGGAACCCCGACGGCAACAAGAGCGCGACGAATGATATCATTTATGTTAGCGTGCCGCGCTATACGGCCCGCACTTCTGCTACACGACAGGCCGTGGTGTCCGAGGCTATTGACAGCTTCCCCACAGTGGCAGCGGTGAGGAGAACAGCAGGGAGCGCCCAGACGTAAGCAAGCAGCGAGGCGGAAAGTAGTGTCGTCAAACATGGTGCCTATGTTTGACGACGGAAGTGCCAGAAGCCATAGACCCGACTCCCATTGACCCACAGCCAGCAGGCGCGCACGCTCGGCAGAAGTAATTGACGTTTCAAGTAAATTTTCCCGTATTACTTTGCAGAGCGGCTCATCCCACTGCCTCTGGGAGGCCGGGTTGGCGGGTGGATCTGAATTCGGACAGGTGATTTTCCAGGCATCTATAGCCTCAGTTAAGAACGGTACATCAAAATTAACCAGTGTATGAGCTAAAATATTCCTGGTTAATTTCTCGGTACCGTGTACTGAGGATATAAATGCCGGTAAACTAATACTAGTAATTTTGCGGACTCCGAGGCCTCCCATACGGATGGGAAGTGTAGCTTGTAGCCAAGCTCGGTCGTCCAAGGCCACATTTAAGACAGAACTAAGTGTATGACGGATAATTTTATCTATTTGGTCTAAAAGATGTGTGTGCTTCCACAAATGGGAAGACCGAAGGAAATATGTAAATTTTGGGCCGAAACAGCAGTATCGAATTATAGTGATAGCCGAATGCATATTAATTTGGAGTAGTCTTTCCGAGATGTCATTGAATTTCGCAATTTTTTCCTCAATAAATTTTGGAAATGATTCATCTAGGATGGGGGACCCAAGGAGGCGGAGGGAATTTTTATCTGTAATTGTAATTTGTGGAGCTATGGAGTAAAATTTTGCAAGGGTCAATTGTCTGTCGGTATTGTCCGGTATGAATAATTCACACTTAGAAAGATTAAGTTCTAGGCCAATCGATTGAAATTTATTTTTTAAAAAAACCAAATCTTGAAAAACTGTTTCTACATCACCTCCCAGGATTCCATCATCTAGGTACCATACGTTAAATTTGGAATTTAGCTCTCGAATAACAGGGTGGATAGATAAACTAAAAATCACTGGTCCGAGGGGATCACCTTGTTGGCAGCCAACTGCAGATTCCAATAGTTTGTCCTTATAGAGTAATTTTGAAGGGTGTCTGTAACATTGATAAAGAAAACTGTAAATTTTGGGTAAATTTTTTTCAGCTTCTGCCAAGAGGGTGTCCCGGTTTACAGAGTTGAAGGCATTCTTAATGTCAACCTTCAGGATGACCTCTCCTTCACCACAATTTAGATAGGTCGACAAAGCGTGTACGGCAGCCTCACAGCCCCCTTTAGAACCATATCCTAATTGCAGGGGCTGAAATTTTGTCGAAACCTCCTCACTATAAAATTTAGAACAGATTTTGGCTACCATACGACGATATGTTGTTCCCACGGCAATGGGACGAATACCGCCATCCTTCATTTTTGTTTAATTATTATGTTATGTATAGTATATATTTTTTTTAATATTTTGTATGCCCTATGCGGCTGATCACGGAATGAACACATTTCTATTTAAGACCTTTGTAACCTGTGTATCACAAATAAACGATTTGATTTGATTTGAATATGCCAATATTTATAAGCGACCACTTCGGGAGTAGATAGATAGTCTTCCAAACAAAAATAGGTTCTCAACAATGGGAGAAATCTGTGAAACAACATAAAAAAACCTCCTTCTTCTTACTAACAATGTAACTGAAATTATTTGAAAACCTATGTTATTCTAGTTCTAGTGACATCTATTATCCAATAGCAATTATTTAGTTGCAATCTTTTTAAGGAAATTCGCAACTGGTAGCGCCATCTAGTATCGAATAGCTTTTTCCAAGGTCACATGGAACGAATCATAGACAATCTCATAAATCATTCAACTCGCCATGAGAATTAACCGGCTAATTTACATAGTTTATTCTATTCTTGTAATATTGTGTTGCATGTACGGATTTCGAGTTTGGTCGGGTAGCGGCAATTTAAAGGTCATGTTCGAAATCCTGAAGTCGTATAACTTTTTATAAAATGAGTAATATTATTTTATTAATAACACTGTTATAACCATTTATTGCAATTATTATAAAAAAAATATATAGCACCATTTTTTGCATTATTTCAAAATGATTGATAATAATCAAAATTTTTTAATTAATCGGATTTCTAAACGCACCTATGCAGTTTCATGAAAAAAGAACAAAAATAAACACGTCAGCTGTCAAAATTTGTTGTGTCATGTCGTTGTAATATTTTTGTAGAAAACCTAACACTGTGAATTCGTCTTAAATAGAATAAATAACACCCATAGTTTATAACTGAGCTAGAAAACTACCGCATCGGTCTAACCACCATGCATTGGTACGGGGGCAGCATCGCCGAAGCGGTGACATTATCAAAGCAAAAAAATGCAATTTTTGTGGTTTTCGTCGAAGGTAAATCTTTTATTTTCTTTTAATATTTCAATTGCGATTATCGTGCAACGTGATTGTTAAAGAAAAAGTTGTATTTTCATCGTTTTTTTAGCAAAAATTTAGGTCAAATTGTATGTCAAGTTTGGTAGGTTAAATGGTTACCATTTTGACGTCATACATAGGGCTGCCTCCGGCATCCGTCCGGATTTGCCCTAGTTTAGAGGGCGTCCGGGCGTGTTTTCAAAGAGCGTCCGGATAAAACCCGGACACTGTTTACCTAATATCCGATCCCGATTGATTGAAAGGTAAGCAATCAATTAAAACAAATAATAAAAAGTGTCCGGGAAAAAAATTAAACTCATTCCAAATGTCTGGCGTTTTTATAGTTGTAGTCCAGGGTCGACGATTTGGGTGATGGCAGCCGTAGTCATACATACAGAGGATACTGTCGCAACATAGTTAAACATACTTATTACTCACTGTAAATGCTGTTGAAAACAATAGACCGATGTATAAGTAGGTAATTAACAAACGAAAATACCTTTCAGGTATTCATTGTACATTATGATAAGTGATTTCAGTAGTTTTCAGGAATGTTTACGGGTAAAGATTATCATTAAAGTAGTTTTTAAGAATTTAGGATTTATAGAAATCTCTGATTCTTAGCTACTCTGTCGTAATTGGGCTATAGAAAGATTTTTTCTTACTTTCAACAAATTGCAGTTTTTATGCTTTAAAGTTTTAACAGTAGGAAAAAATTTAAAAGAATGACTGAGGCCATATTTTGGATAGATAGATAGCATATGCTTTATGGCACATAATAGGACAAACAAGTATGCAACAGACAAATATAATACAAGAGTACAATAAAGAGGTGGTCTTATCTCGCTAAAAACAATTTCTTACAGTATAAACCTTTCTATTTAGGGTTTGAAAGCAATCAGACCAATTCTTTGGTCATTCCTTTTCAATACGCTTTAGGAACAAAGGAGGAAAATCAAATGAAAACATTTAAGAAAAAACTTCAGGATATTAGAATGTAATTAATGAGATTTCTAAAAAGAATACTTTTATAACTAGTTATTAAATTGAGAGCGAATGCTAAAGTGGTTTTTTAAGCGCTCTTTGAAATACAATTTTTATGTGGATAAGGGCATTTCTCCACTAAATGGAAAATCGCTGTCCCAAGCTAAATTTATGTGATAAATCTTAAAATTTCTCAGTTTTTTGTATCAATACCGACATAGAATTAGGTATTCTTGGCACGCCATAGCTTATTTTGTAATTTAATAATGGAATATTCGAATAAATGAACCTCAAAAGTCTCAAAACACAGTCCCCTGGTACGTCCCTTTTCCAGAATCACAAATCTTATTAAAAATATTATTTTTTTTTGCCATTGATAATTGAATAAAAAATATCCAAATACATTAACAAGAACAGTTAGCATCTTTATACATCACAATTATATTTTTACAATAAAAATTTAATCAAAATATTCATGTGTGAATGCTGTCCTCAAATTATTTAAACAGTCCCCTGTTAAAATTTTAAAACCGCGCTTAAGTCATATTTAGTTTTGGCGCGAAGCATTTAGATCGCGAAACGGAACATAATAGGTGTGAAGTTCGTTCGGTTGTGTCCCTAGCGGGCAGCCGCCATTATGTTTAGTGCTACTACTGCGTCATCTGGTCAACCACGCGTCTCGGCCGTTAGTGACAACATTCCCCTGGTAAGCTTTTTTTTTACTATTTTAAGAGTTTTAATAACGACAATTTGTTTAAAATAATTGACCAGTTGGTATGTAGCCATATCTGTTACGTTTATCTGAATGTTTTTAAATGATATTGTTTTATTAAGTATTCATGTAAAAATTACAGTCCCCTGACCAACAGTCCCCTGTCATTTCATAGCACAGGGGACTGTTCATACCACAGGGGACTGTTCATACTACTGTTTTCTTAGGTTTTGACCACTAAAAGTAACGTCGTAGGTATCATCTCAAAATGCCACCGAGAAAGAAGTCACCCAAAACAAGAGAAGAAATACTAGAACAAAAACGTATAGCTGAGCGTTTGAGATATCAACGACTTAAAAATGACCCTCAAAAAAAAAGAAGAATTGAAAGATAAAGAAAGGCAGAAGTATCAAAAGAAAAAGGTAAAAGAAAATTAGTTAAAGATATGAGTCGTCGTGAGCATAAAGCTGTAAAAAAGGTTTGATGAGAACATTTTCTAAGTATCGTTTAAAAAAAGGTCATGAAAGACATAACAAATAATTTTGTTAGGGAAAATACACCTGATTCAGAGGATCCCGCAGTGGAATGTCAGGCGCCTTTAAGATCATCAGAAAGTGCATTAGTTAAGGCAAGAAAGAAAATGCTAAAAAGAAATGCGAAAGGGTACTGAAAGAAAAAGACCTTGAGATTCAAGAATACAAACGGAAAATGGAAAAGTATAAAAAGAGGTTACAGCGGTTGGAAATGAAGGTTAATAGCAGTAAAAATGAAGAGACACCTAACACAAAACTAACAAGAATGTGTGATACTCCAGAAACTCGAACAGATGTTGTTAAGACTGATTTGTTTGTAAGGTGTTGCACAATTTATGTTAAAATTACTCTAGTTACTTCAAAAGTATTATTATGTCAACCTAAAATATCGGTTGTGATAATTAATTAGCAGTAGTATTTTGTTTATTTTATTTTTTATATTTTTTGGTTCTGTTTTAAAAGGCAGGATACCATATTTTTATTATTTTAAAGACTGACTTTAGTGGCTAGTTGAAGTTTTAGTCAAGAAGTTGTCTTAGTTTAGCAGTATTTTTAAGACTTCATTGTTTTATTAAGTTTAACGCAACTGTTATTAGGCTTAAGAAAGTCACTATCATAAGTAAAATTTGTTATAATACTGATGATTTTATTAAAAAAAAATACGTATTTTAAGAATGGTAAATAAAAATAAAGAATTTGATTAGTTAAACAAAAATACTAATTGTTTTTGTCCATAAAACATAAAAATACTAATTGTTTTTGTCCATAAAACATAAAAATACTAATTGTTTTTGTCCATAAAACATAAAAATACTAATTGTTTTTGTCCATAAAACATTCCCCTGGATGGTTACAACAGTCCCCTGTCACAGTTTTGCGAAAAATCGTCCATAACTCAAAAACCAAGAGGAAAATGTGTGGGCTTTTTTAAGATATATATTTAATTTACTATTGCCTTTCATTTTATAAAGAAACATTCTCAACATTTAATAAAATTACTTCAGGACAATCTTGTATGGACGAATTTCCAAATAGCAGAGAAACACCCATAAATATCTTAGCCTCGTTAGAAACTGTCCCGTACTATCAAAGTAATAGTGAGCAGAACTAGCTCAACTAACTAGATACTGCTGAATTTCCTTGAGGAGTTGTGGTGGATAGCATAAAGAACCCATACCACCTTACACAAAATATGCGCTTTGTTGTGGAGTCTTGAGGCCCGTCTACCCAAATCTAACCCGAAGGAACCCTCCTTCCTGAAGGAACCCTAGGAAATATATGTAATATATATTTATAGTATTTTTAAGTTTTATATTTAATATAGTATTGTATATGTTTATATGGGTGTTGATGCCTGAAATAAATGGATAAAAAAATAAAAAAATAGACCAAACTCATAATAAGATTAATGAGTTTGCAGTTTGGTTTATGTTAGCAGGTATATTCACAGTTAAATAACAGAATAAGCATAAACCCCACCTTTAATGCTTAATCTGTTGATGATAAGTTCAATATGTTGTAGTTTTAACCTCCCTAAAGGTGGGAAACACCGACTAGCATTTGTGCCTAATGCAGTTACACAAGACTATTGAGATTTAAAAAGATGTATTTTTTTGGTCTTTCATAAGATTTTTCAGTTTTCATAATGTATACATAGGTTACTCACAACCTTAAGGAACATCATAGTTGAATGTGGGGGCTGTGGGGTCTTCGAATGAGTTACCGCACCCCCGGAACACAAGAGCGAAGTAAGGAACATGGATGGGTTTTAGTCAGTAAGAGTCTGACACTCCCTCCCGCACCTCCAGTCAATTGATGATTGCCCATCCCTAAAAACATATATATGGTAGTTCCCAAAACCCCATGATAGTAAACAAAAAACGTTTACCCTTAAACATACAAACAGCTGAAACTGTAAAGTTGACAAGTTCACGAATAAAATAGCATTAGCCACATGTCAGTGAGTCAACGCTCTTCACCGATATGCCACGCCACATTGCCAACTGTTCACGTTTGGCATACTGCCAGGTTGCAGCATCATTGTACGAGAATTGGCAATTGGCACCATTGGCCGTGACAAAAAACGTTTTTATTGGTTTAAAAGTTGCAGTTAATGTGTTGTTTTGGATAAAATTAACTTTGTTATATTTTTGGGTTAAGTTTAGTTGGGAATCTTGACTATTGTTAGTGCACTGAATGAATACTAAACAAACTGTTTTCTGCGGTTCACTGGATGCTGAAGGAATCACCTCCACTCACACACTCCACACATCTCACCACCTAGTGTACCGAGTTACCGTGCCAACGGAATACAAAAGGCTGAGGAAGGAACTTGGATGGGTTTTCAGGCAGTAACAGTCTGACACTCCCACCCGCCCCACCCACGGCGGGAGGGGTCATTTGATGATTTCCCATCCGAAAAAAAACCCATCTCACCATATCTAATTAAATCTAAATTGGTTCGTCCATTTTATCGTACAAGCATAACAGACAGACAAGAGTTACTTTCGTATTACAATATTAGAAAAGTTTTTGTTCAGAGATTTTAAGTTCGATAGTAAATTAAGCGTATTTTAGCTAGGAACTTCCCACGATTTCAATACATATTAGCTACTAGCTGTTTCCCGCGGTTTCACCCGCATCCCGAGGGAACTACTTAGCGCACCCGGGTAAAAAGTAGCCTATGTTGTTCCTCAGGGTCTATCTCTGTACCAAATTTCATTTATTTCGGTCCAGTAGTTTTGGCGTGAAAGCGTAACAGACAGAGTTACTTTCGCATTTATAATATTAGTAAGGATTTAAAATTAGCACTACAATTATCTAGATATAGTATTTCTATAATCATTGACCGGTTAGTCCATCGAAGCCCTAAGCCGAGGCCCGTACCCCTGTAGCCCTGCGTACCTGGCATTGAGTTTGGCCGCGTATTATTAATCATTGACATAATGGTTAAAGGTTCTTCATGAAGTCATCATACCACCCACGTCACAAGAATAACTTTGTGTGTCATTCAAATAATGTGTCATGCTACATATTAAGTAAAATCTACATATGTCATGGGAGGTTAAAATTATTTATGTTTTTCTTCTAAATATGTTTGATATATTATGTTTACTTAATAATTATAATTACGTACTGATGACATAAAAAATATTGAAAGTATCATAATTATTGATATCATGTTTTGTGATATTCGTAAAAGTATAAATGATAAAAAGTTTGTTGCAACCGCCCAAAGATTCTAATACGTGTTTTCCGGACACTTCTGCCTGGCTCCTCAGTGAATGTAAGGCTGATGTTTTATTTTATTTTGCCATCAGGTGACAACGACCTGTCAGCTGAGATGGCGGCCACGATCGACGACAGCGTGGTACTCAACCGGCTGTCGGACCAGGCCAACTTCCTCGCTGTCAAGCTGAAGAGCGGCTCCACCAACTACACACATTTCGCACAGATCTGTATCCTTTATCAAGAACCAGCCAAGAGAACTGCTTGAAGCACCCGGATAAAAAACCTATGACCGTCTCCAGACTCCATCTATCACCGTATTTTATCCAAATCGGTTCACCTGTTTGAACCGTGATAGCGTAACGAGCAAACAAACTCGCTTTCACATGTCCCCGGTGTTGCAAGAGTGTATTTTTTTCTTACGCCCTTTGACCTATCAATCACCAAAAAGTAGTACAGCCATTTTCTGGTTTTCGGCAAGACTAACGCACTTCATCTCTTCAGAATTTTCTCAAATCCGCCTGACGGCCTCTGACATGGAATTGTAACAGCAACTGCTCTAGAAGTCGGTGCCTAAGGTACTGTTGTGTGTATGTTGCCACCGACTTCTAGAGCGATGAATTGGGTCACAAGCGTGTCAGCAGAAAGCAAATGTATCTTTCATTGTCATTTCCTTAATACAACAATCAGACCAGTTCGTGCCGGTGCCCTCGCTGTTCTTCATAGGGAGGAATGGCACTCCGCTGGAGGTGGTCTGTGCCGGCGTGCAGCCCAGCAACCTGGCCACCAGGATAGACAGGATCCTCGAGGAGCATTGTGAGTAAGCTTCTGCCTAGCCTTTTTGTGACAATTTTCACCCTTCCGAACTTGCGTTGTTTGTTAGTGAGTCTTGTAAGCAGAATTAAATCCAGTGCCTTCAAAAATTGAAGTTTTTGGAGAGAGAATTCGCCGTCCTAGTCACGCGGCTCGGAAATGTAGATCTAAAATTATGACGTCTTAATAAGTGCTTAATAAGTCTTTGTCTAGCAACAACCTCTCATACGCTTATTATTTGGCCATTTTTGAAAGATATATCATTAAATTATTAACATATTACTAGCTTTTCCCGCGGTGTCACCTGCGTGCCAAAGGAACTACTTAACGCACCAGGATAAAAAGCGTAATCAAAATCTTTATTCGTGTCCAAAGGTAGGATGTCAGGTACAATCAATATTGGGTAAATGTGTCACTGTGTCCTGCCACTTCAAGTGCCATACAAATATTAATTCCATAAAATTCCTAATAATATAATAGATAACATGAGTATAACCGTATTTTTAACGTAAAAGTAATGTAACAAATTTACAAACTCACTATCGCATTTATAATATTACTTATGATTCTTTCTAGCTAGAAAGGTTTCTAATAAAAATAACACAGCCAACCAACCATACTATGTTTATCTTTCGTTCCCAGTCAAAGACAAGCAGCCATCCCCCACGGTGCAAGCGTCCACATCGTCCTCCAATGTCCACGAGGCCCCGCCCCCCAGTATCAGGGAGCAGGCGTCCCCCAGTGTCAGGGAACAGACCGTCAGCTTCGTGCAGACGGAGGCTGCTGCTATGTCCCGCCAGGCTGCCAGCGAGAAGCCCAAACCGGAGTCTGAATCAGGTTAGTCACCATCTGCCTAGCCTTTTCCTAACTTTGTTAGGGTCAGTTATCTGCCTAGACTTTTCGCAACGATTTTAGGGTCTACTTCCAGTCTAACAGCCGGTGGCACCAAATATACGGTTACTTATACGTGAAACGGAAGAACTGTCATTCAAGATCTGTCAAAATGGATGATGAAATTGAATAATTTTGCTATTATTTTATGTTCTTCGTCTAAATATGTATTGATATGATAAAAAAAAAGATTAAAGATAAAAAAAAATGGTGTGACTAGCTTTAAATGAATGCAGAAGCTTCAGTGTTTTATATGGAGCGACTGCCTATCTGACCTCCACAACCCGAGGATTCAATCCAAATCAGTTCAGTCGTTTGCTTTTGAAAGCGTAACATAGAGACATTATTACTTTCGCATTTATAATACACTAGCTTTCCGCCAGCGGCTTCGCCCGCGTGATTTAAAAAATGACCGAGTTTCATACAAAATTTTCACCCCCTTGGGGGTAGAATTTATCAAAATCCTTTCTTAGCGGATGCCTACGTCATAACATCTACCTGCATGCCAAATTTCAGCCCGATCCCTCCAGTCGTTTGGGCTGTGCGTTGATAGATCACTATGTCAGTCAGTCAGTCACCTTTGAGTTTTATATATATTTAGATTTAGATACATACTAGCTGTTTCCTACGCTTTCTCCCGAGTCTTGAAGGACCTACTTCATACACCTGCATATAAAGTATTTTTTATTTTATTTTATTTATTTATTTGGAATAACAAACAGTAGTATATTACACAGTACACACAATGCAGAACACAATGAAATTGACAAATATACTACCCACGACGTTATTCACGGATTACAATTAGAGAAATAGCTAGCTATTGTTAAGACTACTTAAATGTTAAACATGAGCTAGAATTAAAACTAAATCTTGCCATGATGATCTATATCTTTTAAAGTAGTGATAATCTCTTTTTTAAATTGATTATTGCCCAGGAACATAATATCCATTGAACAGAACTGTTTATTAAAAGTGTCCACTAATCTGTGCAAAGGTGAGCGTGCGCCAGAGTTGGTACGACATAAATTGGTTGCGAACAAACGTCTCGAGCGTGCTTCTCGACAATGTATAGTGCGAGGGACCAGATAGCACAAATTGTTCACAAGTTCGACGCAGTCAAACTTGTTGTGACATATACTAAAAAGGGTCATCATTTCTAGAAGAGTGCGTCTAGATTGTAGGGTAAGAAGGTTATATTTTACAAGTAATGATTCGTAGGATATTTTTTTACGGAAACATCTGAAGTGCATGGCACGTAGATATTTTCGTTGGACCAACTCTAGGATGTCATTATATGTAAGTATATCATGTCCTTCCCCAGCTGGGGGACGTTCGAAAGAGATACCGCGCCCCCGGAATACAAAGGGCTGAGGAAGGAACATGGATGGGTTTTAGTCAGTAAGAGTCTGATACTCCCTTCCGCCCCACCCACCGTGGGAGGAGTCATTTGATGGTTGCCCATCCGAAAAAAATGTCCTTCCCCAGCTTTTACTCTACCTACATACCAAATTTCATCACAATCGGTTCAAAAATTTTCCAGTGAAAACAGATAGACACTTTCTAGAATAAACGCTTAATGTAATATTGTTTTTTAACAGTATCCGGTTCACCTCCTGCTAAAATCCCGAAGACGGACCACCAGGGGTCGAGACCCATGACCCCGGAGCATGAGATCGTCTGCGATGGTGACGTGTGCGTGCGGCGCCCGAGGGCGAAGCCCGACGAACCGGGGCCCAGCCAGGCGCCCACGCCCAGCCTGCCTAACTCACCAACCACCGATGAAAAGGTAATTTTAGTTCTAGAGAAAAAAATAAATTAAAAAACTTAAACCCAACTCCAAACAAAAATTTTCTGAAAAGGATAAAACAAGAAAATAATCCTCCCGTGGTTGCCATATTGAATTTAATATGAAGTCACACAGTGTATAACTAGCGGTCGATAAAGACGCTTACAACGATACCTCGTTTGTCATATAAGTAGTCTAGAATTTATGAGGAAACAATTGAACATACATACCGGTCAATCATAACCCTCATTTGCTTTGTCGTAGGATAAAAACTGAAACTCGAAAAATGTCGAGAGAAATTGTACCGACATCCTTATTTTGATAAAAAATCATTCTAAAACTGTTTTGTTAGACTCAAAAAAATGAGGGCAATATGGGGAGCCCTTTGTCCAGCAATGGACATACATAAAAAGTATGTCAATTAATTGGTAGTTTCAACTCAATCTATACATATAAAATGCTTTGTCCTGAATGACTGACGGATCAACACACAGCCTGAACCGCTGATCGTAGAGACCTGAAACTTGTAGGGTGTGTTGTCGGATGCCTACGTAAAAAAAAGAAAGAGTTGATTCAAATAAAAAATGACAGCTATAAAAAGCTATAAAATAAAATGATAGCTGGCGTAGCCACTGGCGGAAAGCTAGTTAGTTATAAATTAAAAATACAATTAAATACAGTTTTTTAATGTCCGCACAATTTTGCATGGTACGGATATGTGTAATAAATACCAATAGTGAGACAACTCGGGATCTAGACGAAGCAGCGATGGGGCGTGGTACGAAGGAGAGCGCTTCCCCCCCCCCCCCCGCGACGCCTGCGATCGTACCGGCCGGCTGCGTTTGCGTACGTGCTGGTACGCCCGTGTAGTCATACGTAGACAGCCGCGTGTACTTTACTAATTGATTCTACAAAAAATATAAACAAAATCATAGCCTATTTTGTTCTAATTTTCCCACATAGATAAATAAAATGGCATTAAATGATGTGATGATGTTTAGAGCATGAAATTGACATAAATGCGCCATCCATGATGATGCTTAAAGTATGAAATTGACATAAATGCGCCATCCTTGAGCCATTTTGTTAATTTCTGTGGCAGAATTAGAACAGTATAGGTTACGACTTTGTTTACATTTTTCGTAAAATCAATTCGTATAGAATAGACTATAGGTATTTACAAACATGTTGTCTCATTATTAGAATCTATTACACATAAACGCACATTTTTAACAGCAAACCGATGTCAATTAAGGTAATTTTCACAAAAACAGACTAGCAGAGGCAGAGGACATCCCAACGACAATACCAGAGACAAATCTTATTTTTCTTAAACACCCATCCTATTACAGGAGTCTCTCCCCACCACTGAGAGTGTAGGCAGCATGGAGGAGAAGATGGAGAGGGCTAAAGAGCTGATAGAAGCTAGGAGGAGGGAGAAAGCTGACAAGGAGAAGGAGGTAGGTTGTGTTAGGTTATTTTCTCAGACGGTGAGAGACGGGTGGACATGTTCGTATTTTACTAAACGTATATAATATAATATGTTATGATAATTGTACTTAGTTTATAGATATAAGTAATAGAAAGGCGGTCATGTTTAAAACTGTGGAGTTACTAAGCCTTTTAACATGGTGACATTTAAGATATTTAACATTAAGAAGGTTAACATTTAAGATGTTACGAAGTGATTTGCCTTGCGAATTTTGACCTTAACAAAAAAATAATTAATATTAACAAGTAAATAAAAAATTACCACGTTGGTCTAGTAGTTCCGAAAGCGACCGCTGTGATCAATCAGGGTCTCGGGTCCGATTCACGGGTCAGGCAGATATCATCTTTTTTGGTAGTTAAAAATTCACAAAGCAGCCCGGAGTCAGGAAGTTGGTGGTGTTACACCCCTGTGCCTGGGACGTTAAGCCGTCGTCCCCGGCTGCTACTTGATAGCAGTCGTTGTTATAATTCCATGTCAGAGGCCGTCAGGCGGGTTTGAGACAACTCTGACACTAGGGCTTGTTAGGTTGGTAAACCTGCAGCTCACACGATAAGATTTTTTTTTCAATCGATGCCTAATGTTTATGTTTAAGTGCAAGTAAGGGAACGTACCCATATTACGTGACCCATTTAGGGGAGGGGAGGGAAGTCTTCAAAATACTACGCTCAGTCACAGGAGCGGCGGGGTGGCTTAAATTTTTGTTACGTAGTCGATTTCGCCGAAAGAAATGCGCTTTTACAAACAAAACTATTATAACGTAAGTCAAATTGAGAGATATTTAAGTGA
The DNA here is from genome assembly GCA_963891755.1 of Pyrrhia umbra. Taxonomy (NCBI): domain Eukaryota; kingdom Metazoa; phylum Arthropoda; class Insecta; order Lepidoptera; family Noctuidae; genus Pyrrhia; species Pyrrhia umbra. Next base: position 6,431,159 of record OY982944.1, read on the forward strand.
GTCAAATTATTTTCATTTGTTACACCTTCTGCCTGCGAAAGTGGAGTGGGAGTGGAGGTGGTCTTGGCATATACCACGAGTAGTCACCGAGGGGAGGGCGGGGTCAAAAAATCTTAAAAAAATAGGTCACGTAGTATTGGTACGTTCCTTAAGTTAAAAAGAGATATCTCCTCTTCTCAGTTGGAGAAGGAGAAGGAGATTGAACGCCGCGCTTCTGGCAAGGGCGTGGCTGAGCTCAAGAAGTGGCAGGCCGACCAGGAACTGAAACAAATACAGGTAATATTGCAGGAAAGCGTTCTTATTGGTCGATATTGTCAATTTACTAGCTGTACCTCGCGGTTTCACCCGCGTTCTGAGAGATCTACTCCACGTACCCGGGTAAATTGTAGCCTATAACCGTCTCCAGAGTCTATATATATATATATATATATACCCCCAGACAAAGAAACTGCATCAAAGTTTTTGTTTAAAAAAATTGAATGGCCCTTTCCAGTATACAAACATACACTTAGGGATAATGATACTACGGTGTTATGAAGTTAACGAACCAAACTATAGGTTTCAATTTAAATTTGTTTAAAAAGTTAGAATACTTGCTTAAAATGTTTTTTTCAATGGTAGGTGCGTGTTGAACTTTGATGCAGTTTATTAGTCCGTCAGTGTAGAGTCCTAGAGTTTCGAGTCTATATATATAGACTCTCTATATATGTATATATATATATTCATACCAAATTTCATGTAAATCGGATCAGCCGTTTTACTGTGAAAGCGTAGCAAAGAAACTCGCATAATATTAGTTCACAGAGAAGGCATGAGCATTGATCACCACGCTTGCTCAAGGCGGATTGGCGATTTCAGACTTTTTAAGTCCAGGTTTCCTCACGATGTTTTCCTTTAAAGAGGCATGTGCCCAGGAGTGAAATAGGCCAATGGTGATGATATGTAACATGGGCTGTTCTCCCAGGAGGAGCGGCGGCGCGAGAAGATGGAGAACAACCTGGCGCGGCAGCGTATCCTGGAGCAGATCGCGCAGGACCGCCTGGAGCGCCGCGCCCGCGACCTGCCGCCGCCCGCGCCGCAGCCCTCCGTGCAGCCCGCGCCCAGTACGTACTCCTCACTTGTACCCCTCCACTCATCATCTGCCTAGCCTGTTCCCAACTATGTTGGGGTCGGCTTCCAGTCTAAACCGGATGCAGCTGAGTACCAATGTTTTACATGGAGCGACTGCCTATCTGACCTCCACAACCCAGTTACCGGGAACACGGTACCCCTTGGTAAGACTGGTTGTCAGACTTTCTGGCCGTAACGACTGTGAAAGATGTACAAATGACAAACCGGGAGCAACAGGTTAACGTGCTTTCCGAGGCACGGAGGAGTCTCGCTATGACATAGATGGTCACCCATCCACGGACCGAGCGTCAAGCGCTGCTTAACCTTTAATCTGTCGTCCCGTGCGGCTGTTACTTAGCTACGAGCTCCTCTCATGCATTAGTATCTATTTCGTTTAAATCGGTTCAGTAATTTTGGCGTGAAAGCGCGACAACAGACAGACTTTCGCATTTATAATATTAGTAAGGATTATATCTCTTAGGAAAAATCTTTAGATACATAGAATATTCTACGTATGTACTCGTTCCAGCGTCAGGCGACGGCGGCACGCGGGCCCGCATCCAGTTCAAGCTGCCGGACGGCACGTCGCACACGGCGCACTTCGACGCCGACGGCACGCTCGCCGACGTGCAGCGGTACGTCGCCGACAATCTGCAGGTAAGTTGCGAACGCGAAGGCGAAAGTGTAGCGAAGGCGAAGTGAAAGCGAAATTTACGAAATGTTGTGAAACTACCGGCCAAGTGTGATATCCTACAAGGTGTTTTTTTAAGGGGTGATCAGATCAATAAGGGCCAAGTTCACCGACAGATGATTACGTATAAATTTTCGTGTTACCCACTTCTCGTTCAACCCTGATTTGGTAATCGACCATTTCAGGAATAAAAATCTGAAATAATACATTTATATATACATATACAAATAAACTTTGCAGACAAAAAATATAATTTCCATTTTTATTTCAGTTACTTTTTAAATTGAGGTTGTTTTTATCACTCTTTTCAGTTATCAACATCCTCGTTCGCCCTCTGGACGGCATTCCCTCGGCGCGAACTGACGGAGGCCGAGGCGAGTCTCCGCGGGCTGCAGCTGGCGCCCTCCGCCGCGCTGCTGGTGCTGCCGCGCCGGACCGCGCCCGTAGTGGCCCGGCCCACCCCTGTCTCTAGCCTTATCAGTAAGTATTACTTACCAACCAAGTTCATAGAATGATCTAGAATAGTTTTTTATTCAGGTGCGTCAAGTAATTCTCCTCGGAATAGTCATCTGCCTAGCCTATGTTGAGGTCGGCGTCCAGCCTAAACTGGATGCAGCTGAGTACCAGTGTTTTACATGGAGCGACAGCCTATCTGACCTCCACAACCATATAAGTCTAAAACTAGTTCCTACTTTCATAATTCAATATTAAACATAAAATAAATATCTATGGTGAGAAGGAGATGAGTCTGTACTAGTACTACCTTTTGTATTCTTGATTAAAATACATTTATCTTTTGAAACAAATAAGCATTTTTTTTAGTCGGTGAAAAGTTGTGTTTATTGACTTATCCCCTTTTACCTTAAAACCACGGATATATTCTTTAACAATGTGTGACTTTAAAATGTCTTAACAAAAAAAAACAAATATTAAATTTTCCCTCCACAGCATTCTTCACGCAACTATTCACAACTATGATACTGGAGCCGTCACAGCAACTGCTGGTGTGGCTGCGCACGCGCCTGTTCCCTCCCCCCGCCACGTCCCCCCGCGCGGCCGGGCCCCCCTCCGGCCCCGCCCCGCCCGCCCCCGCGCCCCCCGCCGCCCCCGCGGCCCCCGGGGGTCTCCGGCGCCGCGGGAACATACACCGCCTGCCCAGCGACCGCGCCCCGGACGATGATAATAACACATGGAACGGTAACTCTACACAGCAAATGTAATGTTGCCATGTTTAAAAATAATTTAAGGCCTTCTTGCTCTGGTCAGTAAATACAATTATAAGTGAATATATTTAAAATATCATGCTGTTTTTGTCGACTTTAAACGCTATTATCAGCCTATGTTTTTGTCCCACTGCTGGGCACAGGCCTTTTCTCATATAAAGAAGGCATGAGCATTGATCACCACACTTGCTAAAGGCGAATTGGTGATTTCAGATTTTTTAAGTCCAGATTTCCTTACGATGTTTTCCTTTACTGTTAGTCAGTGACGTCTAAGACATACTTAGAAAGTACTAAGACTTTAGAAAAGTCACATTGGTACTTGCTCCGTTTCGTTTTAACCACTAGGCTACCACGACTACTTTTAAACACTATCATATCGACACTTAATTAATCGATAGAAATTATTTCTTAGTATTACATTTAAGTAATATATTTTTCACTAGATGACCTTTTAGTAGTAATTCTGCTATTGCTATTCGGGTTGGAGACAAATCCAAAAAATCAAAGATCATAATATATATCGGTCCAGCCGTTCTTGAGTTGAAAATAGTGCAATGCAACTAACCCGACTTAGTTTTATATAATATGTATGTATTTAAAAAGTATATAAGTAGTATATCCGTTAAGCTAGCACCCATAACACAAGCATAATAGTTGCTTACTTTGGGGCTAGATGGCGCTGTGTTGAATTGTTCAAAGATATTTATTTATGTCAGTAATTTTAACAAATTAACAGCCGTTGTTTAAATTTGAACAGAGAAACCATGATATTTTAATTATATTTAGCTTTAATTGTAATTAGTGATTAATGGTGTAAGCGGGCCTTAGACGCTAGTTCGCACTTCGTCATATTATTATGAATTTCTAAATGTTTTAAACTTATTATTACCTACGGAGTTTTACGAACATTGACGAAGCTAGACGCTCGGCATTTCGGAAATCGAAGTTTCGAAAAAACTCTGGTTTAAAATATGATTACCATTCCTTAATATAATCGGCCATTTTGATTTTTATGGCAACACTGTTATTATAAATATGTCTTAGTGCGGGCAACATTTTATCATGAACTTTAATACGACAAGTGAAATCTTTGGAAAAAAATATTTTCAAAGATATATGTGTAAAACACTCAACAATTTCACTAATTAGGGTCTGTTAAGTGTAAGGTTGGCTGCACACTGGCGACCTTAAAAACGTGCGACTAAAAATCGACCACAACCAACACGACAGATTTTGTCGCTTATGACTTACATGTCGTATGGACGTGTTTGAAGTACCTATTAGAAAGGGATTTATAACATTAGAAATTGTCCCTTGAAGCAACAGCGAAGAAAATTTTCCAAGCAACGTCAAAAAAAATGCAGAAAAAAAATCGAAAATCCTTCTAAGTTTACTCAGTCATACTAACATTACGAAAGGAACTTTCTCTTTAGCTAACTTCGGCCTGTTCCCGTTATTTTGCACATAGTGTACTATTGAAGAGTTTTAGAGTCGCCGCATACCACAGACTTTCTGTCGTCCGATGGTTTGGCCAGTTTCTTAATCAGTATGAAGATGTATGCAAGTGCGCATATTGTAACGATTCACATCTTCATACTGATTAAACTACTGGCCGACAGAAAGTCTGTGGTCTGCGAGGACTCTTATAGTCTGTGTCGCAGTCAGTCTTACAAAACTATCACAATTCACGACCCACACGAATATTATACTTTTAGCATTCAAAATAAGGATGTTTTTACAATACCTAAGTGTAAGGAAATAAAGTTTTATGGTGCTAAAGCAGTGTTTAAAGGAAATAAGGCAATGGCGAAAAATTTAGTCGCAAATGCTAAAAGTATAGCGTGTGTCGGCATTTCCTTGGCCATATTAAGGTGCATACAGATATAGTAACATGTTGTACAACTTGTGTTTTATAACACGTCCACATTATGTTACATTGTTTTTCAACATTGCAACATATAATACTACTGTACACATTGGCAATATAACAATGTTATATAACATACATCTCGAGTACACATAAGTTAAATAACATTTGTAAATATTAATAACATATAACACAACTTGTTATTATAACATGATTTATAACATTCAGTCTCCATATTACCAAAACATGTTATATAACGAAGTTTTATAACATGTATGCACCTTTAGTCAGGGACTGTGCAACTACACTTAGGGCCGATTTTTATTAGTCAGATAACTTTTATCTGATGAATGATAAAAGGCTCTTAATACGCATAAAGGTTGAAAATTCTCAACTGAGTAAACTTGCTTAAAACTCTGCAGTGTTGATATAAACTCAGCAGACTTGCGTAAAAGTCTGCAGTCTTACTTAAAAGTTGTTAAAATGATTTGCATTGCTGCACATAAGTGTTTAGATGCGCTTGAATAAGATATTTGACTGCTGTTATTTTTAAAGTTACTTATCGTAGTCCTGGCATAGTTTTTCTATCATAATATCTTAATTCGTGCAGTCGTTTAAAGTCGGGATATGGGCGTCCCGAGCTGCCATACTGTAACTCGGGACCTGTTTATGGGTGGTAAGATTCGAATCATCTGACGCATGACATTTGACAGCTGTCAATGTCAACAGTCTGTCATTTAGCGTTAAACTGCCGCGAAATAGTTAAACTGTGTTTTTCAATGTGTACGTTTACTCTGCAACTCTGTATCATATCACATATGCTCATTACTCTGCAAATAAACTTAATTTACGTGAGACACCAGTGATTGGAGTCATTAATATTACATTAGATCTTAATGTTTGACATAAATGAAATGTATGATCATTTCGTGTCGCTATACCTATTGCTATCAAACTAAATGTATAAATATTTTCTATGTATATATTGACCAATGTTTAAATAAAAATAAAAATTTACACATTTCGCGGGTTCACAAAAAAATGAAAAATTTGTTGGAAAATTAAAATGTTTCCTTCATTTTGTTTTCAGCCATGAAAAACGGGACGATTTTTTTAATATTTATTTTACTATTTATGTTCCGGCCTGAATAATTTTATGGAAAGGATTGACCTATTCAGTGTTACATACGACCTTTTAAAACGGTCCTTTTGCAACAATTACGCGCCAAAACATCAAAGATGGCGGCAGTATTTTTAAATTTCGAATCTTTTTTTTTATAATATGTCACATTGAATGTGTCAATACTAAAAATAATTAAGTTTTCTAGATTAGTTATGAACTATTATCAAATTTTCGTTGTAATTTATAATTGAAATAAATATTTGTTAAATACCTAGTTTTGAGTTTTATTAGTGCCTTTTTTTCACATATTTTAGGAGGCTCCTGTATCATTGAATGCCTGTATTTCGACGCTTCCACGCGTGATTTCGTAAAGCATTTTTTTTTTCAGGAGAACAACTATGAGCGGACTTTATGCGTGAGAGGACACGGACAAAATAGTTCAATAGCTAAAATAGGCTTATTAGACGAATAGCATTATTATGAAGGGGTTAGAGTTTAAATAAATAAATAATCTTCGATTAAAACAAAGGACACTTTATCCTAATCCAGGCAAAGTCACGCGCAGAACCTAGTTGAAACTAAAGTGCTTTAAAATCACGATTGCAAACGACATCTCACGAAATATGATTAATTAGCACTTTCGTGACTACAATGCGTTGAAATGTTAAGTGTCACCTTAGAAAGTTAGCCGTCAATTAGTGTGAAAAACAATAACGCAATTATGTTGGTGGGTTTAATTGTCGGCGCTGAAGTTGGTATTAGGCTGCAGGTTTACTAACCTAACAAGCCCTAGTGTCAGAGTTTACTCAAATCCACCTGACGGCCTCTGACATGGAGTTGTTACAACGGACGACGGCTCAACGTCTCAGGCACAGGGGTGTAACACAGTGGCGGATCCAGGATTTTGGTTTAAGGGGGCTTGATTCTGGTGAGTGTAGGTTTTATCAAGCGAAACACTAAAAAAGCACTGAACATTTTATTTTGCTTAACGCATAATAAGTCTCCTTGCTTAGCTTTTGGGGGGGGGGGGGCTTGAGCCCCATAGCCCACCCCCGGATCCGCCACTGGTGTAATACCGTCAACTATCTGACTCCTGGTACACCATTTTTAAATCCATAAACATATCCTCTGTGACAGCCCCCCCACCCTCTGATCGCCACTGGGTAATATAGGAGGGTAGATTAGGTTCCTTAATTCCCTAGTTCCTTAAGAGAGGCAAGTGAAACTGCTCGTGATTAAATAGCGTGAAGATAATTAAGAATTCATCAACCTCGCTCTTGAAGTTAACGAACCAACAGACTAATTAATTATTAAGATCTACACTACACGTCACTCCAATCGGCTCAGTAGTCACGCATACATAGCATAGTAGAAACAAAAGATACGAATCTATACAAATATAATAAAGCTGAAAAGTTTGTTTGTTTGAACGCGCTAATCTCAGGAACTACTGGTACGATTTGCAAATTTCTTTCAGTGTTACATAGCCTATTTATTGAGGAAGGCTATAGGCTATATATCATCACGCTAAAACCAATAGGAGCGGAGCACCACTATTCCACGCGGACGAAGTCGCGGGCACAAGCTAGTCAAACTATAAGGTGTTTCAGGATGCGAGATGTCATTACCCAGGTTCCAATCTATCTCCATAAGGGACTTCATCCAAATTGTTTCAGCCATTTTACTGTGAAAGAGTGACAGACTGACAGACACATTCGCATTTATAATAATAAGCTGTTTCCTGCAGTTTCACAACTTTACGCACCTGGATAAAAAATATCGTCCGTCCTACGCGTATGTTCAAGCTACCTACAAATAACATTCCATATAAATCTATTCAGCCGTTTATAGTGAAAGCTTAACAGACAAAAGTATTAGTAATAGTTTTCCATCCGCGACTTCGCCCGCGTGGGCATTTCTTTTTACACCTTGGGTTACATTATTCAAGTTTCACTAGGGATCCCTAATTATTTTTGGAAATAAACATAGCCTATGACACTTCGTAAAGCTGTAGATGTCTAACGGTGATTTTTTTTAAAAATCGTTCCTGTAGTTCTTGAGTTAAAACCCTACAAACAAACAAGCAGATCTTTCCTCTTTAAAATATTAGTATAGATTGTGTTTTTAACAGTCTTAAAAAAAAGTATGTCGTGTATGTTTGTTCGCGATTTTCTCAAAAAGTACTGATTATTACCATCTGCTTAAAGCTTTGCAATTTACGATACACGTCTACTTTATTACTCCCTCTCACTTTCTGTAAGTAATGTGAACGGGCCTCTACCGTCTGTCTGTTCATCCAAGAGCAACACTCTCGATCACCACTCGAGCGTGAACTGACACGCGACGTGTCGGTGACTTGCGGTGAATTTACATATGGCCGGTTGCAATAATCTTCACATTATTTATATAAACATCTATAATAATATAATCTTTATCTATAGATACGCTTATTCTGATACCGACGCCTACTCTGATACCGACGATGATGATCATGACGACGATGATGATAATGACGACGATGATGATGATGACGACGAAGATGATGATGATGACGACGAAGATGATGATGATGACGACGATGATGATGATGATGACGACCACGATGATGATGATGACGACGAAGATGATGATGATGATGCTGATGACGGCGATGATGATGATGATGACGACGTTGATGATGATGATGCTGATGACGGCGATGATGATGATATGACGACGATGATGATGATAATGACGACCACGATGATGATGATGACGACGATGATGATGATGATGATGACGACGATGATGATAATGACGACGACGATGATGATAAGGATGATGATGATGATGACGACGATGATGATGATGATGATGACGACCACGACGATGATGATGATGACAAAGACGATGATGATGACGACCACGACTATGATGATGATGACAAAGACGATGATGATGACGACGACGATGATGATGATGACGACGATGATGATGACGACGAAGATGATGATGATGACGACGTTGATGATGATGATGATGCTGATGACGGCGATGATGATGATGATGACGACGATGATGATGATGATGATGATGACGACGATGATGATGATGATGACGACGACGATGATGATGATGATAACGATAACGATGATACCGACGCCTACTATGATACCGACGCCTGGACTGATACCGACGCCTACTATGATACCGACGCCTACTCTGATACCGACGCCTACTATGATACCGACGCCTGGACTGATACCGACGCCTACTATGATACCGACGCCTACTCTGACACCGACGCCTACTATGATACCGACGCCTGGACTGATACCGACGCCTACTCTGACACCGACGCCTACTATGATACCGACGCCTACTCTGATACCGACGCCTACTATGATACCGACGCCTGGTTTGAAACCGACGCCTACTATGATACCGACGCCTGGACTGATACCGAAGCCTACTATGATACCAAAGACTATATAACCACTTGACTGCGCATACAGTGCCCCGACGCACGAAAACTATTAGCGATTTGTCGCCTATGCAGAGAGTACACTACTAGTAACCACTTTAGTTGTGTCCAAGGATTAGACCTGTAAGCACGCTAAATTAATACATTTTTTTTCAACTTTTATGCTATTATAAAGCATTAAAATGCCTTCATGCGCGGTGAAATGGTGTGGGAAACATTCCAAGATATCTAATTACAAAAAGGATGGCATAACTTTTCATCGGTAAGTAAACAGTAAGAAATATTTTTATTATATAATCTGATTATGAGTCACCGCGGGGGTCTTGTTAAAATGGTCGTTGGGTGATCGAAGCACACGGTTGAGCCGCACGTTGATTGATGTCTTTTGGAAAAGTCTCGTTCTTTCACTAGACAATTCTAATGCTTGTATCTCTTTCTATCCCTTTGTATTTTTATCGTAAAAATCTGTGCTGTTACCTTTAATGGCTGACGTCAATATCGATAATAATAAAATTAAAATTAATATTTTTTTTTATATTTTTATAATTAGTCTTTGTAATAGAAAAAACTGTTTTCTTTTAACTTAGTCGGCGTAAGCAAAATAGATTGATAAAAAAGTGCATAAACGCTACCACTCAGTGAATCAGGCGAGTTGTGGAGGGGAGCGGCTTTTATAACAACGCAGCGAGCGACAAGAGGTATTGCGACTCTCTCCCCGACGACGATATCACCCTCCTCCAAGAGAGTAATAGGGAAACCAGTACAGTTTACAGAAACAGACCGCCGTCATACCGTCCTCGCCGCCGAGGCCCGTCGCGACGTCCCCGTCCATGCTCTCCCCGACCCTTGCTCGATGAGCCAGCCCGCGCGCTGAGCCAGTAGCATAAAAAGTCCCCTAATAATAATATTGTTATGATCCAGCTAGTCCCTAGTTGTCCTCCCCAGTGACGCCCTAAGCCTTGGCTGGAGGCCTTAATTTAATTAATTAAATTAGGACCTCGCCACATTGTCCGGTTAAGCAGGTCGAATGCTGTTAGAAGCACCCTGCAAGAGGTCATGTAGAAAAAAAAAAAAAAAAAAGTGAGGTATTGCGACTCTAGCAAGCGCACCGTTCACAACTCTTTTATAATGTTAATTTTGTTAATTTACTTTAATTACGCTGAATTGTGATTAATAAACTGGTTGTAAATACAACACAGTATTTTCTTATAAAAATATAAGATGTCGGCTCTCCCTCGCCAATATGCATCGGAACCTTCCTGTTCCGATGTACATGTTTTCATTTTAGATTTCCGAAGATTCCGGAACTTAAATAAAAGTGAATAGATACTACTAATAGATAATACCGATTATTTTATGAGATCGGTTTTAAAATCATTGATCGGGTATAATTTATTCCCGGATATTGATTTTCATCAATTTGAAATAGAATCAACAAATCATTTAATTGAATTAGCAAGATGCATAATTCAGAAATATGTAGATGCTCGTTTATCATTTTTTACAAAAAAAAATCATGACCCTAAAACTTTAATTCGGAAAACATATACCATATTAATTCATTTTAAAAATCAATAATAACAGGATACATTTTTTTTGTAATTGATTTTTTCTTATTTGTTTATTACATTTCATCATACAATTTAAAACCAACCATTTTAAATTATTTACAATATATACATTCATTGATTAAATACTAATTGATAAGATTTTAATTGAGTATTTTTCTTAATGTTAGAATCCATTTTATCGATATCGTCTATTTTCCCTTAATCAACCACAGCAGCCCTAACGATAGGCGTCTGCGCAATTTGACCTTGAACCGACCAATTGCAGCCGCGCATTTTTCCTCGTCCCCCGGCCCGCTGTGGTGAGTTGTGTTCTTAGAAGAAATCGGCCTATAAGCTCTCTAGTGGATAATTTCTCTATGTCTGATACCGACGCCTACTATGATACCGACGCCTATACTATACTGATACCGACGCCTGGACTGATACCGACGCCTAAACTGATACACACTACACACTCAAACACCAAATTCACTCACATAAGGATCCATACAATAAGCTGAAATCTAAATAAATAAACTATGCTAAGTGACACTTTCGCTTGGCCGCCATTTCTCCCGGCGACACGGCATGATTATTTAACAACAAACAAATGAGAGAGTCACGGAACTAGGTATTTATGTAGACCTTGAAGATAATGAGAACAAGAACATTCCTACAAACTCCTTAATATCTGGGACACCTAAACATCTTTTTCATAGATATAAAATCACAGCGGGAGGAGCCATTTGAAGATATCCCATCTCTAAAAGAGAATACTACAATTAAGTACTGTTTATTAATTTGGATTTGATTAATATGTACTACCCATATTATTTCTACAACTATAGATTGCCGCCAACAAAAATCATTGATGTGTTCCGGTTTATAAGGTTGTTGCAGACAAAGGCGAAACATCGGCCCTTGGAGTAGCAGTTAGGTAGCAGTACTTCGCTCCGGTGCCTTTATCTATTTATATTCAACTAGCTTTCCGCCCGCGGCTTCGCCTGCGTGGACATTTTTTTACACGTTGGGTTTCATTATTCAAGTTTTAGTAGGGATCCCTAATTATTTCTGGAAATAAATATAGCCTATGACACTTCGTAAAGATGTAACTTTCTAACGGTGAAATAATTTTAAAAATCGATCCAGTATTTTTTGAGTGAAAGCCCTACAAAAAAAAAAACAAACAAATCTTTCCTTTTTATAATATTAGTATAGAAGATAATAAAGATAACGACAAAAACTAATCAAAGGTAAGCTGCGCTTACGCGGTCGGTCTGTGGATGGATGATCATCTCTATGTCATAGCGAGGGAGTCTTGTGCCTCGGAAAGCACGTTAACTTGTTGGTCCCGGCTATCATTTGTGGATCTTTGACAGTCATTACCGGTAGTCAGTAGCCAGAAAATTTGACAGCCAGTTTGTCAAAAATTACATTATCTTTAATGAAAGTCATTTTATTACGCTATGTTTAATGTGAATGTAACTAAAGGCAACTAAGTACAGACCAGTTCGATACCACGTGTTATTTTTTATGTTTCTAGAGCTTCTATCCCACATGGGATTTTTATACCGACATAAAAAATCATGTTGTAATAATTCAAAAATTGAAAAACTTGTAAAATACTAAAAATATGTAATAGAAAAATAGCTCGGTCATTATAATTTGCCTTGGATATGATTTTATTTAAACGAAAAAATTAACATCGATATTATGTAATCCAATTTCGTATTTTAGTAGGTACCGAAAAAATGGCCCTCTCTTTTACGACAGAATTACGGTTCTTAGAAAACCGTTAAACACAACTTTTTCCTCTTAGAAAGTAGACACGTTAATGTTTCAAATAATTACCAAAACGTTTGCCTATAATTAACAGTTTTTCTGACATAAAGGCTGAGTATAACATAATACTTCCGTCAATTGTTAAAAACAATACCTTAAACCGAACGCGACCTAAATAAAAAAAAAACTTTCTCGCATTTTCTTCCGTTTCCAAAAAATCGTTTGTTGACTGCCCATTTAAACTTAAATCGGACAGGACATGAATTTTAATGTGGAAAAAGCGAAAGTTTAAGTCGAAGATGCTTATTTCCAACCGCCAGTGTACAGATGTCTTTATCACAGTGAAAGAAGAAATGGGTTACCGACCTCTTCGCGCGCTTAGTTCGGACGAAGCGTTTGGCGCGAAATGTCGCTTGCGTACTTTTTAATTTATCGCGTGTGCATTTTACGTAAAACATTGTAAAAAAACAATAAACAAATAAAATAATGGATTTAAAAGAAATTATTAAGTGGTTCATTCCGTGTTTTCATATTTTGCTAATTAAAAAAGTGAAAATGTACGGTCGTTTGACTTGCATAGTTTTGTTTTTACTTTTTATTTTGCGACCTAGTTGTGGCGCGAACGCAAACAGCCTAGTTAGTGATAGTATCGATACCAAAAATGTAGTTAATAGTTATTTACACAAATATAACCAAAGTGATTATTCTGATGTGACAATGGATAGAAATCACGAGAGAAGTCTTGATATATCTACTGGTAAGTTTCAAATATTTTTGAAATTCGAAGCTTACATCTGTTTCCCGCGGTTTCACCCATCCTAGTTGACGCACCCGTTTATAAAGAAGCCTTTATGTGTCTATAGGGTCTCATTTTATCTCCGTATTAAATTTTATCCCAATAATTCCAGCTGTTTTATCGTGACAGAATATCAAACAAACTCACTTTCGCATTTATGATACCTGTCATAACTATTATAAGTTAGGATATATGGTTTAATTATTTTATAATACATATGTAGTTACCTATACTTGCTTGTATATGACATAAATTAGGAATTGAAAAGAGAAAATCCTACTCATTATCTTCGATCTGGAAATCAAACCCTTCCTTTCATACTCAGCAGTCGTGCTTACGACTACTATAATAGATCGTTATATAAAAAAAACAAAGCAAATTACATAAGCGTTCTTTTATTTAAAACAGAATTGATTCAAGAGGGGTCAATTTCTCTAACTAAATCGGTCTGAGTGAGAGCGCTAAGTGCGGCAAACCAATTATTTAAAACAAAGTTATACTAATCACGGATCAACGCACAGCCTGAACGGCTGATCGTAGAGACATGAAACTTGGAGGGTGTGTTCTTTGCACGACGTAGGCATCCGATATAAAAGGATTTTCCGAAATTCTACCCCTAAGGGGGTGAAAAGGGGGGGCAAAGTTTGTATTAAACTCTGTCATGTTAATTTTAATTCGTATAGCCCACGCAATCGGAGCCGATGATCGAATTATATAATTCGAAAAACACAGGCTTTCTTATTATAGACTAGCTTCCCGCCAGCGGCTTCGCCCGCGATATTTTAGCTAATGGATACAAAAACTTGACAAATTACATACTAAAACCTTCCTCAATCAAAATCCGTTGCATAGTTTTAAAGATTTAAGCATACATAGGGATATAGGGACAGAGAAAGCGACTTTGTTTTATACTAGGTATAGTGAAATAAAATTTACTTTATAGGAAGTGTTACACGCTGCTTGACCCGGGTATTGAACGTAGGACTCCCGCGTCCTTAGAAGTACTTGACGCACCCGGATAATAAATAGCCTGTAACTGTCTCCAGGCACCCATCTATCTCCATACCAAATTCCATCCAAATCGGTTCAGCCGTTTTACCGTGAAAGCTACATATAGACAGACAAATAGAATTAATTTTACATTTTTAACACGCTTTTATTAGCTCGGGTTGTATGTATGTATATGTATGTATGTATGTATGTATGTAACGGAATCTTTGAACCTAATTTTCACTGGTTTCTAGATGTCTGATCAACTTGGAACTTTGCACATGTGTTAAGGGCCGATGACAATGCAATAATCCGATAAAAAAAAACAAAAAAAACACGCTTTTATTGCTGACCGAACTAAAAAGTGGAAAATAAATAATAGTTTAAAAAAACTAAAAAAAACACGCTTTTATTGCTGACCGAACTAAAAAGTAGAAAATAAATTTTAAATAATTCAATTCAGAGTAAAAAGCGTGGGGTGCTTAATATTTTAATTATTACACCTATTCTATTGGCAACCATTTATGAGAGGAGAGTCATGAAAATATAGGAAAATGCACCCCACGCTTTTTACTCTGAATTGAATTATTTAAAATTTATTTTCTACTTTTTAGTTCGGTCAGCAATAAAAGCGTGTTTTTTTTAGTTTTTTAATATTACTAACGACTTTAATGCTTGTATCACTTTTGCACCCGACTGCACTCACTGTCACTTTTTTAATAACAAGTATTATAGTAACTATAGTTAATAAATATTATCTTACTCGCGTGTGCGAGATAATAATAATACATTACTCGTAAGAGATGTTTTTAATGTTTAGAAAGCGATAAGTTGTAAAAACGAAACCAATTTTAATTGCTTTAGCAACAAGAAAAAGTACATTTTCATACATAGGTACCTATTGCATTAATAGTCAGCTGTGTTTGCATTCCAAAAAAGAATTATAGGTATAAACAGCGTTATTTTTTCTAATGGTTTTAACCACAGGCGTGTATCTAAATAGATGACGCAAGTAACTATTATGTACATATTTAGTGTGTGACAGATGAGTGCAGTGCACCTAAGTCGACAACGTCTGAGTAAGTCTGCGCTTTTGCTATTGACACTATAGTCCAAGAAATGTTACATGAGCTTTAAATGTTTTAGAGGACGCAATTTTATTTTTGGGACATGTGTGGGGGGTCAATAGAAGCTTAACCCCAAGTTTGTGGGGATGCCGCCCTTGTCCCCCGCCGGTGAAAAGGGGTGCAAACACCTTTTTCACCATATCTCTCGGAAACTATGCGTCCTATCAGACATTCGTAAATACATAATTTGTAGCAAATCGCTTTGCCTACAAATATGTTCATATAACTTTTTGCCCTAATACATATTCCTTCTTTAAAATATTAAAATCAAAACCTTCCTAGTCCCCGCTTTCCTCTCGAACTCTCGGTGCGCGGCTCAGTCTCGCACTTGAACGTTTTTTGCAACCCCTTTTATCCGCCACTATAATTAAGTACATTTCGAGCCTCAGTTTCCCTTCAATTACGGACAAACACAACAAATGACATAAAACAAAAACAACAGCGATATCTAAAACGATTACCCCTAATATTGTCGCTAATATCACTTTTCACACATTAAGGCCACTAGATCGCTGTTTCCTGGTGATTTAAGCATTATATGTATACGCGAAAGCTTATTACGACTACATCGACAATTTTTTACCCGACTTTGTAACGTCAAAAGAAAGGGTTATGATTTTAGCGGACGTTTTATATAATGTACTAGCTGTTTCCCGCGGTTTCACCCGCATCCCGAGGGAACTACTTAGCGCACCCGGGTAAAGTAGCATATGTTGTTCCTCAGGGTCTATTCTATCTCTGTACCAAATTTCATTTATATCGGTCCAGTAGTTTTGGCGTGAAAGCGTAACAGACAGACAGACAGACAGACAGACAGAGTTACTTTCGCATTTATAATATTAGTAAGGATTAGTAAGGAATAAGGAATTAGTAAGGATTAGTAAGGATAAGCTCACCGTAGCATAAACTGCTGGGACGAGTTTGATGATTGTGTTGTCAAACGATGATTCTAGTGTGGTGGTTATTACATAAAAAACCGGCCAAGTGCGGCTCGGACCACGCGGTGTAGGGTTCCGTAGTAGGTCTTAATTAGTAGACTATAACTCCGTAACCGGTTAAGCCTACTTAGCCGTGATAGTTTTCCTTTTAAGTTCATTATATGTGCTACGTCTGTGATTTTTTTCTCATTTTTAGGGACAGCCATTAAAAAGTTAGAGGGCGGGGGGGATGCTCATATCGAACAAAAATTTGCACTAAAAAGCTAGATATTTCGCAAATGGCTTACTTAACCGAAAAATGGTCTTCACACACATATTTTGAAAGACCTATTTAACGATACCCCACAGGAAGGGTTCCTTGTCGACTATGGAATCCTATAAACAGGTTAATATAATAAAAATATGTTTTAAAACTAAAACCCATGAAGCATGAAAATATTCCTGACGCGGTTATATGCACCACAGGGGCTGTACCACCACGTGTTTTTGCAATCAATATTCAAGTTTGAGAGCGAGACACAGCTACTAACGTCGTATAGCTCCGTCTCTTTTTCATAACGAAAATAATCTTGTTTTGACACGTCATGGAAAGGTCCCAGGAACGGTTATTGAAAATAGGTTTCTAACAAGAGAGTTAAAAATCTACATGACTGATGCCCGGAAAATATAAGGCAAACTTAAAAACATCTCGTTCGTATCCGTATGAGTAGTATACATACCACCAGTATGTGTCACCAGTACACGTATATCTGAGGCTATGCGCGGCTGTGTCAGTTTAAAGCATATAGGTCCCGGTGTCATTACAGGCACGGAACATATTAAGCTGTCTTCCCACGGTACATGATATCACAGACAGGTGCGGACCAGCCAGCACCTACGCACCATGGGAATAGTATCGTATGCAGTAGCGCACACAAGTCTGTCGCGATGCGTCCGATCCACGGCCAGTCGGTAGTTCAAAGGTGCGGAGCGAGTTCTCTTTCACTATGTAATGGCAAAATTGCTGACAAGCACCATTGGAAGAGCCATTTATGCAGCGCGGGACTGTCTGTGGTCGTCTGCTGTGCGAGATAATCCGCAGAATTACGTCCCGTGGGAAGCCAGCTACACCCTGCACACAAGGTTTTTTCAGACCATACGTCTGCGGACGACACTCTTCCCATGGTGCGTCAGGGCGGGCTGGTCCGCGGCCGTCCGTAATATCACGCACCGTAGGAAGTCAGCTTTACAGCTTTATCTCCGGAATGACGACAATGCTTTCAGTACGCGAATAAACAGTTTTTCTTTCTTTCTTTTGCTATTGCAGATGTCCTTTGGACAGTGACTATTTCACTTACCGTGAGCTGTCGACGCTATTAGATGTCAAACAGCATAAAAACTTTACATCAAGGTTAAAAGCCTGCTAGTTAAGTCTATTAATATTTGTTTTCCTTCGTATTCAGTGGTAAGTGGTGATCTTCACCTTGTCTTCGTGACGTCATATTACCTCTAAAATAAACGAAATGAGTGATAGTCAAATACACGCGAATTATTGAACAATAATCTGCCAATTTTATATTGGTGTTTTTGTGACGATCCTTTACTAATATAACTACATATGTCTGTCTGTCTGTTACACTTTCATGACGAAACGGCTAAACCGGTTTAGATGAAATTTGGTATGGATACAAATTAAGCCGTGAGGTAAATACGGAATAGACTTTTTTTTAGAGACCTAGTTCCACACTATTAATAACTTCTGTTTTGAGTGTGCGTTTACAAACATACATTACACATGCACAAACACCCAGACCTGGAAAAAAAATTGTTGTCCCGTGCGGGAATCGAACTTGCGACACGCAGCGCAGCAGCCAATTTCTCAGCCACTACGCCTAACGTGCCGTCTAAGGTACTAGACATTTCCCACTGCTTCGCCCGCGTTCTGTGGAAAATATTTCACGCACCCATATAAATCCTCCTTCACCGGGATTCAAGCTATCTTCACACCAAATTTTATCCAAATCGTATTTTACCCAAGACAGCGATGCAGACACACGGACACACTGTCGAATTTATTTTTTAGTAAGGAGTCAAGAACAAATTCTTCGATAGGTTGAAAGACGGCGCCATTCATATTGCAAACCGGTTGCTATCTGTTACAGCACGCTGTGGACCACTTTCTTCCCATACCTGTGGTACCATGCCATGTGGTAGTCATAGATTTAAGTATTCAGATCCAAATATAGACCAAGCTACTACTACTTCACATACCCGGATAGAATGTAGCCTAGATAATACCGTCTAATCTTCGGCCTGTTTTTAAACTACTTCAAATAGGAGGAGGTTCTCTTCTCAATTGGACTGTATCTACACTAATATTATTGTACACTAATATTATAAAGAGGAAAACTTTGTTTGTTTGTTTGTAATGAATAGGCTCAAAAACTACTGGACCGATTTTAAAAATTCTTTGACCATTCGAAAGCTACACTATCCACGAGTAACATAGGCTAAATTTTATTTTGGAAAAAAATAGGGTTCCGTAAGATATTTGGGTTTTTCGGACACAAGGTGTAAGAAATCAACCAGAAAAGTTACTTTTTTTGCGTACGCTACTAATCTCAGGAACTACTGGTCCGATTTGAAAATTCTTTCAGTGTTAGATAGCCCATTTATTGAAGAAGGCTATAGGCTATATTTCATCACGCTAAAACCAATAGGAGCGGAGCACCACTATTCCACGCGGATGAAGTCGCGGGCAGAAGCTAGTTTTTTATATGTTTGTTACGCGATTACTCCGCCAATTATGAATAGATCTGGGGCCTTACCATGACGTGCCAAAACAAGATTGTTTTATTATGAAAAAGAGACGGAGCTATACGACGTTAGTAGCTGTGTCACGCTCTCAAACTTGAATAGTGATTGCAAAAACACGTGGTGGTGCAGCCCCTGATGATTTTTTTTTTATTTGGTAGGTCTTCAGAGGTTGTCCCATATAAATTTTACCAATATCGGTTCAGTTGATTTGTAAATTTGTTAAAATAACGGTTTCCGAGAAAGTGGTAAAATAAAATTTTGAAAAATATTTTTTTTCAGGGTAGCTCCCAAACATGTAAAGTAGGGATGAATATTTTTTTCTCGCGTACCCCTTCGTGTGGGGTATCGTTAGATAGGTCTTTCAAAAATATTATGGGTGTGTGAAGACCATTTTTCACTTAAGCGAGCCATTTGCGAAATATCTAGATTTTAAGTGAAATTTTTTGTTCGATACGAGTTACCCCCCCCTCTAACTTTTGAATGGCTGTACCTAGAAATGTGAAAAAAATCACAGACGTAGTACATGTAATGAAATTACAAGGAAAACTATCACGGCTAAGTAGGCTTAACCGGTTACAGAGCTATAGTCGACTAACTAACTCCTACTACGGAACCCTACTGCGCGTGGCCCGACACGCACTTGGCCGGTTTTTTTTTTGTTCAAGGTTTCCTCACGATGTTTTCCTTCACCGTTAGTCAGTGGTGAACAACCGTCTCCATTCCTCTTTATTTCCATTCCAAGTTTCATCTAAATTGTTTCGATAAACAAACTCACTTTCGCATTAAAATATTAGCGATTGTTTTCGTAATCTTCGCATTGTTGAGTAGTTAATCAGAGCGTGGTTCCGAAAGTTTACCTTCAAGCCCTACGGCAAGGGCCAATTTGAGTGTCTATAATTTATTGTTGGCACCAACGTGTCTTCTATGCTAATCTATACTTCTATACTTACTAATACTAATTACTAATAATATATAAAGCTGAAGAGTTTGTTTGTTTGAACGCGCTAATCTCAGGAACTACTGGACCGATTTAAAAAAATCTTTCAGTGTCAAATAGCCCATTTATCGAGGAAGGCTATAGGCTGTATATCATCACGCTAAAATCAATAGGAGCGGAGCATCAATGAATAATGTTTCAAAATCGGGGGTTAAAGTTAGCGATAGCCCAAAGTTACTATTCCACGCGGACGAAGTTGCGGGCAGAAGCTAGTAATTTAATAATTCTTGGTATAGTTACATCCCGTTACGTTTTCTACTTATCTTTTAAAATAATAGAGCATGACTCAATTACTTTAACGCTAGTTGAATCGTATACTACTCAAAATTTCGCTACATTACTGTTTTTAGGGTTCCGCACTTATATCATCTGCCTAGCCTTTTCCCAACTGTGTCGGACTGGAGTCGGCTTCCAGTCTAACCGCATACAGCTGAGTACCAGTGTTTAACATGGAGCTACTGCTTAACTTACCTTCACAACCCAGTTACCAGGTAACACGATAACCCTTGGATAGACTGGTTGTCAGCCTTTTTGGCTGAGATAACACCCTTTATGTCATTAGATTCAGGTATGACAACAAAAATCTAATAAGTCTGACAACAAGAAGTCTTACCAAGGGGTATCGTGTTACCATTGTTACCCGGTAACTGGGTTGTGGAGGTCAAATAGGCAATCGCTCCATATAAAACACTGGTACTCAGATGCATCCGGTTTCACTGGAAGCCAACCCCAACATAGTTTGGAAAAGGCTAGGCAGATGATGATGACCTCAGGACTCTCGACTCGGTGAACCGATTTTGATGATTATTTCTTAATCAAAACCCTTACCTCTTTCAGGGCGTACCTTCGGCCGTCCTCTCAAGAAGATGATGCAAGCGCTAATACCGCTGGCGTTCCAGATCGGCGCTGCGTCAACGTGGGCGGTAGTCGCCGCGCTGGTTGGCGTCAAGACGCTAGTCGTCGCGCTGGTCATATTGAAGCTGTTGCTAGTAGCTGGCGCTGCTAAGGTGAGCAATTTTTACCCGCCTACTACAAAGTTAAGCGTTATGATTTTAGCTGAATGTGTTTGTATGGTCCACTGTAACATCTAAACTACTTTGCCGAATTGGATGAATGTCTCTGTTATTATAGTCAGGGCGCATAAAATTTATCAAGAAAAAAAAATCAGAGTGTTACCTACATCTAAAAACCTTTTTAATATGACCTCTTGCAGGGTGCTTCTAACAGCATTCGACCTGCTTAACCGGACAATAACTAAAAACCTTTAAAGTTGACCCCAATATATAGGAAAAGGCTAGGCAAATGATAAGATGACTTCATAACAGACCAAATGGAGGTCATTGCACTTTACATTGGTCACAAGGTCAACGTCCCTTCGACCTACTGTCAACTGTCACACGTCAAGGTCGATAACTGTCAACTGTCAGAATAAATTATAAACCGGCCAAGTGCGTGTCGGGCCACGCGCAGTAGGGTTCCGTAGCAGGCCCTAATTAGTCGACTATAACTGTATAACCGGTTAAGCCTATTTAGCCGTAATAGTTATTCTTGTAAGTTCATGTGCTACGTCTGTGATTTTTTTTCACATTTCTAGGGACAGCCATTCAGAAGTTAGAGGGGGATTATCGTATCGAACGAAAATTTGCACTTAAAAACTATATATTTTGGCTCACAATGGAAAAATGGTCTTCACACACCCATAATATATTTTGAAAAAATATTCATCTTAACTTTACGTTTTTAGGAGCTAGCCTAAAAAAAAAAGATTTTCATAATATTCATAATTTTATTTTATCACTTTTTCGGCGTAATCAATATCCATAAATATACTAAATTTCAGCTTTCTAGTACCAAGAACCTCTGAGCTATGCCGCGGACCGACAGACAGACAGACGGACATGACGAAACTATAAGGGTTCCTTGTCGGACTACGGAACCCTAAAAACAAACTAACTTATTTACACATTCTAACCTAGAGAAAGTTTTTCTATACTGCCGCATTGAAGATAGGGACGGAGATATAATTTAGCATGAGACGGAAACAGATGGATGATATAAGACGTCAGCTAAGAGCGAGAAACAATTGGATTAATGACACTTTTTATTTGGTGTTGATCAAGGATTTCTAAAGAAAGTGAAATTAACCAACAAATTAGAAATGATAAATTTAACGTTTTGATAATTTTGTGAGTCATCTATACTTATAATAAATCTGTAGAGAGGTCAATTCTATACATGAAATATATTTCCAAAATAACTATCAGGGGGTGATTAGGGATCGATACTGATGCCAAAAATGCAATCAGTAAAATTATTGTCTGTCTGTATAACCGTTATAGAAACAAAAACTACTCGACGGATTTTAACGAAACTTGGTACAATTATTTTTCATACTCCTGAGCTGGTTATAATATACTTTTCATCACGCTACAATCAATAGGAGCAGAGCAGTTAAGGGAAATGTTATCATTTTGTTTAAACGCGCTAATCTCAGGAACCGCTGGTCCGATTTAAATAATTTTTTCAGTGTTAGATAGTCCATTTATCGAGGAAGGCTATAGGCTATATATCATCACGCTAAGACCAATAGGAGCGGAGCACCACTATTTCACGCGGACGAAGTCGCTGGCAGAAGCTAGTACTTATAATAAGTCTGTAGAGAGGTCAATTCTATACATGAAATATATTTCCAAAATAACTATCAGGGGGTGATTAGGGATCGATACTGATGCCAAAAATGCAATCGGTATTTTTTTTGTCTGTCTGTCTGTATAACCGTTATAGAAACAAAAACTACTCGACGGATTTTAACGAAACTTGGTACAATTATTTTTCATACTCCTGAGCTGGTTATACTTTTCATCACGCTACAATCAATAGGAGCAGAACAGTGAAGGGAAATGTTGGGAAAACGAGAGAAGTTACTCCATTTTTAGGGTTCCGTAGTCCGTCAAGGAACCCTTATAGTTTCGCCATGTCTGTCTGTCCGCGGCATAACTCCGAGGTTCTGGATACTAGAACGCTGAAATTTGGTATGGATATGTATATTGATCCACGCCGAAAAAGTGGTAAAATAAAATTTTGAAAATATTATTTTTTTAGGGTAGCTCCCAAACATGTAAAGTGGGGTGAATATTTTTGTCTCGCGTACCCCTTCATGTGGGGTATCGTTAAATAGGTCTTTTAAAAATATTACGGGTATGTGAAGACCATTTTTCGGTTAAGCGAGCCATTTGCGAAATATCTAGCTTTTAAGTGCAAATTTTTGTTCGATACGAGCACCCCCCCTCTAACTTTTAAATGGCTAGAAATGTGAAAAAAATCACAGTCGTAGCACATGTAATGAACTTACAAGGAAAACTGTCACGGCTAAGTAGGCTTAACCGGTTACAGGGTATAGTCGACTAACTAAGACCTACTACGGAACCCTACTGCGCGTGGCCCGACGCGCACTTGGCCGGTTTTTTACGAAACACAATACCAATACAGCGGACGAAAACTATTAAAAAGTAAATTAGTTACATATTTGAAATAGTTTTTTTACTTATTTTCAATGACTGTAATAAATAACTTTGAACTTTCTTCGTATTAGAAAATGAAAGTATCATTGATATTTGAAGCTGTTATTACGCGGCCTACGCCTCGGGCCCTTTGTCAATGGTTTTGGGCAGCTGTTTAGAAACCGGTTTTCAATCATATAAAATTGGCATAGTGTTTGATTGAGGTTTTCTGACGAAAATATGTATTTTTTGCTTCGCTTTGAAGGCAAATAGGAAAACTGATATATGTATTTTGATAGATGTAGGACAAAACCTTCCTTGAAAAATGTGAGTTTTAGTAACGAGAACCCAATCCAAATCGTATCACTAGATTCTGAGAATATCACGGACATACAGATACAAAATAAATATATTAATACAAATAAATAACATTGTAGTGTCTGTTTGTAATATCGAAATAACAACATGCTTAGGTTACTACCTTAATTAAACATTTTTTTTGTCTGTCTTTCTGTTCGACTATTTATGGAACGGCTGGCCCAATTTCGACAAGACTTTCACTGGTTGATAGCTGATAATAAAAACAATAACTTAGTCTTCCTACTTTTAGGGCCAAGTTCATTGACAAATGGTTATATAATCGGCCCTTAAAACGAAAACGTTTTTTAAACAAGAAGCAGGTATTTGCGGAATTTTCGTGTTGTCAATTTCTTGTTCAATCCTAGCTTGGTAATCGACCGGTTTATGAATAATACCCAAATTATAGGTAGAAGTTTGAATTTATGCTAAACATCTGTTTCAGTTGATCGGACCGTTATCTTGTCGGTGAACTTGGGCCTTAGAAAATAATAATAGTTATACCTAGCTTACCGTGCAAAAAAATAAAACCCTTCAAATTGTGCACCACAAGCCAGTTCGCTGGCATCAGCTGGTATTTAAATAAAATGTCTATCCTCTTGACTCCAGGTGGGCGCTCTGTTTGGCCAGAAGAGCCACAGCCACGGCCACGGCTGGGAGCCGCCAGCCCAGAAGGAGATCCACCTGCACATACACAACGGAGCTCACCCCGAGCTTCATGATGAGCACAGTGCTATATGTAAGATTCTTTTATTATATTATTCTATTACTAGCTTCTGCCAGCGACTTCGTCCGCGTGGAACAGTGGTGCCCCGCTCCTATTGGTCTTAGCGTGATGATATATAGCCTATAGCCTTCTTCGATAAACGGACTATCTAACACTGAAAGAATTATTTAAATCGGACCAGCGGTTCCTGAGATTAGCGCTTTTAAATAAAATTACAACATTTCCCTTCACTGCTCTGCTCCTATTGATTGTAGCGTAATGAAAAGTATACTATAACCATCTCAGGAGTATGGCAAATACTTGTACCAAGTTTCGTTAAAATCCGTCGAGTAGTTTTTGTTTCTATAGAGTTTATACAGACAGACAGACAGACAGACAGACAAAAATTTTACTGATTGCATTTTTGGCATCAGTATCGATCCCTAATCACAGTCCTAATCCTGTGATAGTTATTTTGGAAATATATTTCATGTACAGAATTGACCTCTCTACAGATTTATTATAAGTATAGATGTGACGCCAACTAGCGCCATTTGAGTGTTATAATGACTTTTACGGTGTGACGGTATGACGCCTGTTTATGCCGCCATGGCTATACGTCTTTGTGTGAGTGCGTGAACGTGAAAGAAAGAAAAACTTATTTGTTAGAATATAGTACTACGTATATAGTATCATATTTATTCTACCGAATCGGTGTACAAATTTATTTATGGTTAACTTATTATCTAATTTATTTATTTGATTTACACGGCTTAAGAAACCAATTACATAAACAAAAGTATTATATAATAAGTAAACTAGTAACTATACTTAAATAATATTAGCCTCACAAAAATGCAGGCACTTAACCATTAATTTGGTGAAATTATCCACCAATAGATCGGAATATTATAATACTGTTCTTACCATCAAGAAAGTCATTGGTAGAACATTTACGAGATCTTTTGAATATTTTTTACGTTATTCGGTAACTTATTATAAATTCTGATAGCAATACAAAATGTTTTTTTTTACTATACAATGTTGTACGTTGATTTGTTTAGTACAGGAAGACTTTTTAAGAAATAAAATAACCAATAAGGTCTGATAGAAAATTTATAAAATCAACATTAATTTAATATTCAAATTGGGCTGAAAAATCATTAGAATTTCAACGTCAGAATTACAAAAAGAACAGCCCCCAAAACAGCCACCCTTTTTACCATTTCTGCTAGGAAGAAGTGGCGCAACAAACTCCCCAGCAACACATATTCCTTCCAACCGATACACTACCAAATAATGTACGTAGAACTTGTTTGACCTAGCGTCTGGCTCAGCGTGGAAGCTATCACCATATCAGAGCTATCATGACATCCAGAACCATCAGCCCACAGCTGGGCTAAAGCCAGCAGAAAATGGTTTCTTCATCGGCGCCACCCCAGCAATGGCGAATAGGAGAATCATTAACATTAAAGTCTAGAACATTCCAATTTGTTACGTAAGTGGTAACTTTCTACCACACAAAGCTTTACTTTTATTCACCCTGTAAAATTTCTATTCTGTTGTGGATTTTTTCAGCGTTTTCTGATACTGTTTTTTTTGTTTCTTCGTTTTACAAGCACCGGTATTTTTCTTAGACTTTTTAAATTGTTCGTTTAAATGTGAGATTTACAAAAAATAAACATAATCTATGTATGAATATAAATACCTATCTTATACATAGGTATATAAAAATGGATTGATTTTCGTTAGTCTCGCTAATACTCGAGAACGGCTGAGCTGATTTTGAAATGTTTGTCGTAGTCCAGGGATGGTTTAAAAGGAGAAAAAAATTTAATTAGATGTAGGTGATACGAAGTTCACCGGGTCATCTAGTTGTATAATATATGTATATATATATATTTTTTTTTTTTTTTTTTTTCTTTTTTAAAAAACATTGCCCCACACTAGGAATTACTCCTGTGTTGTGGGTGCGTTTACAGACATTCATTACACATGCACAAACACCCAGACCCGGAACAATTTTAGTTGTCCCGTGCGGGAATCGAACCCGCGACACGCAGCGCAGCAGCCAGTTGCTCAGCCACTACGCCAAACGTGCCGTCGTAATATATATATATAAACAAACGGCTTGACCGTTTTTGTATGAGTTTGGGATTTTTATGAGGATTTGTATGAGTTCCTAGACGGTTTGAAAATACAATTGCACCATCGTTTTTTTTAGTTAAATTTTTTTCTACTATCCATTGATGTGTTAAAAATACACCAATATTATTATTGGATTTTGAAAATTCTTATTAGGTAAATACCTCGAAATAGGTCCAAAATTCACTTTGGATTCAAAAGCTAGCTAAAAGGTACCTTTAGTAAGTTTTATTATCATAATACTTATGTGAAAGTGATGTTTAAAAGTGGGTTTTTCGATGACGCATGACCAAGTAGGTGCTGCCTACAGAAAAAATAGAATCAGTGAAAGTTCTTGATAAGATAGCGTTTGGACACGCACGTATCTATAGATAGATAGATATATTTTTTTTAGTAAACAGTTCATTGTAATTTGTTGGAATTATGAAATAATGTTATGTCATAGTAAAAAAAATGGGCAAACTTTTACTTCATTATATAAACATAAAAACGCTTATAAATCTACTATTTTATTTACTTATTTTGGTAATTTTAGTACCTACGTTAATAATAAACAAAATGATTATTAGCCACTACCAAATTAATTAAAAATATCAACATTAAAAAAACATACATCGGAATAAATTACTACTAGTGACTTCTCTGGTCAAGTAGCGTAACTAATTAAACTCCACTATAATACAAATGTTATGTTCAAATGATAGATGGCGCTAAATACAATTTAATTTCGTAACCTATCAAAATACTAAAATACGATCTCAATATAAAAATACTGTAATTGGCCACTTTCAACGTCTTGTTTTTTAATTTTATTATTTTCCAATTGTATCTATTTCCAGATGGTGGTTTCTAAAACTTTTTACTAGAGCACACTTCCACTATTAGATGGCGTTACTCGAACTATTTTTGCTACTCACCGCTAGATGGCGTTGTAATCAATTTTATTTTTTCACAGCTGCTTGGAACAGAGATGGCACAGCTGCCGCTTCAGCATCAGACAAGAACATCAATCTAGTGATTAACCCTTACGCTGCGGTCGCAGGGCCCCAAACTATCAGCACGCCATACGGGAACTATGTCAGGGTTGACAGCCCTAATGCCCTGTCATCATTGTCTTCACTATCCAGTCTTAGCACTTAAGATTTGTTTTTTAGTCTCTTTCTGTGAAACTTAAATTTATCTTGATTGAAAAAAAAAACAAAATTTGTTTGATAACTAAATAAGCCCCATAATTGATTACGTAAGCCAATGTCTTTCAATTACAGTTTCAATACTTTTTAATTTTGACAGTTCAATTATTTACATTGCTTCGTTGAAAGTATTAATCATATAAGCGTCTTTAAACATATGTAGCAATGTATATTAAACTCCTTTGGAAGAGCTATGTCAATTGGAAATCGTTTTTAACTGACTTCAAAAAGGAGGAGGTTCTTAATTCGATTGGTATTTTTTTTAACAAAAGAAGACGGATGGTTTACTAGAAGAATATGCAGAGATGTACGTATCCATATTTCGCTTAATATCTTTTAAAGTCATTTAGCGAGCTGCTTGTTAGAAATTTCACATGGACACCAAATGATAATTTGTCTAATCTATCTGATCACTAAGGGCCAAGTTCACCGACTGATGGTTTCGTAATCGACCCGTTAAACGAAAAGGTATTTTTAACCAGGAAACGGGAATTTTCGTGTTACCCACTTCTTGTTCAACCCTGGATTGGTAACAACCGTTTCAGGAATAAAAATCTCAAATAATACGTTACCCATCGAAAGTTGGAAGTTTGAATTTATGGTAAACGGCTGTTTTAAGTTAATCGGACCGCTATCATGTCGGTGAGCTTGGGCCTAAGTTAAAGGTAAAACATCGCTATTTAATCGACATAGTACACTGCTGGCATATCGTCATTTCATGATGAATTGTTCAGCAATTTGCTATGTTGGTATAAAAAAAATATTTTAGGTATTTTTGTGCACAAAAATAGTCTCTATCTAGGAATAGAGACACAAAAATATATAACACACTCTGGTCAGTTAGGTCGTTATTAATCACTGACTATTAGGTATGGCAGGATGGGTTTTATTTATAAAACTAGCTTTCCGACAGCGGCTTCGCCCGCGAGGGCTATATGAATTCTCAGCCCGATCGGTTTAAAATTGACAAAGTTTCACACAAACTTTCATCCCCTATTTTATCCCCTTGGGGGTAGAATTTATCAAAATTCATTCTTAGCGGATGCCTACGTCATAACATCTACCTGCATGCCAAATTTCAGCCCGATCCCTCCAGTGGTTTAGGCTGTGCGTTGATAGATCACTATGTCAGTCAGTCAGTCACCTTTGAGTTTTATATATATTTATATTATAATATTTATAAAACTAACGGCTAGTTTCTTCAAAATTCAAGTCATTCATACGATAAAGGTACTTTAGCGATTTTTCCATCTATATATAGGTATATAAAATGATTCGCTGTTCGTTAGTCTCGCTAAAACTCGAGAACGGCTAGGCTGATGTAGCTGATTTTGATTTTGAAATGTTTGTCGTAGTCCAGGGAAGGTTTAAACGGTGAGAAAAAGTTATGATAGATATAGTTGATACGAAGTTCACCTTGACATCTAGTATATATTAATTCTACGTGATTTCTATTGTCAACCGTTTTCGCTTGATTTTGGAAATACTTGCGCTCTTTAATTGTGTTTACATTATGATTTATGCTGGCTTTTCCCTGCCGGGATGACAGGTTGCCGCGTGAGGAAGGAACATGGATGGGTTTTAGTCAGTAAGAGTCTGACACTCCCTCCCGCCCCAGCCACGGCGGGAGGAGTTACGCTTTCCCATCTATGTAATACCTTATCTAGTTATCCTTTTTTAGGGATGGGAAATCAACAAATGAAATGTGGGCAGACTTGAGGAGTGTCAGACTTTTACTGACTAAAACCCATCCATGTTCCTTCCTCAGCCCTTTGTATTCCGGGGGCGCGGTAAGTCTTTCGAACGTCCCGCAGCGCGTCTAGTTATCCTAAAGCTTACTTTTGTATATAATTAGAAGAAAAATACTTTATTGATGTGTAGGAAACCAGCATAGATCATTATGTATAGATTATAAGCTTGATTTTATTAGCACGAGACACGAAAGACGAAACATTTCTGGACCTGGATATAGGATAATTTCTATCCATCATCATCTGTCTAGCCTTTTCCCAACTATGTTGAGATCGGCTTCCAGTCTAAACCAGTACCAGTGTTTAGACTGGAAGCTGTAGTGACTGCTTATCTGGCCTCCACAACCCAGTTACCGGGTTCAACGATACCCCTTGGCCAGACTTTCTGGCTTCTGACTACCCGTAACGACTGTCATAGATCTACAAATGACAATTTGACCAATTTTGGTTGTTGATGAAAAATATTTAGAAAAATTTTTAGCTGCGACCGCGCCTGGATATACAGCCAGTAGTATATCTATACAAGTGACAAAAAATTTAGCAGTCCTGCTATTTATGAGGTTATGGTAAGCAAGAAAGATGGATAGATATGTAAAATAGAGTCTCATGTCCCGTGTTTAACTAATCCGAGAAGAGGCTTTGAGTAATGTTACCAGGAGATATTTTAAATATAATAATATTTATGGTAGTTTTTTTTTTTTAATTAATAGTAAGTTGTACTTATTATTTATTGTTGTATGATTGTGAACTTTAATGAATTTAGTGTAATAAATAAATTATTTCAAAATTACTTTCGCATTATTATTTTGCTATTTTCTAAAATATTTTTCTGGGACTGGTCGAAATTCATTGCCTCGACGCTTTTCTGGTGGTCGCCACTGTTGATCCTGGCTTTCAGGAGTTGCAGTGGTTGGGAATAGTATGGCGGACTTGTCCTATAAAACATTCATCTCTTTAATAATGATGGGAATTCTAAACCACGAACGTAATTTATTATCTTTTAAAGGAGGAAAAAATAAGAAAACAACACAATTGTTTTAAACAGTTTATTATCAATACGAGTATACGTAAGTTCACCACTGATTTCCTAGACGAGTAAAATAATTACTTATTTATTTACAGAAAGTTTAATTACATTAGGAAAAATTAAGAAAAAAGAAAGCATAAATATTCTAATATTAATCTCACTAAAATATGGCGTCCAAAAAATCTTCCTCAGCGCCGTCAACTGGAAGTGTACCCAAGAGGCTGGCAGCATTGCCACGTTGGATGGCAATGCCTTTAGCCAAAGTTTAGCCAGCCACGGGGGTCATGGGAAGTGTTAACAAGCCGCTCCTACCTAAAAGAATGGCCCCAGATTGCACAAGATCGGAACAAATGGAAGGAGGGAAGGGAGGCCTTAGCCCTGCAGTGGGACACAATAGGCTAAAAACAAAATAAATAAATAAGTATATGGATAAGAATCTATTCGTCAAGAACTAGCCACCTCTGCTTACCCCAGAATACAAACGTCGTAAGTGTCGTAAGCTTTGGGCAAGGATTCTCAAACTATACGTTGACATATCAATAGTTGGAGTATGAGAGGCTATTCAGTATATTGTGTCGAGTAAAGTTAATTAAATTAAGTTGGTATGTAATTTCTTAAACAACTCAGAATTTCATTCACTTCTTAGCGGGTGCGTTGCAGTTTTCCAACCTAACAAGCCCTAGTGTCAGGGTTTTCTATAATCCACCTGACGGCCTCTGACATGGAATTGTAACAACGACTGCTATCACAATGTTGTTATTTCCCGTGACCCAAAGGCTGGCTTTTACTTTGCCATCCAACGTGGCAATGCTGCCAGCCTCTTGGGTACACTTCCAATTGACGGCGATGAGGAAGAATTTCTTGACGCCATATTTTAGTTAGATTTATATTAGAATATAAATTATACATTTTTAAATTTTTCCTAATGGGAATACTTTCTGTAAATAAAAGGCTAAAATAACAAAAGAAGCTCGCCTTTTCCCTAAGCTTGAGCATCGTAGCGTTAGAATATCTATCGGTGAGCTCGCTACCCTTGACACGTAACCTTCAGACTAGTTGTCTACGTTCAAAATGTTAGAACACACACCGACCGGTATATTTCCACTTTTGTACATTATATTTTATGACATGTCCACGACTGGGTTTCGTTTGTACGTTTGATAATTTTGATTAATGGTATTTATTATTTACAGAAACTATTTACATAAGTAAAAATCTTCTATCTATCTATCTTCTTCTATACTTATAATAAATCTGTAGAGAGGTCAATTCTGTACATGAAAAATATTTCCAACATATCTATCAGGGGATGATTAGGGATCGATACTGATGCCAAAAATGCAATCAGTAAAATTTTTGTCTGTCTGTATAAACTCTATAGAAGCATAAACTACTAGACGGATTTTAACGAAACTTGGTACAATTATTTGTCATACTCCTGAGATGGTTATAGTATACTTTTCATCACGCTACAATCAATAGGAGCAGAGCAGTGAAGGAAAATGTTGTCATTTTGTTTAAACGCGCTAATCTCAGGAACCGCTGGTCCGATTTAAATAATTCTTTCAGTGTTAGATAGTCCATTTATCGAGGAAGGCTATAGGCTATATATCATCTCGCTAAGACCAATAGGCGTGGAGCACCACTATTCCACGCGGACGAAGTCGCTGGCAGAAGCTAGTTAAAAATAAAAGCCAAGTGCGTATCAGGGTTCCGTAGTAGGTCTTACTTAGTCGACTATAGCTCTGTAACCAGTTAACCAGACAGACAGATAGACATGACGAATCCGTAAGGGTTCCGTTTTTTGCCCTTTGCTAATAAAAACGAAAGTATAAAATATTCTAATATAAGTCTAACTAAAATATGGCGTCAAAAAATTCTTCCTCATCGCCGTCAACTGGAAGTGTACCCATGAGGCTGGCAGCATTGCCACGTTGGATGGCAATACTTAGCCTTTGGCCAAAGTAAAAGCCAGCCTTTGGGTCAGGGGAAGTGTCAACAAGCCACTTCGCACAATCTTTTAACTAATATTGTAAAATAGGTTCTGCTTGCGACTTTGCCTGTGGTGTGGACGTCAAATAGAGTCCAAATACCGGGATAAAAAGTATCCTTTGTTTTAATCCAGGTTATAAGCTATGTGCGTACTAAATTTCATCGAAATCTGTTCAACCGTTTTCAAGATTCACGAGCACAAACACAAATTTTTTACAGATCCTTACTTAATATTATAAATGCGAAAGTAACTCTGTCTGTCTGTCTGTTACGCTTTTACGCCAAAACTACTGGACCGATATAAATGAAATTTGGTACAGAGATAGAATAGACCCTGAGGAACAACATAGGCTACTTTTTACCCGGGTGCGCTAAGTAGTCCCCTCGGGATGCGGGTGAAACCGCGGGAAACAGCTAGTGTAAATATAATTAGCAGTCCTACTTATTGGGGAGGATTGAAAAGTCATTTGCAATCTGTCTGTCTGTAATGGTAAAACGGCAGGACTGAATGTGAAGATAATTTGTCAAGTTTCATGAAAATCCATTTAGTAGTTTTATTTTTTCCGATGAGGTCCTAAAAGATATTTAGCACCACCGAAATAGCTAAACAATGACTATAGGTTGAGTGAAATCATTCACTGGCGTCAACTGACCGCCCAAAGATTACATAGCAGTGACGTCATCTATGACGTCATGGTTCTCAGAAAATGTGACACGAGGCCTGTAACTTGCTGAGAAAATCTCGCGACTTGAATATAAATAACGTTTGTTCGAAATCCTTACTAAACGCGAAAGTAATGCTGTCTGTCGGTTTTGTTTTATAGGAAAACAGCTAAACCGATTTTTATGATATTTGCTACAGAGATAGATTGAAACCAGGGGCCTTACCATGACAAAACAAGATTATTTTCGTTATGAAATAGAGACGGAGCTATACGACGTTAGTAGCTGTGTCACGCTCTCAAACTTGAATAGTGTGATTGCAAAAACACGTGGTGGTACAGCCCCTGGGCAAGGTTGTGAGATGGTTTGTTTCTCTTTCAGGTTGTGACTGAATCATGGTATAAGTATAGCTAGTAATAGTATTATAGGCATAGATTAATAAAGATATCCGCGCTGCTCCGACTAGACACCGCGCTTCCTAAAAACAATAGCTCCGTGAATGCGGCAACTTATTATTGTAGTGTGTGGAAGTGAATCCAGTGTTTTTCTTATTTTTCTAGTATTGTTTTCACATAGTTTAATTACAAAAACTGGCATTTTATTTCGGATTATGTCTAAAATTATTTAAATCATTCGGGACGCTTTCCTTGCCACGGGATTGGCTTCGGACTGGCTCGGGTATGCCGACTTCGGCATAATATTTGTTGCCGCATTTTACAAGCACACTGGCAGTATCTAGTCGTAGCAGCGGAAACTTTCATTAATTTGTAGCGAAAGTATATAAAAAAAAATAGATTTGACGTTTCATAAACGTCAAAGTCAATGTCAGAAATCTAACTTTCCCGCCAACTGTTCTGAACTTTAAATTTTAACATAGCAACAAAACCAACTCAAAAATAACACATTTTATTATAATAAACTAAACGTAACATAATAATTTCAAAACAGGTAAACTGTTTGACTTTTAAATATTACAGCCGTTTGATTCAAGGGCGACAAGAATTCAACTTGTGACGTCATACCGACTTAGTCGCCGGACAACGGAGGGGTTAGAACATTTAAAAATATACCTTTCAAATGGAAATAAAATCAAGTCTTATAATTAATTAAAGGTTAATCACTACATAGTATAAAACAAAGTCGCTTCCCGCGGTCTGTCTGTCCCTATGTATGCTTAGATCTTTAAAATTACGCAACGTATTTTGATGCGGTTTTTTAATAGATATGGAGGGATTCAAGAGGAATTATTAATATTTATTATAAACACTATTTTTATGTACCTACCTACACAAGGTTTTTTTTAAATCTGTCTTATTTCATCTGTGACACTGTCTTCTACCGTTGGCGTAGCTCGTTGTGTAGACAAAGTATAGCTTGAAGCTTTCTAGTAGTGAAATAATTTCTGGAATCAGCCTAGCAGTTTCACAGGTAACAATGTACAAACAAACATAATATATGTATAAAGAAAACGGATACGTGCCACAATTTTGGGCCTGATTTTGGCGGATTGTTACGTAAAAATCTTTATTCAACAGCTGATTTTTAAGTACCTATGATCGCTATTTTTTTAACCGACTTTAAGAAGGAGGAGGTTCTCAATTCGATTGGTATTTTTTTTATGTATATACCCCAATTACGCTAAGATTTATGATCCGATTTACGTGATTCTTATAAGAAGGGATTTTCCGAAATTCTATCCCTGAGGGGTGTAAAAAGGTGGGCAAAGTTTGTATGAAACTCTGTCCTATTTAATTTGAATTAGTATGCCCCACGCGGGCGAAGTTGCTGGTGGAAAGTTTAGGCTACATAGACTGTTGTTTTTTAAAAACACAACCAGAAATTGGACGTATTTAGGCTAAAACTCTAAGGAGATGAGCAACATTTGACAGCGCGGGACGGCCTAGCGACGCGTTGGGCCCGGAGGCCCAGACGGGTGGAATCCGGGGCCACATCTAGTTTCCTTATTACCTTCTTAGACAAGATAACAGTCCGATCAAATCAAAACAGCTGTTTACCATAAATTCAAACTTCTGTCTTACGATGGATACCTTATAATTCGGATTCTTTATTCCTAAAACGGTCGATTACCAATCCGGGGTTGGACAAGAAGTTGTCAACACGAAAATTTTCGCTTCGCGGTCAAATAACGTTTTTATTTAACGAGCCGATTAGGTAATCATCCGTCGGTGAAGGAAGGAAGAGAGAAGGAAGCTGGAATTTTTGTGTTACCCACTTTTAGTCCATCCCTGGTTTTGCTAATCGACCGTTTCAGGAATAAAAATCTCTAATAATACGTTACCCTTCGAAAGTTGGAAGTTTGAATTTATGGTAAACAGCTGTTTTAAGTTAATCAGACCGTCATCTTGTCGGTGAACTGGGGCCTTAGTCAGTTGGCTTATAATAGTTTTGTTTCTAAGTATAGATATAATTAAATATATATGTGTAGTTATCTATTTTGTGGAATTTCCTACACAGTGTTTTCCTTGAATAGTTGCTAGAAACGAAGATTATTACCATCCTACCTACTAATAATAAATACGAAAATTTGTATGTTTGTTTGTGACTTTTTCACTCAAAAACTACTGAATTTATTTGGATGATAAATTGGTACACACATTGCCTTATTCATAACTAGCTTTCCGCCAGCAGCTTCGCCCGCGTGGTCTATACGAATTAAAATTTAAAATGACGAGAGTTTCCTACAAACTTTCCCTCCCTTTTTAACCCCCTTAGGGGTAGAACTTCGGAATATCCTTTCTTATTGGATGTCTACGTCATACAAAGAACACACTCTCCAAGTTTCATGTTTCTGCAATCAGCGGTTTAGGCTATGCGTATCTCCGTCAGTCATTCAGGACAAAGCATTTTATATGTATAGATAACACCATTATACAAGACTCTTTCAGCTATCGAGTTGTTTTGCCCCCTTCTGTCAAACTTCATTCTGTCTTGACAGATAAGGACCAAATGGTGATAACTAAAATAAAATAGGTTTAAGCTTTATTATGAACTAGCTTTCCGCCCGCGGCTTCGCCCGCGTGTACAATTTTTTAACACCTTGGGTAACATTATGTTTGTTTGTAGGAATTTAACTCAAAAACTACTGGACCGATTTCATAAATTCTTTCGCCATTAGAAAGTTACATCTTTATGAAGTGTCATAGGCTATATTTATTTATTCGACGAGCTCGTGGCTAAGTGACAGCCGCACGGTTCGACCGATTAAAAGTTAAACTGCTTGGCGCGGTCGGTCCGTGTGCAAAGATATGGTCACCTATTGACCATATCTTTGTGATAGCGAGACTCCTCCGTGCCTCGGAAAGCACGTTAAGCTGTTGGTCTCGGCTGTCATTTGTAGATCTTTGACAGTCGTTATGGAGGTCAGATAGGCAGCCGTTCCATGTAAAACACTGGTACTGAGCTGCAACCGGTTTAGACTGGAAGCCGATCCTAACATAGTTGGGTAAAGGCTCTAGGCAGATGATAGGCTATATTTATTTCCAGAAATAATTAGGGATCCCTACTAATGTATATATACTAGTGTATATATAAAAAATAATTCCAGAAATGTACATACGCACATAACTACCGAACCACTGGACCAAATTGGATAAGATGTTATAAAGAAGAGAATTTAAAAGCAAATCGAACAGAAAAACAAATATGGCGGTATGAAGTTCATCAGGTCAGTATAAAATATTTTAACACAAATCTTCTTTCTTCTTATTATTATCTTCTGTCTTCTTCTTATCTTCTGACTTCTTCTTATTATCTTCTGAATCTTCTTGAGATCCATCGTTGGAACAAAGGGATAAAACGTAACCTCTATCAGGCTATGTCTGAAACATCTCTAAGATACAGACAAAGCCAAGGAGAGGCTAGGTCAAAATCCCGCCGATGAGTGGATGGTGGTGAGAAGTAGCTGGTCTGGATGACTGGATGCCTACTATCTGGAAAGTCAGGGAAAATTCAGGGAAGCAATAGGTGGTCAGGAAACGTCAGGTATTGTCAGGGAAAAAATATCATTATTAGTCAAAAGTCAGGGAAGCAATAGGTGGTTAGGAAACGTCAGGTATTGTCAGGGAAATAATATCATATTAGTCAAAAGTCAGGGAAAAAAATGTCATTAAATAAATATATGATTCCCAAGAATGATATTACTCATAATTGCGCTAACTTTTGTTGATCTGATGTTTTCTTAGCTTACTATTTATGGTTTTTGACTCCAAAAACAGAATTAATATCGGTTCCTATTTATTGCACATGGTCTCTAGCCTTTGACTTCAATAGTAATTTTCGAATTATAATGAAAATTGTGAAATGCATAATTGATAGAAATTAACCTAAATATTACAGGAAAAATAATACTATTATTCTATGATTTGAAGTAATCAGCAATGTCCCTTTACAAACAAACTTAATTATGCCGACCTGAGTGGTTTAGTGGTCAACATGCCACGCAAGGGGTCACGGGTTCGATTCCCGGCCGGGCAGAAATTGAAATGATGAATTTTAATTTCTGTGACGGATCTGGGTGTTACTATGTATAATATGTATGTATTTAAAAAGTATATAAGTAGTATATCCGTTAAGCTAGCACCCATAACACAAGCATACTTGCTTGCATTGCTTACTTTGGGGCTAGATGGCGCTGTGTGAAATTGTCCAAAGATATATTTTTTTTTATTTTTTTTTATGCGATCGATATAACGATATATTGCAATATTTATTGCGTCGGTATTCTTTCTAGTTCGGAACCCTCGATGCACTCATCCGACACGAGCTAGGCCTAGGATATTTTATTGGAAAAACCCCAGTATCACCTACTGACAGATAAATCGTAAAAAGTATGCTAAACTAGTCTTTATTCCAAAGCAAAGTTAGTTACATACGAATCAGAAAGGCATACGTCAGGCTCTGACGACAAAATTTAACATGTGTGAAAACATATGATCATTTTCTTTGTAAAGATATCAACGCGCGAAAGAAATACTCGTATGGTTATGACACACAAAAAATAATGTTTTTTTTTTTAATTTAATTGTACATAATTCTCGTGTAATCTATACTAATAAATAAAGCTGAAGAGTTTGTTTGTTCGCTTGAAAGCGCTAATCTCAGGAACTACTGTTAAAAAGTGTCCTTAGATTTCCTGGTGATTTTCTGGTGTATGCTTTGTTGGTTGTCCTTAAATAATAAATAAATAAATAGATAAGTTTTTTTTAATATCATTTAAAATAAAATACAGTGACTAGTAGTTATAATTTACATTATCTTGTAAATATGAATTAATATATTTGTCAATATGGTCGGCCTTTGTCTGTAGATCGACCTCTACCTAACCCTACGCGGAAAAAAGGCCTGGGGCCTTATCATGACATGCTAATCCAGGAATAGTTTCGTCGTGAAAAAGAGACGGTGCTATACAACGTTAGTAGCGGTGTCTCGCTTTCACACCTGAATAGTGATTGCAAAAACACGTGGTGTTCATCATCAGCCTATATATCGTCCCACTGCTGGGCCAGGTCTCTTCTCATACAGAGAAGGCGTGAGCATTGATCACCACGCTTGCTCAAGGCGGATTGGCGATTTCAGACTTTTTAAGTTCAGGTTTCCTCACGATGTTTTCCTACACCGTTAGTCAGTGACGTCTAAGATATACTTAGAACGTAAATACGACTTTAGAAAAGTCACATTAGTACTTGCCAGGTTTCGAACTCGTACACGAGAGGCAGGTGCCTTAACCACTAGGCCAACGTGGTGTTATAATATTATAAAACTGTAATTTTAATCAACACAATTCGTGTATCTCGGACTGTACCTTATTATCATATATTAATAATTACCATTAAAAGTTGACATTTGCTCTAGCTGGTCCCCCCCCCGCGGAGCTCCTAGTTTGTTCACCCAGAGGGGGGCGGGGTAAGTCTAGGATAACTAGTCGAGTTTGTGATAGCAGCACTTCAAGGCTCTCTAGTACTTTTCCATGCAAACCGCGTTTTTTTCACACTATGCTTGAATAGAAGTGATCTTGTTAATGTTTTATTTTATTAACTGTTTCTTTTACACCCGCATCCCAAGGGAACTACATCGGTCACCCGGATAAAAAGCAGCCTATGTGTTAATCCACCTGGATTAACACATAGGCTGCTTATTATTTTTTTTATTGCAAAAGTTGGTGCAGATGTATGTTTGTTACTCTTTGACGCTAAAACTACTGAATAGATTTGGATGAAATTTGGTACACACATAGTTTATAACCTTATAAACCTTATACACTATGTGTGTACCAAATTTCATCCAAATCTATTCAGTAGTTTTAGCGTGAAAGAGTAACAAACATACATCTGCACAAACTTTTGCATTAATACCATAGTAGGGCTGATGAATTAAAGTAGCTATATTTTATCTACATACACTGGGTAGCAAATGAAATCAGGTCACTTCAGCATGCAAAATCAAAAATATTTCCCATTATCTATACTATATTAAAAAAGAGGAAAGATTTGTTTGTTTGACGTATCAACTACTTTAACTCAAATACTACTGGACCGATTTTTTTAATCTTTTCAACGTTAAAAAGTTACATCTTTTCGAAGTGTCAAGGGCTATATTTATTTCCATAAATAATCAGGGATCCCTACTAAAACTTGAATAATGTAACCCAAAGTGTAAAAAAAAATACATAAAATGTCTCATCGCTTACTCTGTGAAATTATCTATAAAGCCATAGAAGATGGGAAGGTCTTTGGTGTGGCACGCAACTTGTGTCGATACCCTTGCTCCATCCCAACTTCTCAGTACGGCGGGCTGTGCTGGTACAGCTGCTGCAGCCGCAGAAAACCTTAAACGGCGCAAATAGATACACCTTATTGGTAATTCCATATTTGAGCCGTTTGAGGTTGATTTAGAACCACGGGGTCCAAGTGCCCGTCTCCTATTTCGCGTCATTGGCAAGCGTTAAGTCGACACCACGCGTGATCACAAAGCTGGCTTTTATTTCGGTCAAAGAATCAGCATTGCCATCCAACGTGGCAATGCAGCCTTGTTGACAGCGATCCGAATGTGCTGACGAATATTCGGATGTTTTTTTTAGCAAGTTTGGTATAATACTTTTTATGTTTTTATGGAAACTTATCTATACAAATGTATAAAATGCTTTGTCCTGAATGACTGACGGATCAACGCACAGCCTAAACCGCTGATGGTAGTCACCTGAAACTTGAAGGGTGTGTTCTTTGTATTACGTAGGCATTCGATAAGAATTTTCCGAAATTCTACCCCTAACAGGGTAAAAATGGGCGCCAAAGTTTGTATGAAGCTCGTGAAAAAGGGGGGCGAAAATTGTACGAAATTCTGTCGTTTTAAATTTGAATTCGTATAGCCCACGCGGGCGAGGCCGCTGGTGGAAAGATAATTTTAAATAAATTATTTGCCTCTACATGTAACATTATGCCTTTAAATTTAATCGACCGATTTAGTTGTTTTACAAAAGAAAATTAAATTATTGAATTATCAACCAGAAAATTTGGATATTTCTTTGCACTTGTACGAAGCCGAAAATGGGTCACTAGCAAGGTTAATAACAAAAATCACAAAACAACGTTAAGAATTCAAAATTAAGAATCGATTTAAACAAAATCGTTATAACTCGATACCTAAGATTCAAATCCGGATTGTCTATGACATCATAAGCCACGTAGGAAGATCGTCTCAAAGTCACTCGAGACTGCAGGTCAAACACATTATACCTTTTTTTAGAACGTTAAGGACATACCGTTCTCCCAACCAAGGATTTCTGGCTAGTGTTTGATTTTTAATTACGAATAATATGATATTTAGGTTCCATCAAATGCGGGCGCCCGGTTTAGGAGGCGCCAGGTTGGAAGTTAGATATTTGGGGCGCC
Organism: Pyrrhia umbra; assembly: GCA_963891755.1. NCBI lineage: Eukaryota > Metazoa > Arthropoda > Insecta > Lepidoptera > Noctuidae > Pyrrhia > Pyrrhia umbra. Next base: position 6,472,850 of record OY982944.1, read on the forward strand.
GAAAAATGTTGTTAGAGAATTAATTATATTGATTATTGTGTCGATAATTTGAAGATGCTATCGTACATTGTTTTAGATTCCATTGAATTTAATTAAGTTAGCTTCACAAATAAAAATGCAAAACACTGTGTGTATATGCGGTACTAAAAAAACTAATAAAAATTTAATAATTATATTTTATATTTAGTCTATCAATAAGTATAATTTAAAATAACCGTATGACTAAAATCAATTAAGATACTTCATTTTAACCCTTGTCATAAGAGTATAAATGACTTTTTTTTAAAACATAAAAATACAAATTTAAAACATCCCACTATCCTACTAATATTATGATCGCGAAAGTTTGTAAAAATGTATGGATGTATTTTTGTTACTCACTCACGCAAAAACTACTGAACGAATTCGAATGAAATTTGGTACACAAATAGTTGAAAACCTGGATTAACATATAGACTACTTTTTACCCGAGTGCGCGAAGTAGTTTCCTCGGGATTCGAGTGAAACCGCGGGAACAGTTAGTGTTTAATAAATAAAAGTGAATAAAATGTCAGGCGGAGTTTATTAGCATAGCTTAATTTTATTACATTATCTCATCACATAAAGGTGAAACAAATACGAGTATGCTAATGAGCACAAGATGGTGTGATGATGTCTAGGGGACGCCAGAATGGAAATATGGTGATTATCACATTGATAGTGGTACTAGTCAATGTGGACACGGGTTATTACCACCACGCCAGTCAACTGCCATGAACTAATATTGCCAATTAGCACCTCGCTTGTCCAGCGTTTTGGTAAATTGCAATGTAAGTAAGAAATTTTTAAATCTTAGCAATGAGGATCAGTAATGTAATAGCAAATTCAATAAAACTAGTATCTATGTTATTCTTTATGACATAAGAATGATATATCTTTTTGAATTATCGAAATCGGACCATTACTTATGAAGATATTAAGTAATAAACATTTGCCGTTCCGGCCGCTAAAAATTAATGTCCGCGGGAGCGTGTGACGTCACTCCAATGGAACCGAGCGCAGTCTGCATTCATATTTCACTATTCGGCGGAGCTGCGACGCGGTTGGTCAGTATATTTGGCAATTTATTTTACGTAAAGTGTTGTTAGAGTGTGTTTTGTGATATTTGAGTATAAAACGTCCTAAAATATGAGTACTAATAAAGTAGAGGCTGGTTTTGTGCGAGCTCAGTCAGATAATCTTCCAAAGGTGGATTCTTTCATGACATTTGATTATCTCAGTAATCTAGTTCTAAGTTAATCTACGTTACTTATTAGTAATCTTAAGATATTGATTTAAAATCTTTAGGCCTCCACACAATCGGCTATTATCGCGGTGAATCGCTGTACATTGCTGTGAACTCTCAAAAACTCTTGAGAGTTTTTCATCCAACGCAGCAATGTATAGCAAATCACCGCGATCATCGGTGATTGTGTGGAGGCAGCAGTAGGTAGGTGTAAAAAATAATGAATATAATGTATTGGTACAGAAATCTTGATAAACAAATGTTGTTTTCGTTCATTCCTATACGGATCATTTCGCGGATGGCTATTTAACCAACTTGCGCTTTATTTAGTTCATAGTTCCCTATATACTTGTCGATCTATAACGGAAACCTTAATATTGGTTTTCAATGGCTATTTTTTGCCACCTCGTTCATTGTTACAAATAATTCATTCAGTATGTACCTACTTAGGATGGCTTGAAAAAATCATCATCAATCATCTCTTTACAACAGGATACCATTTTGAAGAAGTTTTGCGTTTTTCGGCACGTTAAAAATAATTTTTCTAAGGTAATAATAGAAGTATTTGTACATTTTGGCACTATACAATATTAATACATGTTTGAAAAGGTGAATTAGACACAAATCGGACACTTAATTTGTTTGAAAGTCACAATTAATCAAACAAAACACTGCGCGCCATACTGCTGCCAACGGCTAACCGTTGGAGTGACGTCACAGCTATCGCGGCGACCGCTCGGTGAACTTCGCTAGTAATTTGGTCATAACTTCGTCAATTTTTATCGTAGATCAAAAATTTTTGCACTGTATGTTAAGGATTACTTAGCTCTACAAATCTGCATTGTCAACTAAAAACGTTACGGATCCTCATTGGTTGTGTCCGTTCTTGTAAAAAAAATACATTGAAATTAGTGAAAAGCCGGCGTTGTGGGGGCTGTCGTATGTAAATTTGACGTTTAAAACGTGGTTAGTTTTCCGCCTAGTTTGAATACATGATTTTTGTATTTAGAGTTTATTTATATTACTAGCTTGCCGCCAGTGGCTTCGCCCGCGATATTTTACCTAATGGATACAAAAACTTGACAAATTATATACTAAAACCTCCCTCATTAATCACTCTATCTATTAAAAAAAACCGCATCAAAATCCGTTGCGTAGTTTTAAAGATTTAAGCATACATAGGGATATAGGGACAGAGAAAGCGACTTTGTTTTATACTATGTAGTGAAGATAAAAACGTAAGAATAATAAATTATACTAATAAAATTAGGCTTCAAAATATTCATCCGCATCGCTGTCAACGGGAATCGTGCCCAAAAGGCTGGCTGCATTGCCACGTTGGACTTTTCAAATAGAGGATAAGCTACGATAAGTAAGGACTAGCGATAAAAAAATATTAGTTTTGCAATTTCAAAAGGTTATCTATAGATTTTAAAACAACTGGCATTTTTTAAAATAATGGAAATATAACTTTTTTCCACTTTTGGCCAAAGGTCTCTTCTCATACAGCGAAGGCTTGCTCAAGGTGGATCTGCGATATTTGACTTAGACAAATATTTACAAGTCAAGGTTTCCTCACGATGTTTTCCTTCACCGTTAGTCAGAACGTTTAGATAAATTTGAAAAGTCAGCTCGCTAGTTTTTTTATAGGTAGGTATATTATTCATCTATACTTAATATTATAAAGACGAAAGATTTGTTTGTTTGTAGGGTTTCAACTCAAAAAAATAACTGGACCGATTTTGAAAAATTCTTTCACCGTTAGAAAGCTACATCTTTACGAAGTGTCATAGGCTATATTTATTCCCAGAAATAATTAGGGATCCCTACTAAAACTTGAATAATGTAACCCAAGGTGTAAAAAAAAATTTCCACGCGGGCGGAGCCGCGGGCGGAAAGCTAGTTTGTTATAAATATAGAACGAGGTCTTAAAGCAATGATTAATTAGCACTTTAAAATCTAAACAATTAAAAGATGCAAACAAAAAGACAAAAAACGACCGTCTTTGTCAGTCGTGACCGTTTTTTCTCAGAAACAACTAAACCTACACAACGAGTGATTTCATCACAGATTAATTAACATCAACTACAATCTTTAATACAGCTTTCTGCCAGCGCCGTCACCCGCGTCGTGGGCTTTACGAATTCAAATTAAAAACGACAGAATTTCGTACAATTTTCGCCCCCCTTTTTCACGAGCTTCATACAAACTTTGGCGCCCTTTTTTACCCTGTTAGGGGTAGAATTTCGGAAAATCCTCTCTTATCGGATGCCTACGTCATACAAAGAACACACCCTCCAAGTTTCAGGTGTCTATGATCAGCGGTTTAGGCTGTGCGTTGATCCGTCAGTCATACGGACAAAGCATTTTATATGTATAGATTATAAATGCGTAAGTAACTCTCTCTGTATGTTACTATATCATTGTGAAACGACTGAACCATTTTAATTGAAAATTGTTACCTACGGAGATTGATTGAAACTTGGGTTAGGACATAAGATCACTCAGGAGGCGAGTGTAACAGCGAAAAATAACTAGTTTCCCATAAGAATACTAATAACGATATCTTTTTTGCACTCATTCGAGATATAAAAGGAAAAAATGTAAATTGCGAATCTGTGTAGCAATGAAAATGGCGGGTAAATTATTAAACAAAGTATCATCGAGCCACGGGATAAGCAAAGGAATTTCTGTATAATGCCAATGATGTTTTAAATTCTTGGCGTTGGATATACAGCCTACTTTACAATTTTAATAAGAACTCAAGGAATTTTACAGTTCTGAGATTTTATTACAGATGATTACGGAATAATTAGAATTAAATTGCGTCATAATTACGCTTAAGTCAAGGTAGACCTATTAAAAATTACATTAACATATCATAAATTACTTTATTATGTTAATAAAACGGATTAAAACACTAGCTTAACGGTCGAATTGACAAAAGGCATCTAAAATAATTTGAATTTTTGAAATAAGAATCGATACCATAAAATAATATTAAAAAAAATAACTCACCGTCAAATATACATTTCAGGCAAAGGCAACACAAAATTATAAAAATATATATCTATTTAAATTAAATATATATTTGAAAAAAAATCCTACAGACCTCTAACACGTCCGTACACACAGACACACAAACCAAACTGAACAATAATCGCAACGGAGCGAGATATCGATATAAGAATCGATTATAATATCGACAAAACAGGTTGAGTTTAATCATGTGGCATTATGATGAGACTGTTAGGTTGCTCTTGGCGGATTTTAAAACGATCTCCGAAAAATATGGCGCGGAATCTTAGACGGGGACTTTTTCATTTTTGCCTTTTTTTGATGGGAATTTTTTATGGGTTCCGTAGCTTACTTCTAACTTATATTGTAAATGTGAAACTTAGTGAGAATGTATTAGGTATGTATGTAAGTATTTTATCTAGCTTTCTGCCCGCGGCTTCGCCCGCGTTGAATTTTTTTTTACACCTTGGGTTAAATTATTCAAGTTTTAGTAGGAATCCCTAAATAATTCTGGAAATAAATATAGCCTATGACACTTCGTAAAGACGTAGCTTTCTAATGGTGAAAGAATTGTTAAAATCGGTCCAGTAGTTTTTGAGTTAAAACCCTACAAACAAACAAATCTTTCCTCTTTATAATATTAGTATAGATAATATTAGTATAGATTTAACTTATTGTATAAACTCAATCCTAAAGTTGCTGATAAGTGTTCCAGTGGTCGTATAACGCGAGTGCTGTAAACAGGGTCGGGTTTGATTCCCGGTTCGAGCCGAAATCACTTTGTGGGTTTTAGAAAATTTCACAAAGCAGCCCGGAGTCAGGAAGTTGGTGGTGTAACACCCCCGAGCTTGGGAGGGCACGTTAAGCCGTCGTCCCCGGCTGCTATCTTGATAGCAGTTGTTGGTACAATTTCATGTCAGAGGCCGTCCGGCGTATTTGAGAAAACTCTGACACTAGGGGCTTGTTAGGTTGGTAAACCTGCAGCCCACAATATGATAAGAAGAAGAACTTTTTTTTCAATAAATAAAACAATAAAAACCAATTATAGTATTACTTAGATATCACTGTGCCACATGACGAGAACCTCGTGAAAGCTGAAAAAGATAAACAACTCGAGTATCTTGATTTGGTACACGAGGTTGTCGATATGTGGCATGTGGATTCAGCAGTCATTGTGCCGATAGTCGTTTCGGCCAATGGACTACTAGCCAAGAGCCTCGACCAACACCTAAAGAGGCTCTCGTTAGGCAGCTGGATCAAGGGCTTGATGCAGAAAGCAGTACTCCTAGACACTGCGCGCATCGTCAGGAGGTTCCTTTCTCTAGAGCCCTGACCGCCGGTAGCTTGTACCCTGTCTCGTTACTGGTAGGAAACTATTTTTTATATTTTTAAATGTTTTTCTTTTTTATATATAGTTTAATATTTAAAAATGTAATTAATACATATGTATATAAATAAATAAACGGAGTAATACTTACTTGGATTTACTATAGAGAAGCTCGTGGCTAAGTAACACCGCACGGGTCGACCGATCAAAGGTTTAGCTACGCTTGGCGCGGACGGTCCGTGGATGGGTGACCATCTATGACATAACGAAACTCTTCCATGCCTCGGAATGCACGTTAAGCTGTTGGTCCCGGTTGTCATTTGTAGATCGTTGACAGTCGTTACCGGTAGTCAGAAGCCAGAAAGTCCGACAACCAGTCTTACCATGGAGTACCATGGGTTGTGGAGGTCAACTAGGCAGTCGCTCCGTGTAAAACACTGGTACTCAGCTGCATCCAGTTTAAACTAGAAGCTGACCTCAACATAGTTGAGAAAAGGCTAGGCTGATGATGACTTGTTGGTATTTATTATATTTTTTAAATCACAGCAAAAAACTATTCGTTTCATAGTCTACACGTGTCGTTTTTGTCATCCGCCCACGGATCGCCAGCCATTCTCTTATATGTCAATGGTCAAGGGCAAGCAGCCAGCCGAAATGTCAAACAATTTATTATTTTGTGAATAGATAGTAGATACAGACGTTTATATTATATTTATGTGGCGCTAATATATAAATGTATGCTTCTATATTGATATAAAACACATACTTATCGTTAATTCTACTAATATGTGTATATTATATAACTAGCTTGCCGCCAGCGTATTCGCCCGCGTGGGTTATACGAATTCAAATTAAAAATGACAAAGTTTCATACTAACTTTGCCCCCCTTTTTTGCCCCCCTTTTTTGTTTTTTTTTCTTTCTTTCTATTCAGGTCAAAGCATTTTATATGTAAGATAATCTATACTATCTATACTAATAATATTATAAAGAGGAAAGATTTGTTTGTTTGTTTGTAAGGTTTTAACTCAAAAACTACTGGACCGATTTTAAAAGTTATTTCACCGATAGAAAGCTACATCTTTACGAAGTGTAAATAATTAGGGATCCCTACTAAAACTTGAATAATATAACCCATGGTGTAAAAACCACGCGGTCGAAGCCGCGGGCGGAAAGCTAGTATATTATAATTTAAAAGTTTGAAAGGACGTATGTATGTTTGTTACTGTTTTACGCAAAAACTACCGAATGGATTTGGATCGAAATTGATACACACATAGTTTATAATCTGGATTGACAGTAATTAACACATAGGCTACTTTTTATGCCCGTATCCATAAATAATATTAGCATATATAGAGGAGCTCGTGGCTAAGTAACAGCCGCACGGGTCGACCGATCATAGGTTAAGCTGCGCTTGGCGCGGTCGCTCCGTGGATGGGTGACCATCTATGTCATAGCGAGGCTCCTCCGTGCCTCGGAAAGCACGTTAAGCTGTTGGTCCCGATTGTCATTTGTACATCTTTGACAGTCGTTACGGGTAGTCAGAAGCCAGAAAGTCTGACAACCAGTCTTTACCGAGGGGTACCGTGTTACCCGGTCACTGGGTTGTGGAGGTCAGATAGGCAGTCGCTTCATGTAAAACACTGGTACTCAGCTGCATCCAGTTTAGACTGGAAGCCGACCCCAAACATAGTTGGGAAAAGGCTAGGCAGATGACTTTATTATTACATCTATGTATTGCTAACGTAAAATATATTAAAAATGTTCTTATTATTGATATCATGTTTAGTGATTTTCGAAAAAGTATAGAGTATAAATGATAAAAAGTTTGATGCAATCGGCTATAAAGATAGTATATCTTAGCGCTCTTTATATCATTAGGACGTATGACCATAGACATGTTTAAACCACCATAGACGCTGTTAGCGCCGGCGCCATTTTTTGTGCCAAACTTTTTGTGGGTAACCGGTTGAAAATTACCGGTTGTTTGATGATGTCAGCGTCACATTCTACGAGTTATATGCCCAATATAACCGTCATTGGTTATGTGATTAGCTAAAATTGCCAATTATTTAATTATTTTTCTTTTCATCCCATCATTAAGATCTCAAACCAAGTTGCTAAAGATACGAGAAGCGTTACCAGTTTGTTAATAAAATCTTCTTTCTCAACTATAGTAATACTAGCTTACCGCCAGCGGCTTCGCCCGCTTGTGCTATACGTATTCAAATATATACAAAGTCCGCCCCCTTTCACCCCCTTATCGGATGCCTATGTCATACAAAGAACACACCCTCCAAGTTTCAGGTCTCTACGATCAGCGGTTTAGGCTGTGCGTTGATCCGTCAGTCATTCAGGACAAAGCATTTTATATGTATAGATTATTCGCATTCACAGTAAAACTGCTGTACAGATTTGGATGAAATTTGGTACGGAGATAGAGGGAACCCTGAAGACGGTATTAGGCTTAAGGTCTTCTTATCTGGGGGCGTTAAGTAGCTCCACCGGCGTGCAGGAAAAAGCTAGTCTATACATATAAAATACTTTGTCCTGAACGACTGACGGATCAACGCACAGCCTAAACCGCTGATCGTAGAAACCTGAAACTTGGAGGGTGTGTTCTTTGTATGACGTAGGCATCCGATAAGAAAGTATTTTCCGAAACTCTACCTCTAAGGGGGTTAAAAGAGCGGCAAAAAATTGAATGAAACTCTGTAATTTTTAATTTGAATTCGTATAGCCCTCGCGGGCGAAGCCGCTGTCAGAGAGCTAGTTTTCAATAAAATCGTCTTCCTCATGCAAGTTGAGGCCGTTTACAATTTTCCTGATCTCCTCGCAATTGTGGTTCCGTAATTACCTATTAGCAACTGTAGTCTATCAAACGGTTATAAAAACCACCAAGGCTGGTTATAATTGATCCAGTAATTATTTTTATTATGGTGTCCACAACATCTTACCTTCCATTGTCTATTTAGCAAAGATTGATAGAGAAACATTTTATAGATCTATTTTTTTCTCGACTAACAGGTAGACAAAAGCTGGCTAAGTAACAGCCGCACGGGTCAGTTTTAGCCTAGATTCATCAACTGCCTAGCCATTTCCCAACTATGTTGGGGTTGGCTTCCAGTCTAAACCGAATGCAGCTGAGTACCAATGTTTTACATGGAGCGACTACCTATCTGACCTCCACAACCCAGTTAGGGAGCATTTAAGTATTACGTAACGCAATTTTTGAAGATTTTAGACCTTCTCTCCCCCACATGTAACGCACCGTAATCTTTTTCTGTACCCCCACTCTCCCTCCCTAAACGTTACGTAACATTTAAGTGACCATTGAAGTCACAATTATGTTGAACAGAGTATACCTTTGTTATTGTATTAATTGCGTTTGCAGTAGTAATAAACAAAATAAGAGATTTTTAAGTTATATGTTTTTATTTAGTCATAAATCAAATAAGTGTAGGTAAGTAAAAACACAATTCAATTGTAATTACTGCTCTTCTGTCCACGGGTTTGCCAGCCACTCAGACTCTTTCATTACTGGTACCTATTCGGAGAACAGACGAAGAAGGTTCCGGTATTGTTAAACCACTTGCATCAACTTCGTCTTCGAGCAATCAGCATCCTCAGACAATGCTTCACTATGGCGCACAATGCACAGCAGCTCATTTGCCCTTCTTCTTCGAGGGATTCCACGTAAAACATAAACGAAAAGGGTTGCCGATTTGGAATATTCTAATTCCCTAGTTTTTTATTAAAAAAAAATTGGTTGTTTGTAAAGTAGGTTTACGATCGAGATGTTTACGTGATAACGTCTGTTAGTAAGTAGGCTATTTTATTCACCTTTTTTTGTTGCAATTGTTGTAACACTTCACTTGCACTTCACATTTTGTTTCACTGTTAAACATTCAACGAAAACTTAACCGCACGAGAAAATCTCCATTCGTTTGTATGCCGCTAGAGTGAGAGAGACGGAAGATCGGTCCACTCACTCGAACGCTATGCCAGCCTCCGCTCGTGAGGATTCCGCGTGACAAGTTTCACGGAATGACTGGCAGCGCTCGAGATAAGACGGGAGATCGGTCCGTCTCTCTCTCGTTATACCTGCGATCGCGCTCGTGAGGTTTTGGTGTGACACAAGTTTCTGAACATGTCACCCGACTAAAACGATTTTAAAGACGTTATCACGTCAATAAAAAAATACGTAACGCGTTGTTTAAATACCCCTTCTCCCGCCCTTGTAACGCACCGTAACGTTTTACAAGACCCTCCCCTCCCCCCAAATTGCGTTACGTAATACTTGAATGCTCCCTTACCAGGTAACACAATACCCCATGGTAAGACCGGTTGTCAGACTTTCTGGCTTCTGACTACCCGTAACGACTGTCAAAGATGTACAAATTACAGCCGGGACCAACAGCTTAACTTGCTTTCCGAGGCACGGAGGAGTCTCTCTATGACATAGATGATCACCCATCCACGGACCAACTGAGCCAGGCGCAGCTTAACCTTTAATCGAGCTCCTCCCAGTTTTAGACTAGATTATGTTATTTTAGCGCATCGAAAATGGCAGAAATTATAACCCCACTGATAAAGTTACATAGAATCATTAACAAAAACTCATCCTTCCTCGCGAGCAAAAATAATAATACCTATCAGAAATCAGCTGTTACCGGTCCACCATGTTAGATATATGTTTTTTTTTATTGAATCAAACGGCAAAGGAATGCAAGGTTATGCCTGTCACGGAATATATTTTAATATACCTAGTTTAATGATGTCTGGTAGAATGTGTGTATGTGTGTAGTATTTCATTTAAATAAAAAAAAGGATTACGTAAAAAATGGATCTTTTGAGTAGTTTTATTTATTTTTTGGGGCTTTTTACAATTCAAACTTATTACTACAACTAATTTGAACCTAAAAAATATATTCACTCCAATGGGATCCCTTTTTCACAACGGAAAGATTAGTTTGTACGGCAAATGATTTCTTGATTTCCTTGCGACCTTTTCTTGAATTTTGACTCGCGAATAATCCAGGATTACTTTATAACACCGAATTACATGTATCGGAAACGCCTTTAGAATTATTTCTTTTTTATCGGAAATCATCAAATAGCTCCTCCCGCCATGTGCGGAGTGGGAGGGAGTGTCAGACTCTTACTGACTAAAACCCATCCATGTTCCTTCCTCAGCCCTTTGCATTCCGGGGGCGCGGTAACTCTTTCGAACATCTCGGAGTAGAAGTAATACTTAGTATAATAATTGCGCTCAATTTAATTGTTAAACTTAATTGCTAATGTAAGTAAGGCTGGGTTGAAATCTAGGTCTGTCAGTGTAAAGTCTAGACTTTGTTTAAAGGTCACTTGCTAGTCTAGGTCATCCGACCGATGTGGGCAGGACACCTACAAAGTAAATTTATTTTTAAATGGTTTGTATACTTAAACGATGATAAAGAAAAATCTATACAGACAGATTTGTGTATTTTTAAGGTTCTGTAGTCGACAAGGAACCCTAAACTATTATGTATATGTATGCCAAGAGCGTGTCGGACCACGCACAGTAAAGTTCCGTAGTAGGTCTTAGTTAGTCGACTATAACTCTGTAACCGGTTAAGCCTACTTAGCCGTGATAGTTTTCCTTGTAAGTTCATTACATGTGCTGTGTCTGTGATTTTTTTCATATTTCTAGGGACAGCCATTCAAAAGTTATTGGGGGGATGCTCGTATCGAACAAAAGTTTGCCCTTAAAAGCTAGATATTTCGCAAATGGCTCACTTTACCGAAAAATGATCTTCACAGACCTGCAATATTTTTGAAAGATCTATCCAATAATACCCCACACAATGGGATACGTGAGAAAAAAAATATTCATCCCCACTTAACGTGTTTGGGAGCTACCCAAAAAAAATATTTTTCATAATTTTACTTTACCACTTTGTCGGCGTGATCAATATATGTAATATATATATATCCATGCCAAATTTCAGTTTCCTAGTACCAAGAACTTCTGAGCTAAGCCGCGGACAGACAGATAGGCGGACATGGCGAAACTACAAGGGTTACTTGTGGACAGTCCCATATAATAACATAAAAAATTATCCTTATCCTTACTTCCTTACTAATATTATAAATGCGAAAGTAACTCTGTCTGTCTGTCTGTCTGTTACGCTTTCACGCCAAAACAACTGGACCGATATAAATGAAATTTGGTACAGAGATAGAATAGACCCTGAGGAACAACATAGGCTACTTTTTACCCGGGTGCGCTAAGTAGTTCCCTCGGGATGCGGGTGAAACCGCGGGAAACAGCTAGTAATTTTAATAAACAAGTACTTTTTAAGAGGAGTTGAGTCTTGGAATTATTAGTTACTAGACTATCTGTGTACCAAATTTAATTTAAATCGGTTCAGTAGTTTTGGCGTAAAAGCGCGACAGACCGACAAACAGACAGAGTTATTGACATTGACAGAGATTGGTGTCATCTAACAATATCTAGCGTTGATTAAACGGTATAATTATTAGATATATTATGTTATGCTCTGTCGATTGTTGATTAAAAATATCATCAATCCGACGATTGACATTACAAAAATGACAGATGAATGTCAAACAAAATATAAAGTTGATAATAATTGATAAATCTATTGATGTATATATAAATAACACTAAATTGACATTCAAAAGTTAGGATTTTTTTACAAAAAGGATGCAGAATATTAATGTGCATCGAAATAAATGGAAACTTGTTTAGGAAACAATAATTAGATAATAAATATCTGAGATTACTTTGATGAATATACGCAAAGATCATCTGCCTAGCCTTTTCCCAACTATGTTGGGGTCGGCTTCCAGTCTAAATCGGATGCAGCTGAGTACCAGTGTTTTACATGGAGCGACTGCAAATCTGACCTTCACAACCCAGTTACCGGGTAACATGAAACCCCATTGTAAGACTGGTTGTCACACATTCTGGCTACTGACTACCCGTAACAACTGTCAAAGATCTACAGATGACAGCCGGGACCAACTGCTTAACCTGCTTTCCGAGACACAGAGGAGTTGCGCTATGACATTATAGATCGGTTACACATCCACGGACCGACCGCGCCAAGCGCAGCTTAACCTTTGATCGGTCGACCCGTGCGGCTGTTACTTAGCCACGAGCTCCTCCATTATACATTTAAACGCAATAACCGATCTTGGATGACAGATCTTGGATGACAGTTATTTTGTTTTACAGTTTTACATATAAGTATAGTCCGACATGGCTATTTATGAACGTGGCTGAAAAGTGAACTAACGTTAGCCACCATCAAATGTCATTTTGGTGATACCGGCCAAGGGAAAATTCTTACCCAACTATTAGTAAAAATATAGCGCTATTCAATAACACTAGATTTTGTCCTTGAAATAGTTTAGAAAGGGCAATGATGATCTGCGATGCCTCTGGTGTTGTAGATAATGGATATCTACAACACCGATCGCGATTGTCATGATTGACTTAAAAAAATGGAAATTTCCATTAATTGGTATCATTTTCACCTAAAATGACATTTCAAGATGGTGGCTAGCGTTAGTTCACTTGTGAGCCACGTTCATAAATAGCCATGTCGGACTATAACCGCATATTTTTTGGTGCAACCGGCTGTTAAGCTTCTTTCAGAATACGCTATTATATATAGCATATAGTATATAGCTCATAGCACAGCAATATCGCGCACCATACATTGTTATGGACACGTTCACACTGTAGGTACTGTACTATATATTATTAGCTACTAGCTGTCACCCGCGTCCCAAGGGAACTACTTAACGCACCCGAATAAAATGTACCCTATAACCCTCTCCAGGGTCCCCTCTATCTCCGTACCAAATTTTATCCAAATCGGTTGAGCCGTTCTTGAGTTATAAATAGTGTAACTAACACGACTTTGTATGGTGCGCGATATTGTTGTGCTATGAGCTAGATACTATATGCTATATATTATAGCGTAGTCTGAAACCAGCTTTAGTCTTACTTGTATCTATTCTTAAATTCCTACAGGTATGGCGGAATCTTCTAAATCGCGCAAAAGAGCGTTAGTATCGTTTTGATATTCAAAAAGTATCGTGGGCCGGATGTGTGAGAATACCAGTCTCAGACTCAACTAGTAGGGTTCCTTTAGAACTATCGTAAAACCATAGCGTTTGTTTGTCTGTCACAAATCATCAATTCTATTTCTCAATTGTATTTTTTTCAAAAACGGATATAAGGTCAAATACCTGTGCTTGAAGGGGCTTGAGGGAATGCTAGAACGTTAAGGGTGAAGTAAGGAACATGGATGGGTTTTAGTCAGTAAGAGTCTGACACTCCCTCCCGCACAGAGGATAGAGACATTTGATGATATCCAATCCTACAATTCAATCCACGGAGTTTTCTTCCTAGCCGGTTCTTCTCCATAACTCCTTGGAACCGTGCAATTAGTGCTTGACGTTTCATAAGAGCCTGCAAAGCCCTATTTGAAAAAAAATTGTTTGAGTTAGTAGTTCTGATTGCGGTTGAGACCGCAGGGTACAGCTATTATGATGGGACCCTCCCCAAAGGCCATAGCCTGCCGGGGCTGCGGGACGTTCGAAAGAAATACCGCGCCCCCGGAATACAAAGGGCTGAGGAAGGAACGTGGATGGGTTTTAGTCAGTAAGAGTCTGTCACTACATTCCGCCCCACCCACGGCGGGGCAATCATTTGATGATTAAACATCCGAAAAAAAAGGGTACGGCTATTATTTATTTGTATAACGTACGGAACCTTTGAGTTCAGCTAGCGATCGCTCTTACCATATTTTTTGGTATATTAAGAGACTCGGGTATTTTAATGGTCCAACAATATGCATAAAATAAAACTACAACATTTTTAAGCCAAAAATTTAATGCGCCGTACTTATATCAGAACTCCACCACCCAGTTACCGGGTAACACGGTACCCCTTGGTAAGACTGGTTGTCAGACTTTCTGGCTTCTGATTACCCGTAACGACTGTCAAGCATCTACAAATGACAGCCAGAACCAACAGCTTTACGTGCTTTCCGAAGCACGGAGGAGTCTCGCTATGATATAGATGGTCACCCATCCACGGACCGCACCAAGCGTAGCTTACCATTGATCGATCGACCCGTGCGGCTGTTACTTAGCCACGAGCTCATCCGCTCCTTTGTACCTAGTAGATGAATATAATCCGTTAAGTTTTATTCTAGCAAGTTTATAGTGTGACGTCACGCGGGAGTTTTTATCGCGCTGAGAGACACCGTTGCGATCAAACGAGGTAGGTTTAAGAGCTAGAGGACTTATTTCTTACATTATCTGGACTTTAGAAATGTTTAGCTCTAGTTTTTGCCGTGACTTCGTTTGCGTGAAATTAGGTCCTGGATGCTTCCATCATATTTCCCTAACACCTTCAATCTGATTTTTTTAAATAAAATATTTAGGTACAGGTTTTTTTTTAACCTGCGCGCAAATTTTTTTTGGTGGATGTTTTGTATTTTTTTTTCACTTGTGCCCTATTATGAAATAAATAAAACATGGGCATAATCTATTCGTAATAGGGTAATAGCATCGCACTGCGTAGGCATGCGAGAGCGAGCTCACGAGTACAATACGACTCAGCTGATATCTACACACAAGCCGACCGGTGAGTTTTAAACAAATTAAGTTCTTAAATGAATATGTTTCTTAACGACAACTTTTTTTAGTACTAAGACCTAACCAACTGAAAAATACGTGTTTGTAAAATAGTGTTTATGTTTATTTTGACAAAATTAGCGCACTGGTTAAAAAAACCCTGTATAACAAAACGGAGGAGGAGATGGGAAAACAGAGAGATGCAGAGTCAACATTGGGGAGCGGAGAGGTGCGGTTGGCAACACTGGCAAGTGGGTTTCGGGGAGAGGAGAGTAGGGATAGGGTTTATATAAGTAGTATGAATTGATTTTGTGCCTCTTTTTACATACGAAAATTTGTGTAAAAATCAAAATAAAGTGTGGTTTTATTTTTTCTTCGTTTAATTCGTGCTCATTTAAAGTCTACCCGTCATAAAGATTTAAGGAATGGGCAAAAACTGCTGTATTGGATTTGGATGAAAATTGCTACATACATAGTTTATAACCTGGATTAACATATAGGATACTTTTTAACAAGGTACGCGAAGTACTTTCTTCAGAATGCGGGTGAAACCGCGGGAATGAGTTATCTATATATATAAAATGCTTTGTCCTGAATGGCTGACGGATCACACGCAGACTAAACCGCTGATCGTAGAGACCTGAAACTTGGAGGGTGTGTTCTTTGTGTGACGTAGGCATCCGATAAGAAAGGATTTCCCGAAATTCTATTCCTTAGGGAGTGAAAAGGGGGGCCAAAGTTTGTATGAAACTGACATTTTTAATTTGAATTCGTATAGCTCACACAAGCGAAGCCTCGGAAAGTTAGTCTACTAAACAATTGAACGTTAGCCTTAGATATCTATGTATCTATTTGTAATGAATAAACTAAAAAACTACTGTGCCGATTTCAAAAAATATTTCACCATTGGAAAGCTACATTCACCCTGAGTAACTTAGGCTACCTGTGCGAAGCCGGGACGGGCAGCTAGTAAATAATACATTTATATTTCTAAGACGTTAGCCTAGCTCTTAGTCTATAACATCCGGGTCATCTCATACATAATACATGCTAGGTATGTCAGCTGTTAGATCGCCAAACCTCGGTAGTGAGAGGAGCGCCTTGAATACTGATACACAGACATATTCACGACCATTGTCTCGTTATAGGATCTGTAGAAATACAGGTGACTTAATTTTAACGTCACCTAGATTCTCTGCTAGCTGATTCCCGCGGTTTCACTCGCGTACTGACGGAAATACTTGACACATCGGGATAAGAAGTACCCTATGTCCTTCTCCAGGGTTTAAGCTATACCCATACCAAGTTTCATCTAAATCGGTTGAGCGGATTAACCGTGAAAGCGTGATAGACAAACAGAGTTATTTTCGCTTACTTGAAATATCGATTCGGAGTTATTTTCCTTGATCCTTACTAATATTATAAATGCAAAAGTAACTCTGTGTGTCTGTTACGCTTTCACGCCTAAACTACTGAACCGATATAAATGAAATTTGGTACAGAGATAGAATAGACCCTGAGAAACAACATAGGCTACTTTTTACACGGGTGCGCTAAGTAGTTCCCTAGGGATGCGGGTGAAACCGCGGGAAACAGCTAGTGATGTTATAAATGCGAAAGTATCTCTGTTTGTTACGCTATCACGGTACAATGCCTGTACAGAATTAGATGAAATTTGGTATAGGTACAGTGTGATAGCTGGGGAAGGACATAGGAGAATTTTTATCTGGGTGCGTCAATTAATTCTCCTAGGATGCGCGTGAATTAAACAGCTAGCACTTAGAACTTAGTGTGTTCATTTGATCAGATATTTAAATATACTTACAACTAAAATAAGTACGACATCAAAGACAGAACCTCATAGTGGCTAGTTGACCTTTCTTTAGGGATGACATATCATCAAATACCCCCTCCCGCCGAGGGCAGGGCGGGTGGGAGTGTCGGACTCTTACTGACTAAAACCCATCCGTGTTCGGTCGTTTCCTTCACCCTTTGTTTGCTAGGGCCGCTGTAATTCTTTCGAATATTGTGCTATGGCTGGTTCGCCGTCCGGAAAAGACCAGGCCCGTGTCAACGGCGCGTTTGTGTTCCATGTCAGCCTCAAAGAGATGTCAGAAGCAGTGACGCAGCCCTCCCCCAGAACCACAGCTTGCGGATGTTCGAAAGCGTGACCGCGCCCCCGGAATAAAAAGGGCTGAGGAAGGAACTGACTAACGGTGAAGGAAAACATCGTGAGGAAACCTGGACTTAAAAAGAGCTTTGTAGCCAACTCGGGGTGTAGGGCTGCGATTTTTAAAAAACGTAGTGTTTATTTACTCTGTGATTTTTAAGGAAAAGGGACGATCCGAAAACCAAATTTTTATTCAATCAGTAAAAACGTCAAAATCCAATATTTTTCTTCTTTTTCAAAACTATTCTAAAATTAAACAGTTCTGTCGCCTACACTCTGAAATCACCAATCCGCCTTGAGCAAGCGTGGTGATTAATGCTCATGCCTTCTCTGTATGAGAAGAGGCCTGTGCCCAGTAACAGAACAGTATATAGGCTGATGATGATGAGGAAGGAACATGGATGGGTTTTAGTCAGTTAAGAGTCTGATACTAACGGTGGGAGGATTCACTTGTTGATTTCCCATCCGAAAAAAAAACCCTGGTTGGCCTTGAGCTCACTGTACCGTCAGGTAATGACCCTTTAAAAGCTAAAACTAATAATACTGCATTCTGAGAGCTATGGGTATATGTGTAGGTACATATGACGTCATTTTACCTGAACACGTTCTAAGAACTAACGATTTAGACCTGAGTTACGGAGGTATGAAGCGTTTGAATGAGTTTTTAAGATATCTATCTACAATGTATTTTACCAGACTGCCAAAAGGGAATGGTTTTAAGCGTATGTATGTAGGATTGAGACCGAAATAAAAGTAACACTGTTTGATTACAATAACTGGTTTATTTATTTCACTTCTTAATACAACTTCAAAATCTTATACACGTCTTTCTCATCATCTAGCTCGCCATTTCTCCCCTCTCCCTCTCACATACTTCCCCTCTCACCCTTCATTCGTTCAAAAATAAAATAATAAAACTTGGATACACGGTTTTTAATCCTACAACTCGGCCATTCTGCCCTCAGTCTGCCCTCAGACTGACTCTAGTTAGAGAGAATTACAATAAGGTAATTAGTCATACCCAAAATTAATTACAGTACCATTTACTAAACACTACAGGAAAACTCAATAACAATAGTGTGTGACAACTAAGTAAACTTAACAGTCTCTTCATCTTACAACATAGCAAAACAAATGACTAAAAGATTACAAGTATTATTATCATTATGACTTAACACAAATTATTTCCAGAATGAAATGGTAAGTCCAACCTAACAACAACAACAAAGTTCAAAGTGATAGTCATCATCTTCAAATAGTAAGGTATAATAACAAGTTATTATCAGAATATTATGTAAGACTAAAGGTAAGTATATTATTCAATTAAAGCCATCTTTTCATATAATCTACCCCAGTAGTTGTTCTCCTAGGACCCTCCTTACTATAATCTATTTTCTCTACTTCGTACCTATCCTTTCCTAATTCCTTCCTTACCCTATACGGACCAAAGAACTTTTCTTTTAATTTTAGATTATTCCCAAACTGTGTTCGCTGAATGGCTACTAAGTCCCCTTCTTTATAAATCTGACCTTCCTTCCTTCTTTTATTAAATGTTTTTCTATTTTCTTCCTGTATTTTTAATATCTGAGTCTTTGCTTCCTTCCTCAGTTCTTCTCTTTTCCCAGTAAATATAAGTCTATTTTCTTCTTCCAATAATTCTATTATTTTTATATCATTTTTATGTTTCAGGTTAACTCCAGTCATCAGTTTGAAAGGTGAAGTGTTGATAGAACGCTGATAAGAACCATTGATAACCTGCTGCAGCCTGCTAACATGCTTGTACCAGTGTGTGGGTTCTTCAACACATAGCTTGGCCAGAACTGAAATGATGATTTGATTCATACGCTCCACTTGACCATTGCCTCGCGGGATGCCTGTAGTCACCTTTATGTGTCTCTGACTCAATACCTTCTTCATCACAATATTCCTGAAATTCCCTTCCAGTAAATGCGGTGCCTCTATCAGTTATTATGCGACGGGGATTACCAAAATCCTTTTGGTGCAGCTTAAGTTTGTCAACAGTCTCTTTTGAGGTCACCGTCTTCACTGGATATATCCAAACAAACTTGGTGTATGCATCAATCACCGTAAGTATGTAGTTGTACATTTTTTTAGTAGCATCCAATGGTCCCAGATGATCGCAATGTAATACATCCAAGGGAACCTCTCCTTTGTCAATCGGATTCAGCAGCCCTTCTTTTTTTCCTGACTTCCGGCTGGCCAATATACAAGGTATGCACGTTGAAATCACCTTTTCAATTTTGTTATCTAATTTACAAATAAAGTAATCTTTTTCAACTATGTCTTTAACTTTCTTTTTCCCGAAGTGCCCTATACCATGAGCCATTTTGATTATCTCAATGTCCATAGCATCGGGTATCACTAGCTTCTTCTCAACTCCTTTGTATATGATATCATTTTCCAAAATGTAGTCTTCATACTCCTTTTCCTTGAGAATTTCTTTTAAAATCTTTAGTGTTTCGTCTCCTTCTTGAGCTTTCTTTATCCGGCAGTGTAGTTCCGTGTTGATGATACAAATGTTTCTGCTTAATGAGTCTACATGCTGCATTCTTTCACCTTTTCTATGTTCAATGCTATAGTTAAAGTCTTGTAAGTACATTACCCACCGAGCTACCTTTGCACAGACCTCTTTCTTTGTTAAAGTCTTCTGGAAGGCTTCACAGTCAGTGACTATTTTGAAGGGTATTCCTATAAGGTATTTTCTGAATTTTTTCACACCTTCAACAACAGCCAGCGCTTCTAGTTCATAGCTACTACACTTTTGCTGAACATCACTAGTTTTCCTGCTCATATAGTGTACAGGATGCAGGCTACCATCAGCGGGATCTTTCTGCATCAAAACTGCTGCATAGCCAAGCTTTGAAGCATCTGTGTGGAGTTCAGTCTCTAACTGAATGTCAAATATTTTTAAAACAGGATCACAACACAATAATTCTTTTAGTTTCTCAAAGGCACATCTCTGATCTTCTTTGAAATAAAATTCTTTACTCTTCAATAAATCACTTAATGGTCTGGCTATTCTGGCATAATTAGGGATAAATTTTCTAAAATATGATGTTAATCCAATAAAACTTTGTACTTCTTTAAGGTTTCTTGGCACTGGGAACTTCAAAACTGCTTCTGTTTTATCTTTCGAAGGTTTCACTGTCCCGTTTGAGACCACATGACCCAAGTATTCCACTGATCTTTGTAGCAACTGTGATTTCTTCCAACTAATATCGAGCCCATACTCTGATGCCACTTTCAATACTTCTTCCAGCCTTTGGAATGCCTGAGATTCATCTTCAGCTAGGATAATCAAATCGTCGATGAATATTAACAGTACACCTCTTCTGATGAAATCTGCGAATATTATGTTGATAAATCTGGTGAAGTATTTAGGACATATAGAAAGTCCAAAAGGAGCCCGCAGGAACTCAAACTGGCCTTCTGGGCTACTGGTCACAAAAGCTGTATACTTAATTGAGTCTTCCTCAATTGGTAAATGAAAAAATCCATTTTTCAGGTCCAACGTACTGAACACCAAAGCTTTACATAACTTATCGATGTGATCATCAATTACAGGTAGTGGGTATTCGTCTTTGACCATCTTTTGATTAATTTTCCTGTAATCAACACAGACACGTATACTTCCATCCTTCTTCTTCACCAGAACAAGGGGGCTGGCATATTCAGAAAAGCTCGGTCGTATTATGCCTTGAGATAACCACTCTTCAATTTTCTGCTTCACCTCTTCTTCTTCTTTAAGCGCAAACCTGCGAGGACGCTGAACTACAGGAATATCATCCTTTAATATGATTTTTAATTTTATGGGAGCTTCTTTAGTTTTTAATGGCACATAACTATCAATAATTCTTTGGACTCGAGGAGGAATCTCATTAGTATCAATACTTGAAAGTAAACACTGTAGAAAGGAACTATCATAACTATGCGGCTTTATTTGAACAATACCCTTATCAATCAACATTACTGTATTTGCTAAAAACGTTTGTCCTAAAATTATGGGGTATGGAATAGTACCAGATGGAACCACATAAAAACATACACTGTAGCAGTGACTATCAATGGTCAATTTATAAACACACTTACCGATGGAAAACACCCGGCCCGATCCTAACCCAGTCAGACCTATCTTATCAGGAATACAATCTACATTCGATAACTTCAAAAACAATTCGTTTGAAATCAAATTAACGTCACTGCCCGTATCAACCAAACATCTAACAATAAAGTCTCCTACTTTAACACTTTTAACAGATTTATTTATCACCGCGTTGTTATTGTTTACGTTTAGAACGTTATTGAGGTTATTTTGACACTGACACTGACAACTATGACCGACCGATTTGACGTTTGACAACTCACGCTCACTCAGTCGATCTATCTCGTCACTAAATTCATTCACCATCGCTGCTCCCGCGCCCGCGCCATCTTCACGAGGTTGGTGCACGAACATTGACACCCGTCGCGACCTGAAGTTAGCACCGTTTCCTCCTCCAGTACTACCAACGTTGCGAGTGTTGCGATTTCCCGATCCACTTGCTTCATTCGGTGCGGTGGCAGCCTTGCTGCATTCCGTCGCCATATGTCCGAAGTTGTTACACTTGAAACATTTGATGCCTTTATTGCACGCACTTGCTATGTGACCTCTCTCGCCACAGTTGAAACAGCGATGAAAAGCCCGCTCGTTCGATCGATTTACGTTGCTATCACTTGTTGTGGCCGGTTTTCGGGACTCCCGCGGCCTACTGGCACTCACACTGCTTTGATTTCCTCGCTGTTTCATCTTCTGCTTCATGGTTTCATAGTGGGTCAATTTTTCTTTCAGGGCAGCATATGTAGTGATTCCATAAAGACTCATCTTATTTTGCTCATAATCCGTGATTCCATCGACTATGTATTGAATAGCGACATAGTCGGGGAATTTCGCCCTCTTACCCAGCTCTTTCATGGTTAACATGTATTGGTAATAGCTTTCGCCGCTCCGTTTCTTACGTGCAGACATTATTTCATGCATTTGCTTGCAGTTGACTGCGTCTGGGAACTCTTTTTGAAGGGCAGTTTTCAACTCTTCATATGTTCGGAACGGCTTTTCAGTTCGTAACCATAGCTCAGCCGTGCCCGACATCGACCTCCGCGCAATAATTAATTTCTGTTGGGCTGTCCATCCGAAAATTTCGGCATTATCTTCGATATCCTGTGCCCACTTCGAGGATGAATAGGTCATATCCTCGCCACTAAACTTTAATATCGGCTCCGCCATGTTGTGATTCAATAGTTGCAGTTGCATTGTGGAATCTTCTTTGTCCATCCTGATGTAACTGTGCGTCTTCGTGAATCACGTATAAACTTCTTGACTTCGTAATAACGGTATTTTTTTTTCAGCACGATCTGAATACTGACAATATACCGGCAGGTCTCCAACCACGCGGCGACCGGTGAGCGTCTTCCAGCCAAAGTAGCGTCTTCGATCAAAACAGTTACTTATTCGGTCTATCCCGGACGAGATTGTAGGATTGAGACCGAAATAAAAGTAACACTGTTTGATTACAATAACTGGTTTATTTATTTCACTTCTTAATACAACTTCAAAATCTTATACACGTCTTTCTCATCATCTAGCTCGCCATTTCTCCCCTCTCCCTCTCACATACTTCCCCTCTCACCCTTCATTCGTTCAAAAATAAAATAATAAAACTTGGATACACGGTTTTTAATCCTACATGTATGTATAAGTGTATCCAATTCCTCGGCATTACAGCCTTAACTCTTTGACGGATTTTAAGATGAGAAGTGTTTTTATCACAGACTAGCTGTTCCCGCGGTTTCACCCGCATCCCGAGGGAACTACTCCGCGCACCCGGGTAAAAAGTATCCTATATGTTAATCCAGGTTATAAACTATGTCTGTACCAAATTTCATCCAAATCCGGTCAGTAGTTTTAGCGTGAAAGAGTAACAAATATCTATGCATATAAACTTTAGCATTTAAAATGTTCGTAAGGTTGGAGATAGGTTGAACAAGAATGGGCACAGGCAAAGGGTTATAAGTATAAGGCCAAAGAGTGGGCGATAGGATTTTCCATTCGGGAACTTGACATAATTTCGACAGCATAACAGACAGATTTTTGTTCCGAAGGTCCGTTAAAGCTGGAAATCCTTACTAATATTATAAATGCGAAAGTAACTCTGTCTGTCTGTCTGTCTGTTACGCTTTCACGCCAAAACTACTGGACCGATATAAATGAAATTTGGCACAGAGATAGAATAGACCCTGAGGAACAACATAGGCTACTTTTTACCCGGGTGCGCTAAGTAGTTCCCTCGGGATGCGGGTGAAACCGCGGGAAACAGCTAGTTCTTAATAAAGCTTTAACAATATCTTAGTTAATTAAAGCAGATCTTTGTGTGAGATGAGAATTTTTCCCAGCAGTGGGATAAAAATAACCCCAATATGTTCATATTCATATATTTATTTGCATTCTACAATGTTACAAAAGGATGTTACAGAGGCTTAAAGCTAAGTGCGATCTTGGACCCTGTTAGGGTACAGAAAATAAATCAATATATGATGATGATGAAACGTGGTAAACCAGCCTGAATAAACAAAAAGAACAAATGATGAAACGTGGTAAACTTTTTTGAATAAATAAAAAATAACTCTGCTGAGTTATATTATTTGCCGCATCAATTCTTAGTATGTCCCAGTGTCCGACCACGCGCTCTTGGGTCATTCGTATTTTTGGGACAAATATGCGACTTTGATCCGCCATATTGATATCTGACCGTAGCTTTGTCACACACGAAGACTTAAAAGAAATACGTTAAAATGAAACTGAGAAGCGATTAAATGAGATGTTAACAGGTTTGAAGGTCGGGGCTAGTAATAATAGAATTGATTATAGTTTAATTATCATTTTGAGCTTAAATCAATGTAAATATATTCTTTGAATACTGATTGATGCACGGTGTGATGTAACTGATTGACATTGGACGGAGCTTAAAATAGTAAAGTAAATTATTTTTATATGTGTGTGGTTAATAGTTTATATGCCAAGTAAGACGGAGATTACACGCTCATTCTGGCGTCAGTAAAGTCCATGATTGATGTCAGAATGACGGGAAACTGACTGTATACGCGCAGACTGATGGATTGATGGTCCAGAATGATGGTTATTTAAATATTTTAATAATTTTTGTCAGTCTGGTGAGACTGACGCTTGACAAGCTTTTTTAGGGTTCCGTAATCCGACAAGGAACCCTTATAGATTCGCCATGTCCTTCTGTCTGTCTGTCTGTCCGCGGCATAGCTCCGAGGTTCTTGTTACTAGAAAGCTGAAATTTGGTACCTGTGGATATGTATATTGATCACGCCGAGAAAGTGGTTAAATGACTTTTTTTAGGATAGCTCCCAAACACGTAAAGTGGGGATGCATATTTTTTTATCGCGTACACCTTCGTGTGGCGTAGGTATAGGTGTGTTAAGACCATTTTTCGCTTAAGTGAGCCATTGGCGAAATATTTAGCTATAAGTGCAAATTTTTGTTCGATACGAGCATCCTCCCTCTAACTTTTGAATGGCTGTCTCTAGAAATGTAAAAAATCACAGACTTAGTACATGTAATGAATTTACAATGAAAACTATCACGGTTAAGTAGGCTCCACCGGTTACAGAGTTATAGTCGACTAACTAAGACCTACTACGGAACCCTACTGCGTGTGGCCCGACACGCACTTGGCCGGTTTTTCTGATTAAAATCCATACCTAACGCAAATTATGCGTGCTAACGCATAGAAGTTTTGGGTTGGACTGATCGTCAGTCTGACTTACCGTCTAATACCACCTGTCAATCCATCATTCAGCCATCAGTATATACGTGATCAAGATCACAGACTTTACTGACGCCAGAATGAGCGTGTAATCTCCGTCTTACGGTATAAATTATATTTTCAGATTCTTAACGCCATCTAGGGAAACACACGTATAAGCAATTAAATTAGCGCCATCTATTGCTGAGTAGCGGTACTGCTACATTACTACGATTAGAGCCGTGTAATATTTAGGACATCACAAATACTAGATGTCGCTAGCTAGACAAATGGACGGAGTACGCATGTCAAAAATTCATGTCATTCACACATCATTTTATTTAGTGATATCGTAAAAACGAGTTGAATTTGTGAAAATATAAAGACGTGGTGTCTTCGGGCATGAGTGCCACATATAAACGAACGATTGTGTTAAATCAAATAACCTGGACAATGTATTAGTGGACGATAATACGGGAGTTTAACATGGTGGTCAAATCCTGAAAGGAAAATCGACTCTTTTCGCAGTTTCCCTCTGAATTTCCGTGTGGTGTGTTCTGTTCGCTGAATACCTTGTTTTGTTTTACATTCCGAACATGATGTGACTGTATTACAACTGGTGTGTGAAGTGGATAACTTATTATCTATTTTTGACTACGTTTTCGATCTATATTTATCGGCAGTGATTCCATTTAATGAATTACTTTTATGAAGACGAGTAAATTGCGTAAGTTGAATAATTGTTTTTGATATTTCAGCGTGCGAATTGTAGCTTACCCGTTTGGGTTCAGCTACTGAGGAAAACAATCATTAATTAATACTAATAATCTACATAATATTAATGTTTACATGCACTGTATAGATACACAAAGACAATGACTGAATTTCAGCTATGTGTAGGTATAACAATGATTTTTTCATATGCAATCTACTTTTGTTCTATTTAATGCTAATAAAATGACTCTAGATAGGTTTTAGCTAAGCTTTATTAAAAATAAACACCAAAAAATACAAGATTGACATAATATGTTTACAAGTTAAAAAATAATTAAACACTTTTGGAATATGACTAAAATTCACAGTATTCGGAAGTAATTTTACATTTAAAACAGTTTGATACTAAAAAATAATATTAATTGTTGGTGAACGAAACAAAATTTTACAATTTTCAGATTCCAGTTGGCTATGCAATATCCAACTAGAATATGTGTTATCATAAAAAAAAAAAAAAAAACAGGAATTGCTTAAAATGGAATGCTTTCATCAATCAATCAGAGGTTTACACTCTGCTTATCCATCACAGTCACAAAACTTCACATATTGATTACCATCCGAGCTTCAGAGAGCTAGTAAAACACTTACTCCCACTCTAAACTAATATTCTAAATGCGAATGTCAGTTTGTTTGCTAGGCTTTCACTCAAAATGGCTGAGCTTTGATATGGAGATTGATGGCACCCTTGAGATGGTTACAGGCTACTTTTTGTACGGGTGCGTCCAGTAGATCCCTCGGGATGTGGGTGAAACTGTAGGCAACCTTTGTCAAATGCCAGTGGCCATTGTTACTGGTAGTCAGAAGCTTATATGCCTGACAACCGGCGTGGTTGCAGCCAAATATTTTGAGGGGGTCATCAACAAACCAAATTGCCTTAAGGTTTCAAGCAAGATCCAAATTAAATGGTCTATTACGATTAACAACCTACCAATGAGTAATTACAATTAAACTTTTCATAAATTGATTATTTTTAGGAGGGTTGTCAATTAGATTTGTACGATTTTGAGGGGGTCATGTCCCCTGTGACCTCCAGCCGCTGTTGACTAGGCATATGATCAGTCAGTAGTTTCAAAGACACTTTAATACTGGAATCTGGCCTTTCACAATAGGCACATTAAAGATATTTAAATACTTTTACGATGAAAATGTGGGTGTGATACTATTGTACATGCCAAAATTTTGGAAAAACAGATGTGACGGATGTTTTATGAGCTCACTCTGGCTACTAACATCCGAACGAAGAATCATCTGTCTGTTCGGACAAGCTTGTGTATGACTCCAGGTGTAGGATCTTGGATTCATCGCAACACCCTCAGAGAGCATTTTAAACATAACCAATTGAAAGTGAACTCACTTATAAGAGAAAACTAGAAACAGTCAATTTTTATACATTAATGTTTCAAAAATTATTTTGTGATCCAGTCGCAATATTACCTACTGTACATTGATGCTATATTAAATTTATTGATGGCACGTTACTATACCTTATCTTGCTAGGTTACCAAGTAATTATAATTAAGAAAAAAAATATCTTTACAGCTATTTAGACTGGTAAACATAATTTTGATGTCTTATGTTAACTCTTTAATAACATTTTGAAATGCAAAACTTACTCTGCCAGTCCGTTTATTAACTTTTGCCGTTAAACTGCTGTACTGATTTTGATGATATTTATTATGGCGATATATTGAAACCTGGAGAAGGATATCTATAGGATAGTTTTCATCCATTCATCCAAGTGCGTGAAGTAGATCCAAGTAAAATCATCAAATGACCCCTCACGCCGTGGGTGGGGCGGGTGGGAGTGTCAGACTCTTACTGACTAAACCCATCCATGTTCCTTCCTCAGCC
The DNA here is from genome assembly GCA_963891755.1 of Pyrrhia umbra. NCBI lineage: Eukaryota > Metazoa > Arthropoda > Insecta > Lepidoptera > Noctuidae > Pyrrhia > Pyrrhia umbra. The sequence continues at coordinate 6,500,745 of OY982944.1, forward strand.
CTTTGTATTCCGGGGAGCGGTAACTCTTTCGATCGACCCGCAGCCTCGAAATATGAAACTGGCAGATATTGATGTAAAAAACAGATGTCCCGCGGCAAGTAAAATATGTGGAAACGGATAAAAAAAATTACATAAATATTTAGCATTTCCTTCATTTTACATTGGCTGTATATTAAAATCAGATGATTATCATTCATTACATTGCAATGATGTTAATTAAATTGCTAATTGATATGGTACACTTATTGTATTTACATTATAGTTATCGATGACTTATATTAGTGCGAATGTAGTTATCATAACCTTGGCCCAGAACCGATTGATAAGTTATAGTTATGGGTTTTCCTGTAACTATTTAGAATATTATAATAAAATTATATGACAAATATTCGTCCTGAAATTTAGTTTTTTTTTTTTAACTTGGAGCACATTTCGATTCAGCCAGACTGACCCGTGTATCCCATTGCTCAGCGATGACATTTGCAAACACTAGACCAATGAGGAATCCAGATTGGCAACAGCTTTGATCTCACAATCATCATCAGCCTAGCCTTTTCCCAATGATGTTGGGGTCGGTTTCCCGTCTAAACTTGATGCAGTTGAGTACCAGTGTTTTACATGGAGCGACTGCCTATCTGACCTCCACAACCCAGTTACCGGGCAACACGATAACCTTAGGTAAGACTGGTTGTCAGACTTTCGGGCTTCTGACTACCCGTAACGACTGTCAAAGATCTACAAATGAAAACCGGGACCAATTGCTTAACGTGCTTTCCGAGGCACGGAGGAGTCTCGCTATGACATAGCTTTGATCTCACATTCTACGAGGTTAAGCTACCTTTGCTGCAGTCAATTAAGAGATGGATGGACTTTACACGCCATCCTTAATGTATAGTCAAATGAGAAAACCCCTGTTGTATGGTATAGTAAGCCATCCATGGACAGACCGCGGCCACTGTAGCTGTATGTCTCCAATCACGTAATTAAACACATTTTCTTTCTTTCTTTCTTCTTAACTTCGCGAGTCGATTGATGGTTGAGCTAACGCTTCGTAATCACCTAACCTGCTCACCGAAGCGCAATGGTCACCCATCCCATGATTGTCCGTAGCAAATTAAATTTTAAACCTGGATTTTTTCAAGTTAGAAAAACTTCTTTTTGTCTCACTTTGACGCCTTTTCTTTTTTCCCGCCATGGGTGGGGTGGAAGGGAGTGTCGGACTCTTACTGACTAAAACCCATCCATGTTCCTTCCTCAGCCCTTTGTATTCCGGGGGCGCGGTATAAACTCTTTCGAACATCCCGCAGCTCATTTTAACGCCTACGAAGTAATTCATAAACAACGTTTTATCAATTTGATCTTTAACCTTTAGTCCAGTCATAGTTCTACGAAAGGGGAGGGGTACCCACCCCCTCCCTGCCCTGTTGAATCAGATGCAGTGACTCAAACGACCCTGACATTATGTTTGGTAGGAGGACAATTTTGTGTTGTTATTTTGTGGGAATGATAATAATCTAGGGGGCTTATAGCTCGTGGCTTAGTAACAGCCACACGGGTTGATCGAGGTTTCAGTTGCGCTTATCGCAGTTCGTGGATGGGTGACCATCTATGTCATAGCGAGACTCCTCCGTGCCTCGGAAAGCACGTTAAGCTGTTGGTCACGGATGTCATTTGTACATCTTTAACAGTCGTTATGGGTAGTCAAAAGCTATAGTATCAGCGTTTGCTTATCTGATATCCACAACACAGTTACCACACAACACGATACCTCTTGGTAAGACTGGTTGTCAGACTATCTGGCTTCTGACTACCCGCAACGACTGCACAAATCACCACGCTTGCTCAAGGTGGATTGGCGATTTGAGACTGCAATCCAGGTTTCCTAACGATGTTGTCTAAAATACACTTAGAAAGTACATAGGAGTTTAGAAAAGAGTCGTGGTGGCCTAGTGGTTAAGGTACCTGCATCTCGTGTACGAGTGTGCGGGTTCGAAACCTACCTGGCTACCCTAGCTCGACGAGCCAGCCCGCGAGCTGAGCCAATAGTTTTGAAATTCCCGATTATAATAATCATGTATAGTCAGATCCAGCCTGTCCCTTGCTGTCCTCCCCCAGCGACGCCCTAAGCCGAGGCCCGTACCCCACTGGGGGTGCCCTCAGCGTGTAGTCGCTTAGTTTTGTAAGTTAAGCCCTGGCTGGAGGCCCTAAATTCATTTAAAGCACTTCACAGGCAAGCCCGGTTAAGCAGTCGACGACCTTCTAGGATGACCTGCGAGATGCCATACACAAAAAAAAAGAAACCTGGCTATTAACAATATGTACCTAAGTACTATTGTTTCACTTGTCTCAAATCATCTCGTAAGTTTGTTTCATTGGTTATGCTTACAAACATTGGTTGGTTTACATCGGTTTGATATTAGATCCGGGTGTGATGACGTCATCCCTAAAATGGGAATGGTACGATCAGGTACATAGGGCCAAATTCACCGATAGATGGTTACGTAATCGGCTCGTTAAACAAAAACGTTTTTTAACCAGGAAGCTGCTGAAATTTTCGTGTTACCCACTTCTAGTTCAACCCTGGTTTGGTAATCGACCGTTTTAGGAATAAAAATCTCTAATAATACGTTACCCATCGAAAGTTGGAAGTTTGAATTTATGGTAAACAGCTGTTTTAAGTAATAAGGCCTTCAGTTTATGGTTTACACCATATTGATTGTGGAACGTGAATTATAGGAGTTTTTTTATCTTTATTTTTATACAAACTTTGATTGGAAAATCTTCTTTTATAATAGTTTTCTGCGGTTTCCTGCATGTTCTGAGGAAAATACTTCACATATCCGGGTTTTTTACCCGGGTATGTGAAGTTTTCGTAGCCTATAGCTGTCACCAGGATCCCATCTTTCTTCATACCAAATTTTAACTACATCGGCTCAGCCGTTTTATCGCAAACTGACGTTCGCATACACTATTTTTATAAACGCGAATGTATTTCAGTCTCTCTGTCTGTTACGGGAAAACGGCTAGACCTATTCAGATAAAATTTGGTATGGAGATAGACTGCACCCCGGGGAAGTACAGAGGGTAGCTTTTATCTAGGTACGTTTAGTAGTACCCCCAGAATGCGAGTGAACCTGCGGGAAACCGCATCACTACATAGTATAAATCAAAGTCGCTTTCTCTGTCCCTGTATCCCTATGTATGCTTGAATTTTAAAACTACGCAACGGATTTTGATGCGGTTTTTTTTAATAGATAGAGTGATTAATGAGGAAGGTTTTAGTATATAATTTGTTAAGTTTTTGTATCCATTAGCTAAAATATCGAGGGGCTCGTGGCTATATAAGTAACAGCCGCACGGTTCGGCCGATCAAAGGTTAAGCTACGCTTGGCGCGGTCGGTCCGTGGATGGGTGACCATCTTTGTCATAGCGAGACTCCTCCGTGCCTCTGATAGCACGTTAAGCTGTTGGTCCCGGTTATCATTTGTACATCTTTGACAGTCGTTACGGGTAGTCAGAAGCCAGAAAGTCTGACAACCAGTCTTACCAAGGGGTACCGTGTTACCCGGTAACTGGGTTGTGGAGGTCAGATAAGTCGCTCCATGTAAAACACTGGTACTCAGCTGCATCCGGTTTAGACTGGAAGCCGACCCCAACATAGTTGGGAAAAGGCTAGGCAGATGAAGTGTAGTAGTCTTCCTAGGATGCGGGTGAAACCGCGGGAAACTTCTATAGAGAATAAATCGTTTACGCCAAAAGTTTTTAATTATAAACACATGAACTATTGTTTATGAAATATATTTTTTATTACTGAAATATTTTCATCTTCATATAATAAAGGTTATGTGGACAAGTCAAGGTCATATTTGGACGTGACGTCATCATAATTCTTACAGTATACGAAAGTAAGTATGTTCGTCTGTTACGCATTGTTTTTAAACCGATTTCAAAAAAGGAGGAGGTTCTCAATCCCACTTTACCGCCAATTACAATACAAAAAGACTATTGTAAACATTTCCTTTTGAAACGAGTGTCTATGGAGTTTCTTGCCGGTTCTTCTCCATAAGACCCACTCCTTGGAACCGTGCAACTAGCTTGACGTTTCATAAGTGCCTGCAAAGACCTAGTTGAAATAAAAAAAAAGTTTTGTAGCTGGAATGTTGATCTGTTATGTTGTTGTTCTATAATAAAAAAAACAGATATTATAGTTTAATATCGTATGCAAGCGAAAGTCTCGCAACTCACTGGCATCTGTTGATAGATCGCTTTTATGCGATATTTCCGGCGTTTATGGCGTAGTGTTGTGCTTTGTTTTGTCGATAGTTTTGGAATATCGATACAAATGATAAAAAGTATTTTAAATAAATATGTATATAAAAATATTATAATTGTAAACCCAGTGAATTATGAAAAAGAGGACGGACCTATTAAAACATAGGGTGAATTAAAAAATCTCATTAAAAGTCTTAATTCCAAAAATTATATCATTGTATTTACCGTGTCCATTCATAGTTATGTTCTTCAAGCATGACAGACAGAGAGATAATTGTATGTGTTGCTATGCAGTTTGTTGCACCACTTCTACGTTCTATTAAAAATACATCTATAGAGTAATTCTTACTGACTTTAAAATGTGCGATTTTCATCCTAATTTAATCAATTTTGTAATTGGATTTCTAATTTTACACACATGCGTACACACGTTTGTTGTATAACATACACTTAGATGAAATACAAAAAGCTGGCTCATTTTTTGCAAACCCAAACAAAAGCGCGAATTTTTCTTCAAAATTCGATACAGATTCCATCGACACTTTCCCCTCACTATCACATAGCTCGACATTGACCGCTGGTGATGCTCCCATTCCTGCTAGTGATGTAACTGTAACGATATTCAGTTGCTAATGGACTACAATGCTCATGTTTTTCACGCGTGTTTGAAGTTGTTTACGTTAAGAATTTAGATACAGATCTAGCCCTCTAGATGTATTAAGAATTAGTTTTTTTTACTTCATTAAAACTGTAATTATCGAGTACTAGCTTTCCGCCCGCGGCTTCGCACGCGTGGTCATTTTTTTACACCTTGGGTTACATTATTCAAGTTTTAGTAGGGATCCCTAAATTCAAATTAAAGATGAACCGCTCGACTGATTTTGTGCAAACTTCACATAAACCATCTACTAAATAGTCCGAACAAAGCCTAAACATTTGGTTTCGATAGGTGAGCCCGTTATAAAATTACAACGAAGAGTGGCAAATGATTTTTATATATATGGATGTAGTTTTTGTGTGAAATAATAATAAGCATACATACATGAATACATCCTTACAAACATTCGCGTTAATAATATTAGTAGGATATTAACCCGTCCAAATTCCCACCTCGACAATGTTGCTTAACGTCGAAAATTGGTGGTTCGTGCACGCGTAACGAACTAAAGGCACGTGTCTCAAAGTCATGCTTTAAAAATTGTTATAACGCGCGGTCAAGTGACAGTTATCTGGCAACAAGCCCGGTTATGACTAATTTCTATCTAAATGTTTCCTCGTCTTTATTTATTAGTAATACCTTAGGAAGATGTTTCTTTAGAGGAGCTCGTGGCTAAGTAACAGCCGCACGATTCGACCGATCAAAGGTTATGCTGCGCTTGGCGCGGTCGATCCGTTGATGAGTGACCATCTATGTCATAGCGAGACTCCTCAGTGCCTCGGAAAGCACGTTAAGCTGTTGGTCTCGATTGTCATTTGTAGATCTTTAACTACAGGTAGTCAGAAGTCAGAAAGTCTGAAAACCAGTCTTACCATGGGGTATCGTGTTACCCGGTAACTGGGTTGTGGTGGCAGTCGCTCCATGCAAAACCACTGGTACTCAGCTGCATCCGGTTAAGACTGGAAGCTGACCCCAACATAGTTGGGAAAAGGCTAGGCAGATGATGATGACCTTAGGAAGACGTTTGGTGGTTAACAGTAACCGACTTATTCTTGTTATCGTGTGGGCTACAAGGCTTATCATCACAGGATGCCATCTTTTAATGAAGTTGGGCGATCAATAGGTGAAATCTTTCGCGTTCTTTCGCAGTGTCTTTAAGCTCGCGGTAGCCGGGGCCTGGCCATTCCTGTACATCATCCATCCACGTCCACGTCCTCCTCTGTCTGCCTTGAGCTGTTTGTCCTTAATTTTTCTCATACAGAGAAGGCATGAGCATTGATCACCACGCTTGCTCAAAGCGGATTGGCGATTTCAGACTTTTTAGTCCAGGTTTCCTCACGATCTTTTCCTTCACTGTAAGTCAGTGGTATGCATCGAAAAATCTATTAGTCCATCCTAACAGAACCATGTAGACCAGCCCAATCGTCGAGCTAATTACCCATCGTAAACCGTCTTGTAATACATGTAGCGCAGGCGCAAGTGACGTCAGCTTACATTTGGTGCGCTATTAATAGTCTGCGTTCAGCGGCCCGGCTCGCTTGCCAACTGTGTATGCGTGTTTACAAATACCAAGCTTTGGTGGATAGGAAGATGGATAACTAGATGTTTTCTTCTGGATAAGCAAGGGATAGGATTCTTATCCACCTGCCTTTATAACATATAGCTTTCCGCCCGCGGGGACTGTTTTTTACACCTTGGGTTACATTATTCAAGTTTTAGTAGGGATCCCTAATTATTTCTGGAACGAAATGTACCCTATGACACTTCGTAAAGATGCAGCTTTCTAAAGGTGATAGAATTTTTTATAATAGGTCCAGTAGTTTTTGAGTTAAAACCCTACAAACAAACAAATCTTTCCTCTTTATAATATTAATATAGACTAGCTTGCCCGCGTCTTCGTCCGCGTGGTAGTTCCTGAGATTTTCGCGTTCAAGTAAACAAACTCTTCAGCTTTATATATTAGTGTAGATTATTTGTTGTCTCCCGCAGCATGTCTTTTCCTTCCAGACATCTCTGTCAGCCATCTTTAATTATTCAACCCCTTCTAGGCTTTAATGTATGTCATCTTGTACTCTATCCATCGGTCGATTTTTGACATTCCTCTAGTCCTAAAGCCCTTCCCTAACATATGTCCTTCACTCCTCATCACATATCCAGTGCATGAAAAACAATAGGACCCAGTGCGTAAAAGGGGTAGTACTTATGGTCTTGTAAAGGTCTATTCTGTCTATACTGTTCTGAAATCTGCCTCAGTTTATGATTTCATAATATTATTGTTACATTGCGTATCTGTTTTTTGCATCGAAACTATTTAAATAGATAGTAAGAAAGAAACATTTATTGTCACAACAAGACAGTATATCATCATTCATCATTATCAGCATAGATATTGTCCCACTGCTGGGCACAGGGCTCTTCTCATACAGAGAAGGCATGCGCATGACAAGAACACGAAGTTTTCCTTTACTGTTAGTCAGTGACGTCTAAAATATACCTACTTAGAAAGTACATATGACTTCAGAAAAGTCACATTGGTACTTGCCAGATTTCGAACCCGCACAATCGTACACGAGAGGCAGGTGCCTTAGTCACTAGGCCATCACCAATTTCACACAGTAAATATACATCGGGATATCAATACTAAAAAGATAGAGTAATAGGTCACGCGCCCCTTAAACAGATGTCAGCATAGTTGACGGGGGACTAAGACCAGTGCCTTTCGGAGCATTGGCATTGTTCATGAGTTACCGCGCCCCTGGAACGCAAAAGGCGAAGGAAGGAAAAAGGATGGGTTTCAGTCAGTAAGAGTCTGACACTTCCTCCACAGCGAGGGCAGTCATTTGATGATATCCCATCCCTAAAAAAACTCGCGTCGATGGCGCGATCGTGTTCTACGCGCGCCTCAAAGAGCTGTCAGCATAGATGACCTCCCACTGGGCCATAGCCTGCCAGGGCTGCGGGACGTTCGAAAGAGATACCGCGCCAGCAGAATACAAAGGACTGAGGAAGAAACATGGATGGGTTATAGTCAGTAAGAGTCTCACAGTTTGACACTCTCTTCCGCCCCACCCACGGCGGGAGAGGTCATTTGATGATGTCCCATCCCTAAAAAAATCTATCGATAGGTGACCGTTTTCTTAACATATCGACATCTACTCCGTGTCTGATAGCACGTATAGCCGTCGATATTTCCTCTAATATCTTCCAGGTCATTTCCGATGGGGTCCTATCGGACTGTAAGAATGAAATGGACCCCAACCCCTCATTTTTAATAGACCCCACTCTCGTTAGTAACATATTTTATTTTGTTTCTCTCCTATAATGTTTTCGATAGTCTATTAATAGGACCCGTATTGATTTTAACCTGAAATCGAGGCGGGATGTTGGAAAAATTATGTAATATTGTCATGAAATAAAATATATTTTCATAGGAAAATTTTGTGTGAATATTATACACTTCTCATCAAAAAAATCGAAACACTTTCGTTTTTATTGTTTTTGTCCTAATTTTTTACAAAAGAGAATTAATTCCATGAAAAAAAAAACATTATTGTGTAGCTGGCAGTTTGGTCATTACAGTAAGAAGAAAAAAATCAAAATTAGAAATTAGAATTTCATTTGTTTATCCTAAAATGAAATTAATCACTGTTTTGAGACAAATGTTTATTTAGGGTTGGAGTACGTTTCTCGTTTAAAAACTAAAAATTTGCGCTTGTCTTTAAGCTTTTTGTTTCTTATTTCATTTACTGTGACTTTGGGACGTCTGAAAAAACTTTTTTTTCTAAAACATATGGATACTTCGCCCGCAGAAGCCGCCCAAGTGGTGGCATTGCTGGATTCTGGACTTAGTCAGCGTGTTGTGGCTGCAAGATTGCATCTAAGCTTATCATCTGTTCATAGAGTCTACAAACGCTATCGGGAGACTGGTTCGTTCACGCGCCGTTCAGGATCTGGCAGGAATCGGGTCACTTCTGAGCGAGATGATCGATGTATTGTAACAACTTCTTTACGAAATCGACGCCTTAACGCTTTTCAACTGCAGCAGCAGCTTCGCGTTGTACGAAGAGTAGCTGTAAGTGACTCTACAATAAGAAGAAGGTTGAAGGAACGCGGATTGGCACCGCATAAGCCAGCGAATGGGCCGAAATTAACTGCAGACCATCGAAGAGCGCGCCTTAACTTTGCACGCGAGCACCTAACTTGGTCATACCTTCAGTGGAGCAAAGTACTGTTTTCTGATGAGTGTAAAATTATGCTGTATGGTAACGACGGAAGGAACAAGGTCTACAGAAGAGATGGAGAACGCTTTGCACAATGCTGCATTGAAGAAAAGGTCAGCTATGGTGGCGGTTCGTGGACGGTTTGGGGAGGAATCAGCGCCGACGGTAAGACAGAACTTGCCTTTGTGTCTGGGCCACGGCTGCCTGCACTAAACTCTCATCGGTACATCGAACAGTGTCTTGAACCTCATGTGATGCCCTATGCACATTTTATTGGCAACGACTTCATATTCATGCACGACAATGCTAGAGCTCACACCGCGGGCGTCGTACGAGATTATCTTACCGAAGTCGGTATCTCCATTATGGTATGGCCAGCAAGAAGCCCGGACATGAATCCCATTGAACATCTATGGGATGAATTAAAGAGACGAATTCGAGCAAGAGATCCAGCCCCAGAAACACTTAGCCAGCTGCAAAATGCAATCCAAGAGGAATGGGATAATATACCACAACATGTGATCGTGACTCTCATCCGATCGATGAAGAACCGTATGGAAGCAGTAATAAGAGCTCGCGGAGGGAATACAAGTTATTAAATAAACGTTTCTTAATTTTTTTTTTCATTTACGCGTGTTGTTTTACCCATTTCCTTCATATTCCATACAGGGTAAAAATTACTCATTATACAAAATACGAAATCTATGAAGACTTAATTTGAATTTAGAACAATAACATTAGGATTTAAAAACCTCATACTACTCACTATTAAATGACATTTTACATTTATTCCTAAATATACACATTTTTCTGATAATCCTTATCAAATCATAAACTGCGAGGTGTTTCGATTTTTTTGATGAGAAGTGTATATTCACCTAGTGGTTAAGGCATCTGCCTCTCGTGTACGAGTTTGAAACCTGGCAAGTACCAATGTGACTTTTCTAAAGTCATATGTACTTTCTAAGTATATCTCGGACACCACTGACTAACGGTGAAAGAAAACATCGTGAGGAAACCTGGACTTAAAAGTCTGAAATCGCCAATCCGCCTTGAGCAAGCGTGGTGATCAATGTTCATGCCTTCTCTGTGTGAGAAGAGGCCTGATGATGATTATATATTATACAGAATAGAATTTCGTATCTATGCTGTTGACGATTGAGGAGTTATTTCGTCTGGAGACAATACTAGAAAATCAGCGGGCCCTAGCAAGAGTGACCTAATGTAATCTTAAAGTAAATGTTAGCCATTTTTTTATTAAAAATACATAAATTAACCTATAGCAAAAATTTTTAATTCTGCCACATAAATTAACAAAATGTCGTAAGGATGGCGCATTTATCTCAGTTTCATGCTCTAAACATTACCATTCAGCATTTAATGCAATTTTTAGGTTTTCAAATTAGAATAAAATAGGTTATGATTTTGTTAACATTTTTCTTGAAATCAATTGGAACAGACATATATAGCACAGTTAATAAACGGTACTATATTTTTGAAACCAAAATTAATGTTAAACAAAACAGACAGACAGACAACAACAACTAATCTTTTATACAAGAAACGCAAAATTACACAAACATTGTAAAATAATAATTATATTTTGAACAGAAGAGACTTCAAAAATTCCGGCAATGTTTACAGAAATAATGTAAATACGTTAGGCGTTATAATGTTTGTAATAATAATACATCAAAAAGCGAATTGGCGATCCAGACGAAGCTTCATTCATTAAATGACGTATCAAGACATTTGGCGGGCACGTTAGTATGCGTGGGAATCTCTAGAAAGCAAGCTGATGCCCGCGATTTTGCCCGATTCCTGTGGGAACTACCAGTTGTACCTGGATAAAAACTATCTCATATCCTTCCTCAGGGTTTAAGATATCTCCATACCAAATTTCAACAACTGCAACGCAACATCAGCCTATATATTGTCCCACTGCTGGGCACAGGCCTCTTCTCACACAGAGAAAGCATGAGCATTGATCACCACGCTTGCTCAAGGCGGATTGGTGATTTCAGACTTTTTGAGTCCAGGTTCCTCACGATATTTTCATTCACCGTTAGTCAGTGACGTCTAAGATATACTTAGAAAGTACGTATGACTTTTGAAAAGTCACATTGGTACTTGCCAGGTTTCGAACCCGCACACTCTTACACGAAAAGCAAGTGCCTTAACCACTAGGCCGCCACGACGACACGTTTGGCAGATAAGGACAAAATACTTTGACAATTAAAACAGGTTTGTTGAGCGAATGGCTTTGTTATGAATAAGACAGTTAGACTAGTCTCCAATTTCTCCTAAAATCACACACTGCACGGATGATAGCCATGTTTCAAATGTGTGCGTGTTTGTGACGTAGTCTTCTCATAAATACATACATATGTGTATATGTGTGCTGTAGCCGCGTCTGACGTGTAATGTGTTGACCTTGTGAGTGTGTGGGTGTCTGGATGTAATACACTGGCATTTCCTGTCGGCGCGTTTCAAATTGTTGTGATTGGAGAAAAATGTATTGGTGCGTTCAAGTTTATTTTCTTTCTCTACTAATCTGTTTGTATGTAGGGGGTTATCGGGTATGGTTTAGCTGGGTTCGGGAGGATAGGCTGTCGCTCCATGGTACTTAACTGCATCCGGTTAGACTGGAAGCCGACCCCAATATAGTTGGGAAAAGGCTAGGCAGATGATGATATCGTCAGTATTGGTTCTTGCGGAATTATACCTGTTTGATATAGGTTGGAAAAGAGGGGTGTTGTAAGTTTGACGTCGATGTTTATCTGTGTGTGTATCTGTCTGTGACATCGTAGCTCTCAAACCGATGGACCGATTTCGATGCGGATTTTTCATTTGAAAGCCAGTTATCTTGCGGTGGTTGTTAGCTATGTTTGTTTAATATCGGTCCAGCAGTGTAAGAGTGCTCTTTTCCAAAATGATGTTAAGGCATGTTTTCGTTGAGGGTTCTTTTAATTTTAAATTTTTGCGGGACTTCAATACAGCTGGTAAAATTTGAGCGTGGTAAACTCACATCTCTGCTTGCTTATTTTTGGACAATAATGCGTTAGGTTTCAAGTTTCATCCAGATTTGAAAGAAGAAGTCCTTGCAAAGCAACGGTCTACAAATAACCGTTTCGGTTATCTTCCAAAACGACTAAACCAGTTGGTCCATCTGTCTGTTTGGATTTGTAAAGCACCCTCCATGCTATACATGTGTAAGGGGGTAGATTGAATAGGTTTATGTCTGGTTTTCGAAATGGTATCGAAATTTTTTTGTTGTTTTTAATTGACTGAACTCTGTTGTTGAAAAATTGGATTAAACGCTTGGCCGTTACAAAAAAAGAGATTCATTGGCGTTTTGATGGGATTGTAGTTTGTTGACATTGAAGTACTTTGTCATATCTTTTTTGTTGTAAATCCATTCGGCTATCAGTATTTGATATCTGCAATATTTCTACGCAACGCGCGTACCACCACACCGCACCATCTCAGAGCCGGCGCTGTGCTGTGTGACGTGCGTGTACTGACACCGGCACCCACACCCTTCGCACTGACACAGCGCCGCATAGCCGCAGACATACGTGTGCTGGTAGTACGTACGGACGAGCTGCTGAGCGACGAGCTCTCAGAGCCGGCGCTGTGCTGTGTGACGTGCGTGTACTGACACCGGCACCCACACCCTTCACACTGACACAGCGCCGCATAGCCGCAGACATACGTGTGCTGGTAGTACGTACGGACGAGCTGCTGAGCGACGAGCTCTCAGAGCCGGCGCTGTGCTGTGTGACGTGCGTGTACTGACACCGGCACCCACAACCTTCACACTGACACAGCGCCGCATAGCCGCAGACATACGTGTGCTGGTAGTACGTACGGACGAGCTGCTGAGCGACGAGCTCTCAGAGCCGGCGCTGTGCTGTGTGACGTGCGTGTACTGACACCGGCACCCACACCCTTCACACTGACACAGCGCCGCATAGCCGCAGACATACGTATGGTGACAGTAGTTTTATTCGTGGTAGCCTGTATCTCAACCATGAGAATTTAGGCCTGGAATCTGGCAAGAACTAAGATGACTTTAGAAGTCATATATAGATCGTCACTAACTAACGGTGAAGAGAAACATGGTGAGGAAACCTGGACTTAAAAAGTTGAAATCGCCATCCCGCCTTGAGCAAGCGTGGTAATCAATGCTCGTGCCTTCTATATCAGTATACCTACGTGAACTCAATAAACATGTGTTACCCTTATCGATATTATTTCACCCCCTGCCCTTGGGGCTAAAAATAAAAGTGGTCGCGTCACACCTTACCCCCAGTGCCCTTTAACTCTCCTAGTGTTTGGTGGTAATGTACTAAAAAATAAGGTTTTTTTAATTCTTAACTTGTTATCCCAGTGTTGGCACAAAGCCTAGGTTTTTGTTTTTTGATGGAATTTTTGGACAGATAACTTGAATGGGAAGATTTTGAACGAGTTTAAACGCTCGCCAGACGCGTTCAATCAAATCATACGTTTATTTGCCGCTAATGCATTAGTTTTACAAGATCTTAAAGACTAAAGGTTACGTTCGTTCGGTTAAATTCAGACGTGGCATAATTAATCTAAGGTATAATAAATCCCCACTAATAGTAAAAATACGAAAGTATCTCTATCTGTCTATCGCGTTTTCACGATCAAATTGCTGAACCGATTTGGATGATATTGGGTATTGGGGTAGAGTGAAACTTGGGTAATATTACATAGGGTAGTTATCCCTCAGGATGCACGTCAACCCGCAGGTAAAAGCTAGTTAGGTCATAAAAAAGACGTTTGGACAATATCTTTGCTCCATAATAATTATTATCTGTGTTCAGACTGTCTCGTTGGTCTAGCGGTCGCATAGTGCGACTGCTGTAAACGGGGTTTCAGGTTCAATTCCCGAGTCGGGACGAAATAGCTTTTTGGATTTTAGAATATGTCACAAAGCAGCCCGTAGTCAGGAAGTTGGTGGTGTTACCCCCTGCTGGGAAGGCAAGTTAAGCCGTCGTCCCCGACTGCTATCTTGATAGCTGGCAGTTGTTGTTGGTGAAAACCTGCAGCCCACTCGATAAGAAGAAGAGGATCTGTGTTTGAAATTAAAGATTCACTAGATAAATGTCTATTTCCAAGCTAATTAAGCGAATTTTATATCTACACAACTATATAAAAATCTATTTACTACCCCCCTACAAATATTTGCATCATAAAATCGCTGCGTCACTAGAATTCCGCTAATTTGTAGCCAATAAACTGGCCCTCTCGGTGTTCGGGAAACTTCGGGCACGTTCGGGATAGCCGAACGATCCGTTACCATCCGGTTATCAGGTTATTGGGGCATCGCACACGCGCGTCACCTCCTTACAGCCCTTTGTCCTTTCGATGCAGTTTCTATGCAAGGTTATACGTAATAAAAAAAACTTCAGAATAAATTTAATAACCATAGGCATTGAAATTGACAATTGATATAAATGACGCTTAAATATTTATTTTTTTTGCTTTTGAAAATGCAAGACTTAGATATATCCTACGTGTCCAAATTTTAATTTCAGAGACTGATCATCATCATCACCCGTCTGCCCTCGGCGCAGCATGTCTTCTTCTTCCATACTCCTCTATCTGCCGTCATCTCACTAGTAACATCCTTCCTAGCCATATCATCTTTTACACAATCCATCCATCGTTTTTTTATACTTCCTCTACTCCTATAGCCCTCCACATTCATGCTCAAAACTTGTTCCTCATTCCTCCGCATAACATGCCCATACCATGACAAACGGTTTCCACTTATCTTTTGGATTATCGGTGCTACTTTCAGAGTTCCTCTTATATACTCATTTCTTGGTTTATCCATTCGCGTAACACCACGCATAAACTTAACATATTTAAGCAAAGAGACTCAAAGACAAAATAAATTTTCTGAAAATTTTGAAGAGGCTATTCCTTGATCTTACCAAAGACTGAATTATAAAATCCAAAGTATATGTGACTGTTTCACGCAAAAGCTACTTACCGGTTTTGTGTCAAAATTGGGGACACAGATAGACCATTTTCTAGATTAAAAGATAGGCTACCTTTTATCCAAAAAATATCCATATTTTAAATGGGACACGAGCGAAACTGCAGCTAAACACAAGTGTAGCCATATACCGTTCTAACCTACTTATACTTATCCACAATCTACAAAATCTACAGTTTTATTACATTACCATTTACGAATGCCCTAAAAACCTTTTTTCTCGAAACCTCCACGATTTTCTTTGTAACTCGTGACTAATACTGCCTGAAAAGTGTGTAATTTGTGCCTAAAACTACGGTAACAGCTGGCCCCATTACCGGTTGGAAGTCAAGGGCGATTGAGTCAGTTCTTCAAGGCTTTCGGGGCGAGTATGTAGGCTGTGGCAGTTTGAAGTTCAAGAATGGCATATGGAATATATTATGTCTAGGGTTTTTTCAAACCGTTGTCTTTTGCAGAGTAACAAAAATCTCTAAAAAATATTAATGTTTGCGTTGTTTGACTGACAGCCGGATGCACCAAACATTTTATCATCTATACTTTTATATATGACGAATATCACAATACATGATATCAATAATTAGCATACTTTTAGTCTTTTCATGATATCAATACTTAGATTAACAATTAAGAAAATAATATTTCGACAAAAACATGAAATAATAGCAAAATTATTCAATTTTATCCTCCATTTTGACTTTCGAAAGATATCGGATGGCAATTCTCCCGTTTCACGTATACGTCACCGCATACATATGTTTTTGGTACAGCCGGCTGTCAGTCTTGCAGAAAATTTGGTTTTGAAATGGATTATCAAAATAACAGACCTGTTAATTATGTACTTTCTAAAGTGTATCTAAGACACTGACTAAGGGTGAAGGAAAACATCGTAAGGAAACCTGGACTAAAAAGTCTGAAATTGCCAATCCGCTTTGAGCAAGCGTGGTGATCAATGCTCATGCCTTCTCTGTGTGAGAAGAGGCATTTACCTTTAACAGTAGCATAATGAATGGGCCAATGACAATGGTATACTTAATTAACATCACAAATCTTTAAATTCAGAATTCAGGCAGTTACCAAATCTAACTGCAGGATGTTCGAAAGAGTTACCGCGCCCCCAGCATAAAGGGCTGAGGAAGGAACATGCATGGGTTTTACTCAGTAAATCTGACACTCCCTCTCACCCCACCCACGGCGGGAAAGAGGGCCATTTGATGATTTCCCATCCGAAAAAATGGCAGCTACCTAATTCATCAGTCCAGAAATGGAACCCAAACCCTCACTGCCCACTGGACCAAGCGCCACTATGAGAGAGTCCTGAATATTATGATAGATAGCTCGCCTACATAGCCTAGATGTACTGGATCCCCGTAACTAGGTCACCTGAGCTCCCCCTCTGACCCCTCGCATCGACTGGGCTTTCGTGGAATATAGACTATACCCTATATTATCCTGCTAATATTGTAAATGCTAAAGTTTGTAATGATGTATGTATGGGTGTGTGTTTGTTACTCTTGCACGCAAAAACTACTGAATGGATTTGGATGAAATTTTGTAAGCATATAGTTTATAGCCTGGATTATTATATAGGGTACTTTTTACCCGGGTGCGCGAAGTCCGCGAAGTGCGCGGGTCCTTCAGGATGCGAGTGAAACCGCAGGAAACAGCTGGTTCAATATGGATAGCCTAAACCGCTGATCGTAGAGACCTGAAACTTGAAGGGTGTGTTCTTTGTATGACGTGGGCATCCGATAAGAAAGGATTTTACGAAATTCTACCCCCAAGGGGGTGAAAAAGGGGCAAAGTTTGATTGAAACTAGGCTGTCATTTTTTATTTGAATTCGTATAGCCCACGCGGGCGAAGCCGCCGGTGGTAAGCTAGTCATACATATAATAAATCTGTAGAGGAGTTGTGTTTGTGTGCGCTAATCTCAAAAACGGCTCAACAGATTTGGTTGAAATTTTTTTTAACGCACATAATTTACAACCTGCAATAACACATAAGATACTTTTTATACCGGTATTTGGACCCAATTTGAGGTCCACGCAAACGAAAGTCATATTACATGTTATTGTTTTGTGTAGTGTAGATAATTCGACTATTCAATAAGTCTTATTTTTACCAGACTGCAAGGGTTGTTTTTCGTGCCTATCTTTGTTTGTAATATTCTTTATTCCCTCATATCTTCCAAACCACTCGATGGATTTCATTAATTTAGGTATCGTTAGATTCATCTCATTAGTCCAAGTGACACAAAAAATATAGGGTGTTTTTCCGCAATATGGGTATCAAATTAAAGGATAACAAGGATTCCAAAGATAAAAAGTCGCTATGTTCTATGCTTTTCAGTATCCCTCAACATAATCCTTACTAATATTATAAATGCGAAAGTAACTCTGTCTGTCTGTCTGTTACGCTTTCACGCCAAAACTACTAGACCGATATAAATGAAATTTGGTACAGAGATAGAATAGACCCTGAGGAACAACATAGGCTACTTTTTACCCGGGTGCGCTAAGTAGTTCCCTCGGGATGCGGGTGAAACCGCGGGAAACAGCTAGTATAATTATACTTGGTTTTTTTTCTGTGCCAGTTTTTATTTAATTTTCATTTTCACGCACTTTTTTATTAGTTTTATTTTCCCTTTTTTTGCAGCCGAGTTTTTGCTTGCATGCTTTCCATACGTATATCGTCAAAGTTTCACATTTAATAAAAAAATAATATTAATACTAGGCTATACCGTCACCTAAATACAGCCGGGTCCTGGAACCAGGTCACCTATCCCTGCCATTGCACCGAGCCCGGGGCGGGTTGCAAGCTGACCTACATGCGGAGGTCAGCGACCCCGCGCCCGGGGTAGCCCAATGAACTAGGGTACTGGGTCCGGGAATATTTTGTGAATAATCGTTAGTTTATTTGACATTGAAATTTCTTTGGAGTTTTTTTGAGAGCTTTTTCTTTTTATTTTGTGTAGTCGTTCGTTATTGAAAAACATAAACAGCAGGTTGCCCAAAACTTTTTGTCATTTATACTTGTAGGAATATCACAATATATGATATCAATAATTAGCATCATCATCTGCCTAGCCTTTTCCCAACTATGTTGGGGTCGGCTTCCAGTCTAAACCGGATGCAGCTGAGTACCAGTGTTTTACATGGAGCGACTGCCTATCTGACCTCCACAACCCAGTTACCGGGTAACACGGTACCCCTTGGTAAGACTGGTTGTCAGACTTTCTGGCTTCTGACTACCCGTAACGACTGTCAAAGATGTACAAATGAAAACCGGGACCAACAGCTTAACGTGCTTTCCGAGGCACGGAGGAGTCTCGCTATGACATAGATGGTCACCCATCCACGGACCAACCGCGCCAAGCGCAGCTTAACCTTTGATCGGTCGAACCGTGCGGCTGTTACTTAGCCACGAGCTCATAATAATAATTAGCATACTTCAAATATCAATATATAGATATAACAATTAGCTAAATATGTATCATAAATATTTATACGAAAAGCATAAAATAATAGCAAAATTATTCAATTTTATCTTCCATTTTAAATAACAAAAATTCTTTATTGTGCCAAAAAATACAAATTTAGATTTTTAATGCAGCCCTAAGACCTCACACTAGGATTCCCTGTGTCGTGGGGCCAAGTCTCCAGTCCAATATGAAGTATACAAAAGCGCATTTTGACAGATCTTGAATGACAGTTCTTCCGTTTCACGTATAAAGGAACCGCATATTTTTTGGAGCGATTGATCTTGGTCGTGGGAGACGCTAGGGGCGTTGGGAGCTGCGAACGGCGAGCTATGGGTGGCCCGCCGTAAGTACGCCCGCGGTAAGGACCAGGCCCATGTCCCAGGTGCGCCTCAAAGAGCAAATGTGATGGAGCCCTCTCGCAGGGCCATAGCCTGCCGGGGCTGCGGGACGTTCGACAGAGTTACCGCGCTCCCGGAACACAAATGGCTGAGGAAGGAACATGGGTGGGTTTTAATCAGTAAGAGTCTAACACAAAGTCCCGTCTTTTCGGATTCATCTGATGATTTTCAATCCCGGAAAAAAGGGGGTCTAATCTATCTGGTATCTGGCTGTTTGGTACGGACCCAATTCCACCCCGGCTCAACCGTTTGACCGTGATAGCGTAACAAACAAACAATCTCACTTTCGAATTTTTGTATTAGTTACATAAAAATAATGGCAGTGGTGAGTCATGGTGGCTTCGTCTGAAGGTCAAGGGCCGTATTATTATACACTAGACATTTCCTGCTGTTTTGCTCGCGTTGTAAAAGAATTCCTTCACGCACATGGGTAAAAGATATTCTATTCTCTTTTCTACGTTTTAATCTATTCCCATACAAATTTCTATTTTAATTGGTTTAGCCGTTATTCCGGGAAAGCGTTACAGAGACAGACAGACAGAATTACTTTCGCATTTAAAATACATATTAGTAAGATTAAATACTCAATTAATACTACTTAGTAATCTGCCTACCCTCTAATTGTATGGAACTTGGCAATGAGTCACCCAAATCTGCTACAGCTACGGGCTACGAGCCTGAAGTTGCTACGACTAATTGTTCTACGCCGTAGTCGGGCCGCCGTAGCGGCATGAATAGTACTTTATGTCTAGTCTAGTGTATCTTATTACAGGACTAGCTTCCCGCCAGCGGCTTCGCCCACGTGTACTATTAGAATTCAAATTAAAAATGCCCCCCTTTTTCACCCCCTTAGGGGTAGAATTTCGGAATATCCTTTCTTATTGGATGCCTACGTCATAGAAAGAACACACCCTCCAAGTTTCAGGTCTCTACGATCAGCGGTTTAGGCTGTGCGTTGATCCGTCAGTCATTCAGGACAAAGCATTTTATATGTATGTCTAGATAGGGGCTAAATAAATAAGTGTACCTAGTATGTGTAGTTGAGTGATAGTTCAAACACGTGATAGTATAAGCCGTGCTAGCAGTTGAGTCACCGACGCAGCGCGGTCGCAACTTCTGAACTTGCTAGCATTAGGTCACGGCTATTTCCTGATAGCAGGACTATTTCCATTGTTACACGTCACGATATCTATATCTATACTAATATTATAAAGAGGAAAGATTTGTTTGTTTGTAGGCTTTTAACTCTAAAACTACTGGACCGATTTTAAAAATTCTCACCTTGGGTTACATTATTCAAGTTTTAGTAGGGATCCCTAATTATTTCTGGAAATAATAGTAGCCTATGACACTTCGTAAACATGTAGCTTTCTAACGGTGAAAGAACTTTTCTGGTTGATTTTTTACACCTTGTATCCGAAAAACCCAAATAAGTATCTTACGGAACCCTATTTTTTTTTCCAAAATAAAATTTAATCTATGTTACTCGTGGATAATGTAGCTTTCGAATGGTGAAAGAATTTTTAAAATCGGTCCAGTAGTTTTTGAGCCTATTCATTACAAACAAACAAACGTACAAACAAAGTTTTCCTCTTTATAATATTAGTGTAGATATATGTTGTGAAAAAAGAATTTTATATATTAGAGATAGTGAGGATGGGTTTGCTCTTGACTTAAGCCTAGGTCACAGGTGAGTTTTCCTCACAATGTCGTGTCGTCTAACAATGTAAACAAACACGAGATTGTTTGATAGCGATGAGTGACTGCCGCATTTCGTTCTGTCTTACATAAGTCGCGATAGTGGTCGCTGACTTAGTTTACTGCTAACGCCACACTATGACGTCGTTATCATCATCATCATCAGCCTATATATTGTCCCACTGCTGGGCACAGGCCTCTTCTCGCACAGAGAAGGCATGAACATTGATCACCACGCTTGCTCAAGGCGGATTGGCGATTTCAGACTTGTAAGTCCAGGTTTCCTCACGATGTTTTCCTTCACCATTAGTCAGTGAAGTCTAAGATATACTTAGAAAGTACATATGATTTTAGAAAAGTAAATATCTTTGGACAAATATATCTTTGGACAATTCCACACAGCGCCATCTAGCCCCAAAGTAAGCAACTAATATGCTTGTGTTATGGGTGCTAGCTTAACGGATATACTACTTATATACTTTTTAAATACATACATATTATACATAGTAACACCCAGACCCGACACAGAAATTAAAATTCATCTTTTCAATTTCTGCCCGGCCGGGAATCGAACCCGGGACCTCCTGCGTGATATTCCGGCATGTTGACCACTGAACCACTCAGGTCGTCAAAGTCACATTGGTACTTGCCAGGTTTCGAACCCGCACACTCTTACACGAGAGGCAGGTGCCTTAACCACTAGGCCGCCACGACTACACGACACTATGAGGTCGTTATATTGCCGACTATTCATTGTTTTAATGATTACACTAATTAACATCACGCCTGGTTGCCTACTGAAGTTGATAGGGGGGTGTTGCCGGGGTTGCGGGATGTTCGAAAGAGTTCCCGCGCCCCCGTAACGCAAAGCGCCGAGGAAGGAACATGGATGGGTTTTAGTCAGTAAGAGTCTGATACTCCCTCCCGCCCCACCCACGGCGGGAGGGGTCATTTGATGATTTCCCATCCGAAAAAAGGGGTTATCTTATAGCGAGTTTTACGTTTCAATTCGCATGGCTAAAACACCTACATGAATATAAATACAATAAAATATCAGGTTACTTATACGTGAAACGGAAGAACTATCATTGAAGATCTGTCAAAATGGAGGATAAAATTGAATAATTTTGCTATTACTTAATGTTTTGATAAATGTTTACTTAATTATTATATGTACGTATTGATAACATAAAAAAGTGTTCTCATTAGTGATATCATGTTTTGTGATTTTCGTTTATGTATAAAGTATAAATGATAAAAAGTTTGATGCAAACGGCTGTAAATGATAAAAAGTTTAGTTAATATTTTTTATTAACCGACTTCAAATGGGGAAGTTTTACTTTCGTCGGATATCTTTTGATTTTTTTAGGGGATAAATGAGAATAATATATTAATATTCTAAAAGTGATATTCTTAAAGAAGGTTACGATTTTTCTCAAAAAATATTTTTTTTAGATTATAAGTACAAATATTGTATTGAGTTTTAGCCGCGCTTAATTCTATGTGCCTATAACCTAGACTGTATGTGCTTGTATCTATCCGTGCTTATATCTTCACTCCTTCTTTCTTTTAGTGTATGTAAACTGTATGTGCTTGTGTCGTGTGCAATAAACTATATTTCTATTGTGCACTTTGGACTTGCTTATTTCTTCGTCCTTATATACACTTCTCATCAAAAAAATCGAAACACTTTCGTTTTTATTGTTTTTGTCCTAATTTTTTACAAAAGAGAATTAATTCCATGAAAAAAAAAACATTATTGTGTAGCTGGCAGTTTGGTCATTACAGTAAGAAGAAAAAAATCAAAATTCGAAATTAGAATTTCATTTGTTTATCCTATAAATGAAATTAATCACTGTTTTGAGACAAATGTGTATTTAGGGTTGGAGTACGTTTCTCGTTTAAAAACTAAAAATTAGCGCTTGTCTTTAAACTTTTTGTTTCTTATTTCATTTACTGTGACTTTGGGACGTCTGAAAAAACTTTTTTTTCTAAAACATATGGATACTTCGCCCGCAGAAGCCGCCCAAGTGGTGGCATTGCTGGATTCTGGACTTAGTCAGCGTGTTGTGGCTGCAAGATTGCATCTAAGCTTATCATCTGTTCATAGAGTCTACAAACGCTATCGGGAGACTGGTTCGTTCACGCGCCGTTCAGGATCTGGCAGGAATCGGGTCACTTCTGAGCGAGATGATCGATTTATTGTAACAAATTCTTTACGAAATCGACGCCTTAACGCTTTTCAACTGCAGCAGCAGCTTCGCGTTGTACGAAGAGTAGCTGTAAGTGACTCTACAATAAGAAGAAGGTTGAAGGAACGCGGATTGGCACCGCATAAGCCAGCAAATGGGCCGAAATTAACTGCAGACCATCGAAGAGCGCGCCTTAACTTTGCACGCGAGCACCTAACTTGGTCATACCTTCAGTGGAGCAAAGTACTGTTTTCTGATGAGTGTAAAATTATGCTGTATGGTAACGACGGAAGGAACAAGGTCTACAGAAGAGATGGAGAACGCTTTGCACAATGCTGCATTGAAGAAAAGGTCAGCTATGGTGGCGGTTCGTGGACGGTTTGGGGAGGAATCAGCGCCGACGGTAAGACAGAACTTGCCTTTGTGTCTGGGCCACGGCTGCCTGCACTAAACTCTCATCGGTACATCGAACAGTGTCTTGAACCTCATGTGATGCCCTATGCACATTTTATTGGCAACGACTTCATATTCATGCACGACAATGCTAGAGCTCACACCGCGGGCGTCGTACGAGATTATCTTACCGAAGTCGGTATCTCCATTATGGTATGGCCAGCAAGAAGCCCGGACATGAATCCCATTGAACATCTATGGGATGAATTAAAGAGACGAATTCGAGCAAGAGATCCAGCCCCAGAAACACTTAGCCAGCTGCAAAATGCAATCCAAGAGGAATGGGATAATATACCACAACATGTGATCGTGACTCTCATCCGATCGATGAAGAACCGTATGGAAGCAGTAATAAGAGCTCGCGGAGGGAATACAAGTTATTAAATAAACGTTTCTTAATTTTTTTTTTCATTTACGCGTGTTGTTTTACCCATTTCCTTCATATTCCATACAGGGTAAAAATTACTCATTATACAAAATACGAAATCTATGAAGACTTAATTTGAATTTAGAACAATAACATTAGGATTTAAAAACCTCATACTACTCACTATTAAATGACATTTTACATTTATTCCTAAATATACACATTTTTCTGATAATCCTTATCAAATCATAAACTGCGAGGTGTTTCGATTTTTTTGATGAGAAGTGTATTACGCCGTACACCCAGCATACCTACACTACTAAACATATTTGACTGAAACTCAACACACAAGTAGACTATGATCTGTATTAACACATAAGATACATTTTATCACGAAAATATGCGAATTTCATACTGGATCTGGGCGAATTCGCACAAAAATTCTAGTGCCGTGAAATGTGAAGTATTTTCTAAGCTCTTTAATCCCTGAGTTACAATGTCGTTATGTGGCTTCTGTTTGACGCAATTATTAATTAGGGATAATCAAGAAAACTATTCTACGATATTTAGTTGCCTTTTGCCCAGCAGTGGGACAATGAATAGGCCGTTGATGACGATCTTGACTTGAGCATAATTATATTAGATGAGTAATTTGATTGGATTAATCTTAATTTGAATAGTGCTTTAGGCCCATGTTCACCGACAAGATAAGAGTCCGATCAACTGAAAACAGCTGTTTACTATACATTCAAACTTCTTTGAAAAGACTATTGTAAACATTTCCTTTTGAAAAGAGTGTCTATGGAGTTTCTTGCCGGTTCTTCTCCATAAGACCCAGTCCTTGGAACCGTGCAACTAGCTTGACGTTTCATAAGTGCCTGCAAAGACCTATTTGAAATAAAAACATTTGAGTTTTGAGTTCTTTCTTACGATGGACAACTTATCATTTGGATTTTTTATTTCTAAAGCGGTCGATTACCAATCCGGAGTTGGCCAAAGTGGATAACATGAAAATTTCCGCATCGTGGTTAAATCACGTTTTTATTTAACGGGCCGATTAGGTAACCATCTCTCGGTGAACTTGGCCCTTAGTCTTGAATCTGTCAGACCATAGAAACTTCTCATACAAGATTACTAATTATTTCTTTTTATTTGTTTCAGATACATGGCGTCCGTGGCACCGAAGAAACATCAAATAGAAACCCCAGTTCCCCCTCTCTTTTCCGCCATTTTGCGATAAATAATTTAAAAAAAAATGCGCTCCGTCAATAGCCGTCCACGTGCACGCCCAACAAAAGTCATAAAAAAACTAAAAATAAAAAAGAAATACGAGCTTACCAACATAAAAATATTGTGTTCTAAACTATAGTTACCAACGTAAGCGCGCGAATTTTTTCGTTCTGATTTTTCAAAAAAAGATTTTTGACTAATGAGGCTTTAACTCTGTAGTTTATGGATGTATTGTTAAAATAGTTGCCTTCTCTTAGTAGTAGACAGTGTTGGTCCAATCTCTAAATAAATAATAAGTAATAATTTTTCCCCCTTTATATATAAAAACCTGTGTTTTAGAGGTGTTATATTTAAACGTGTGATTGAAGGTTAGTATCACATTATAATCTATATCTTCTATCTATACATATAAAATGCTTTGTCCTGAATGACTGACGGATCAACGCACAGCCTGAACCGCTGATCGTAGAGACCTGAAACTTGGAGGGTGTGTTATTTGTATGACGTAGGCATCCGATAATAAAAGACTCCTCCGTGCCTCGGAAAGCACGTTAAGCTGTTGGTCCCGGCTGTCATTTGTAGATCTTTGACAGTCGTTACGGGTAGTCTGCAGCCAGGAACTGACAGAGGGGCTGGTTACCCGGTAACTGGGTAGTGGAGGCCAGATAGGCAGTCGCTCCATGTCAAACACTGGTACTCTGCTGCCTCCGGTTAGACTGGAATTCTAGACTGGAAGCTGACTCCAACATAGCTGGGAAAAAGCTAGACATATGATGACATCATACTGATCTTAAACCAATATTATTTTGTATGATAGTCAGTTGGTTTACAATTTTTTTAACCAGACTTTAGAAAGCTCTAACCAAGTTCTTTTATGAATAAATTCAAAGATTCTTTACTTCTATTTACAATAAGATTATAAAAACTTCCAAACTCTTTTTGCAGCTTATTCAACCGATTTTGAGTTCTATTCCCTCTTGATAAGGATGGTGTTGAAAGCAAAATAATGTTTACAAAAACAAATATATTCTGCATCTGTTTTTGTCACGTCACCTTAGTAATAGAGCTTTAAATCGTTTGAACAAACTGTAAATTGGGTGCATTTAAATGTTTAATCTTATTATAAACGTCTTCGTCCGCGTGGGATAATGGTGCTCCGCTCCTATTAGTCTTAGCGTGATGATATATAACCTATATAGCCTTCCTCGATAAATGGGCTATCTAACACTGAAATAATTTTCAACTCAAATAGGACCAGTAGTTCCTGAGATTGGCGCGTTCAAACAAACAAACTCTTCAGCTTTATATATTAGTATAGACTAGTATAGAGTATAGATGGAGTATTAATGCTATTAATTTAAAATTTCAGTGTCAACATAATAAGCGATGGAGACCACTGAAGTTGAGAAGACCGTGGGCGCCGAGGAAACCAGCCAACTGAACAGGAACAGGGTGAGTGGAACTGCTGGCTAGATC
This sequence comes from Pyrrhia umbra, assembly GCA_963891755.1. NCBI lineage: Eukaryota > Metazoa > Arthropoda > Insecta > Lepidoptera > Noctuidae > Pyrrhia > Pyrrhia umbra. Next base: position 6,527,219 of record OY982944.1, read on the forward strand.
ATGATCATCAGCTCAGAGGCCTCTATGGGAGAGGTCTTCATAAAAAATACTGACAAGTACCATTATAGCAGAAAATCCTTTCTGTCTGTCTGTTTGTGACGCTTTCACGAGAAAACGGCTGAACTGATTTAGATGAAATTTGGTTTGGAGATAGATTGAACGCTGGAGAAGGACATATGGTAGTTTTTTTTAGTTCCATTAGGATGAGGTTGAAAGCGAGGGAAACAGCAAAATATTTTAAATACGAATCTGACTGTTGTTTGTTAGGGTTTCATGGGTAATCGGCTGAAGCGATTTAGATGAAATTTGTTATGGAGATAGCTTGAAACCTCTAGAAAGACAGGATCGTTTTATCGAGGTGCGTTATGTATATCCTTTGGGGCGTGGGCGAAACAGCTAGTATATTATAAACCAGAAAGTAACTGTCTGTCTGTTACACTTTCATGGTGAAATGGCTGAACAAATTTTGATGAAATTTGGTATGGAGATAGCTTGAAACCTCGCGACAGACAGGTTAAATTTTTATCCAGCTACATGAAAAAGTTTCGTCAGAATGCGAACAAACCGACGAGAAGATAGGTTGTAATATAGTCTAGCAGCTAGGTATAGTAGAATAGCGTTTAATTACTAGCAAGACCTAACTCATTAGCTAGATGTTACGTATTGCAGTAACCTCGTCAGATAGCGAGACCATTAATAAACGGGACCTTGAGCTGTCTTGACCTTCGCCTTCGCAATGCGGGTGATTTTATGGAGAAAGTATTATATACCTGCCCCCCTCCCCCCCCGTATTACGTAAAAAGGTTCCGTAATAAGTTTTATAGTGTGTACCAACGATTTTACGGAAAATGTAAACAAAATCATAACCTATTTTGTTCTTATGAATTTCTATTCAATCCTTACTCCTTACTAATATTATAAATGCGAAAGTAAATCTCTCTGTCTGTCTGTCTGTTACGCTTTCACGCCAAAACTACTGGACCGATATAAATGAAATTTGGTACAGAGATAGAATAGACCCTGAGTAACAACATAGGCTACTTTACCCGTGTGCGCTAAGTAGTTCCCTCGGGATGCGGGTGAAACCGCGGGAAACAGCTAGTTTATTATATTAGCTACGTCTGTGAATTTTTTCACATTTCTACGGACAGCCATTCAAAAGTTTGAGGGGGGAACGCCCTAACTTACCAAAATTTTCACTTTAAAACTGAATAGCAGTATGTATAGCTACTATAGATCCCTAAATTAGAAAATTATTTCCACACGCCTGCCTTATTTTTGAAAAACCTATCAGCGACACGATGGGATACATGAGAAATAAATATTCATGGCTTTATGTGTATCGAAGGCACCTCAATAAAATACTTGGCATTTGTAGTACTTAAAACCACAATAATTGACATATTTTTCACTATTGGACATTTGAGAACACCAATCGATTGATAAACTTTTTATGATCCGTCAAAATGCCATTTTCCCAAATGTTGTATCGGATTAGTGGACTATGGCATCACTAATTTTCCAACTCAATTCATTACTATTTATTGATTCCAAAACAACTAAAAATCGAATTTTACAGTTGATTGAATTAGTTGTTTTTTCCATGCCTAAAATAAGGTGTTTTTCTAGGAGTGTCAACGACCCAATTATATACTTTATTTATATTATTTCTGTCTTTCCAGAGTTTCAAATCAAAACAACTGGTCCGCAGTCAAGCTTTACGCGAGACTCATTCACCACCACGCGCGTTGTCACCTGCGCTACCTCCTACAGTCGCAAACTCCGCTAACATCAACAAAAACTCGAACAACGCCAGTAATCCCACGCCTAGCGTCGCCAACATCGGCATTGAAGTCAACGGCGCGAGTAACATCGATAAAGCCGTCGATACTGCGACGTCACCAAGCGTTGGAACCCTGTCGCCTAGCGCCGGAATCTTTTCGCCTAGCGTCGGAAACTCCACTCCTAGCGCAGAAAAAACGAGTGATGAACGAACTGTGAGCGTGAGTGAGGATTCTAGTCATGTTAGTGTTAGGTGTAGTGATGTGGTTAACAGTAGTGATGTGAAACATAGTGATAGTGATGATTTTAAGAAGAAATTGCCAGTTGAGATTCAGGTGAGTGCAGTTAATAGCTTTTTTTTTTATAAATATATCTTTCAAGAGTAGATTTCAAATAAATCGCTCTTTACTTTATACAAGTCGTGGTGGCCTAGTGGTTAAAGCACCTGCGGTGCGTGAGTGTGTAGGTTCAAAACCTGGCAAGCACCAATGTGACTTTTTTAAAGTCATACTTTTTAAAGTCAAGATATAAATATATCTTAGCCGTCACTGACTAACATTGTAGGAAAACATCGTGATCCCGAACTTGGATAAAAAAGTCTCAAATTGCCAATCCGCCTTGAGAAAGTGTGGTCATCAATACTCATGCCTTCTCTGTATGAGAAGACGCCTGTGCCCAACAGTGGGACAATATATGATTGCATGTTTCTTCACGATGTTTTTCTTCACCATTAGTCAGTTAATTAAAAGAGTACTCTAGAATACTAATTGTATTGCTGTTTTTTTACACTAGTTTCTCCATTACAGATAACATCAGGGAGCTGGGACGATTCTCACCATGAGCGTCAGCGCGCGCGCCGCTGGCACTCGGACGCGCCGCGAGACTTGCTGTCGAACAACCCGCGGGTGAGCTGTGTCTGCGGGACATGCACCGCTTGCGCACACTGCAGGTGACTACTGCGCTAAGTTTGCGCAAAAATTACACTTTGCGCTAAGTTTGCGTACATATTGCGCAAAGTGTATTTTTTTATTTTTATAAAGTCTCTTTTGAAACATAAATTATTACTTTTAAAGACTTTACTTTACTTGTTAATGTGTCTATAATCAGGTAATGCCGGAGTATTTGTCTATGAGATGGGTAAACACATTTACGTGCCTTGAAGTCTAATGTCAAATTTATAAAAGATTAATTCCTTTATATTTTGCTGGGAAGAATAATTGGAGCATCAAACTCCCTTTTTTTTGCTACATAACCTCTTGCAGGGTGCTTCTAACAGCATTCGACCTGCTTAACCGGACAATAACAAACTCCCCAGCAATGTTTATGCTTGTATTGCAGGGGTCGTCGCAGACGGCACTACTGCGCGTCGAAGCAAGACTCCGGCATCGTCTGCCCTGATGACTGTGCCGACTGCTCTGACGACACTGGTAAGCAGGATCCATGACCTACACTGGATTTTACTGGGAACTCTTGGCCATTTTTTTTTAAATAGTGATAGATATTATAAAGGTGTATTTTTGTATTTTCTCAGGCGCGTCCAACAATGATACTCTAAGAAAATCGAGCAGTCTCGATGTTGATGACCAATCGTACTACTGTAGGTAAGTTCAATTCCTTTAATGCAATATATCCCACTGCTGGGCTAATATCTCTTTTATCAACATGTAGACTTATCTTCTATACGTATAAAATGCTTTGTCCGGAATGACTGATGGATCAACGCACAGCCTAAACCGCTGATCGTAGAGACCTGAAACTTGGAGGGTGTGTTCTTTGTATGACGTAGGCATCCGTTAAGAAAGGATTTTCCGAAATTGTACCCCTAAGGGGGTGAAAAGGGGGGCAAAGTTTGTATGAAACTGTCATTTTTTAAATTTGAAGCTCTACGAAATAACAGGAATTGGAATCAAAATGAATTTTTCACATACATTTTGAGGTTATGGAAAAAAGTGTAAATGCAAAAGTTGTAGATCTTTTTATTACCTACAACTTTGCCATTTTACTTTTTTCCATAGGACTTGTAGTTTTGCTGGAAATAGACATAAACTGACCTTACCCTTAAAAATTCACCCCCTTCCACTTCCCGACCTCAGATCAATAAATTATTTTTCCTTTCATTTTTGTTATATTTTCTTTTCCAATGGGTTTCACCCTACTATAATTTTTTGTTTCAAAAATTATAGACCAGGGTCGAAAAAAATAATGTGTATGACAAATGAACTTATTGTTACTATTATTTTCAGATGCCCAGAGCGTAAAGACAGACCAAAGAACGCACCGCTAACTAGAAATGATTCCGGTAAGTTTATCCTTAATTGATTTACAGCCTAAATTCAATAAATACTTTTTGGTTATTTTTTTTGAGCTTACAACACGATTTTTGTGTTCATTTAGATATTTGACACCACCAATTAATTTACATACTTTTTATGTCGAAACACGAATCTCCCATAGATTTTGTACGGGGTTAGTGAGATGTGATGTCACTTATTTTTCACCCTAATTCACTATTTATTGATTTCAAAGCAATTAAAATCTAATTTTACAGTTAATAAGAAAAAATTAATCCCTTTTTTTCATGACAATGCATACGACTTAAGAATTTGGTAGTCCGTCTTAGCCACAAAATAATTTAAATACTAAAATCCCTTCAAAGGTATGTCTCAACCGACATTGTGTTTCAATTGACCCCATACTTCCTTTACCTTTTATAAGACAAGTTTTGCCTTTTATCTCGTATAACAGATGATCGATACGAGCCCACTGGGCCGGAGCTGGTGGCCTTCATCAAGGATACCCTGAACAAGAACGTCCGCGACAGGATGGCGCTGCTGAAAATTGAGAGGGAGCTGCACGCCCTGGTCAACGACACGGGGTGAGTAGAATAGAATAAAACCTTATTTGCATAGAAATCTATACTAATATAATAAAGCTGAAGAGTTTGTTTGTTTGAACGCGCTAATCTCAGGAACTACTGGTACGATTTGAAAAATTCTTTCAGTGTTAGATAGCCCATTTATTGAGGGAGGCTATAGGCTATATATCATCACGCCAAAACCAATACGAGCAGAGCACCAATATTCCACGCGGACGAAGTCGCGGGCAGAAGCTAGTTACGTATAAAATACAGATGTTTTATAATAGGAAATATGTATGTACTTTTTTAAATTTTATATGATAGTCTATATCATTATAAGCCTGAAAAAAATATCTAGTGCCAAAAAAACTAAAACTTTATTAGAAATTCAATGTTAACAAGAACTCAATAAAAAAAATTAAAAAACGCAAAAATGCCTTACATCATTTTGGAATAGAGCTGATACTCTTACTGCTGGACCGATATTAATTCTTACACATCTAAGAACCACCGAAAGGAAACAGGCTTTCAAATGAAAAAAAAGCATCGAAATCGGTCCATCCGTTTGAGAGCTACGATGCCACAGACAGATACACACACAGACAGACATCGACGTCAAACTTATAACACCCCTCTTTTTGCGTCTGGGGTTAAAAATAGCAAACTGATAAAGGTTTTTTAAACGGCCAACATTTTGGCGCACTAGACGTGACGTCAGACAATCAAAAGAAGTAGGTAAATGTGTCATTTTTGACCTTTTATTTCGAGACCATTGTGTCGTCACTTCCTTTCGAATTGATAGCGTTGCTTTCAACTTTGAATTTCGCACTAATATTTAGCAATATTTAGTAATTATTTTCTGAATTAAAAAGACATAAAAACATATTGACGCAAGCATGATTTTAACTAATAAGCCACCACGACATGTCTGTCTGTTACTTTTCGTGAATCGGTCAACTATAGTGGTTCTCTCTCCACCCAGGCGCTGCATAGTCCGGTTCCCGGTGATGACGTCATACGGGCGCATGCTGGTGCACCGCTGTGCGGCGCTGTTCCAGCTGTCGCACCACCTGGACATGACCAACAAGACCTCCGTCATGGTCTCCAAGAGCGGTGAGCTTCTAATGAACTTCTAGAATAAATTAATATCTTTTGGACAATTTCACACAGCACCATCTAGCCCCAAAGTAAGCAACTAATATGCTTGTGTTATGGGTGCTAGATTAACGGATATACTACTTATATACTTTTTTAAATACATACATTATTATACATAGTAACACCCAGACCCGTTACAGAAATTAAAATTCATCATTTCAATTTCTGCCCGGACGGGAATCGAAGCCAAAACCTCTAGTATGGTATTCTGACCACTAAACCACTCAGGTCGTCGCTGTATGAAACTGTCATTTTTAATTCGAATAGCCCACGCGGTTGAAGCCGCTGGCGGGAAGCTAGTTTTATATAAAAGTGGTTATATTTAGTGATATATACATATGTCTGTTTGTCTGTATGCCTGTGTGTGTGTGCGGCAGGCACGTCGGGCGGGCGCATCCCCTGCACCAGCTTCCGCGAGTGGTGCACCGCCAGCTTCCCGCCCAGCCCGCAGCGCCTGCAGCCCGACCACACGCACGCCAAGTAACTGCTCATATACCCTTTTGTTTCGGATGGGAAATCATCAAATGACCCCTCCCGTGATACTTAGACAGTTGACATTTTCACAGATGATGTATTTCTGTTGCCGCTATACATAGATATATATGTTACTGAAGTAACTAGATGTGCAATCACCAAGCAAAATGCGTGCCATAAAGGTTCTGACCAGTCCTAATTCATGACATCTGTCACTTGGTAGTTAGCTTGAATCTATCAGAGTACAGCAGGACGATTTTAACAATAATATGGGCAAATTTGTAGTAAATGCCATCCTTATCATACAGATGTCATGAACATTACGTTTCGGTTAGTGTGAGAGAGATAGATATAATTTTACATCAAAATGATTACTAGTTTCAAAGCTACGTTTGCATTCTAAAAAATGGTTACGTTTTTGTGACCGCGTAATGTTCGGGATTGCATCTCTATGCCGCTATAACAAAAAATACTAAAAAACAGAATAAAATATATTTAAGGGCCTCCTATAGAACAAATGTGATTTATTTGCCGTTTTTATGCAGTATCACCATTTACAATCAAGTAGTTTTCTAGGTATTCTTTTTTTGTAAGGGAAATCATCAATTGACCCCTCCCGTGGGTGGGGCGGGTGGGAGTGTCAGACTCTTACTGACTAAAACCCATCCATGTTCCTTCCTCAGCCCTTTGTATTCCGGGGGCGCGGTATCTCTTTCGAACGTCCCGCAGCCCCGGCTTATATACCATGATGGTTTACAGCTCCCGCCTATGAAGTGTCATGTTTTAAAGGTTCCGTAGTCGACAAGTAACGCTTATAGTTTCGCCATGTCCGTCTGTCTGTCAGTCTGTTCTCCAGTCAGAGGTGTTTGGCTGTCAAAAGTGTCTGGCTGTCAGAGGTTCTTAGTACTACGAAGCTGACATTTAGTATACACGTAAAGTAGGGTGATTTTTTTTTCTCGTGTATCCATCCCGTGGCGTGGGTGTGTCAGCAGATAGGTCTTTTAAAATTGAAGCAGGTGTGTAAAGACCATTTTCCAATTAAAGTGGATATTTTTGTTAAGTTCGAGGTTCCGCCAGCCCCTCTAACTTCTGGCTAACTACTCCTAGATTTATGGAAATAATCGGAAACGTAGCATATATAACGATCTTGTAAGGAAAACTAAAACGGCTAAGTAGGCTTTACAGAGTATAGTCGACCAATAACGGAACCCTATCGCGCGTGGCTCGACATGCACTTGGCCGGATTTTTAATATGTCTGTTAATATGTAACAGGTCGATACTAAAACGCGACACCCACTCCCTGGACGAGCCGGGAACTGGCGCGCTGGCTAACAACAGGAGCAAGTCTTTGGAGCAGAGGGAGAGGGAGTACGAGAGAGTGAGACGCAGGATATTCAGCTCGGTCAGTTTACCTTACATTTATATAATTAATAGCCGACCCGGCGAACTTCCCGATTATAATAATCGTATATAGTCTGATCCAGCCTGTCCCTTGCTGTCCTCCCCCAGCGACGCCCTAAGCCGAGGCCCGTACCCCACTAGGGGGTGCCCTTACCTAAATTTATTTAAGGCACTTCACAGACAAGCCCGGTTAAGCAGTCGACAACCTTCTAGGTTGACCAGCGAGATGCGACACAAAAAAAAAACGGCCCGGCGAACTTCGTACGTTCATCATGTGATTTTTGCCGACGCTTTAGTTATTCTGCTATTCGGACGGAGACAAATACAACAAATCAAAAACCTTCTGTGTTCTTTTTAGCTGAAATAAAAAAAATACGGGGGTGCTAGATTTCATAGTTTAAAGTGAATTTTTTTAGTCTTTTCTTTATTTGTTTTTTTTTATCTTATATTTAAAAATGTAAATTACTCGTGTTGATAATAAATAAAAACTAATATAAATGTATACATATATATAAATACGTTTTTACTGCAGCAAGACGAAGCGCAATGGCCATGGCTCACCTCAGGGGGACCCATCAAACTCCTCACTCCTGAAGGTGGCAGGAATAAACTGCTAAAGGTATGTTTATGAAATTAAAAGTTTATTGAAATATGAAAGACTGGTGTATTCATGAGTATCCCAAAGTATTTTTTTATTAATCATTCTAATACTCCCGTTCTAAAGCAAAAAGGACGTTACAACTTTTTTTTTATATTGACTTAAATACATATTCGTAATCACATTTTTTTTGCTGGTTCCAAATATGCCTGCTTGTATTTAATTCAATGTCGAAAAAAAACTTAATTGCGTCCTTTTTCTTATGACGGCAGTTTATAAATAAGAAAGTTTGTGAGAATGTTATAACACCGAATGGATTTGGATGGAATTTGGTACACCCTTACAGCCGGTTGCTCAAAACTTTTTATAATTTATACTTTTACGAATATCACAAAACATGATATCAATAATTAACATACTTTTAGTAGTTTTTATGGAATCAATACATCGATATAACAAATAAGTAAACATATAACACAAATATTACTACGAAAAACATAAAATAATAACAAAATTATTCAATTTTATCCTCTATTTTGACAGATCTTGGATGATAGTTATATTATTTTGATGCAACCGGCTGTTAGTTTATAACCTGAATGAACTATGACAACAGATTGTAGAACCTTAAGAAGGCGACTTGGTTTATACTATGTAGAAATTTCAGGCAAGCCTTTCCATGTCCAAAAATGTATCGATAAGATGCTTACCTTGTGATGATGGTAGGTGCAGTCCCTGGAGGGTACCGGCCCGGGCAATGGATGGCGCGGACCCCGGGGCCCGGTGTCCAAGAGCCACAGCTTCGGAGGGTATGCTGCTGCAGAACCGCAGCCGCCGAGGCTGCTCAGCAGGCAGGGTATGTAGCTTGTGTACCCAGGTGTAGTCGCCAGTGGGGCTCCGAGACTAGGCCGTCGCTTGCTTGAGACTGACGCCAAATCCAGGCTGACCCCTTATCTAGACCGACGCCTTTCTAGACCGACGCCAACTTAGGCTGACGCCTAACTAGACCGACGCCTTTCTAGGCAGACGCCTATCTAGACCGACCTCTATCTAGACCGACGCCTATCTTGACCGACGCCTATCTAGACCGACGCCAACTTAGACCGACGCCAACTTAGACCGACGCCTATCTAGACCGACGCCTACCTAGACCGACGCCTATCTAGACCGACGCCAACTTAGACCGACGCCTATCTAGACCGACGCCAACTAAGGCCGACGCCTATCTAGACCGACGCCTATCTAGACCGACGCCAACTTAGACCGACGCCAACTTAGACCGACGCCTATCTAGACCGACGCCTTTCTAGACCGACGCCTAACTAGACCGACGCCTATCTAGACCGACGCCTAATCCAGGCCGACGCCTATCTGGACCGACGCCTTCCTAGACCGACGCCTATCTAGACCGACGCTTATCCAGACCGACGCCTATCTAGACCGACGCCTATCTAGACCGACGCCTATCTAGACCGACGCCTATCTAGACCGACGCCTATCTAGACCGACGCCTATCCAGACCGACGCCAACTTAGACCGACGCCAACTTAGACCGACGCCTGTCTAGACCGACGCCAACTTAGGCCGACGCCTATCTAGACCGACGCCTATCTAGACCGACGCCAACTTAGGCCGACGCCTATCTAGACCGACGCCTATCCAGACCGACGCCTATCTAGACCGACGCCTATCTAGACCGACGCCAACTTAGGCCGACGCCTATCTAGACCGACGCCTATCCAGACCGACGCCTATCTAGACCGACGCCTATCTAGACCGACGCCAACTTAGGCCGACGCCTATCCAGACCGACGCCAACTTAGACCGACGCCTATCTAGACCGACGCCAACTTAGGCCGACGCCTATCTAGACCGACGCCTATCCAGACCGACGCCTATCTAGACCGACGCCTATCCAGACCGACGCCTATCTAGACCGACGCCTATCCAGACCGACGCCAACTTAGACCGACGCCTATCTAGACCGACGCCTATCTAGACCGACGCCCATCTAGACCGACGCCTATCTAGACCGACGCCTATCAAGACCGACGCCTATCTAGACCGACGCCAACTTAGACCGACGCCTATCTAGACCGACGCCAACTTAGACCGACGCCTATCTAGACCGACGCCAACTTAGACCGACGCCAACTTAGACCGACGCCTATCTAGACCGACGCCTACCTAGACCGACGCCTATCTAGACCGACGCCAACTTAGACCGACGCCTATCTAGACCGACGCCTATCTAGACCGACACCTATCTAGACCGACGCCTATCTAGACCGACGCCTATCTAGACCGACGCCTATCCAGATCGACGCCTAGTCCAGACCGACGCCAACTTAGGCCGACGCCTATCTAGACCGACGCCTATCTAGACCGACGCCTTTCTAGACCGACGCCTAACTAGACCGACGCCTATCTAGACCGACGCCTAATCCAGGCCGACGCCTATCTGGACCGACGCCTTCCTAGACCGACGCCTATCTAGACCGACGCCTATCTAGACCGACGCCTATCTAGACCGACGCCTATCCAGGCCGACGCCAACTTAGACCGACGCCTATCTAGACCGACGCCTATCTAGACCGACGCCAACTTAGACCGACGCCTATCTAGACCGACGCCAACTTAGACCGACGCATATCTAGACCGACGCCTATCTAGACCGACGCCTATCTAGACCGACGCCAACTTAGACCGACGCCAACTTAGACCGACGCCTATCTAGACCGACGCCTATCTAGACCGACGCCTATCTAGACCGACGCCTATCTAGACCGACGCCAACTTAGACCGACGCCTATCTAGACCGACGCCTATCCAGACCGACGCCAACTTAGACCGACGCCTATCTAGACCGACGCCTATCTGACCGACGCCAACTTAGACCGACGCCTAAGCAGACCGACGCCAACTTAGACCGACGCCTATCTAGACCGACGCCTATCCAGACCGACGCCTATCTAGACCGACGCCTATCTAGACCGACGCCTATCCAGACCGACGCCTATCTAGACCGACGCCTATCTAGACCGACGCCAACTTAGACCGACGCATATCTAGACCGACGCCTATCTAGACCGACGCCTATCTAGACCGACGCCAACTTAGACCGACGCCAACTTAGACCGACGCCTATCTAGACCGACGCCTATCTAGACCGACGCCTATCTAGACCGACGCCTATCTAGACCGACGCCAACTTAGACCGACGCCAACTTAGACCGACGCCTATCTAGACCGACGCCTATCTAGACCGACGCCTATCTAGACCGACGCCTATCTAGACCGACGCCAACTTAGACCGACGCCTATCTAGACCGACGCCTATCCAGACCGACGCCAACTTAGACCGACGCCTATCTAGACCGACGCCTATCTGACCGACGCCAACTTAGACCGACGCCTAAGCAGACCGACGCCAACTTAGACCGACGCCTATCTAGACCGACGCCTATCCAGACCGACGCCTATCTAGACCGACGCCAACTTACACCGACGCCTATCTAGACCGACGCCTATCCAGACCGACGCCTATCTAGACCGACGCCAACTTAGGCCGACGCCTATCTAGACCGACGCCAACTTAGGCCGACGCCTATCTAGACCGACGCCCACTTTGACCGACGCCTATCTAGACCGACGCCTATCTAGACCGACGCCTATCTAGACCGACGCCTATCTAGACTGACGCCTATCCAGACCGACGCCTATCTAGACCGACGCCTATCTAGACCGACGCCAACTTAGACCGACGCCTATCCAGACCGACGCCTATCTAGACCGACGCCAACTTAGACCGACGCCTATCCAGACCGACGCCAACTTAGACCGACGCCTAAGCAGACCGACGCCAACTTAGACCGACGCCTATCTAGACCGACGCCTTTCTAGACCGACGCCTATCTAGACCGACGCCAACTTAGACCGACGCCTATCTAGACCGACGCCAACTAAGACCGACGCCTTTCTAGACCGACGCCTTATCCAGGCCGACGCCTAATCAAGACCGACGCCTATGTAGACCGACGCCTATCTAGACCGACGCCTATCTAGACCGACGACAACTTAGACCGACGCCTATCTAGACCGACGCCTATCTAGACCGACGCCTATGTAGACCGACGCCTATCTAGACCGACGCCTATCTAGACCGACGACAACTTAGACCGACGTCTATCTAGACCGACGCCTAATCCAGGCCGACGCCTATCTAGACCGACGCCTATCTAGACCGACGCCAACTTAGACCGACGCCTATCTAGACCGACGCCAACATAGACCGACGCCTATCTAGACCGACGCCAACTTAGACCGACGCCTATCTAGACCGACGCCAACTTAGACCGACGCCTATCTAGGCCGACGCCAACTTAGACCGACGCCTATCTAGACCGACGCCAACTTAGACCGACGCCTATCCAGACCGATGCCTATCTAGACCGACGTCTATCCAGACCGACGCCTAGTCCAGACCGACGCCTTTCTAGACCGACGCCTTTTTAGACCGACGCCTATCCAGACCGACGCCTACCTAGACCGACGCCTATCTAGACCGACGCCAACTTAGACCGACGCCTATCTAGACCGACGCCAACTTAGACCGACGCCTATCTAGACCGACGCCTTTCTAGACCGACGCCTATCTAGACCGACGCCTAATTTTGGACCGACGCCAACTTAGGCCGACGCCTATCTAGACCGACGCCAACTTAGACTGACGCCTACCTAGACCGACGCTTATCTAGACCGACGCCTATCTAGACCGACGCCTATCTAGACCGACGCCTATCTAGACCGACGCCTATCTAGACCGATGCCAACTTAGACCGACGCCTATCTAGACCGACGCCAACTTAGACCGACGCCTATCTAGACCGACGCCTATCTAGACCGACGCCAACATAGACCGACGCCTATCTAGACCGACGCCTATCCAGACCGACGCCTATCCAGACCGACGCCTTTCTAGACCGACGCCTTTTTAGACCGACGCCTATCTAGACCGACGCCAACTTAGACCGACGCCTATCTAGACCGACGCCTATCTAGACCGACGCCAACTTAGACCGACGCCTATCTAGACCGACGCCAACTTAGACCGACGCCTATCTAGACCGACGCCTATCTAGACCGACGCCTATCTAGACCGACGCCAACATAGACCGACGCCTATCTAGACCGACGCCTATCCAGACCGACGCCTATCTAGACCGACGTCTATCCAGACCGACGCCTAGTCCAGACCGACGCCTTTCTAGACCGACGCCTAGTCCAGACCGACGCCTTTCTAGACCGACGCCTTTTTAGACCGACGCCTATCTAGACCGACGCCAACTTAGACCGACGCCTATCTAGACCGACGCCTATCTAGACCGACGCCAACTTAGACCGACGCCTATCTAGACCGACGCCAACTTAGACCGACGCCTATCTAGACCGACGCCTATCTAGACCGACGCCTATCTAGACCGACGCCTATCTAGACCGACGCCAACTTAGACCGACGCCAACTTAGACCGACGCCTATCTAGACCGACGCCTATCTAGACCGACGCCTATCTAGACCGACGCCTATCTAGACCGACGCCAACTTAGACCGACGCCTATCTAGACCGACGCCTATCCAGACCGACGCCTATCCAGACCGACGCCTTTCTAGACCGACGCCTTTTTAGACCGACGCCTATCTAGACCGACGCCAACTTAGACCGACGCCTATCTAGACCGACGCCTATCTAGACCGACGCCAACTTAGACCGACGCCTATCTAGACCGACGCCAACTTAGACCGACGCCTATCTAGACCGACGCCTATCTAGACCGACGCCTATCTAGACCGACGCCAACTTAGACCGACGCCTATCTAGACCGACGCCTATCCAGACCGACGCCTATCCAGACCGACGCCTTTCTAGACCGACGCCTTTTTAGACCGACGCCTATCTAGACCGACGCCAACTTAGACCGACGCCTATCTAGACCGACGCCTATCTAGACCGACGCCTATCTAGACCGACGCCTATCTAGACCGACGCCAACTTAGACCGACGCCAACTTAGACCGACGCCTATCTAGACCGACGCCTATCTAGACCGACGCCTATCTAGACCGACGCCTATCTAGACCGACGCCAACTTAGACCGACGCCTATCTAGACCGACGCCTATCCAGACCGACGCCTATCCAGACCGACGCCTTTCTAGACCGACGCCTTTTTAGACCGACGCCTATCTAGACCGACGCCAACTTAGACCGACGCCTATCTAGACCGACGCCTATCTAGACCGACGCCAACTTAGACCGACGCCTATCTAGACCGACGCCAACTTAGACCGACGCCTATCTAGACCGACGCCTATCTAGACCGACGCCTATCTAGACCGACGCCAACTTAGACCGACGCCTATCTAGACCGACGCCTATCCAGACCGACGCCTATCCAGACCGACGCCTTTCTAGACCGACGCCTTTTTAGACCGACGCCTATCTAGACCGACGCCAACTTAGACCGACGCCTATCTAGACCGACGCCTATCTAGACCGACGCCAACTTAGACCGACGCCTATCTAGACCGACGCCAACTTAGACCGACGCCTATCTAGACCGACGCCTATCTAGACCGACGCCTATCTAGACCGACGCCAACATAGACCGACGCCTATCTAGACCGACGCCTATCCAGACCGACGCCTATCTAGACCGACGTCTATCCAGACCGACGCCTAGTCCAGACCGACGCCTTTCTAGACCGACGCCTAGTCCAGACCGACGCCTTTCTAGACCGACGCCTTTTTAGACCGACGCCTATCTAGACCGACGCCTATCTAGACCGACGCCTATCTAGACCGACGCCAACTTAGACCGACGCCTATCTAGACCGACGCCTATCTAGACCGACGCCTATCTAGACCGACGCCAACATAGACCGACGCCTATCTAGACAGACGCCTATCCAGACCGACGCCTATCTAGACCGACGTCTATCCAGACCGACGCCTAGTCCAGACCGACGCCTTTCTAGACCGACGCCTTTTTAGACCGACGCCTATCTAGACCGACGCCAACTTAGACCGACGCCTATCTAGACCGACGCCTATCTAGACCGACGCCAACTTAGGCCGACGCCTATCTAGACCGACGCCCACTTTGACCGACGCCTATCTAGACCGACGCCTATCTAGACCGACGCCTATCTAGACCGACGCCTATCTAGACTGACGCCTATCCAGACCGACGCCTATCTAGACCGACGCCTATCTAGACCGACGCCAACTTAGACCGACGCCTATCCAGACCGACGCCAACTTAGACCGACGCCTAAGCAGACCGACGCCAACTTAGACCGACGCCTATCTAGACCGACGCCTTTCTAGACCGACGCCTATCTAGACCGACGCCAACTTAGACCGACGCCTATCTAGACCGACGCCAACTAAGACCGACGCCTTTCTAGACCGACGCCTTATCCAGGCCGACGCCTAATCAAGACCGACGCCTATGTAGACCGACGCCTATCTAGACCGACGCCTATCTAGACCGACGACAACTTAGACCGACGCCTATCTAGACCGACGCCTTATCCAGGCCGACGCCTAATCAAGACCGACGCCTATGTAGACCGACGCCTATTTAGACCGACGATAACTTAGACCGACGCCTATCTAGACCGACGCCTAATCCAGGCCGACGCCTATCTAGACCGACGCCTTTCTAGACCGACGCCAACTTAGACCGACGCCTTTCTAGACCGACGCCTTATCCAGGCCGACGCCTAATCAAGACCGACGCCTATGTAGACCGACGCCTATCTAGACCGACGACAACTTAGACCGACGCCAATCTAGACCGACGCCAACTTAGTCCGACGCCTATCTAGACCGACGCCTATCTAGACCGACGCCAACTTAGACCGACGCCTATCTAGACCGATGCCAACTTAGACCGACGCCTTTCTAGACCGACGCCTTTCTAGACCGACGCCAACTTAGACCGACGCCTTTCTAGACCGACGCCTTATCCAGGCCGACGCCTAATCAAGACCGACGCCTATGTAGACCGACGCCTATCTAGACCGACGCCTATCTAGACCGACGACAACTTAGACCGACGCCTATCTAGACCGACGCCTATCTAGACCGACGCCTATCTAGACCGACGCCTATCTAGACCGACGCCTATCTAGACCGACGCCTATCAAGACCGACGCCTATCTAGACCGACGCCAACTTAGACCGACGCCTATCTAGACCGACGCCTATCTAGACCGACGCCAACTTAGACCGACGCCTATCTAGACCGACGCCTATCTAGACCGACGCCAACTTAGACCGACGCATATCTAGACCGACGCCTATCTAGACCGACGCCTATCTAGACCGACGCCTTTCTAGACCGACGCCTATCTAGACCGACGCCTAATCCAGGCCGACGCCTATCTAGACCGACGCCTATCTAGACCGACGCCAACTTAGACCGACGCATATCTAGACCGACGCCTATCTAGACCGACGCCTATCTAGACCCACGCCTATCTAGACCGACGCCTATCTAGACCGACGCCTAATCCAGGCCGACGCCTATCTAGACCGACGCCTATCTAGACCGACGCCTAATCCAGGCCGACGCCTATCTAGACCGACGCCTTTCTAGACCGACGCCAACTTAGACCGACGCCTTTCTAGACCGACGCCTTATCCAGGCCGACGCCTAATCAAGACCGACGCCTATGTAGACCGACGCCTATTTAGACCGACGATAACTTAGACCGACGCCTATCTAGACCGACGCCTAATCCAGGCCGACGCCTATCTAGACCGACGCCTTTCTAGACCGACGCCAACTTAGGCCGACGCCTATCTAGACCGACGCCAACTTAGACCGACGCCTATCTAGACGTCGGTTAAATTTGAAGCCAAGAATTTGTTGTAGTTATGTAATACTTGTTCCCAGGTGACCTGGCGTCCAGCAGCTGGCGCCTGTCCCCTTCCAGCTCGGGGTACAAGACCCTCAGCCTTCGCAGCACCGACTCCATCACGCCATCCCCCACTGGTAACAGAACCGTACTATTTTATAATTGACGACAATTATATAAAAAACTAGCTTTCCGGCCGCGGCTTCGCCCGCGTGGACATATTTTTTACACCTTGGGTTACATTATTCAAGTTTTATTTAAGGATCCCTAATTATTTCTGGAAATAAATATAGCCTATGACACTTCGTAAAAATTCTAACGGTGAAAGAAATTTTAAAAACTGACCAGAAACAAACAAACAAATCTTTCCTCTTTATAATATTAGTATAGAAAAACTATAGATTATATTTTTTATTGTGATTGATTGATGTCTCTTGATTGATTCATAGTTGACACCAGTCATATATATTTTTCAATTGAACTCACGAAAAATTTGTATTTTCTTTTACGAAACCTTTTTTATTTAATGTGTTTTTTTGTAAGTTATTTTAAGTTTGTGAATTTTTGGTTAATGGTTTCAAATAGCAAATTTTAACGACTATTACTAACCTATTCCGTCCGATGTCGCTCAGGCGGTGCGAGTCCCGAGCCGGCCCCCAGTGCGGGCGCGACAGCAGTAGGCGGCGCGAGCGGGCCGGACGGCGCGCCCGTCGTGTGGTGCGTCACCGACATGGCTGCTGTACCACCTGGAGCCCTGCTGATACACCCGCAGGTAACACTTGACTTGTATATGCTTGACTTGCCTTGACTCGACTTGACACTTGACTGGACTTGACACTTGACTCGACACTTGACACTCGACTTGACTTGACACTTGACTTGCCTTGACTTGAGATTTGACTCGACTTGTCACTTGACTAGAATCGACACTTGACACTCGACTTCACTTGACTTGACACTCGATACTTGGCTTGACACTTGCCTTGACTCGACTTGACACTTGACTTGACTTGACTTGACTCGACACTTGACTTGCCTTGACTCGACTAGACACTTGACTCGACACTTGCCTTGACACTTGACTTGACTCGACATTTGACTTGACTCGACACTTAACACTTGACACTCGACACTTGACAATCGACACTTAACACTTGACACTCGACATATTTGATACTTGACACTCGACACTTGATACTTGACACTCGACACTTGACTCGACACTTGACTAGACACTTGACTTGACACTCGACACTCGACTAGACTCGACTTGCCTCGACTCGACACTTGACACTCGACTTGACACTCGACACTTGACTCGACACTAGACACTCGACACATGACTTGACATTTGACTTGCCTTGACTCGACATTTGACACCTGACACTCGACTTGCCTCGACTCGACACTTGACACTCGACACTTGACACTTGATACTCGACACTTGACACTCGACACTTGACTCGACACTCGACACTTGACCTGCCTTGACTCGACACTTGACACCTGACACTCGACTTTACTTGACACTCGACACTTGACACTCGACACTTGACACTCGACACTCGACACTTGACTCGACACTTGACTTGCCTTGACTCGACATTTGACACTTGACACATGACACTTGACACTCGACACTTGACTTGCCTTGACTCGACTTGACACTTGACTCGACACTTGACTTGCCTTGCCTCGACATTCGACATTCGACACTTGACACTCGACTCTTGACTTGACACTTGACTAGACACTTGACTCGACACTAGACACTCGACACATGACTTGACATTTGACTTGCCTTGACTCGACATTTGACCTTGACACTCGACACTTGACTTGACTCGACACTTGACATTTGATACTTGACACTCGACATTTGATACTTGACACTCGACACTTGACTCGACACTTGACTAGACACTTGACTTGACACTCGACACTTGACTCGACACTCGACTCGACACTCGACGCTTGACTTGCCTTGACTCGACACTTGACACTCGACTTGACACATGACTAGAAACTTGATACTTAACTCGACACTTGACACTCGACTTGCCTCGACTCGACACTTAACACTCGACACTAGACACTTGACACTCGACACTCGACACCTGACTTGCCTTGACTCGACTTGACACTTGACACTCGACTTCACTCGACACTTGACACTCGACACTTGACCTGCCTTGACTCGGCACTTGACACCTGACACTCGACTTTACTTGACACTTGACACTCGACACTTGACACTCGACACTCGACACTTGACTCGACACTTGACTTGCCTTGACTCGACATTTGACACTTGACACATGACACTTGACACTCGACACTTGACACTCGACTCTTGACTTGACACTTGACTAGACACTTGACTCGACACTAGACACTCGACACATGACTTGACATTTGACTTGCCTTGACTCGACATTTGACCTTGACACTCGACACTTGACATTTGATATTTGATACTTGACACTCGACATTTGATACTTGACACTCGACACTTGACTAGACACTTGACTTGACACTCGACACTTGACTAGACACTTAACTTGCCTTGACTTGACACTTGACACTCGACACTTGACTTGCCTTGACTCGACATTTGATACTTGACACTCGACACTTGACACTCGACACTTGACTTGCCTTGACTCGACTTGATACTTGACACTCGACACTTGAATTGCCTTGTCTTGACACTTGACTCGACACTTGACACCTGACACTCGACTTCGCTTGACACTCGACTTGCCTCGACTCGACACTTGACTTGCCTCTACTCGACACTCGACACTTGACACTCGACTTCACTCGACACTTGACACTCGACACTTGACACTCGACACTTGACTTGCCTTGACTCGACTTGACACTTGACTCGACACTTGACTTGCCTTGACTCGACATTCGACACTTGACACTCGACTCTTGACTCGACACTTGACTTGCCTTGACTCGACATTTGACACTTGACACTTGACTCGACACTTGACGCTTGACTTGCCTTGACTCGACACTTGACACTCGACTAGACTAGACTTGCCTCGACTCGACACTTGACACTCGACTTGACACTTGAATTGCCTTGTCTTGACATTTGACACTCGACACTTGACTCGACACTTGACTTGCCTTGACTCGACATTTGACACTTGACACTTGACACATGACACTTGACACTCGACACTTGACACTTGACACTCGACACTTGACACTTGACACTCGACACTTGACACTCGACACTTGACTTGCCTTGATTCGACTTGACACTTGACTCGACAATTGACACTCGAACTCACTCGACACTGTTGTCTAGACACTTGATTGGTTTTGACACGACTCGAGTTGACAATTGACTCGACACTTGACTCGACACTCGACGCTTGACTTGCCTTGACTCGACACTTGACACTCGACACTTGACCTGCCTTGACTCGACACTTGACACCTGACACTCGACTTTACTTGACACTTGACACTCGACACTTGACTTGCCTTAACTCGACACTTGACTTGCCTTGACTCAACATTTGACACTCGACACTTGACTCGACACTTGACTCGACATTTGACACTTGACTCGACATTTGACACTTGACACATGACACTTGACACTTGCCTTGACTTGACACTCGACACTTGACACTCGACACTTGACATTTGACACTCAACACTTGACACTCGACACTTGACTTGACACTTGACACACAACACCAAGTAGATCTTTACCGTTTGTTATAGACCGGACGTCCACTCACGAACCCGGACGGCACGGTGTACCAGTTCGACCCGGCCAACCCGCCCGTGTTGTACGACCCGGGTGTTGTGCAGAATGACCAACAACAAGTGAGTGCTGTTTATTGCTTAATCAAGTATTCTCTAAGGCGCTATCCACACATTTCCGGGAACCCGCCATAGGAGTTCGTACACTTTCCTTCACATGTCAGGGGCATCCGGATCGTCAGTGTTCCGGAGCACGGACGCTCTGATAGTGCTATTCGATTTTTATCTAAGTACATTTACAGCCGTTTAATAAATATACGTTTTGCCGGCTGATAGTCTTCTAAGTGACCCGCTTCTTCTATTTATTTATTTATTTATTTATTTATTTATTTATTTATTTATTTTAGGAAAACCAACAGCTATACAAATAAAAACTAGTCTCTAGAATAGAAAACATTAAGCCAATTATAGGTTTCCACGGATAGTGATATAAAACACACTTATAGCTATTCAGCCATTTTATCCTAAATACTACAACTAACAATTGTAAAGTAAAAATTTAAGAATTAAAGAAATCAAGGTTTAGCAATCTGCGAACCACGCTGCTCCTGGTATTGAATGGATCTATAGAGTACTCCTTGCAGAGTTTATTTAAGTCTTTACTCGCTCGCAAAATATATGAATTTTGTCTATAGTTCGAGGATGAAAGCGGAACAAATATAGGTGGGTTGAACCTTACCGACCTCTGGGGAACTATGAAATGAAGTCTCTGCAAAAGATTAGGACAGTCAATTTCATTAGTCAAGAGTTTTAATAGAAAAGAGCAGTCAGCTAAGCGGCGTCGATTTGCAAGTGGTTGAATGTGAAATTTTCTGCATTGGTTGATGTAATTCTCTGATGTATATGAAATTTTAAGACGATAACATAAAAATTTTATAAAACGTTTTTGGATACTCTCTAAGCGATCGACGTATTTATTATAGCAGGGATTCCAAACCTGAGAGGCATATTCAAGGTGGCTTCTTACAAATGCACAGTATAAAATTTTAATAGTTTTAGCTTTTTTGAAGCACCTAGACATCCTTATTACAAAGCCCAGAGCCTTCGACGCTTTTGCAACTATTTGCTCAATATGGGAATCGAATAAAAGCTTTGAGTCATGGTAAACACCAAGGTCACGCACCCCATCGCATCTCGGTAATACTTGACCTTTAAGCATGTAGGTTGCCAATAGTGGGGAACGTTTCCTACTAAACGTGATTACTGAGCATTTAGAGGGGTTGAGATCCAATTTATTAGTTTGACAGTAGTCATCAAGCCGAGATAAGTCGGATTGAAGAGCCTCCACATCCTTCACCGATGACACAGCGGAATATATCTTCATGTCATCGGCAAAGCAGAGAAGGTTAGAATTTAGGAAGCAAGAGTCGATGTCGCTTACATAGATGATGAAAAGCAAAGGAGCCATCAAAGAGCCTTGTGGCACACCACTAGGAATTGAGACCCAACTCGAAATGTAGTTACTAACAACGACAGACTGAGACCTATTATCCAAATATGAAGAAAACCAACGCAACAGGTCTCCTCTTATGCCATTATTAAATAACTTCATTTTGAGGATGTTGTGGTCTATTCTATCAAAGGCTTTACTATAATCAGTGTAAACGACATCGACCTGTGCCCCACAATCCATTTTCCCCGTCACATAGTCATTCAACAAGATCAAGTTAGAAGTTGTGGAACGACCCTTCAAGAAACCATGTTGCGAAGGGCTAAAAGAATGTCTGAGCGCGGCATAAACTTGATCATATATAATCCTTTCAAAGACTTTTGCTACTACACACAACTTGGATATCGGTCTATAGTTGATAATTTCGTTCCTCGAACCCTTCTTATGCACGGGAGTGATATATGCAGACTTCCATATCTGGGGAACAGTAAAACTAGCAAGAGATTTTTGAAACAATAGTGATATTGGCAAGGCTATAGTTTTAGCGGTTCCTATGATAAATTTAGAAGACAGGTTGTCGGGGCCTGCAGATTTAGACGGATCGAGATTACTAAGTAGTTTTTGAACAGCCTCAGTATCAATTTCAATTAAGCAAATATCAGAGCAAATGTTCTCAGTCGGCACGGTTTGGGGTACTAAAGGTCTGAAATTTAATCCTACGTCTTTAATAGGATCTAGAAATGTCGAATAAAAATGGGAAGAAAACGCATTGCAAATGTCATGGGGAGAAGAAACTATTACATCCCCATACTTAAAGTAATTAGGTATTGAGTTGGACTTCGATCTTTGCTTCACAAATCTCCAAAAGTGTTTAGGGTTCCTTTCAATAGAAGCTTCAGTAGATGCCAGGTAACTAGAGTAGCATTCAGATTCAAGTCTTTTCACCCTATCACGTAACAGTTTAAAAGTGGCCTCATCGGAAAGTCTGCCATATAACTTTAACTTACGATGGTATTTGGCTTTTTCTTTTATTAGGCGTATAAGTGACGGGGAGTACCAAACCGGGTAGGAGTTATGACGTATTTTCTTGGACGGAACATGTTTGCTAATTATATCACCGATGGTATTATAGAAATAGTCGACACAATCTTCAAGCGAAAGATTCGCAAAAACAATATTCCAATCCATGGCCAAAATCTCATTATTTATAGCTGCAAAATCGCATTTATCTATCTTCTATCTATATCTATACTTATAATAAATCTGTAGAGAGGTCAATTCTGTACATGAAATATATTTCCAAAATAACTATCAGGGGGTGATTAGGGATCGATACTGATGCCAAAAATGCAATCAGTAAAATTTTTGTCTGTCTGTCTGTCTGTCTGTCTGTCTGTCTGTATAAACTCTATAGAAACAAAAACTACTCGACGGATTTTAACGAAACTTGGTACAATTATTTGTCATACTCCTGAGATGGTTATAGTATACTTTTCATCACGCTACAATCAATAGGAGCAGAGCAGTGAAGGGAAATGTTGTCATTTTGTTTAAACGCGCTAATCTCAGGAACCGCTGGTCCGATTTAAATAATTCTTTCAGTGTTAGATAGTCCATTTATCGAGGAAGGCTATAGGCTATATATCATCACGCTAAGACCAATAGGAGCGGAGCACCACTATTCCACGCGGACGAAGTCGCTGGCAGAAGCTAGTCATAAATATAACGTGTATATGGTGCCGGAATCAAACAATCATACTCCGCAAAGTTCACGTCAATAAGGAGGACGGGGTGATATTTATCCACCGGGGCCAAGGGTACTAGACATTCACTGACGGAGATAGCGTGGTCGTTACATAGAACTAAGTCCAAAGTTTTCCCATAAAAGTTTAATATTCCATTAAGCTGGTTTAGACCCAAAATCCGCAGTTCGTCTGTCAATAAACATTCATCCCCACTGGTAACATTTGAAGGTACCAGCGAATTGTTAACCAATTGCCACGAAATACCGCTTAAGTTAAAATCACCCACGATCAAAAACTTATCATTGTTATTTAAAACTGAGTTACTTAAGTTATGAATAAAATTCGACAATTGATCTGAAAAAGAGAATCCCCGAGGCTGCCTACACAGATAAATAACACCCAGATTCAACTTGAAACATTTTTTTGTATTCGATTCACGCAAATTCAACGATACCCATAAATCCTCGGCTGATGAGTGAAATAACGGTTGCGGTACTGCAGATATATGTTTCTTTATAGCAATTAATACGCCCCCTCCACGAGTTTGACCGGTACGACAATAATCCCGGTCGCGACGCCACACAATATACTGCTCACCAAATAACTCTGAGTCCGAGATACCATCAACCAACCATGTTTCCGTCAAAACAACAACATCGTACGCGTTAGAACATAGCTGTCGATAAAAGGTATCCGTTTTGGTTCTAAGTCCGCGAACATTCTGGTAATAGATAAGTAGGTTCTTCATGGTTTTTCTAGTAGCCATTGGTAAGAGCAGAGTACATAAGAACAGCACACATAAATAACAAAATAAAATATAAAATGAATATAGCATCTAAATTATAAATTCTATAAACTAAAGAAGCGGGCAGTATAAAAATACTAATTAGCAAAGAGGTGTCGGATGCCCAGGTAAATGTGTGAGCAAGCAAGCAGACATTCAATTGGCATATAGTTGCGAGCAGTGCGAGCAGGATGAATAGATAGCACATTGCGGTTGAATACGGAACAGCGCGATAAGCAATACAAAGAACCCATATCCAAGAACAATAGCGAGGTGTCGGGTGATTAAGAGGCGCAGAGATGCTAAACCTTTTACAAAAACCTAAAGAATTGCACGAAATAAAAGTAATAAAGCTAATATTTAAATCAATTAAAATTAGTAAAATATTGACGCAAGTGATATGAAAAGATAAATAGTAAAAAAATAAATATTCAACGAAATGTGATGAATCTCGAGTTGAGCAATAGATTATAATAATTTGTTTAAATCTTTTTCATTATTAATTACAAATACATGAGATCCATCAAGCTTCCTCACGTGTATTTTGCCGTGCTTAACCCAAACATGTTTAAAATCTTTCTCCTTTGCCACCGTCCTTGTCATGTTGAGTAGTTTTTTAGATGACGAATTGAGATGGTCATTAATATAGACTTTGGATGCTGGCCCTTTATATCCAAGCTCTTGAATAGTTAGGCCTTTGAGAGCACGAGCAGCCGCGATAAAATCCTCCTTGATGTAACGATTAAGAAAGCTTACCACAATAGATTTTTCCTTTGAATTAAAAAGTGGTATTCTGGAAATATAGTTGATCTGAGTTCTAGGGAAAGTATAGTTAACCTTCTCACTGATGGTCTCCAAAATTGAAAAAAGATTTTCATCTTTATTAAGTGGAATGCCTTTAATCTCGACGTTATTCAATCTGGACCTTTGGTCATTGGAAGATAATTCTGACTTAATACCATCAATCTCAGATTGCATGGAATCAACTCTATGCTGAAGAGCTTCTAGGCAGACAATTCTGGATTCAAAGTCATTCAATTTGACAGCAAACTCCTCCACCCTGCTGCTGTCGAATTCAAAACTCTTCTTAAGTTCGCCTAGCTCTTCTCTCATGCTCTGAACATCCTCCTGTAGTTTAGTAAAACCTGCCAATTGAGCCTTCAGTTCCCGGATCTCGCAGAGGATAGTTTCATTAGAGACAGGTTCCGGTGTTGACTGCACACTAGGAGACGGAGACGCCGTGCGACAAGTCACACACTTCCATAGGGCTCGTCTTTCCGTACCCAGTTTCCTCCATCCAGCTTCCGTCATACTCACACAGCCAAAGTCATAGTGCTTCTTGCATAACCCACACTGAACACCGTCGTTAAACTCGATACTACAAGCAGCACACTTCATGTTGATCTAAATTTTGGTCGCGAGGAAATTGACAAAAGGTTGCGGATCTCAGATCAGTGGACTAACCAGCATAAGCGTGTTTAGCTAATGGATGCGCGTACGCGAATGAGCTTTCTAGCGCTATTCTAGCGCTATTGCATTCATTGCTAATTCTTCATTGTTAAATAAAGACATCGTGTTTGAATACGGGTGACGTATGGCACGTCCCTGACGGGAACATTGACACGGACAACTCGGAACACGGATATCACTGACCCGGAAATGTGGGGATAGCGCGTAAATTTCTTAGTAATATTCTCTTCTCCATTCTGATGTTATTAGTGATGATTGTGAATAATCTCAACTTAAAATAATACTATATTCACAGTTGGATCCGAATATTGAAAAACGTCGCGGCAGATTGGAGAAGCAGCATTCGTTTATCGATAACGGTAAGTTAACACATCACTAGTCTAATTCATCTGCCTAGCCTTTTCCCAACTATGTTGGGGTCGGCTTCCAGTCTTAACCGGATGCAGCTAAGTACCAGTGTTTTACATGGAGCGACTGCCTATCTGACCTCCACAACCCAGTTACCGGGTAACACGGTACCCCTTGGTAAGACTGGTTGTCAGACTTTCTGGCTTCTGACTACCCGTAACGACTGTCAAAGATGTACAAATGACAACCGGGACCAACAGCTTAACGTGTTTTCCGAGACACGGAGGAGTCTCGATATGACAAAGATGGTCACCCATCCACGGACCGACCGCGCCAAACGCAGCTTAACCTGTGATCGGTCGACCCGTGTGGCTGTTGCTTAGCCACGAGCTCCTCTAGTCTAATTAAAGTTGTAAAATTTTCTAGTAAGTATGTTCTTTCTAAAATTTCGTTCATAATAATACATTTGTTTCACAGATTGTGAATGTCAACCGAGTGAGGAGTGTCGCAGCAAATGCTGCTGTGAATGTCGGAGACACGAGGGTTGCCAGCTAAAGAATAGCAATGAAAAGGTGAGTTGCCAGATGACAAAA
This sequence comes from Pyrrhia umbra, assembly GCA_963891755.1. NCBI lineage: Eukaryota > Metazoa > Arthropoda > Insecta > Lepidoptera > Noctuidae > Pyrrhia > Pyrrhia umbra. The sequence continues at coordinate 6,554,539 of OY982944.1, forward strand.
ATCATCCTATTAATTATAGTGAGAAAGTTTGTGCCTTTTCATGCTAAAACAACTGAATGGATTTCGATGTGATACACAGATTTTATAACTTAGATAAATGAACACATAGAACGAGTTTTTATCAGCAGCTACTGTTAACAGCTATACTCGTAGCCTAGAAACGTCTCCGTGGACCCGTCTATCCCCATACCAAATTTCAACTAAATCTGTTAAGCCGTTTTACCGTGAAAGCGTAACAAACAAATAAGCCAATTCGCTTTGTAGTTAGGATCAATCGACCAAGGCAATGCAAGCTTGTCGCGGTCATATATTGGATGGGTGACCTCTCCCGTTTTCAAACCCACGGGTAACCACGACCTCTTTAATTTCGTATCAAATATTAATCAACATTTTCTTATTTTACCAGGAAACAAACACAAAACCACAAAGTCCATTCGAAACGAAACCACAAAACGACGCACAAGAACCAATACCGCAACCACAAGAATACGAACAGCCGACCAATCAGGAACCGGAACAATACGAGCAGGCCAATCAGCAACAGGCATACGAACAGCCGGCCAATCAGAAGACGTTTGAGCCGCGGACATTCGAACCGGCCAATCACAACGGTTTGAATAACCTACCTGTGAAGATGACCAATGAGGGACAAGATATACAGTACCAGCAGTATGCTCAAGGATATAGGACAGAGGAGGTATGTTTTAACCCCCCACCACAAAAAGGGGGGGTTTAGTTTGAACACTATCCGTCTCACTTATATAAAACCTGTAAACTGAAGCCTACCCATTTCTCACCTAATCCTTACTTAACGTCTTAATCCAGCTAGTAACTTAAGTTCGGATAAACAGCATTTATGAGTGAGATTTTTACTAATCCATTGCTAAGCACCAGATTAAAAGTTATACGGACTTTTTAAGTAAGACGGTATTCGTGTCTGTCGCACCGTAGCTCTTAAACGGGTAAACCGATTTGGGTGTGATTTTTTTCAGGTTTTCTAGCGTCGATTCTTAGACATGTTTTATCAAAATCGGTTCTACCGTTTTAAGGTCATCAGCTTTTTTACTTATTAAATGTTTGTGTTTTTGGCGTTGCATTTAATATTTTCAGGTGTTATCTTTATCTATACTAATATAATAAAGCTGAAGAGTTTGTTTGTTTGAACGCGCTAATCTCAGGAACTACAGGACCGATTTAAAAAAATCTTTCAGTGCTAGATAGCCCATTTATCGAGGAAGGCTATAGGCTATATATCATCACGCTAAAATAATTAGGAGCGGAGCATCAATGAAGAATGTTTCAAAATCGGGGGTTAAAGTTAGCGATAGCCCAAAGTTACTATTCCACGCGGACGAAGTCGCGGGCAGAAGCTATTAATAATAACTAGCTTCTGCCAGCGACTTCGTCCGCGTGGAATAGTGGTGCTCCGCTCCTATTGGTCTTAGCGTGATGATATATAGCCTATAGCCTTCCTCAATAAATGGACTATCTAACACTGAAAGAATTATTTAAATCGGACCAGCGGTTCCTGAGATTAGCGCGTTTAAACAAAATGACATCATTTCCCTTCACTGCTCTGCTCCTATTGATTGTAGCGTGATGAAAAGTATACTATAACCATCTCAGAAGTATGACAAATAATTGTACCAAGTTTCGTTAAAATCCGTCGAGTAGTTTTTGTTTCTATAGAGTTTATACAGACAGACAGACAGACAGACGGACAGACAGACAGACAGACAGACAGACAAAATTTTTACTGATTGCATATTTGGCATCAGTATCGATCCCTAATCACCCCCTGATAGTTATTTTGGAAATATATTTCATGTACAGAATTGACCTCTCTACAGATTTATTATAAGTATAGAAGATTATAAAAAATGCATAAGTAACTCTGTCTATCTGTAACGCTTTCAATGTAAAACTGCTAAATCGATTGGCTAAAGATTAAACCATAATTTACGAACTTGACGACCTGAGTGGTTTAGTGGTCAACATGCCGGAATACCACGCAAGAGGTCCCGAGTTCGATTCCCGGCCGGGCAGAAATTTAAATGATGAATTTTAATTTCTGTGACGGGTCTGGGTGTTACTATGTAAAATATGTATGTATTTAAAAAAGTGTATAAGTAGTATATCCGTTAAGCTAGCACCCATAACACAAGCATATTAGTTGCTTACTTTGGGGCTAGATGGCGCTGTGTGAAGTTGTCCAAAAATATTTACTTATAATGACTATTCATCGCCAGGTGACGTCACCGCCACAGATGGTGAACCAATTCGTGCCTCATGACGTCACCATGCAGGTCATGAACCAGCAGAAAGTCGCCCAGCTGCCTCTGCCTGACCCTAATTTACGTAAGTATTTTTGTCGTATATATTTTTATTAACATTGTTGAAAATAGTACAACGATACAGGGCACTTTAAATGGCCGAGATTTTAGCGCGTATGGCGTCAAAGTCTATAATAACAAGCAATAGAACAAATTTGTCATATTTAACATTTACGTAAATGACATTAAAAATATTATCAGTATAACATGTACACACACAACATTAATCATCAAAAAAAATATTAATTTATTTAACCACATATTTTATAAACATTTTTTAAATATTAATTTAAAAAAAACATTATTCTTACAGCCATTAATGATTGCCAAAAGAAAACTTAATATCATGTTACTATCCCACTGCTGGGCTAAGGCCTCTTCTCATACAGAGAAGGCACAAGCATTGATCACCACGCTCAGTATGTTAAGAAAAAATATTTATCGACAGGACCGCTGCCGATACCGAACATGACAAACATGGTGTACCAAGCCCCCATGGCGCAGGGATACCCCTACCAGTGTCGAGTTGTGAGTATAAACAAACATACACTACTTATCTATATCTATACTTATAATAAATCTGTAGAGAGGTCAATTCTGTACATGAAATATATTTCCAAAATAACTATCAGGGGGTGATTAGGGATCGATACTGATGCCAAAAATGCAATCAATAAAATTTTTGTGTCTGTCTGTCTGTATAAACGTTATAGAAACAAAAACTACTCGACGGATTTTAACGAAACTTGGTACAGTTATTTTTCGTACTCCTGAGCTGGTTGTAGTATACTTTTCATCACGCTACAATCAATAGGAGCAGAGCAGTGAAGGGAAATATTGGGAAAACGGGAGAAGTTACTCCATTTTTTAAGCTTCCGTCGCGTGTGCAACCTTAATGGTTAAAGCTACACAGAAATCATGTATGACGGAAATGTTTTCCTTAAAATAATATTAAAAAAAAATATCCCACGACAGCATTATGACTATCTTTTATGGTTGACTCACAATAAGAGTTTGTTTGTTTGGTTAAACGCGCTAATCTCAGGAACCGCTGGTCCGCTTTGAAAAAATCTTTCAGCGTTAGATAGTCCATTTATCGACGAAGGCTATTGGCTATATATCATTACGCTAAGACCAATAGGAGCGAAGCACCACTATTCCACGCGGACGAAGTCGCTGGAACTAGTCTATAAGATAAAAATTAATCGCTGAATGTGTTGCTAAGCGCAAATCTCGAGAGCAACTGAACGGATTTGGATGAAATTTATTACGGAGATAGAAGAGACCCTGGAGAAGATTTTATGCTACTTTTTATCCGGTTGCGTTTAGTAGTTTTCCCGGGACGCGAGTGAAACCGCCGGAAACAGCTAGTTCTTAATAAAATATGTATAACGTACACAGTTTTCTCTTTACTATTAAAATATAGAATATACTGGTTTTTTATTAACTAGGCATCTAGTCTAGAGGTCCCCCTTTTTCAAATCTTCGTTTTTATTTTATTTCTCAAGAAAACTCACACTAACATTTTGTTATGCATAGTCGTTTTGTTCGTTAATGCATTAACCAAAGAAGCTCTTGTTCATTGCACTTTTAAATTTTGAGACACTGGTATTAAATAGATCAATGTCAACTCTCTGACTTGTTGCATTGTAACTTCTGTTTTAATAAAGTCAAAAGTTACTTTTTTTTTATTTCAAATAGGCCTTTGCAGGCTCTTATGAAAAGTCACACTAGTTGCAATAATATTGTCGAACAAATAAAATTGTAGTATGATAAATAATGTACAAAACAATGTGTGCAGGAGCCGTCTCTGCAGATGTACCAGCAGGTACTCCCGACAGAGGAACACAAGCTCGCTCCCTCGCCGCACAGCGACACCGCCTTCAGGATCGGTAAGTAACATATTAAGCTAAATTGACCTGAAAATCAGCGCCTTTTTGTGTCTCACTCAATCAGTAATTTTTTATGTCTCGCTCAATGAGTAATTTTTAGGTCTCACTCAATTAGCAGCTTTTCATGTCTCACTTAATCACCTGTTTTTATGTCTCGGATATAATAATTTAGTAAACATACATCAAAAATATTTAGACGAAAAATATAAAATATAAGCAAAATTATTCAATTTTATCTTCAATTTTGACAGATCTTGAATGACAGTTCTTCCGTTTCACGTATAAGTAACCTTTTTTTAAGCAACTGGGTGTATATCTATGCTACGTATGTAATCTGTCTGTATGTTTGTCCCAGACCCGAGCTACCCGTACGCAGCGGTAGACTACACGGCGGCAGCTTGCGGCGCATGCGTCGATACCTCCACACTGCAGCACCAACAGCGAAGGTATTATAACACCTATAGGGAAAATTGGCTAGACTTTTCATCACCTGCCTAGCCTTTTCCCAACAAACTACTTAAAAAAAAATTACTTAATTTGACTGAATTTAACTTGTAATTTAATTGTTTAATTATATGTTTTTCGTATAGCATCATTTGAATTGTATAACTTTCTCAGAGATAACCTGTACTGTAAAAAGACTATTGTAAACATTTCCTTTTGAAACGAGTGTCTATGGAGTTTCTTGCCGGTTCTTCTCCATAAGACCCACTCCTTGAAACCGTGCAACCAGCTTGACGTTTCATAAGTGCCTGCAAAGACCTATTTGAAATAAAACAATAAGTTTGAGTTTAACTCTTTCCTAACTATTTAAGGGTCTACCAGTTAAACCGGATGCAACCAGTGATTTACATGGAGCGACTGCCTATCTGACCTTCACGTCAAACCCTTAGTCTCGTCTGTCATAGGTGCGATAGTCTGACAATCAGTCTTACCATGGTGTCTGTAAGTCAGTCACTCCATGTAACACAGTGTATTCAGCTATATCCTGTTAGATTGGAAGCCAACCCTTAGATAGTTGGGAACCATGTATGTATTAGATAGATGGGGGATAATGATGAACAAAATAGTAAGGTACCAATATTGTTATCAGCTACAGCGTGCCGTACGGGCCGGTGGAGGTCCCGCAACCGGTGCTGCCGCCCTACGCGCTTCCCAATGTCATGATGCCACAGCCGCATCTGCAGCCATATCCGGTAACGTACCACCTGCCACTTACCATAAACACGTGGATGAAGAATACCACTTTTGATAAAGTTAACTCACATTTGTGTATGTCACCGGAATATTGAATACCGTTAGTTTATAATCTTACGAGTAAAATTATAAACTGACATCATTTTTTTTCGACGTCGCCGTTATCTTAATGAGCGTTGTCACTACCATGATCGATTTCGTAATCAAAGCCCGTTTTCAATTTTACGGGTTATCACAGGTAGATTATAAACTAGCGCATTAATACGTTATATCGTAAACAAAAAGCTACAATACACATTTTTCGATGCTCATAATCTTACGCGTTAGATTATAAACTGCACATCACAATCTTACGGTGACATAATATATTATGTATATAATTCGCATTTTCAACAACAATATCGTGATTACGTCTCCAGCAATACCAGGAGCAAGTCCCATGGGCGGTGCCCACCCACGGCGTGTCCCACAAGGTGATGCTGCCGGACCTGTACCCCATCGTGCAGTACCCCCAGCCCCCCTACCAGCACTACAACATCGTCTACCCACAGGTAGAAAACCATAGAATAGAATAGAATTATGCTTTGTGGTACACCAAAAGAAATTAAGACAGATACAATTTAAAACTAAAATATGGGTACAACGGTACCTCATAGAGAGATCACAGACTAACGGTGAAGGAAAACATCGTGAAGAAACTTGGACTAAAAAGTCTGAAATCGCCAATCTGCCTTGAGCAAGCGTCGTGATTAATGCTCATGCCTTCTCTGTATTAGAAGAGGCCTGTGTCCAGCAGTGGGGCAGTAAATAGGTCGACGATGATTATGACGGGTTTAGTTGTTTGAGAGTTTCTCGAAATTCAACCCCTAAAAGGGGTGTAATAAGGTATGAAAGAGTGGTATTTTAGAATTTAGCTAGGAAAATGCTAATTAAAGAAAACAATATAGTGTTTTTGGAAAAGTCTAAGGGGGCAAAAATGCGGAATGATCCTAGTGTTTAAAGATTATTTAAAAAAATATATAGGGTGTGAAATGGGAGGTGAAACTTCATAATATGTATGATATGATTATGATGGAGTTATTGATACTTCTTGTAGGCTCTTACTAGCCGTTGGGTTATGAGTAATCTGTCACATGATGACATCTACTGTAATTTGAAATGAGTTATCGTTCTAAATAAATGTCTGACGATCAACTGTTTCAGTGAGTGTCTAACTAATTTACCACCTGCAATTAGGCACTCTGCTATAGCATTTCCAATAGATTATAAGTATAATATGAGCTATTGGTAAATTTCAGAGAGATTAAAAAAAAATATCTTCTAGTTAGAAACCAACAAACGTATTTGATCATTTTTGAAAAAAAAAACATCAACATTCACAAGTCCTATGACTGGCAAATTGAATTAAAAAAAACTGAATACTTACTACTACTTTTGAATTTTCTTCAAGTTTTTTTTCTGTGATGAAAACTCCCACATAAACTTGGGCGAAGTCGCAGTACAACATTTAAATTCTCCATTCATTTTTGTTTTCTTCGTAATGTTAGTAGTTAATTTTTTTTTTTTTTATGATTTTTTGTTTTCGTTCAATATTTGTACGCCTTCACGGCAAAACATAGCGCACTTATAATACCTAATGTAAGATCTTTTAAATGTTAAAACCTGTTTCACAAATAAACGCTGATTCTAATTCACTAGGTAATACAACAACCATACCAAGTATGCCAGCCAGTCTACCCAGTAGTCGACAAACAAGTAGACCAGCGCCCCACCAGCTTATCCAACCGACCTTCCAAGCGTAACTCCATATCCAGCTCCTCTCGGAACACCCCCCACCAAGAAGAGAGGGCCTACGAAGAGAGTCTGATGATGAACCGCCAGCATCATGAGATAGCAGCCAAGATACAGCAGATTAAAACTCAAATGGCTCAGATGAGTACCAAGGATAGAGATAAAAGGAGAGATGACTGGAGAAGGAGAAATAGTGGCAATGGGTTGCTGGGGAATTGTCCCGTTAATAATTTTAATGGGAGAGTTATGGGGTAAGTTTGATATATCTTCACTACATAGTATAAAACAAAGTCGCTTTCTCTGTCCCTATATCCCTATGTATGCAAATCTTTAAAACTACGCAACGGATTTTGATGTGGTTTTTTTAATAGATAAAGTTATTAATGAGGAAGGTTTTAGTATATAATTTGTCAAGTTTTTGTATCCATTAGCTAAAATATCGCGGGTGAAGCCGCTGGCGGGAAGCTAGTCAGTAATAAGAACACTTTTAATATGTTTTATGTTATAAATACATAGATATAATAATTAAGTAAACATACATCATAACTATTTAGAAGAAAAACATAAAATAATAGCAAAATTATTTAATTTTAACCTCTACTCTAACAGATCTTGAATGACAGTTCTTCCAGTTCACGTATAAGTAACCGCATATTTTTTTGGTGCCACCGGCTGTGTGTATGTGAAAAAATAGGCTCGCAGATATAACTGTAAAATAAATATTAACCACGTTTTTAAAACAGACTTTTTGACCTGGTTTTATTTTTATTCAACAGGCGCAGTACAAATGACGATAGACATTTAACGTCCGCCGCGCGAGCCATCGTGGACTCCATAAGGAATATGCAAGCGAAAAATACATGTAAGTTTACTTGATAATATCTTCTGCCTAGCCTTTTCCCAACTATGTTGGGGTCGGCTTCCAGTCTAACCAGACGCAGCTGAATGAGTATAGTCTGTAACAAATGATTTTAAGAAAAATGTAAACAAAATAATAACCTATTTTATTCTAATTTTCCCACTCATAATAAAACGGCATTAAAATAATGATGAATGATGATGTTTAGAGCATGAAATTGACATAGAAGCGCCGTCCTTACGCCATTTTGTTAATTTCTGTGGCAGAATTAGAACAAAATAGGTAACGACTTTGTTTACATTTTTCTTAAAATCAATCGGTACAGACTATAGTTTACACGAGTCCATCGACCAAGATTAAGTTACTCCTACCACCGTCGGTTCGTGGAGGGATTCACGAATGGGTAAAGAGCAGCAGTAATACTATTACTATATAATAAACTTTGTTTGTTTGTAATGAATAGGCTCAAAAACTACTGGACCGATTTTAAAAATTCTTTCACCATTCGAAAGCTACATTATCCACGAGTAACATAGGCTAAATTTTATTTTGGAAAAAAAAATAGGGTTCCGTAAGATATTTGGGTTTTTCGGACACAAGGTGTAAGAAATCAACCAGAAAAGTTACTTTTTTTGCGTACGCTACTAATCTCAGGAACTACTGGTCCGATTTGAAAATTCTTTCAGTGTTAGATAGCCCATTTATTGAAGAAGGCTATAGGCTATATTTCATCACGCTAAAACCAATAGGAGCGGAGCACCACTATTCCACGCGGACAAAGTCGCGGGCAGAAGCTAGTCTATACTAATCCTGTCCCTTGCTGTCCTCACCCAGCGACGCCCTAAGCCGAGGCCCGTACCCCACTAGGGGGTGCCCTTAGCGTGTAGTCGCTTAGTTTTGTAAGTTAAGCCCTGGCTGGAGGCTCTAAATTCATTTAAGGCACTTCACAGGCAAGCCCGGTTAAGCAGTCGACAACCTTCTAGGTTGACCTGCGAGATGCCATACAAAAAAATGCCATACAAGATTTGTTACTTTGTTTGTAGGATTTTAATTCAAAAACTACTGGACCGATTTTAAAAATTCTTTCACCGTTAGAAAGCTATATTTTTAGGAAGTGTCATAGGCTATATTTATTTCCAGAAACAATTAGGGATCCCTACTAAAACTTGAATAATGTAACCCAGAATGTAAAAAAATGTCCACGCGGGCGAAGCCGCGGGCGGAAAGCTAGTGCGTTATACACGAGCGTCATGCCGCTTTTCGTCACGGCACACGAGCCTATCTTAACCCAACATGGCGTGCGACAGAATTTTCACAATAAATTTTGATTGTAGATCAAGATAATCGTCGCGAGTACCCTCGCCTGGAGCACAAACAAGATCGTCCGGACTATCGTCGCCGCGATAGAGACGAGGCTAAACCCACGGACAAGGAGGCGCGTCCCAGCGAGGGACAACCCGCCGGGGAGCGGTATGACGTCAGGAATAGAGGGGTCAACGTGCCCGTCTATAGACAGCCTTATCTATTTAGACAAGTGAGTGTTTTAGAGTTGTTTTTGTCAATTAACTAAAAACAAAAAAGTACCGATTTATAGTATCATATCCCACCTCATTGATTCTATTCAAAACCGGCCAATCCAAGTAAGGTAAATATTTAATGTATACCAAAAATAAGAATGGACCAAGTATCGAGCCCTGTGGCGCGCCTAATTGGACAGGCAGTCCTAAAGATTTCGCCCCATTAACAGCAACGCATTGCACCCTATGATTTAAATAAGACTATTACGCTAAGTGCTCCATTTTGAACACCGTACTAGCGTAATTTGCGTAAAAGCGTGTCATGATGGACGCAATCGAAAGCTTTAGAGAGATCACAAAAAACTCCAATTGCGTTTTGAGAATTTTCCCATGCACTATCAATGTGTTTCAATAGAGCAACACCCGCATCTGTAGTCGAACGACCTTTTGTAAAGCCATATTGTTAATTATGAATGAAGCTGTTTACATTGAAATATCTCAGTAACTGCTTGAGTATTAACTTTTCAAATATTTTACTAAAGGCAGGCAAGATGGATATTGGTCTAAAATTACTTATGTCCGTCTTTACTAAGTTTCATAAGATCAGGAAAAACACCGACGTCAAAGCATTTATTAAATGTAGTAGATATAGATATAAATTATACACGCATATTACCTATTATAGTTCCCAAATTAATCCATAAAATTAAACCTTTGCATTACAGATGTCTCCCGGGACGTGGTGCCGACGCTCTCCGGGACCGGTGCATCCGGGTAAGTAGCTGTACCATCCAATGATTGTCCACTATCATCATTGCTTAACCTCAAGTCATCCGCCTAGTGTGCTGCCAAGGTGAGGTCAGCTCCCAGTCTAACCGGATGCAGCTGAGTACCAGTGTTTTACATGGAGCGACTGCCTATCTGACCTCCATAACCCAGTTACCGGGTAACACGATACCTTTAGTAGGACTGGTTGTCAGACTTTCTACCTTCTGACTACCCGTAACGACTGCCAAAGATCTTATAATCGTTCGTAAAGTTTGATTTTATGCCATACATAGTTGGTGCAGTTCACAATTTTTTCGTCAGTTTACAATCTAACGAGTAAGATTATAAACTAACGATATTAATTATGTATTATTGTATTTTCAGTACTAAACAACCCGCGCCGACCTCACCCGGACACACGCAACCCGCGTCGCTAGGCGCACCCACACATATAAACAAGCAATAATATATGTACATACATCGTATCGTTGGGGGGTGGGCAGAAATGTAGCTGTTGCTAAAAAAACTTTATATACACGGTGTTCACAAAATGATGACGTGTTATACAGGTTGTTGCAAAAATACTTTTGGAGACTAATTTATTTTTTAACATTATCTTTAATATAGAGGCTGTTACAGAAATAAACGTTACAGAAGTTGGTATAAAAACACAGTATGCAACTTTATGTACATGGTGTTACCAAAATAACAGCAGTTTATATGGTGGCATGAAATATATTACACGATAAAAGTATTTTTGGAAACATTCTCTGTATAATATACAGGCTGTTCCAGTAACGCCCGTGTCTAATAAAAGGTGTTTCACAAAAAATACGTTTTAATCAATATCACAAAATGGTTTTCCGTACTTTATCAAAGATTCAAGAAAAAGTTTACGCTTAAATAAAGGTTGTGGTATTTTAAAAACGTTTGTAAAAACATGGTTGTGCCATCGCTAAGAGAAAAGAATAATAATATCCATAGAACATTTACCGTTTTACTTATAAAAAAACCTGTAATCTAAAGTTTAACCATTTCTCACCCAATCCTTACTTAACGTCGTAATCCAGGATTAAGCTGAGCTAAGTTCGGATTAACGCAAAAGCATTTATGACTGAGATTTTAGCTAATCCCTTGCTAAGATGCAGTTTAAATAAAAATAGGCTTTATAAGTAAGACGTTTAAAGCGTTTAGAAAACATTGAGCCGTCCGCCATTTTGTAAAAATTAAAATGTGGAAATATTTCTTGTGATACATCAACTCGGAGTCCATATTTCTACTCCGTTGACAGCAATTTAAAATGAGAACTTCCTTGTACGAAAAAAACTTAAACACCTAACTCCAGAAACTATAAAAACCTTCAGGCATGCTTTCATCATCTGCCTAGCCTTTTCCCAACTGTGTTAGGATCGGTTTGTAGTGTTTCTTATGGAGTGACTGGCTATCTGAACTCCACAACCAAGTTACCGAGTAACACGATACCCCTTGGTAAGACTGGTTGTCAGACTTTCTGATTTTTCCGGGACCAACGGCTAATCGTGCTTTCTGAGGCACGGAGGAGTCTCGCTATGACATAGATGGTCACCCATCCACGGGCCGACCGCGCCAAGCGCAGCTTAACTTATGATCGGTAGACACGTGCGGTAAATCACTAAATAGTATAAAACAAAGTCGCTCTCTCTGTCCCTATATCCCTATGTATGCTTAAATCTTTAAAACTACGCAACGGATTTTGATGCGGTTTTTTTTAATAGATAGAGTGATTAATGAGGAAGGTTTTAGTATATAATTTGTCAAGTTTTTGTATCCATTAGCTAAAATATCGCGGGCGAAGCCGCTGGCGGGAAGCTAGTGACGGATAAAACCATGTTAAGGCTACAACCTACATCTCTGCTCACCCACAAACAATAAAGTCAAAGGAATCTTACGTAGTCGGAAGATCTCACGCATAAACTGGATCTAGTCATTTTTTTATTAAAACAATCATAGATTAGTCTTATAAACTTGTTCGTTTTTTTTTTTGAAGTTTTTTAACTACTACGGAATATCCTTTGACTAAGTGTACGATAAGTCTTAATTTATTTTAAGATGTTTTTAGTTTAAACCAACCATCTTCTCTCTCTCTATCTTTTTTAGTTAATTGTTTGTGGAATTGAATTTTGTGAATTAAAACAACTTGTGTTTGGTTAGTGCTAGAATTATTCTAAAATAAATTTGACGTTTTTGAGTCAAATGACAAACTCTCTCCCTTTCTCTTGTTTGTCTTTAAAAAGTTTAAAATAACTTACAGCCGGTTGTACCAAAAAATATGCGATTACTTATACGTGAAACGTAAGAACTGTCATTCAAGATCTGTCAAAATGGCGGATAAAATTTAATAATTACGCTATTTTCTTATGTTTTTTGTCAACATATTTTAATATATGTATATGTTAACTTAATTATTATATCTATGAAGTAAAAAAATATAAAAGCAAACTAATTAATACTAATTATATTCGTAAAAGTATAAAGCATAGTGATAAGCTTGGTGCAATCGGCTATTAGTGGTTTTTTTTTTCGAACGAAATTCTAGTATCATGTTTTGTTAGTAGAATTTCGTTCAGTTCACTCATAATAGGTGCATTTAAATCTCGCATGCTCAAAGACACAGACCCGGTAACAGGATATCCCTTGGTAAGACTGATTGCCAGACTCGCTTCTGACTATCCGTAACGACTGTCAAAGATGTAAAAATGTCAACCGGGACCAACAGCTTAACGTGCTTTCCGAGGCACGGAGGAGTCTCGCTATGACATAGATGGTCACCCATCCACGGACCGACCGCGCCAAGAGCAGCCTAAACTTTAGAGCTTTTGAGCTAACCGAACCTTTGATCGATCGACCCGTCCGTCTATTACTGAGCAAGGAAGTCCTATAGTCCACATTAATAGTCTAAAAGCTCTCTCCAGGCAAGTTTTTTAATATATATTTAAACGTTCACAAAATTGAATTTCACATAAATTCATTCTATTAATAGTTTTTAAGTTACAGTTAAGAAAATACCCATGTTTAAGTTAAGTTTTATTTAATGAACATATACATCAAGAGCTTCACGTATTCTGGGTATAATTTATCTACTATAGTCTGTATGATTTTACGAAAAATATAAACAAAGTCGTAACCTATTTTGTTCTGATTCTGCCACAGAAATTAACAAAATGGCGTAAGGATGGCGCGTTTATGTCATATTCATGCTCTAAACATCATCGTTCATAATTTAATGCTATTTTATTTAACTATGTGGGAAAAATAGAACAAAGTAGGTTGTTATGATTTTGTTTATATTTTTCTTAAAATCAATTGGTGCGATAGACGAATTCTTAATTGAAACATCATTTGCATGAAATTATCTAAAACAGGGGTCTCCAAACTACGGCCCGCGGGCCAAATCCGGCCCGCGACAGCTTATGACTAGTGACATCAATCTGGCCCACGACAGCCAATGTTTTACTGTTGTTACTATTGCTGTGATAAGTTGAATGGAAGAGAATGAAAACACAGAATGATAGTAGCTGAAATAGATAGTACCTAGAACAGTACATAGTATCACTACTCGACACTAGATGTCGTTACGTGTCACAATACACAATCAATAGTAATTGAAATGTTAATAAAAGCCTATGTTTGCTTAGGTGGGCAGAAAAATTAAAATTGTTATGGCCCACCGAAAAAAAATATTATGGCCCCAAGGCTTCAAAGTTTGGAGAACCCTGATCTAGAAGATATAAATAATGTTCACTAAATAAAACCTTAATTTTCATGACAGAATCAAAAAAATAAACTATTCGAAGTAAACAGAGTTATTGAAGGCAAGTTTTGAAAAACATACCAAGTAAACAGACATACAATACAGGAAAACCGGTCAAGTGCGAGTCGGGCTCGCATCTGAGGGGTTCCGCACCATACATCATCAGCCTATATATTGTCCCACTGCTGGGCACAGACCTCTTCTCATTGAGAGAAGGCATGAGCATTGATCACCACGCTTGCTGAAGGCGGATTGGCGATTTCAGACTTTTAAAGTCCAGGTTTCCTCACGATGTTTTCCTTCACCGTTAGTCAGTGACGCCTAAGATAAACTTAGAAAGTACATATGACTTTAGAAAAGTCACATTGGTACGTGCCAGGTTTCGAACCCGAACACTCGTACACGAGAGGCAGGGCCCTTAACCACCAGGCCACGACTTTTTTTTCCGCGCCATACATGGTTTTGTAAATCCTGTACCATGGTACGGTACGGAACCCTCCATGTGCGGGACCAACTCGCACTTGACCGGTGTTTAGTATTTGTTGTTATAGCGGCAACAGTAATATCTTCATAATTGTCTCAATTTTATTTCGTTTAGTTATACCTATTAATCTGCTTACCTGTTCATAGGTTGCATGAAAATAATTCACTTGTACACAACTTTTTATTGAATCCTTAAACATGTGGCTGTATTTTGTCAAAATAATTGGAATACATATATATCTATTATCAAAGTATGTCTAAAGCATTCGTTAATATTTTCCTTTTTATAAGTAAACCAAGTAATGACCACTTTAAAAAACTTGGTTCTTAATGTAAAATTTTCTTCGATAACTCTACAAGGTGGTACCAACATCACAATAGTAAAAGAAAATACTAATAATATTGTTTTGACAAAATACAAATTTGATTATTTCAACTGAAAATATTACCCGAAAATGTCTGTTTGTAAAATCATCTACAAATATTGGAATAAAAAAACAACGCATACCGATGTAATGACTACATTGTTTGATAATATCTTTTTCGAGACCTATTGTGTGTGAGAGAGGTGGTGATATACAAGTGGTATAGCTCTGTCCCTTTTTCGCACTGGGGTAAAAATCACTACTCATAATACCGGTCATTGTAGTACGAAAAAAATAAATTCAAAATGAATCTACGACTTTTAAGTCAAAAATAATTTGACTTTAAGTCATAGAAATTACATCTGAATGAAAATTATATTGGAATATTCTCAAATTGATGTAGTCAGATCATCAAAAAGCCCAACAATGCTGTATTGAATACTACCGAATACGTGAATACCGCTTATATGAGCGGTATTGTTGAAACATCACTGGTTGATACAAGGAAATGTCTTAATTTTGTAGCATTTTTTTTTATAACACTTGTACTTGTAATGATACCTAATCCGAGCTACAGAACTCGAAACTTGTGTTTTTTATTGTCAGACCATCACAGACATAAGCAAAGTGTCCACTGGCAAACTTCCACATTTTTTTGCAGAATTCAAATTGACGACTTTTTCCACTGACTGCAGTCTACATTCACGTGCTCTCTATACACGTGCGACTTGCAGCAACTTCCGCAAATCACTAAAACTTGCAAGAGCGTTTACACGTTGGAAGTCACTTGCGCAAGTGAACTTTCGATTTTTTTATTGCCAGTGGACACTTTGCTATAGGTATATAAAGCCAAGACAAATGACCGGTCGCACCCGTTGTCGTAAAACATTCAACAGAAAATCCAACAGAATAACATACATTTTTTACAAAAGTAATTACGTTTTACGATTTCGTAATATCCTGTGTTTTTGCAACCGGCTGCAAATTATACCATTTGTAATAAAAACATTCAAATATTTACCACTATATAAAAATTCCCAACATTTAAGGTATATAAACATAAATTATTTTGTCACCTTATGTATCAATTCTAAGCACAATACGAGTGCCTGTTTCACTACGTCTAGATAAGAGCTATCTACCAGATTAATTTATAATGTGCACATCATTTGCATGATGTTATATGACAGATAATGTTATCCGGAGATGGTGAAACTAGTAATAAAACTTGCTACTAAATACGAGATTTATCTTTCAAATGTCATGAACAATGTACCAGTGTGTAAAATTGTCACGTAAACACATTATACTGAATGTAAAGAGACAGTTTAGACACAACTGTCGTGGATGGACGTAGGAAACTATTTATAAGAAAGTTTATTGTAACATGTAGAGTATATTATTGTTAATAATAAAGATTTTAGCCTATAATTAATGACTTTTATTCATACCGTCTGTAAGAAAACTTACTAAAAATCTAGCCTCCACATTAAATCTCATCATCTCCTAGCCTTTTCCCCAACTATGTTGGTTCGGCTTCCAGTCTAAACTGGATGCAGCTGAGTACCAGTGTTATTTGTCCCAATTAAATTTATACTATTAAAATAATGCCGTCCTAACAGAATCTCTAAAAATCGTACCCAAATCGGTTCACGCATTTAAGAGTTAGGGTGCCACAGACAATCACATAGCAGTGAAACTTATTACAACCCTCTTTTTGCGTCAGGGTTTAAAAATAGAAATCAGCTCTACTAAATGGGCTCCATAGGAAAAGCATTACGTTGCAGTCTGTTAGAAAAGCTATGCAAATAGCGACATCTAGCGGCAATCACTGGATATGTTATATTTACTGCCATCTAGCAGCCAAATTCTGTACTTCTAAGTAACAAATAGTTGTGATAAAAATCAACAGATGGCGGTGCCCGTTTTTTTAATTCATAAAATTGGAATGGGTGGTTAGAGATTTTGATACCAAGAAGAAATAAGGCAAATTGAAAAAGTACTTAAGTAGTATGATAACAAAACGAATAACAGTACCTTTATTTCTCTATTCCTCCGATCGGATTAAAAACTGATCATAGAAAGTTAAAGCAAAATATTAAATTATAACACTTCTTTTTTAAAATCGGGTAATTTATCATTAAAACCTCATAGTGCCTTCCTCTAAAGAAAAGGCAGTTCCTACCTTTACACCTAGTTCAAAAGAAGTTTCCATTTCTTTTTATTTTTAAAGTACCTACCTACATTTAAGGCTAAAAATAAAGTCAAGACCTTTAGGTACTCAGTCGGTTTAAAAGCTAAATCCCAACTGATAGAAAGTGAGGTTGTTTGTTAGATTGCAGTCAGGGGGAGAGCAGGACAGTTTTTATCCAGGTGCGTGAAGTTTATCTATGTATTGGTAATATAAAAATTATTAAAAGTATGCTAATCTATATATATAAAATGCTTTGCCCTGAATGACTGACTGATCAACGCACGGCCTAAACCGCTGATCGTAGAGACCTGAAACTTGGAGGGTGTGTTCTTTGTATGACGTAGGCATCCGATAAGAAATAATTTTCCTAAAGGGGTGAAAAAGGGGGGGCAAAGATTGAATGAAACTCTGTCATTTTTAATTTGAATTCTTATAGCCTACGCGGGCGAAGGCGCTGGCGGAAAGCTAGTTATTGATATCATGGTTTGTGATATTCGTAAATGTATATAATATGATAAACAATTTGATGCAATCTGTTGTAAGCCTGAATATTAATTTCGTTAAAACACAACTTCTCTCTTCTTCAGTGAGTAAATTCCGCCCTCCCAAGTCCGTCCCCCTTCCCTCACAACAACAGCTAGTTGATTAACGCTACCACTGCACCCGTCTCGCTCACTCTCATACACGCATCGTACTCCATCTCACTCGCTCGTTGGTAGCTTTACTCAAATCTTTTAATTAAGTATTTTGTGTTTCTTATTAAACCTAGTCGTTTTCCTAACTATGTTGGGGTCGGCGACTGACTGTATGCAGCTGAGTACCAGTGTTTTACATGGAGCGACTGCCTATCTGACCTCCACAACCTAGATAACACGATCATCATCATTGGCCTTTTGACTATCCAACCGGTAGCTAAAGTCCTCTTCTCATACAGAGAAGGCATGAGCATTGATCACCACGCCTGCTTAAGGTGGATTGGTGATTTCAAAGTTTTTAGTCCAGGTTTCCTCACGATGTTTTCCTTCACCGTTAACCAGTGGTGTCTTAGCTACACTTAGAAAGTACATATGACTTTAGAAAAGTCACATTGGTACTTGCCAGGTTTAGAACTCGTACACGATGAAGGAGTCTTAATCACTAGGACACCACGACTCAACCACCCAACCAGTGCCGGATTTGTATTTTTTATGAGTATAGGCCACTTTATTTCCGCCGCCCACCTTCCAATAATCAAGTTAGCGTCCTCTGAAATCTGCCGCCCCTAGGACGCTGCCGCCCCTAGGCCCCGGCCTATACGGCCTATTGACAAATCCAGGACTGCACCCAACCCTTGGAAAAACAGTTTTTTTTACATTATGCCAAATCTATCAAGCCGTTTTCAAGACATGTTTTTATTTTAATATGCTACAATTGATTTTTATTTATAAGGATTTCAGTAATCTTACAATAACCTAAGTACAATACTTTAAGTATATCTTACGTTTAACTAAGTATATTAAAACAAAAAGTCTCAAAAAAAAATATATTTTTACCGTAATGATTTTGTAACCCAATCTAAAAGAAAACAAATCAACATACACACTTACAAACAAAAACAACCTAACCTAGTAATCGACCCGCTACCTACAGTACGTCCCCGCCACTGAGCCACTGCGCTAGTCGCTATACAGTTTGTCTGTTTCGTTGGGTCTCATCTTTAATTTGTTCGTTTCTGTCAGCCGACTACACTCCGCAGGCCGGGAGCGTGGGCCGTTGTGGATTAATATTGGAAAATTAATATGTACATACACTGAAGGACTAATAAACTGCATCAATGTTCAACACGCACCTACCTTTGAAAAAATCATTTTAACCAAGTATTCTAACTTTTTATACAAATTTAAATTGAAACCTATAGTTTGGTTCGTTAACTTCATAAGAGCGGAGTATCATTATCCCTAAGTGTATGTTTTTATACTGGAAAGGGTATATCTTTTTTCCGGCAGTTTTTTCTTTCTTTCTTTCTTTCCATTCAATTTTTTTTAAACAAAAACTTTGATGCAGTTTCTTTGTCTGGGGGCGGGGGTATATACAATATTAATATAACGAAGATGTAGATAGATAGATAGAATATTCTTTATTGTACACCATTAGACAACAACACAGGAAAAATACAAACAAAAAGGTACCTAGTAGTCAGCCCTGGATTTGTCAATAGGCCGTATAGGCCGGGGCCTAGGGGCGGCAGCGTCCTAGGGGCGGCAGATTTCAGAAGACGCTAACTTGATTATTGGAAGGTACATGGGCGGCGGAAATAAAGTGGCCTATACTCATAAAAAATACAAATCCGGCACTGCTAGTAGTACAATAGGCGGTCTTATCCCTAAGAGCAATTTCTTACAGACGACCTTTGGATGGAGTCAAATTGCAAAATAAAGTATATGTATATTATGTCTTTTCAGTAGAACTTTTTTTTTCAGGCATCTCTTTAGAGCCGTTATTCTAAAAAATCTTGGTTTGGTCAAACACTTCTGTCTCGAGAACTGCGGCTGGACCGATTTTCATGATTTTTGATTTGTTGTATTTGCCACCGTTCCGAATAGCAGAACAACTATTAAAACATCGAAAAAATGACAAAAAAAATGATGAGGGGTAGGAAGTTCGCCGGGCCGGCTTGTTTATATTAAATTATGATACATCTATTCTATAATATTATAACTAGCTTCCCGCCAGCGGCTTCGCCCGCGATATTTTAGCTAATCGATACAAAAACTTGACAAATGATATACTAAAACCTCCACGCGGGCGAAGCTGTGGGCGGAAGTATAGAATATTTTGATACATTTATTAATAAAAATAACTAGCTGTGTCCCACGGTTTCACCCGCGTTTACCCGGATAAAAAGTAGCTGGATCGCCATTGAAGTGCCAGCAATCGCCAGTGTGGTGTGGTGATTGGTGCTAAAAGTGGTACAAGTGCAGTGCAGTGGTATCAGCAGTGTTGTGAAGGTGCGCTGCAACAGTAGCGGCAGTCGACAGAGGGCGCCACCTGTGTTGTAGGCAAATCAACACGGTGGGTGCAAGCAGAGGGCGAGTTCAGCGACATCGCTCAGCTGTGAGGTCAAGTTTGCAGCAGCGACATCAGTGACGTGTATTAAGAGGTTTGGCAGAAGTATAACTGTGAGTACAATCCAGTGTTTTATTAACTTGCAATTTCTCAGTGACAACATTTTAGTTTGAAGAATTAACTTAGTGAATTTTATTAGAAGTGTTTGGGACTTGTAAAATTTTAGATATAATTTTAGACTTAGAATAATTTTATAAAAAGTGATCTGACGGGGAACCTATGCCCGATTTTTTATAACTCTAAAAAACTGTTAAACACTTGTAATTATTTTGTTAGTTTTTTTTGGTTCAGCACTTGTGTTGTTGTTTGTTGCCTTTAACATTAAAAATATTTGTTCTTGGACTTAGAAAAAATTGGTTAATCTATATTGAATTTATAAATATTAATAAAGTTTGTTATATTAACTTGTGAACAATGGAGTCTTTAGTAAAGTTGCAATTAAATAATAAAACTATAATTGAGAAAGGTAGAATTAACTTCAAAAAATCACCAAAAGAAAGATTAACACAGACTTATATTGAGACAAGATTAGAGTCATTGGAAGTTCAATGGAAACAATTCATGGAAACACATAGACGTATCATAGAAAAGGCAACAGACACAGATAATGATTATTTCACGTCAGAGGTATATGATCACACAGAGGATTGTTATATAACATATAAATGTGAATTAAAAGAACACTTAGTTAAGACCTCCGTGGCTCCTTGTAATAGTGGTGTTAAAAAGCAGTCTAGTAATTGTAATGTTAAGTTACCCAAGATTTCACTTCCCACATTTTCCGGTCAATATTCTGAGTGGATTACGTTTCGTGATTTATTTTTGTCACTTATTCATAAAAATGAAACACTGGACGATGTCCAGAAACTCCATTATTTAAAGGGTCATTTGTCAGGTGAAGCCGAACAGTTGTTGCGACATACTCCTGTAACTGCGTCTAATTACAGCGAGTGTTGGTCAATTTTAAGTAAACGCTACGATAATAAAAGATTCTTAGCTAACTGTATGCTCAAACGATTAGTAAATCAACCACCTGTGTCAAGGGAGTCATCCTCTTATATTAAAACGCTGTTAGACACAACCGTGGATTGTTTACACGGCCTTAGCACCCTAGGTATTGATGTGAGTTCTTGGGATACAATTGTTATATACTTAGTTAGCGAGAAAATGGACAGCGAATCCCGCAAATTGTGGGAAACTAGAATTAGTTCAAGTGATGACCTACCTACCTTCGATGAATTTAAAACATTTATGGAATCTAGGTTTAGGGCTTTGGAATATCTAGATCCTAAAACTAACAAGCAGGGTTCTGTCCGTAATAATAATAAATCTTTTCATGTCGCTTCTCAAACTTGTATACTTTGTTCAGGAGACCATAAATTGTGTCACTGTAAACAATTTGCAAAGAAAGATTGTGACGAACGTCGTGAGTTTGCCCGAACCAGTAAGCTGTGTTTTAATTGCTTAGGCAAAAATCATTCAGTTTATACCTGCCGCCAGAACACCAAATGTCACCTATGTAAAAAGCGACACCACACGCTACTTCACCCCAAAACAACTGCCACTTCTGCTGAACCGGTGGAAAGTTCAGCAGATGGGAATGTTGCAGTTGCTGCCGCAGCTGCTTCTTCCAATCAAAGCGAGATTACCAAACCCATTTGTTGTTTTGCAGATGTTCACAATCATGGTCTGTTAGCCACAGCCTTGGTCAATGTTGAGTCAAGAACTGGTACCTCTATTGTTTTAAGAGCTTTGATGGATCAAGGCTCTCAGGTCTCTTTTATTACAGAGGCTGCAGTCCAGTTACTTGGTCTTAAGAAAACACCTGCTCACACCGACATATTCAGACTAGGCGATGATGAGGGAAACTCGATGCCCTCCAAGTGGATAGTTCGTTTTAAATTGCAATCACGCCTAGATCCCACCTTTGTTTTGTATGTCGATGCATATGTCCTCAATAGACTTACATCTCTACTTCCTGAACGGAAGATTATTCAAATATTGCCTTCATTTTCATCCTTAAAACTTGCTGATCCGACTTTCAACACGCCAGGTAAAATAGACTTGCTATTAAGTACGCGCGTGGTCGGTGAAGTTTTATTGGACGGTTTAGTTAAGGGTCCGCCTGGAACTCCAGTGGCCCAAAGGACTAAACTTGGGTGGATCTTATCAGGTGAGATCCACACTTCGGCAATATCTAGACCAGTCTGTTATAATGCAGTAGTGAGGTCTGACACGAACGAGATGTTGAGGAAGTTCTGGGAGTTGGAGTCAGAGTCTTCTGCTCCTAAAATTATATTAACTGACGAAGAGCAAAAGTGCGAGGACTTTTACTCTACGACAACTCAACGTGACGCTACAGGTCGATACGTTGTAAGGTTGCCCTTTAAGACTGACCAACCCCAGTGCACGGCTGGTGAGTCTGAGTCTATAGCTCGTAAGAGATTTCTTATGCTAGAAAGAAAATTAATGAGAAATCCCGAGCTTAGATTCCAATATACCGCCGTCATAAAGGAATATATTCAGTTGGGTCATGTCGAAGTCATTCCTGAGATCGACCTAGGAAAAGATGCCGTTTATTTGCCGCATCACGCCGTAGTACGCGATGATAAAAGTACTACTAAGGTTCGGGTTGTATTTGATGCTTCTTGTTCAGGGACCAATGGAGTGTCTCTGAATGATGAGTTGATGGTTGGCCCGACCTTACAACTTGATTTACGTCAGATCATTATGAGGTGGCGCCGCCACCCCATTTGTTTAGTGGCTGATATAATTAAAATGTATCGTCAGGTAAAGGGTGCTCAGGAAGACGCTGATTATCAACGCATTTTGTGGCGTGATAACCCAAATTCTGTACTACAGCATCTACGATTGTTACGTGTTACCTTTGGAACATCTTCCGCCCCTTACCTGGCAGTACGATCGTTACAGCAGCTTGCTCGTGACGAAGGAAATCAGTTTCCTTTAGTGTCAGATAGAGTCCTTAAAGACTTCTACGTCGACGATTTTATGTCAGGTTGTGAGTCCGTGGCTGAAGGTGAAGACATTTATCACCAGATGAATGAATTATTGGGTCGTGGGGGCTTCCAGCTTCAGAAATGGTCAAGTAACAGTGATGAATTATTAATCAAAATAAAAGACAAGTCTACAAATAATAATTTAGAATTTAAAATGGACAAAGTTATGAAAATTTTAGGGTTAACATGGGATAGAGATACAGATACTTTTAAATATACTGTCCAGCTTCCTCCGCTCGAAGCTCCCGTGACTAAGCGTAAGGTTGTATCAGACATCGCCCGCTTGTTCGATCCGCTTGGTTGGCTCGCTCCTGTTATAATTACAGCTAAGATATTCATTCAGCGTATTTGGCTTGCTGGATCTGAATGGGATGATGTTATTCCAGATCACCTGCTAAAAGAATGGCTTAATTATAGAAATAATCTTTACAACCTTAAGAATTTTTACTTACCACGGTGGATACACACAAGCTGTCAGGACACTCTTTTAGAGTTGCAGGGATTTTGTGACGCATCTAACAGCGCATATGCAGCAGTTGTGTACACTCGATCTATTGACGCCAACGGTCACGTTCACATTAGTTTAATCACATCCAAAACCAAGGTGGCCCCTGTCAAACAGGTTTCCATACCGCGTTTGGAATTATGTGGCGCTGTACTTCTTTCAAAACTTCTTCGTGAAGTTTCGGACACCTTGGAAATAGCAAAAGAAAATGTTCATGCCTGGACTGATTCTTCAGTGGTTCTCGCTTGGTTGAGCAGCCACCCCAGTCGATGGAAGACCTTTGTGGGAAATAGAGTTTCTGAAATACTCACCGTTATGGACATCCAGCAATGGTCTCACGTTCAGTCGAAAGACAATCCCGCTGATTGTGCTTCGCGAGGACTCCATCCTTCTGATTTCTCCGCAGAGCTTGAGCTGTGGATAGAGGGTCCTTCTTGGCTGAAACATAAAACTATAAATTACAGTAAGGGTGAATTTAAGAAAACTAACTTAGAAGAAAGACAGTCAAATATTGTGTGTAATAGTATAGTTAAAGAAAAGGAAGAAAATAATATAATAACAAAATATTCATCTTTAAGAAGGCTAACTAGAGTAATTGCATATTGTAGGAGATTTTTAAAATTACATAATAATAATAATGAATCTAAGTTTCCACCTTATTTAAACTATAAAGAAATTAATGAAGCTTTATTTACATGCATTAAAATATGTCAAAGGGAAAACTTTAAAGAAGAAATAGAAAATTTAAAAACTAAGGGTAAAATAGATAAAAAAAGGGTACTTACCTCACTAAATCCATATCTTGATCAGGAACAGGTGTTGAGAGTTGGCGGACGATTGCATAAGGCAAACATTAATGATGATATAAAACATCCTGTAATTATTCCCCACAAGTCACACCTGACACGCCTCTTAGTAGCCGACGCCCATGAACGCACGTTGCATGGTGGACCTCAATTGGTGTTAAACTATTTGAGGTCCAAGTATTGGATAATCAGCGCTAAGAGTGTCATCAGGCAATATGTCCGTAATTGTGTGACTTGCATCCGTCATTCTGCAAAAGGGATAACACCTTTAATGGGGCAGTTGCCGCCTGCCAGGGTCAATGCTAGCCGTCCTTTCTTTAAAAGTGGCGTAGACTATGCCGGCCCTATACATATCCGGTCCACAAAGGGTCGCGGTCATCACTCCAGCAAGGGCTATATTTGTTTGTTTGTGTGCATGGCCACTCGGGCCATACATTTAGAAGTCGTCAGTGACATGACGTCACAAGCATTTTTATCAGCCTTCAAGCGCTTTACAGCAAGAAGAGGACATTGTGGGGAGATGTGGAGTGATAACGGCACTACCTTTGTGGGAGCCAATAAAGAGTTGAAGGCATTGTTTACCCGCGAAAGGTCTGGCGTAGCATCTGACATTGCTGATTGGTTGGCAACTAACGGTACAACTTGGCACTTCATTCCACCTCACTCTCCAAATTTTGGAGGGCTTTGGGAGGCTGGAGTGAAGTCCAGTAAGCATCATCTCAAAAGAGTAATCGGTACAAGCACTCTTACATTTGAGGAGATGACTACGGTTTTATCCCAAGTAGAAGCTTGTTTAAATTCCAGGCCAATTTCAGCTATTAGTAGCAATCCAGAAGATCCAAGCCCTCTGACCCCGGGTCATTTCTTAATAGGGGAACCCTTGTTGCTGGTTCCTGAGTGCAATTTTGAGTCATCGAACATAAGTTCATTAAAACGGTGGCATTTGGCTCAACGTACGGTCCAGGACTTTTGGCGTAAATGGTCCCGTGAATATCTTGTCCAATTCCATCAAAGGAACAAATGGTCGCGTCAAACTAAAGAACCTAACATTGGTGACGTAGTGTTGGTCATGGAAGATGATTTACCTCCGGCACGATGGCTCTACGGTCTCATTGTTGAGAAGCATGCTGGTTCGGACAAAATCACAAGAGTTGTTTCATTGCGTTGCAAGGGTACTATTGTAAAAAGACCTGTGTCAAAGTTAATAGTACTTCCTGCCACTACTTAATTAAGATGTTATTTCTTGTGACTTATTAATAAGATTAAGTTTTGTTTTATTATAAAGGTGTATTTTGAAACTCATGTTTTAGCTTTAATTGTTATTTTTGTTCACTCATACAGTCCACTAATAATGTTATATTTTTCTTGTTTTGTATAAGATATTGTTTTGTTTTTAAATTCGGTTCTGGACATTCTGTCCATGGAGGCCGGGATGTTCGACCGTAAGCTTCCTTTTGCCTCGATAGATGGCGTTCTACAATTTTGTCATTTCGTAAATCGCGATGTTAAGATTCTCCGCCGATACATGTCAAGGCAATCAAGGTATTAAATTTTTGTACTCGCTAGAACGTGGTTTCATTTGATTCCTGGGCAGTTGGTCCGTACCCCAACAGGGTCTATCATCGTACCAAATTTTAACCAAATTGATCCAGGCGTTTACGCGTGATGCGATGACCAAGGGAAATAGGGATTCATTTTTATATATAGAGAATAAAACCACGAAAACGAAACCATTAATAAAGAAAACTCCCAGCTCCCGGTCCGCCCTCCATAGCTACACATAGCATGTTCGCTAATTGCGACAATTACTGAAAATGCTCTCTCATTGCAGCGGCACTCAGCCCTCCCCCCCTCCCGAGGGGGGAATTAGGCAATAATGTCACATTATATAGACTTATGGAGACTACAATCGCTAGATCTGTGCGGTTTACGGGGTAGGCTTGGATTTGGATGGGTTGGCGAGTGGAAAAGGTCTTTTTATTTTTATTACTCGTAAAATTTGTAACTGTGATTATTTTCACAATGTTTTTGGGTTATTTTGTTTTGATAAGTACATTAAATTGATATAAGAAATGAAAATAATATGTAAATAAGCGATGGTATTTTGCAATATTATTTAGGTTCACATACATTCTATGAAAGTTAATAAAATATATGCAATTCACTTGACCAGATATTTTTTAATTTAGCAAAAACCGTTCAAATTTGAATAATTAGCAAACGTATAAAATGTTAATTTTACTATATATTTTAAGATAGTTTCCTTAGGGATCTAACACATGCATAAAATTTTAAAAATGAAATTCTATTATGTTCAGTGTTTTATCAAAAATATATCTTACCCCGACATAAATGTAATAAGACAAATTCAGCAGCTTATTTTATTTAATTCATCCCCTTTTCGAGTGGGAGTCCGTCCCTGGCCGCTATCCAATTAGTGATGAGATTAAAGATATGCCCGGGGAGCTATTACCTAACAAATTACCTCTCGACGGTGGAACAGGCGCGCCCGGCCGCTCCCCCGCCCGTAGTCGCCCACGGGACAAGCGGTAGCGTGGGGAAAACTATTTATAGCGAGTTTCAAAATTGTTAAGCTCTTTGTGAATGTTAAGCGAAGTGTAGGCTGGGTGAATCTACAATATTTTCCTGTTGGTTTCCGAATCGTCACTATCCTCATCACCGAATGTCGTTAAATTGTATTATTAACAAGCTTAAAATTATTATGTTAAATAATGAAATAGATATACCCTCTTAATGTAGGTAAATGTTGATTTTTCCTTCACAACCCAGTAACCAGTTATCAAGATACCCCTTGGTAAGACTGGTTGTCAGACTTTCTAGCTTCTGACTACCCGTAACGACTGTCAAAGATCTACAATGACAGCCGGGACCAACGGCTTAACGTACTTTCCGAGGCATGGAGGAGTCTCGCTATGACAGACGATCAGCCATCTACGGACCGACCGCGCCAAGAGCACCCGTACGCCTGTTACTTAGCCACGAGCTC
Source organism: Pyrrhia umbra (assembly GCA_963891755.1). Classification (NCBI taxonomy): domain Eukaryota; kingdom Metazoa; phylum Arthropoda; class Insecta; order Lepidoptera; family Noctuidae; genus Pyrrhia; species Pyrrhia umbra. Next base: position 6,582,168 of record OY982944.1, read on the forward strand.
CTTAGTGTGGTTCACACCATAGATAAAAGCGTAAAATCGCTCGCCGCTCATGGCATGCGCCGGCGCCCAAACGCTGTTCGTTTCATTCGCTGTTAATTGTTTTAATCGCACTCACCTACCGTTATATACGACTACACGGCTACTGTATACACTGACACATCAGTATTATATATACGTGGAAAAATAATATAATTTACTATTTGTATATAATGAGACTATACTCTCTAAACCTATTGATTTTAATAAAAATATAAACAAAATCATAACCTAATTTGTACTAATTTTCACATACTGATAAAAAAAAATGGCATTAAATGATGAATGATGATGTTTAGAGCATGAAATTAACATAAATGCGTCCTTGCTTCGCCCGCGTGGGCTATACGAATTCAAATTAAAAATGACAAGAGTTTCATACAAATTTTGCTCCCCTTTTTCACCCCCTTAGGGGTAGAATTTCGGAAAATCCTTTCTTATCGGATGCCTACGTCATACAACGAACACACCCTCCAAGTTTCAGGTCTCTATGATCAGCGGTTTAGGCTGTGCGTTGATCCGTCAGTCATTCAGGACAAAGCATTTTATATGTATGTATAGATGACTAGCTTCCCGCCAGCGGCTTCGCCCGCAATATTTAAGCTAATGGTTACAAAAACTTGACAAATTATATACTAAAACCTTCCTCATTAATCACTCTATCTATTAAAAAAAACCGCATCAAAATCTGTTGCGTAGTTTTAAAGATTTAAGCATACATAGGGATATAGGGACAGAGAAAGCGACTTTGTTTTATACTATGTAGTGATAAAGTTTCATATAGTACTCAGGAAAGTCCATTGGCTCTCTATCGAAGTATTTCATGTAGATATTATTATTATTTTATCTTGATTACTTACATAAAAAGCTTTGCTTTTCGACACATACTCGTCCAGTGCGGATCAACGTAGTTTAAATAATAATGTGGGCCGTGCGAGCCTGGGTACAATGCTTGGGGTTCCGTAGAAGTTTCTTTAACCAATAGATTATTTTATAATCCGTTTAAATAATCGAGATATATGCAATAGAGATGCAATCCCGAACATTACGCGTCAAAAAAATCGTATCATTTTTTTTTGGTATGTAGATGTAGCATTCAAACTAGTAACCACTTTGATGCAACATTCTATTTATCTCTTTTCCACTAACCGAAACATTATGTACGTGACATCTGCTCGACAAAGAGGTCACATTATTTTTACCATATATTTTAACCACAATGTTTAACGTGTTACCCGGTAACTGGGTTGTGGAGGTCAGATAGGCAGTCGCTCCATGTAAAACACTGGTACTCAGCTGCATCGGCTTAGACTGGAAGCCGACCCCAACATAGTTGTGAAAAGGCTAGGCAGACCACGATAGACTGCAAACGTTTTTCCAACATGCCTACGGTACAACAACTACCCCTAATAAGTAGCTTTCAATGTTTTATCGCTATCAGTGGTTATCAGTAGCTGGCTAATTGACACTAAGTGACGGCGAGTGATGGTAAACAATTGCTACTGGTGATTGGAACATGTGTCAGTTTGTCAACACGATGGGCCGACTTACTTAACGCTTAAGCTGTAGTAGATATTTTGATAACATTGATCAAAACTCAACTCAAATGTTTTTATTTCAAACTAGCCGTTTCCCGCGGTTTCACCCGCATCCCGAGGGAACTACTTCGCGCACCCGGGTAAAAAGTAGCCTATGTTGTTCCTCAGGGTCTATTCTATCTCTGTACCAAATTTCATTTATATCGGTCCAGTAGTTTTGGCGTGAAAGCGTAACAGACAGACAGACAGAGTTACTTTCGCATTTATAATATTAGTAAGGATTAGTAAGGATAGGTCTTTGCAGGCACTTATGAAACGTCAAGCTAGTTGCACGGTTCCAAGGAGTGTGTCTTATGGAGAAGAACCGGCAAGAAACTCCATAGACACTCGTTTCAAAAGGAAATGTTTACAATAGTCTTTTTACAGTACAGGTTATCTCTGAGAAAGTTATACAATTCAAATGATGCTAGGTATACACAAAAATAAAAATAAAATTATGAAACAATTAAATTACAATTTAAATTCAACAATATAAATAATGTTCTAGTAGTCTGATCCGTAAAATTAGAAAATACTGCTCATAGAAATTAGCTATAAATAGCTGTGCTGTTGTCATATTTCGACAAATATAACAGCCGCAATGTTCGACCGATCAAAGGTTAAGCTGCGCTTGGCGCGGTCGGTCCGTGGATAGGTGACCATCTATGTCATAGCGAGACTCCTCCGTGCCTCGGAAAGCACGTTGAGCTGTTGATCCCGGCTGTCATTTGAAGACCATTGACCCTAAGGGGGTGAAAAAAGGGGGCCAAGTATGTATGAAACTCTGTCATTAGGGTTCCGTAGTCCGTCAAGGAACCCTTATAGTTTCGCTATGTCCGTCTGTCTGTCTGTCCGCGGCATAGCGCCGAGGTTCTTGATACTAGAAAGCTGAAATTTGGTACGGATATGTATATTGATCACGCTGAGAAAGTGGTAAAATAAAAATTTGAAAAATATTTTTTTTAGGGTAGCTCCCAAACACGTAAAGTGGGGATGAATATTTTTTTTTGTTAAGCGAGCCATTTGCGAAATATCTAGCTTTTCAGTGCAAATTTTTGTTCGATACGAGTTACCCCCCCCCCCCCTCTAACTTTTGAATGGCTGTTGGCTTTGAACCTAGAAATGTGAAAAAAATCACAGACGTAGTACATGTAATGAACTTACAAGGAAAACTATCACGGCTAAGTAGGCTTAACCGGTTACAGAGTTATAGTCGACTAACTAACTCCTACTACGGAACCCTACTGCGCGTGGCCCGACACGCACTTGGCCGGTTTTTTTTAATTTGAATTCTTATAGCCCACGCGCGTGTATCCGCTGGCGGAAACCTAGTATACCTATTAAACAGTTAGGTTATACGCCCCTTTCCACACTAAATACAGTATTTTAGACCACATATTGAGCTAATTATCTTCCCACACCACATAATATGTTTGTTCAGTCTGTTTGTCCGTCCGATTCGCGCAGATAAGCGGTTCACACGGACAACACGGCGCGACCGATGTTTTTAGATATTATATTAAAATATGATTATGGGAATCGGGGCGTGGGATATCACGGCAAATGTTTAGGTCGGTGATAACTTTTGTGGGATAACTTTAAATGTTCAGTTGACTTTTCTGTCGTTTCACCATTTCGGGATAATTTAATTCGCTGTTTTCCCGTAAAGTATGTAGTTGTAGTTAGTCAGTTAATGAATTTCTACATGACTAAGTACCAAAAATAATCATTAAAAATATACAAATTCAAATTCAAAAGTCATTTATTCAAATTAGGCTGAAAATCAGCACTTTTTGAACGTCAAATTTACAAAAGACAGCCCCCAAAACGCCCGCCCTTCACCACTTCCTATGTGTTTTTGCTGGGAACAAACACATCTGTCTGTAAGGTTTGAAGAACCGTTTATACAATATTAATTAAAGAAAAATAGGTAATTATCATATTTAACATAATCAATAATTGTAGTAAATAATTTTGCCACATGTTGGCTAGCACACACCTTTATACCTATAACAAGTAAATACTCAAGCATTTAATTAGTATTAGGAAATATTTAACTGTAAAATGTAAAAATAAATAAATCTATAGCCTCCATTTGTTAAAAATAGGGCATAAAGGGCGTACCCACCTACATTTGCAGATTTTGTTGCAACTGTAAAGGTTCCATGCCATGGACTGAGTACCTTTCGGGATAACTGTGAATTCAATTATACCGTGTAGAATTAAGAGTGTTTTTTCATATTTACTATTTCGAGTGTTATTTCTGTCATATCGTAAGTTCTAGTTTCGTTCTAAAAAAACCCTAAAAGTGCAACTGTAACTACCTATGTTGTAAATGCACGTAGTTAATCTGAAAATCTTATTTACTTAATTAATTTAATTTAATTCAGCCATCAACTACAAACGACTGATGATTAGAATCTTATACGCATAGTCTGTGCCAAGTACCAATTGATTTTACGAAAAATCATAACCATACATTATTCTAATTTTCCCACATATATACAAAAATGGCATTAATGATAAATGATGATGTTTAGAGCATGAAATTGACATAAATGCGCCACCCTTACGCCATTTTGTTTCTGTGGCAGAATTAGAACAAAATAGGTTACGACTTTGTTTTCATTTAAAGTTGGTAGGTACACACTATAGTGAATTTCTCTTTAACCCACTAAAGAAAACGTAAATAACCTAAAAATCATCAAAAATCCTATAAGATCTTCACACGCCGATAATCTACTAGAAAAAAAATGTTTATCGAATCATATATTTCGTCATTTCGTCAACAAATCGTGTAGATAAACAACGGACACTAAAAAGTAAATAATTCATACTTAGCTTGACATTATCTGTGACAGCTGTCAATTTGCCCGCCATAACTGACGGGAGCTGGGGTTGCTAGCACTCGGAATTTACCTTCAGTTATGGGTTTTTAATATTAGACACTGGCTACGGCGTCGCCGGCGTTATCCTATTCTAGTATCGTATACTCTTATAAGAGGAGGGGCGAGGGGCTAACTAACAGCCATGCGAATCGATAGATTAGTAAGGTAAAGTAAGGTTAAGCTGCGCTAGCCACGGTCATCCAATAGTTGGGTGACCGTTTTCTGAACATAGCGAGACCCTCTGGACCTCGGAGAGCACGTGTCGCTCCTGATCGATGCTCCTCTCGGTCCTGCGCCTGATATCTCCCCGGTTGTATCGGACTGCCGACCTCTCATACTATGAGAGTGAGAGAATAGAGAGTGCACCTGTGTCTGTGCAAGAACTTATGCACTATAATATCTCCTGCGTACCTGGCTAGTCTTCATTGAGATTGCTCGCCGTAAACAAAATCGGTCTTGAGAGATACAAAATAAGACTTTGATTTAAATTACTCTATTACCTACTACGGTAGGTACTTATGCCAATCTAAATATTTTTTTCAATATTGTAAACATCAGGCAGAAAATTCACCTCAACTCTGGCAACACTATTTATCTCATGAAAACCCAAAAATGATTTGGAAATTACAATGTGATTCATTTCATTTGACACGAGATGAGTTTATCATTGATAACGCGAGCTATCGCGACGTGTCTTACAACTTAACATGTTTAAATAGGCTAACTTGTTTGCCTGCTAAATAAGGAACAAATTCATGTTCTCTTTAAAATAAATTTGTCAAATTAGCTTTCCGCCAGCGACTTCGCCCGCGTGGGCTGTATGAATTCAAATTAAAAATGACAGAGATTCATATAAACTTTGCCCCCTTTTCACCACCCACCTTAGGAGTAGAATTTCGGAAAACCCTGTCTTATTGGATGCCTACGTCATACAAAGTACACACCCTCCAAGTTTAAGGTCTCTATGATCAGCGGTTTAGGCTGTTCGTTGATCCGTCAGTCATTTAGAACAAAGCCTTTTTTGTTTGTATAGATATTTATGTAGAAATGTCGGTTTATTTAGCATGCTAATTAAACCGACATGGTGATTTTCTTAAAGGAAGTTCCCGTACAGTGACGGAAAAAAGTGGTAATAATCCATTCCGAAAAAGGAATGTTACTATAGGTACCTATGTCGCTTCTAAGTCACATTGGTACTTGCCAGGTTTCGAATCCACACACTCGTACACGAGATGCTTGTGTCTTATCCACTAGGCCACCACGTCTCCCTTAAGAAGGAAGATCTCTCCTAGATTATCGATCGAAACTCTTTGCAGACAAAATAAGACAATAAAAAATATTGACAGACAGACATTTTGTCCTCTTCATTTTTTTAAGTTTTACTTACCTATAGCCAATCTTAATATTCCCGAATACCTAAAAACATCACATAAACAAATATCAAATACGCATATACAAATTACAACCAACCTCCTTACTTACTCCTCTACTTCAGTAACGAGCTATTCTCTATGGCAATCCCCCTAATGGCGCCAATTTAAGTTGAAATGAAATTTTCATCCATATTTCTCACCCCCCTGCATCCCTCACGCCCTCGCTAACAGCAGTAACAGCCATTTTATTAATTATAGCCCGAGCAGACTAATTTCGGCGACATTCTATATAATAATAATAATATAATAATAATAATAATAATCTTTATTATACCAAAAGGATCACAATTTTTACATTTTTAGGATCATGGCTATGTGGCCAGAACATAAAGACTCTGACTTCTAAACTAGGAAAAAACCTGTATCTTAGAAGTCAGTGCACCTTCGAAATTATACTATACGAATAAGCCAATACGATTACAATTACCTGGATAGGACCATAATAACAATAAAAATAAAAAAAAGTTACAGAACAAAGTAAGCTAATCCAGGGCAAAAGATTATTGATACCGAAACATAATAAAGAAAAAAAAAAAAATTAATAATAATAATAAAACAAAAAAGAATAATGGTTCTGTGTAGTAGGTGTGTGTGATAGATGGTGAGAGTGTGGATTAGTGGGGGTGTGTTTATATATATGAATGAATTGTGAGCGTAATATATAACAACTAAAATATGGATTATAAGTTTTAAATTTTTAACTTTTTAACAGTCCATAATGAAATTCAATCCTTTAGATTGAGATAGCTTCCCATCAAAAGATTCTCCGTTTTGCGATAGTCGAGTTTCAAAAGATATTCTCGTAAGACAGATTTAAACTGATATTTAGTGGAATGAAAAAATTTTAATAATTTGTTAAGCTGGTTGTAAATTTTCGAACTGTTGATATAGTAGCATCTTTTAGCGAAAGATGTTTTACAAGATTGTTGGGGAAAGACAGTGTGTTTGACTCTGCCAGTAGGCTCTGACAGTGGGCGCGCAGAGTGTTTGCGGAGCATGGTCTGGAAAATATACAACTGTCTCACTGTCAGAACTTTTGATTCGGCATATAGCTGTACTGTTGAATATCTCCGCGGACGATAGAAAAGAATCTTCAATACAGCTCTTTGCGCTCGTTCTAGTCTTAAGAAAACGTTTTCCGTAGCACCACCCCAGACTGGAATACAGTACACTAAAATCGATTGGCATAATGCAAAATACACGACTTTTAGTGTGTCCATATCAGCAGAATTACGTAGTTTTTTGAAAACGTAAATCAGCTTACGAGTTCTGCTCACAAGTGTGTCGAGGTGTTTATGCCAGTTTAGATGTTGATCGATATGTACTCCTAAATATTTAACAGTTTGTGACTTAGCGATGGTGGGGCAGTCACAGAAATTTGCGGACCTGCATGAGTGAGCTTTAAGAGTATAGGATGCTGGTGGACTAAGATTTGATTTAATAGCGAACGGTATGTAAGATGTTTTACTTACGTTCACCGTTAGTAAATTGTTACGCAGCCATTCCATAACACAAGTCAGCGCCTTTTCTGCGTTATGATAGCATTGGGCCCAGTCTTTTCCGTCAACTAATAGGGAGGTGTCATCTGCGTAAGAAGTTATTTTACAGCTATTGATTTTTATCTGACATAGCTCGTTGATGTATATCAGGAAAAGTGTAGGGCCCAGGATACTACCTTGTGGTACACCATACGTGATAGGACACTCATCGCTTTCGTTTTGTTCGACTCTAACGACTTGTGTTCGTCCCTTCAAGTAGTCTCGGAACATTTCCAACACTAGACCCCGGATTCCAATTCTCTCCATTTTTTTCAGTAATTCAGGCGCAGAGACGGTGTCGAAGGCCTTAGATAAGTCAATAAAGATGCCTAGACATTTATGTTTGTTATCAAGAGTCCTCACAGCGTGATCGGTCAATGCTAAAACGGCATCCTCGGTACTCATTCCTCTACGAAAACCAAATTGGTTAGGAGATAAAATATTATTGACGTTGAGGAAGGAGAGAAGACTCTTGTTTAAAACTCGTTCAAGGATCTTTGACATGGCGGAAAGAACCGAGATAGGTCTGTAATTGTTGACATCGTCTCTGCGTCCGGATTTATGAATAGGGTGAACCACTGCTCGTTTAAAGACCGCTGGAAATACACCTGATGAAATGGCCAGATTGCATACATGCGTAATGATGGGGACCAGCACTGACCTGGTGGCCCTAATTACGTTTAAAGGGATGCCATCCCAGCCTGTGGCGGAATCGGGCTTGAGGGTTAAGATTATACCTTCGACGGCCATTTCTGTGGTTTCTAGGAGAACCATAGAGCTACTTGAATTTGTGGACACAACAGTAGGTGAAGGGGATATAGGGCTTATTTTAGATGCAAGATTTTTACCGATACCAGCAAAGTAGTCATTAACTATGTTAAGTGAGAGGCGTGGAGAATCGGAAAGATGTAACAGTTCGACTGGAGGAGTGATATTAGAACTAATATCAGCCACCTTCTTGATTACGTCCCAGGTTGCCTTTATATTATTTTTAGCTTTAGAAAATGCTTCTTTCTCATACGCGCGTTTGAGTTTTCTTAATAATGAGTTGCAGAAATTGCGGTAGCGGTTATAAGTAATTCTCAAAATTTCGTTATTACTGCATTTTTTTAATTTGGCGTGCATGCGGTCACGGTTTCGTATACACCTTAACAGACCAGGCGTGATCCAGGGCTTAAGAGTTCTATGTTTTCTGGGTATTTTATATTCGTATGTATTGGCCTTAATTATGGTAGAGAGGTTACCTACTAACTCTTCGGAGGCACTGTCTGCATCTGTCATGTTTAGAATGGGGGACCAGTCAAAGCCTATTATGGTTTCTATAGCGGCATCACGATTTAATTTGTACTTGGTAAGAGGGAGGTTACGATCCTTGTTATTAGCTTGCAAGAATAGTAATAAGGGTTCATGGTCTGTGATGGACGATTCAATGACAATTGCTGTGGCAGAAAAGTTAGTTTTTAGAAGAATATGGTCAAGACAGTTTGAAACACGCGTGGGATACAGGTGTGCTGGAAGTAGACCATGTGCAGCGGCACAGGTGAGATACTCGTCTGAGTTGGTGTCATTGTTGCCGTTCTTGATGTCAATATTGATATCGCCGATTAGGACAACAGATTGAGTGGGGAGTGTGAGAATTTTATCCAAGCTATCAATGAAGTTGGTTATGTTTCTATAAGAAGGAGAACGATAAATAGCAATGATTGAGATAGACTCTATGGTACAGATAAGACAGTTGGATATAATTTTATGTAGATTGCGATTTGCGCGCGAAACGACTTTTGAGTTTCGAAACTTACGTCATTTTTTTTTTCTTACTTGTTTTTATATCCCAATAATCCTTATCCTAACTAAGATTATTATTAATGCGAAAGTGAGTTTGTTTATTATGCTTTAAAACGGTTGAACCGATTTCAATGAAATTTGACACGGAAGTAGAGGAATCCTGGAAACGATTAAAGGGTTTTTATTCAGGTGTATAATTATTTCTCTCGATACCGACCGCGGGAAATATTTAGTACGTAATAAAAATAAGGATAATTAAAAATATTAAAGATAAATATATTAAACAATCCTACAACCTTTAAATTAATAACACAAATGACTCATCAACTAGTTTCATTACGTAAACATTTACTCAAACAGACAGAATAATTCATTTTTATGTCGAACATGTCATTCATACAATAGCCCGCGGTCAAAACCAACGCCATGCATTAATTTCAAAACCACTTCTCAAGAATACCATCTTACTCTTTCTTTAACTCAAATAAAAGTATCAGTCGGTCTCTTTCTCGCGCACCATGATTGGGTTGAAAAGTTCCCGCCTTACGTCAAAAACAATGGATGGAATGAAAAAAGTAAGCGCCATCTCTCTCGCACAGCGTTCGGATATGTCGAATAAAGATTGTGAGAATATTTTTGGTTGATTGTTTGTTTTCGTATTGACTTTTTAATGGTAGCTGTAAAGTGCAACAAAGTATAAATAACAAACTACATCTAATTGAAGCTTTCACCAATGATAATCCAAAATACAACGTGATATGTTTTACTGAGACATGGCTGTCACAAGAAAAAATGGAATGTCTTCACTTCGATGGCTACAAAATTGCAGCATCCTACTGTCGAAGCACTCGAGGAGGCGGCGGCGTCTGCATTTTATTACAGGAATATTTAGAATATAAAGAGATTTGTGATATTAGAGATATGTCTATTGAATATTGTGTAGAAATTTGTGCAATAGAATTACCAAAAGAAAAATTACTTATTATAAATATTTATTGGAACAGAAGAGAGGAAGAAGTATTTATGTGCCAAATAAAAAAACTTATGTATCTCATAAATAGTAAGTACAGTAAGCATAATGTAATATTAGGTGGAGACTTAAATATTAATATTTTAGATAGCAGCTTAAAAACTAACTTATTTTTAGATTTCATGTTAGAATACAAATTCATGCAACATATAAAAGAACCTACACGTATTTCCCACACTACCTCAACATGTCTAGATTTGATATTCACAAATTTTAATATAAAAAATAACTACACTACAGTTGAAGAATTAGGTTTCTCTGATCATAATGCTACTATTTTTCACATGCAACTACAAAACACTAAAAATAACAAGAAAGTAACTTGGTACACGAGTAAAAGATTATATAATGAAGAAAACATTAATAAATTCAAATCAGAAATTAGTAAACAAAAGTGGCAGGATATAATAACCACTAATAAAAACATTGATGAAAACTATACAAATTTTAAAAACATATTACAAAACATCTTAAATTCATGTATACCTAAAATAAAAATTAAATTAAAAACTAAATTTAAAAAATACTGGCTTACCAAAGGTATCAAACTAGCTTGTAAAAACAAGAGATTACTCAAAACCATTACGCTCAAAACAAATAACCCTATACTAACACGGTACTATAAAAAATACGAAAAAATCTTAAAAAAAACTGTAACAACATCAAAAAAACTACAATATATAAACAAAATGAGTACATCAACCAATAAAGTAAAAACGATGTGGAGTATAATAAACGAAAGAACTAATAAAAAAATAAAACAAGATAAAAATAATCTGAAACTACAAATAAATAACAACATTATAACCGAACCAAAACAAATAGCTAATATTTTTAATGACTTCTTTGCATCAATAGGCGAAAACACTTGCAGTTCCGGCACCGAACCGAAGGGAGCCCCGGTCGTTTGTCCCACAGAAAATTCCATGTTCCTCAGCCCAGTAGATGGGTATGAAATAAATCAAATAATTAAAAACCTACGAAATAAAAAGAGCTACGGTGTAGACGAAATGCCTCCATTCCTGCTTAAGATTTGCGCTGATGAACTAACACTACCTTTTTACTTACTAATTAACCAATCTTTTGAAGAAGGACTATTCCCAAAAGAACTTAAAACAGCTTTAATTAAACCCATCCATAAAAAGAACCAAAGAACAGACCCCAACAATTACCGCCCTATTGCCCTACTTCCCACAGCATCTAAAATATTTGAAAAGGCAATGTGTAAACGAGTACACTCATATTGCGAAAAATATAAAATATTAGACGACTGTCAAAATGGTTTTCGTAAAAACAGATCCACAACATTGGCAGTCTACAAATTTATACAAGAAGCCTTAAATATAATTAATAAAAAAAAGTACGCTATTGGTCTACTATTAGATATGACCAAGGCATATGATAAAGTGCAATTCGGAATACTCCTAAATAAGTTACATGGAATCGGAATCCGTGGAAATGCCTATAAATGGTTCGAATCTTATCTGAAAGATAGAGAGCAAGTTGTCGAGATAGAATATTTCAACAATAAAACCAAAGAAATATTACAAATAAAATCTAATGTAAAAGCCATAAATGCATCAATCCCTCAAGGGAGTGTCATAGGCTGTCTCTTATTCCTCATCTACATAAACGATCTTCCTAAAACAATAAATGGTCCGTGCGTATTGTTCGCAGATGACGTATCTATACTCACCTCTTATCAAATAAACGAAAATTTAAACTACAAACTAAATACCCTCCTTTCAACAGCTATAAATTGGATGAATAATCACAACCTAGAAATAAATTTCACCAAAACCAAACTAATTACCTTCCACCCGCATCAAAGAGACCCTATAAAAATTGACTACACTTATAATAATACTAAACTAGAACAGGTTAACAATTTCACCCTCCTAGGATTGACAATAGATGAACACGTAAACTGGAAATTTCACATTCAAAAAATTAGAGCAAAACTTTCGAAATTTACCTACGCCTTACGCGAAATAAAGAAAACCACCAACTTCCAAACGGCACTCGTCACCTATTACGCATACGCCCAAGCATGGCTCAGCTATGGGATCATACTTTGGGGGAACAGTACTGATTCACATACCATTCTTACACTACAAAAGAAACTAATCAGAATACTAACAAATTTAGATCAATTAGACAGCTGTAAACCACAATTCCAAAAGCACAAAATACTAACACTTCCTTGTTTATATATTCTAGAAATTTGCAAATTTGTCCGAAAATACCCAGAATTTTATAACACCCGCGAAGAAATTCAAAATAAATATAACTTAAGACATAAAAATAGATTAAATTTACCAACATCAACACTTAAATTACATTCTTCCAGTCCTTTAGTAAGCTCCATCAAAGTTTATAACAATCTTCCAAAAAACATAAAAGATGAACCTAAAACTACAATATTTATTAAAAAATTAAAACAATTCCTCTATACTAAATGTTATTACACAGTAAAAGAATACATGGAAGACAAATCGTTCAAGAAATGAAACAAAACATTTAATTATAGCTAAGAAAAAAAAAATTGTGTGAAAAGCACACACACATACATACACGCACGCACATATACACATAAAAAAACACACACACACACACACACCCACCCACACGCGTGCACTCACCCACACACACACACACATTAAGACGTACACACACGCACACTAAAATGTTGCTAAATGTTACATACAACTATTATGATTTTTGTAATGACTACATAGATAGTTTTTAAATTTCTCTCCAAACTTCTTTAAGCTGTGCCCTATCGGGTCCATATTGTGTCTATACCATAAGTAAATTGTACCACCTGTTATGTAACATATGGAATGCTAATAAAGATTTGAGTATTGAGTATTGAGTATTGCATTACAGAGTAATTTGTTTTGTTTAAAAGCACTTTTATTTACCAATGAGTAGTCGTAAAGATAATTAAGTACAGGCGCTGCGTCTATTTAATGTTCCTACTAAGTATTTTTCTTTGGAATATTTTTTTATATTTACTGTTAAAGGTGGTTCGGTTATACCACTGTTAATTTCAACGATAAGTCAAGTCTACCTACAACATACTTTGAGCTACCTACATAGAAAAAAAACACAATGCCATGTGGTAATTTAACTTGATGCTAGAATTTGATGAAATGAAGACGAATGCGAAAGTGAGTTTATTTGTACGAATTCAAAGTTAAACAGCTGATGAAAATTGCTACGGGGATAGATGGGAACCTGGAGAAAAGAAAGGTTCAGACAGTAGCTTCCTCGGGGCGCAGTTAAAAACGAGAGACAAAAATCGTTTGTAAAAAAAAAAACAAAAATGTAATTTAACCTTTATTGCAAAGATACCTAAGTTTTATATAGGATAATACGTTTTTTACCACAGCATGATTTATTGTAAGACCTAAAAATTGACTGTATTTTTGACTGAATGTGCCAAAGATACTGTCATAATACGAGTACATTGCGAAATGTTATCTATTGGTGCCTACATTAATCTATTTAAATGTAAAAAAATATCACCAGTTCGTGACATATTGCCGATTTCAAACTTAGATTTAGACTGGACACGTAAGTGGTTTACAACGATCCATTGAATCGTAAAAAGTAAAATGTGATTACCACTTAAATATACAAATAGAAAAAGTGACATTATTGATATGTAATAAGTTGATATCTGAATCAATATTTGCTCTTTTGTAGCTTATCGATCGAATGGGTAAGCGCCACTTTCCGTTCTCAGAGACCAAAGGCTAAGTGATTTTAAACGAATTATATCATTACGACATGCATGCCATTAAATGTTTGTTAATAATTAAAATGCGAGATGCTTATCCGAACAAAAACTGAAATTGCCAATGAACTGAGCAAGCGTGGTAATAACATACTAAATCTTCTTCTTATCGTGTGGGCTGCAAGTTTTAATAGCCTAACAAGCCGTAATGTCAGAGTTTTCTCAAACCCGCCTAACGGTATCTGTCATAGAAATTCCATAGTCGAATTCTAACACAACACAGAACTGATAACTTTCTGTCACCTTTTAAGATATGTAATCATTGAATAGATACTTATATCATCATTTATTAGGTATAGCTTACTGGTATATTTCACAAACTTAGGAATAACGACAAGTTATCCAAATTCTGTAGATAAAATCGTTTTGTCAAGGTCTTTTTATGAATCATATACTCTCAAATATCTTTGAGATGTGAATCACATAAATATTACAATCGTCACTCACTCATATTATACCTATAGACTGGTTATTAAGCTTCAAAAGAAAATTAAAGTATGTAAGTAATATTACAAAAATCTGTAAAAGACGCCTGGATTTTACCAATATAATTTTTAAACAGCAAAAGGTACTCGAGAAAAAGATTTATTTGAGTTTTAAAGTCCGTAAAGCGTTAGATTACTCCGGCTGATACCACTGTCAACTAAACTAGACCAAGGTATCGACCGAAGCACTCTAAATAAGTGACTATTTACGCTGCAAAAGCCTTCGATTTAACTTACTTGCCGGAAACCCGAAGAACATGTTATAAAAAGTTCTATGGTAGCCTAAGAACATTTTTTACCAGAAATATTTTCATTACAGAAAAATATATGTAATCTAACGTACGGAAAAGATCCACACAAAATGGATCCTGCAGGATGGAAAACACCCAAGAGGCAGGCCAAGGAAGCGCTGGCGAGAAGGTTTAGACGGCTTCCTCGATGAATGGCCACATCAAGCTTTCAACGAAGAATGATGGAGAGAAGTCCTTTGCCGTGGGACAGCATTGTTTATAAAAAAGGTAAGTGAAAATAATAATTAAATAGTCATCCATCCCAGAGCCAGTACTGTGCTGTGTGACGTGCGTGTAATGACACCGGGGCCCACACCCTTCACACTGAAACAATATACAAGCGTCTGAAAAAATGGACCTACTAAATAAAAACTAGGAAAAAAAATCCAGTCACAATTAAACATTGTGTCAAATTCAAAGTTCTCCTTAGATAAATAATAATCGCTGATATGCACGAGACTCTGTGACAAAACATGTTCCAATAAATAATACTCTTAATGGTGATAAGCAAGATAAATAGTTTAAAAACACGATCTCTCATTCTAAATTGATAGGAAAAACCACAAAAAGACATCAATAACGTATTGAGAAACGATATTGATCCGCTTATCTTTAAATCAATCTATCAAAGACGTTTTTATCTTAAACAATATTAAGAAATAATGGAAGCATGAATAAACATATTTACCAAAGAAATATAGCCAGCGTTAGTTTTGTAACTGAACTAACTAACTAACCGTTAAATGAAAACTACAAATTAAAAAAAATAGTAATTGTTTAGTTCTAGTTTTTATTTCATACGAATTTTTTTTTTTAAATAGTTGTTAATAATATTTTTAAATGTAATTTTTGTATAGAACATATGCCGACAAGATCGTGGGTATAAGACTTTTAAGAAAAACGACGTAGGTATTAAAGCAATAAAAAATGCAGGAATATTTTTATATGTTCAAAAAACTTTAACATATCCTGAACTGAGAGCGTAGTTGTCGAACCGTGTCAAAATCGGAGAAGTAGTTTTAGAGATACATAAACTCAAACAATTTTACCTCTCTACCAAATTCAGCATACAAAAGAAAATTCCATTACACATTACATTCCCAAAGCAAACATTATCGAAAGCTCATTACCTAAACATAATCTAATAATTTACAAAAACCATCTACATACTAAACGCTTCTTAAAAATTAAACCCGTTCTTCATTTTAAAACCAACAGCTCGGCGCTTGTAAAAGCAAAAAAAAACTACCGTCCAAATACGTCGTTAAGAGAAAATAAGCGAGCTAAAGAACATTATTTGGTTGTTCAAACATAAAATCTGCTGCGGTTTGGTTAAACGGGGAGAATAAGACGATTCATGCGTGAATTCCTTCGTGTTAGAGAGAGCAAGACAATACTAAAGCGAGACACAATACCATAGGGGGTGGGGCGTAGGGATCTCCAGCATAATTTGAGCTTCCTTGCCTCAAAAATATCACAACAATGAATAGAAACGTAGGTTTCCACTTATTTTGGTTGGACCGCCCAGTCGTTTTGTCCACATACGACACAATATGACGATAATCGCTGCTACTCGTCGCCCTAATAAAATAATTCAGTTGTTAGTAACTACTGCTCTCGGGTGGGTATCCGAACGCGATCGACGTTTTTATTATTTCGATTTTTTGCGCGGCCGCTAAACTGTTTCGGTGTGTGCCTGGTTTTTGGTTGATTAAAAAAAAAGTGTAAAGTGAACTTTTTTTGTCTGTGCTTTTTTTTTAGATTTCTTTGTAAGATTTTTTCTGTTTTCTAGGTAAGTGATAAATTTTAATATTGTTATTATACTACGAGTAACATTTTTGTAAAAGTTTATTCAGCAATTCAAGTTTTATTTAAATAAGAATCGTGAATAAATGCGATATACATTCGACACAATTTTAAATACCAATATCAGATTCTAACAAGAAAATAAAAAAGATAATTCAAACAAATGTTTTTTTTTCTCAGATTTAAACACTAATATATAAAAAAAAGATTTAAGCAAATAGTAGATAATTAAACAAGAGGCTACAATGACCCATAATATCGTGGTAGTTTTTGGAAAAGCAAGTTATAATGAGTTTTTAGCGCCGTGTGTTATACTTTTGCGATGTTTACGTGAAAATAAAACATTAAATATTCCTAGTTTGTTGTATGAAAAAAAAATGTAGGTACAATATTAATTACGCATTCTACCGAAAAGATCAGCTTTTAGTTCCATTTTCAAAAATAAAATGTTCTTTTTTATGAAAAGTATAACGAGTCGAGTCTTCTTCTTCATATCATGTGGGCTGCAGGTTTACCAACCTAACAAGCCCTAGTGTCAGAGTTTTCTCAAATCCGCCTGACGGCCTCTGACATGGAGTTGTAACAACAACTTATATCAAGATAGCAGCCGGGGACGACGGCTTAACGTTCCCAGGCACGGGAGGATAACACCATCAACTTCCTGACTCCGGGCTGCTTTGTGACATTTCACAAAATCCACTACGAGATTACGGCCCGACCCGCGAATCGTACCCGAGACCCGTTTATAGCCTTTTTATGCGACCATTGATGACGATTATTCTATTTAAGAATGAACATTATTTTTGTTTTTAAAACTACAAAAATATACCAATTTTTTTTAATGCAACCACAGGCTATAAATGGGCTACCAGCAAATAGGAAAGCTATGTATAACATATTAAACAGTAGCTAACCAAACAAATATTTGCCTCCGCGGGGAACGAACCCACAACCGTGAGTTTAGCAAACAGAATTGCGGTTACAACTTCGGGAATAGCGAGAGTGTCCCAATGACCGTCTAGTGAGTGTAATTGTTCCATAATCATTTGTAATTTTTAACAGAAAAAACATAGATTTATAAAAGTCTCCTCGCCCGCCGCTCCTACTAGATACCGCGCTTCCTAAAAACAATAGCTCCGTGAATGCGTGTGTTTTTCTTATTTTTCTAGTATTATTTTCACACAATTTCACTACAAAATCTGGCATTTTATTTCGGATAGCTTTCCGCCAGCGGCTTCGCCCGCGTGGACATTTTTTTTACATCTTGAGTTTTCGTTATTCAAGTTTTAGTAGGGATCCCTTATTATTTCTGGAAATAAATATAGCCTATGACAATTCGTAAACATGTATCTTTCTAACACTGAAAGAATTTTTAAAATCGGTTCAGTAGTTTTTGAGTTAAAACCCTTCAAACAAACAAATCTTTCCTCTTTATAATATTAGGTAGTATAGATGTAAATATCGATTTGTGGGAGTAAATAAAAATTATTTGTACAATATATAATTATTATATTAGGTACACTATGTTACTTACAAAGCTACACCTTTATAATATTACTAGCTGTTTCCCGCGGTTTCACCCGCATCCCGAGGGAACTACTTAGCGCACCCGGGTAAAAAGTAGCCTATGTTGTTCCTCAGGGTCTATTCTATCTCTGTACCAAATTTCATTTATATCGGTCCAGTAGTTTTGGCGTGAAAGCGTAACAGACAGACAGACAGAGTTACTTTCGCATTTATAATATTAGTAAGGATTATGATAGTAAGGATAGAACATAACTCCTCATTTCAACCGGCTAAAAATAGAATTTAATTAAGTGATAAGTATCAAGTGCTTAATTAAGTATATTAAAAGCTACTCACGGATGATTGAATACATTATCACTATTAATATAATGTTATCTACCATTTAGTCGCGCAGCTATCAGTATCTATCTAGATTTTTTGCTTCCCTAATAATGGTTAAGCACCTACACTTCGTGCACGAGTGTGGGTTCAAATCCTGTCAAGTACCAATGTGACTTTTCTAAAGTCATATTTACTCACTAAGTATATCTTAGACGTCACTGACTAACAGTGAAGGAAAACATCGTGAGGAAACTTGAACTAAAAAAGTCTGAAATCGCCAATCCGCCTTGAGCAAGCGTGGTGATCAATGCTCATGCCTTCTCTGTATGAGAAGAGGCCTGTGCCCAGCAGTGGGACAATATATAGGCTGTTGATGGTGATAATATTGAATAGCTAACTAATGATAAATATAGGTACCCGCTTGGTAAACAATGAGTATGATTTTTGACAATAAAACAGAATTTAATCGTTGTAATATAATACTGGATTCAGCTATCATTGTGCCGATAGTCGTTTCGGCCAATGGACTACTAGTCAAGAGCCTCGACCAACACCTAAAGAGGCTCTCGTTAGGCAGCTGGATCAAGGGCTTGATGCAGAAAGCAGTACTCCTAGACACTGCGCGTATCGTCAGGAGGTTCCTTTCTCTAGAGCCCTGACCGCCGGTAGCTTGGACTCTGTCCCGTTACCGGTGGGATACTATTTTTTTTATTTTTTTACGTTTTTTCACTGTTTTGTAAAAATATATATTATAATACGCAAGCTACTTTGTCTGACTGTTACGTAGGTAGGTACACTTGTTTGGCTTGGTTGGTTGAACCTATTTAGATGTAGTTTTTTTCGGGTGCGTTTATTTCACTCGGAACGCGAGTGAAGCTGTAGAAAACAGTTATATCTGTCATTAATCATTATTAGTCCTAATTAATATAAAAAATGCGAACGACAGTTTGTTTCTTTGGTACGTAACCACGGTAAAATGTCTGCCCCAATTTATATGAGATTGGCATGAAGACATTATAGTCTAAATCAATTGATTTTACGAAAAATATAAACAAAATCATAACCTACACTGACGGACTAATAAACTCCATCAATGTTCAACACGCACCTACCTTTGAAAAAATCATTTTAACCAAGTATTCCAACTTTTTATACTAATTTAAATTGAAACCTATGGTTTGGTTCGTTAACTTCATAACAGCGTAGTATCATTATCTCTAAGTGTATGTTTGTATACTGGAAAGGGCCATTCAATTTTTTTTAACAAAAACTTTGATGCAATTTCTTTATCTGGGGATATTTTGCTCTAATTTTCCCACATAGATAAATAAAATGGCACTAAATTATGAATGTTTCAAGCATAAAGTTTTCATAAGTGCGCCATCCTTACGCCATTTTGTTAATTTCTGTGACAATATTAGAACAAAATAGGTTACGACTTTGTTTACATTTTTCGTAAAATCCATTGGTACAGATTATAAACCCTGGGTTACCTAACAAAATAAAGAAGAATAATTATTTATTTTTAAAACATGGGATAGTTTTTATCCGGGTACTAGTGACACCAGGGGAGACAGACAAATCTATCCGGTAGCTAAATCAAGGATAGATAGAGTTGTACATTACCCTTCACATAATAACAATTAACACATAACACACACGCGTCTAAACCAAATAGGTGGCAGTTTAATAGACAGATAACGTATTATTAATAATGATAGTACGTTTAATATTATTTGTTCGGTATAAAGGTGTGAGAGCTCGTGGCTAAGTAACAGCCGCACGGTTCGACCGATCAAAGGTTAAGCTGCGCTTTGCGCGGTCGGCCCGTAAATGGGTGACCACCTATGTCATAGCGAGACTCCTCCGTGCCTCGGCAAGCACGTTAAGCTGTTGGTCCCGGTTGTCATTTGTACATATTTGACAGTCGTTACGGGTAGTCAGAAGCCAGAAAGTCTGACAACCGGTGTTACCAAGGGGTACCGTGTTACCCGGTAACTGGGTTGTGGAGGTCAGAAAGGCAGTCGCTCCATGTAAAACTCTGGTACTCAGCTGCATCCGGTTTAGACTGGAAGCCGACCCCAACATAGTTGGGAAAAGGCTAGGCAGATGAGATGGTATAAAAGTGTGGTTGGATTGAGCAGCAGCGCGACACGCGACTTTTCATTAGGCACTATCCACACATTTCTGGGTCAGTGCTATCCGTGTTCCGAGTTGTCCGGGTCAGTGTTCCCATCAGGGACGTGCCATCCGTCACCCGTATTCAAACATGATGTCTTTATTTAACAATGAAGAATTAGCAATGATTGCAATAGCGCTAGAAGAAGAAGCAGATCACTAAGAAGACTATCAGCCGGCAAACGTATATTTATTAAACGGCTGTCAATGTACCTAGATAAAAATCGGATAGCCCTGTCAGAGCGTCCGTGCGTCCGACACTGACGATCCGGATGCCCCTGACACGGAGATGTGTGAACGAGTTCATACAAGTTGTATGTAACCGATTTTTTCCCCGTCCCTGACGGAACATGGCTGGGATGGGTACCCAGAAATGTGTGGTTAGCGCCTTAGACTGCCTTTGTATTTGCCGAGTTATGAACCTTAATAACCTCTAGGCTCCCATGACTTATAAGTACACACTTAAAAACATATTCCCGCCAAAAAAACGCCATTTTGGTAACGATACAAGATGTCGGAACATGTAAACATTGACACAGATTATAAATGACATCTCAAATATTTATACTAACTTTGATCAATCATACTGTTTGCTAAAATTACTACGTGTATTGTATTATGATAATTATTCGATACGTATTATATACTAGACTAGTTTTTCGTCAGCGGCTTCGCCCGCGTGTGCTATACGAATTCAAATTAAAATGTCAGAGTTTCATACAAACTGCCCCCCTTTTCACCCCTTTAGGGGTAGAATTTCGGACAATCCTTTCTTATCGGATGCCTACGTCATACAAAGAACACACCCTCCAAGTTTCAGTTCTCTACGGTCAGCGGTTTAGGCTGTGCGTTGATCCGTCAGTCATTCAGGACAAAGCATTTTACATGTATAGATTACTTTCTTAGGAAATATTTTTTTATAATATTTTTAACAAATATTTCTTTGAATATTCTACGCCTCTACGGGGTAAATCTCGTAGGCGCGGCGTAGCAGCGTAGACTCGTAGACGCGTAGTCGAGTGCTACGGCCTACGAAGTAATTATTTTGTGTTCAAAACATTATGTTTATTATGTAAGTTATCGTAATACCTATTTAATTTATTGTTGCTGAAAAATCTCATTAATGTATTGCCATCTTGTCTTGTGTAAAATAGACTATAATATTATAAAAAAGAAAAAAGTCATTCAATCACTCTTTAATTGCTAAAGAATATGGACAAAATGGGTGTAGATCCAACAGAATTGAAACCTATTTTATTTAATAGGCATTAATAACTGCATCATTTTTTGTATGGGACCAAACTACCTAAGTCGCCGGAGAACGAATATATAGGCATTAGAAATCAAAAGGTTCTACCACTCACAAAAAATCAACTATTGTGATTAAAGCTACCAATACATGATCTAAGATGTTCTTTTTTTTAGGCGAATTAGATTTGCAACTAGTCTTCTCTTTTCATCCGGCTACGCCAGAGCATTGACGACTGATATTATCGTACTAATAATCTTTTTGTATGTGGCTGTAATTTTAATAACAATATTGGATGAGGAACTATTTTATAATGCAACCACACTTTGTATCTCCGTTTGTAAGCGCTAAGCTAAGCTAATAATTGTTAGACAATGATTAAAAAAAACTTCTTTTTTTTCTTCATACTTTTGTAGATTAGATTAGATTAGATTTAGTATACAGAAGTTCAGTTAATCAAAGGCGGGGTTACAGGTCCTCAATTAAACAATAATATATCAAAATATTACTCTCATTTCATAAAGATCGGCAGTTAATTCGCAATCTTTGATTGACTCTAGTGGCCAAACCCGGTGGATACAACATGTATAATATGATGAAACGATAACTACGCATACGTAGACGTAGACTTCTGACACTAGTTTCAAGTCTGGTGGAACTACACCCAGATTCCATACAAAACTGCCTATGATTCTTTTGCACAAATTTTCCTTAAAAGACGTAAGTGTTCACTAAGAAAGGATTTTTCTAAATTGATTCCCCGAGGGGTATAAAATAGGGGATGAATTTTTTTATGAAAATCAGACGCGGGTGTAACAACGTAAATAGTTCCTATATTAAACAAATATTTCTATCTCCAACAGGTACATAATGTAAAGCAGTCGACACACAAAAGATGTCTTCACAAATCATCCCCCACGGTATTTACCGCCGAGACTCGAACGACATACAAGAAAAACCACTAGAAATCGACACGGAATCGAACCCCGACCGCAGCCGATCCAGCAGTCCGAAAAACATGAAATACTACAAACAAATAGATGAAGAAAAAACTATTTTGAATCAAGGGAAAAAATCTTTTTGTATCGACGCTTTGTTATCTAGACAGCTACCCGAAAGTAGTCTACAAGACAAAATGGCACAACAAAAATATTTAACGTTAATCCACAATAAAAACTACATAGGTAGATATCAGGAAAATTACGACTCCCAAATTGAGCAGAATATGATAAATAAGTGCGAAGGACGGGAGAGTCCCCGGTCTGGGCAGAGGAGTCCCCGGTCTGGGCAGAGCAGTCGGTCCGCGAGTCCCGGGTCTGATGATGGGAATCGGTCTGGGAGTTACAGTCCCCCAATTTCGCCGGGAGTTGAAGGGGGGAATGAGGAGTACGAGAGCTATAGACCGGGTGAGTAAATACTTTTTATAGTACATTAAAAATAACAGAAATCATATTAATAAGTCTACAAATAGCTGTACTGTCATATTTCTACAATACAATATTTTAAATGCGAAAGTGAGTTTGTTTGTTACGCTATCACGCTAAAACGGCTGAACTGATTTGGTTGAAATTTAGTAGGGAGATAGAAGAGACCAAGGGGAAGGTTATAAGCTTTTATTAGGTTGCTTTAGGTAGTTCCCTCGGGACGCGGGTGAACCGAAAAACAGCTAGTAATATTATATATGCGAACGAAAGTAACTTTGCCTCTCTATCTCGAAAACCTTAGCTAAAACATTTTTATAACATTTAGTATAGAGATAGATTAAAGCCTAAGAAAGACACAAAACATTTCTTATCCAGGAGTATAGCCTTCCTCAAAAATTGGAATGTCAAATTCCAAAAGTTTATTTATTTTCCGACTGGCAGTTTCGAAAGATTAGCGCGTACAAACTAATAAACAAAAAAATCTTTGTACATCATTAACAGCCTATATATTGCCCCACTGCTGGGCAGTGGCGTGCAGTTCATATAGGCAAAAAGACACTGCCTACCCTACATAACTCAGAAAATATTTACTATCTTTATTTTATTTTAATAAGTATCTAATATTTTATCTCAGAGTAATTACTATCAATAAAAAAATCTTGAAACTTAAATCAGCTCCACCTGTCGAATATTGGTGGTACCTATTACGAAGAATCAATACTCGCGATACATTTCAACAACACAAAAAAGTTTGCGCGGTACTAGGGCGCCCCTAGTGAAAATAGGCAGAAAACGTGATTGCCTCATTTCGTGTAATAGTATTTGTAAGAAGACTCGTAGACATGCGAATACAATGCAGTGTGCGTTCGTATAAATATTTTGTACACATTGACACAAATTACGCACACAAATGAAAAAAAAGGCTGTGCCTTCTTGCGATTTATACGACGGAATCATCGGTTCGGAAACCTTCGGCTATCGACAAGGCCACAAGGGACGGTGGCCGATGTTTTCCGAACAGATCTACATTATGATGTAATGTAACTATTTTAAAAAGTAGCATGTTTTGACTTTCTTATTTCTTAGTAAACAACATTTCTTTTAGTCGTATTTTTTTTTCTGTGACGTGAGTTTCGCGCGCGTCGCCCGCCATTGTTATTGTTTATCTGACTTGTTCTGTGCTAGCGAATATTTAAATAATAGTAAGATTTAAGCGTTGATAATAGTGTGAAATGGAATATATTCACTGTGAAAGTTGTTCAGGTGGTGTGTGTGTGTATAGAAAATTAAAAATGATGCGTTTGTAAAACTATCTTTCGAAGAAAAAAACAAGTGATAGCGAAAGGCCGCTGCACCTACACCAAATCAGATACAACTTATACAAACTAAAGGTATAGTCAATCAATCGTATATTCAATACTAAACAATTTGATTCCTATTATTAGCTCTCGGATTGCATACACGCTATTTTCCTTACTTACCTACTATTTTACCGCAATAAAACCGTCTGGAACGACGCAGGTTTCACCTATTCATATTTATCTCCTACGGTAGAAAAAACCACGAGCAATATGACTTAGAAGCTTCCGTACACTTGGAGAAAATCGTATTGAAACACGATGAAAGTAGATCGAAACCGAATTATTATTCAATCACTTTTTTATTGTTTGTTTTTGAAGTAAACATGAGTTCACTTTACGTAAAAGAATTTGTTCCTCAGTGAATAAGGGAAGTTATTAAGAGAGGTCAACTTTCATGCGAAATACGACTGAGTTATGGAAAACTATTAACGAAATTGCTCTTAGATATTCATGTTCGAGTTTTTAAATCAAATCTGAATCTATGATTATTTGAGGCGACAAATTACATGCATCATTATTTGATCGACAAGACGACGAACCAAAACCAAAATGCGGAAGGTATTTTTGAAAAGTGGGTACCAAAGCCAGGCTGGTGTCACCAGGTGTCACTCAGCAGTTTAGGCACATTTGGCCCGTGCGCGGCGCGGCGGCGCATCTCTCGGGCAGGCGTACCTACCTATCGTAGTAAGGTCGTGCGCTGCTCGGCTCGCACGCTAGCGGCAAGCCGCTTCGCGAGTAATTAAGATAGGTACCTATCGATTTTCCGTATAAAAACTTTTTGGCTTTTCTGCCTACCCTACCTAAAAACTCTGTGCACGCCGCTGCTGCTGGGCACAGGCCTCTTCTCATACAGAGAAGGCATGAGCATTGATCACCACGCTTGCTCAAGGCGGATTGGCGATTTCAGACTTTTTAAGTCCAGGTTTCCTCACGATGTTTTCCTTAACCGTTAGTCAGTGGTGTCTAAGATATACTTTACAGATAAATAAAACTAATTCTGTTCTCCACAGGTATAATCCCAAAGCCAGGTCTCCTGCCTCAAAACCCAGCGTTGGTAGCAGCTCAGTCAGCAGCGCTCTTCAACTACCCCCAGCTGTCTCAGCCAGGGGGCCTGCCCCCCGGGGCTCCGCTGCCGTCCGCGTTCCACCACCCTGGGGATAGGGTGCTACATCACATGCAGTTGGAGTGGCTGGCCAGGACTGGCATGTTTTACCATAGAATACCAGAGCTTGGAGGTATGTGGTTCTGTACTATTTTTGGTTTTTTACCAATTCATTTTTAAACTCCGATGTAAAAGGTATGTTATAAGGTCGACGTGTCTGTCTGTGGAATCGTAGCTCGCAAACTGCTGAACCGATTTGAATTTTGACAAAATTTCGACTTTCAAAAATGCTTGTTATTAGGCCTCATCTGCCTAGCCTTTTCCCAACTGTGTTGGGGTCGGCTTCCAGTCTAAACCGGATGCAGCTGAGTACCAGTGTTTTACATGAAGCGACTGCCTATCTGACCTCCATAATCCGGTTACTGGGTAACACGATACCTCTTGATAAGACTGGTTGCCGCACTCTCTGGCTTCTGACTACCCGTAACAACTGTCAAACATCTACAAATGACAGCCGGGACTAATGGGGTAGCTCCTCCGTTATTAGGCCTAATTGAAGTAAATGTGTTTTTTTAAGTAAGTAAGTTTTTGAAAGCTAGCGTAATCAGTATGATTCTTACTTTCTTAGCTATAACTGATGAAAATTCGTCTAAAGGTTCAAAAGTGATGAGATATTTTACATGAAACGGAGGGAGATGTAATAATGATTAACAAATAATACTGGATGAACTGATAGACAGGCATACGCCTGAATAAAAAAAAATAGGTTTATTTCGTCAACTTTTACAATTCTGACAGTTTATCTTACGTGACGCCATCTGGCGCCCCCTACCATCTACCATAGCCCCCTTGCCACCTGGCGCCTAGAGTGACCGCAACTTTTGCTCTAGTCCGGCGCCGTCGCCGATTAGTAGTCTCTCTCAATAGGATATAGACAGACATGTGTTGCTGAGGAGTTTGTTGCGCCACTTCTTCTTCCCATCAATTACACATAGGAAGTGGTGATGGGCCGGCGTTTTGGGGGCTGTCTTTTGTAAATTTGATGCTCATTTTCAGCTTAGTTTGAATAAATAAACCTGAATATTAGACCTACGAAGCTTATTGAAGCTACAATTTTTTACTCAAGACACACCTAAAAGATGTCTCATGATATTAAAAATAGTCTTCAAACGAAACTAAAAAGATAAAAGATTTTAAAACAACACCATTCATCTTTATTGAATCTTATCTTATCTTTTAGCGAACAATGGGTACTTATATTTGTGATCAAGTAGGGCGGAGCGATACTTTGTCACCATGATATAAATGATAACCATCTTTTTTTGAGTTAGAAGAAAATATATACAAACAAAATTCACTTGACCTATTCATATTATAAATGCTAGAGAAACTGTTTGTCTGTATATTACGCTTTAACGGTAAACCGGCTGAACCGATTTAGATGAAATTTCATATAAAAGCAGAAGGGAAGTTCCTGTATATTATCGGAAAAACTGCAGTGAATTAAATTACACTGTGTATATTATTAATTTGATTTACTAATTTTTAAAAACTCTTAAAATATCCCGTAATAATAAAAAAGCGGCCAAGTGCGTGTCGGGTCACGCGCAGAAGGGTTCCGTAGCAGGTCTTAGTTAGTCGACTATAACTTTGTAACCGGTGAAGTCTACTTAGCCGTGATAGTTTTCCTAGTAAGTTCATTACATATGCTACGTCTGTGAATTTTTTCACATTTCTAGACATAGCCATTTAAAAGTTCGAGGGGGGATGCTCGTCTCGAACAAAAATTTGCACTTTAAAGCTAGATATTTTGCAAATGGCTCGCTTAACCGAAAAATGGTCTTCACACACCCATCATATTTTTGAAAGATCTATCTAACGATACCTCACAAAAAAAAAAACAAATTTTAATTTTACTTCTTTCTCGGCGTGAACTATTTACATATCCATACCAAATTTCAGCTTTCTAGTAACAATAACCTCGGAGCTATCCCGCGGATAGACAGACAGACGGACATGGCGAAAGTATATATAAGGGTTCCTTGCCGGACTACGGATCCCTATAAAACACCGAAAAAAGTATATGTAACAACTAGATAAGAAAAAAAAAGCATATTAATCATATTGTCACACTTACCAGCAGAATATACCAGTTATCACCACAATCAGAGACGTTATTTGACAAATAACTAAAATAACACGTCAATCATGATAACATTACGGATAACAATATTAGTTTCATCTTAAACTTTAAGATATTTTATATCAGTTTTCTGAAACACGCCGGCGCCATTTTTATTCACAGAAACTACTTAACTATCAAAATGACAAAAGCCTTTAGCCTTTTCCCAACTATGTTGAGCTCGGTTCCAGTCTAAACCGGGTGCAGCTGAGTACCAGTGTTTTACATGGAGTGACTGCCTATCTGACCTCCATAATCCGGTTACCGGGTAACACGATACCTCTTGATAAGACTGGTTGCCGCACTTTCTGGCTTCTGACTACCCGTAACAACTGTCAAACATCGATAAATGACAGCCGGGACTAACGGGGTAACATGCTTTCCGACGCAAAGAAGGTTTTACCAAACCCCGGCAACTGTAGCTTAACTTCACAAGTAAAAATGTCGTTCTATAAACTAATTCTTATCGATTTATTCGTAAAAACGATGACATATGCGTCAAATATGATTAGGAGTATTTAGCGACCCCTAGGGTAAATAGTGTTGAACGGGGGGTAAGTTTAACAGGGGTTAACATTAGTTATGGGTAAATAAAATTAAATAAATTAGCCGGCGTTTATTTTTATGGGGGTAATTTGTGTTTATTTGTTATTTCGATTATTGTGCACGTAAGTGTAATTTTTGGAGAAAAATTAATTGTTTTAGTTATTCATATTCAATCATCATCATCAGCCTATCCACTATCCCACTCCCGGGTCAAGGCCTCCTCATACAAAGAAAACACGAGCATTGATCACCACGCTTGCTCAAGGCGGGTTGGCGATTTCAGACTTTTTAAGTCCAAATTTCCTTAAGATGTTTTCCTTAGGCACCTGTCTCTCGTGTACGAGTGCGCGGGTTTGGAACCTAGCAAGTACCAATGCGACTTTTATAAAGTAGTATGTACTTTCTTAGTATCTTAGATGTCTCTGACTAACGGTGAAGGAAAACATCGTGAGGAAACCTGGACATAAGAAGTCTGAAATCACCAATCCGAATTGCAAGCGTGGTGATCAATGCTCATGCCTTCTCTGTATGAAAAGAGGCCTGTGCCCAGCAATGGGACAATATATAGGCTGATGATGAAAAACGATTAAAAAAATAACCCATCCAAATCCAAGCCGACGGACGCGACAGCTTAACTCCCGGGTTGCAACTACACTAGTTAATCAACCCCCGTTTGTTTACCCGAACTATTTGCTGTCAACACTGCCACCTGCTATGACACCTACCCCTTTATTTTCAACCCCTATTTAAAAAAAGGGTTGTAAAAAAGTTGTTGATAATCTGTGGCGCTTATTGTTTTGTATAAGTGTTTATCTATACATATAAAATGCTTTGTCTTGAATGACTGACGGATCAACGCACAGCCTAAACCGCTGATCGTAGACCTGAAACTTGGATTCTACCCCTAAAGGGGTGCAAAGGAGGGGGCAAACTTTGTATGAAACTCTGTAATTTTTAACAAGTCTAGCCTTTTCCCAACTACACATGATTGGGTAGGCTTCCAGTCTAAACCGGATGCAACTGAATACCAGTGTTTGACATGGAGCGATTACCCATCTGACCTCCACAACCCAGTTACCGGGTAACACAGTACCCCTTGTTAAGACTGGTTGTCAGACTTTCTGGCTTTTGCCTACCCGTAACGACTGTCACAGATCTACAAATGACAACCGGGACCAACAGCTTAACGTGCTTTCCGAGGCACGGAATTGTAATGTGTACTTGAAAATACCTACATATTTTTACTAGCAATAAAATCTGAATCTTCAATAATTATCTTAATAATTGAAGATTTAGATTTTATTTATATATTTTTATACTAATTATCGTAATTTATTCTTAATTTAACTGATAAACAATTTCAATAAATTATATTTATAAAACTACCCAAAAAGATCTTCAAACACCCGTTTAAAATCTAACACACCATTACCAATTCCCAATTACTATAATCACTACCCCACCGCTGGGCAACCCCCGAAATTTAAACCGTACATTTAACGCAAGATTAGTCCAACATCCCAACTTTTGCCCAGCAATAAAAATCATTCAATTATGTGATTGCTAACAGGTGCCGCTACCCGACATATGGGGCGGCAATAAACCAGCCACCCTACTTAGTTAGGGTCACCCCTGCTTAACCTTTTTAGTTGAAAAGATAAATTGAGATAGAACATTATCTTTTTAGATGTGATGTGTGATTTTTTTGTGTAATTTGCTAGTGTACGATTATTTTATTTTATTTACTAGACTAGAGGACCCGGTGAACTTCGTATCACCTAAATTTTAACTTACCGTTTAAACCTTCCCTGGACTACGACGAATATTTAAAAACCAAAATCAGCAACAATTTTGTCATAAATGTATTTTCCGCCAGCGGCTTCGCCCGCGATATTTTAGCTAATGGATACAAAACCGGCCAAGTGCGTGTCGGGCCACGCGCAGTAGGGTTCCGTAGTAGGAGTTAGTTAGTCGACTATAGCTCTGTAACCGGTTAAGCCTACTTAGCCGTGATAGTTTTCCTTGTAATTTCATTACATGTACTACGTCTGTGATTTTTTTCACATTTCTAGGTACAGCCACTCAAAAGTTAGAGGGGGGGGTAACTCGTATCGAACAAAAAAATTCACTTAAAATCTAGATATTTCGCAAATGGCTCGCTTAACTGAAAAATGGTCTTCACACGCCCATCATATTTTTGAAAGACCTATCTAACGATACCCCACACGAAGGGGTACGTGAGAAAAAAATATTCATCCCTACTTTACATGTTTGAGAGCTACCCTAAAAAAAAATATTTTTCAAAATTTTATTTTACCACTTTCTCGGCGTGATTAATATACATATTCATACCAAATTTCAGCTTTCTAATAACATAAACCACGGAGCTATGCCGCGGACAGACAGACAGACAGACAGACAGACAGACAGACGGACAGAGCGAAACTATAAGGGTTCCTTGTCGGACTACGGAACCCTAAAAACTTAACAAATTACATACTAAAACCTTCCTCTTGAATCACTTTATGTATTAAAAAAACCTATTTTACTATGTAGTGAAAAAGTTGATTATAAAACACTAGCTTCTGCCCGCGACTTCGTCCGCGTCAAATAGTGGTGCTCCGCTCCTATTGGTTTTAGCATGATGATATATAGCCTTCCTCAATAAATGGGCTATCTAACACTGAGAGAATTTTTCAAATCGTACCAGTAGTTCCTGAGATTAGCGCGTTCAAACAAACGAACTCTTCAGCTTTATTATATTACTTTATTATATTTACATTTTAGACTTGCTTTTAGCTATTAACGCCATTTTCACGAAAAACCTTTCTTACAAAAGGCCGCACAACTTAAACAAAAGCAGTTATATAAAACCCTATACAAATAAACACGGGCAGCGCACACAACACATCGTCTAATTAACTGGCTGATTAAATAATTAGTGAATAAATCTTAGCACGGCTTTGAGTGTGCGTTTAAAAATCAACAGAGTGCCATGCAAACCCAATGCCCGTGAGGTATGGTGCTAGTGACAGCGTCTCATCTTTAAATTATACTATTTTAAAAGCCGCTTGGCGCGGTCAGTCCGTCTAAGAATGACCATCTATCTATATCATACCGAGACTCCTCCGTGCCTCGGAAAGCACGTTAAGCTGTTGGTACCGGCTGTCATTTGTAGATCTTTGACAGTCGTTACGGGTAGTCAGAAGCCAGAAAGTCTGACAACCAGTCTTACCAAGGGGTATCGTGTTACCCGGTAACTGGTGGAAGTCAGATAGGCAGTTGCTCCATGTAAAACACTGGTACTTAGCTGTATCCGGTTTAGACTGGAAGCCGACCCTAACGTAGTTGGGAAAAGGCTAGGCAAGCGATGATGACGGATACTAAGAAATGTTCTTTTTACCCATGACGGAACGGATACGGTATAAGCCTTTGGGATGAGAGGGTGTTTGTTTGCTTGTTTGTGAAAATCCATGTTGCCATTTTTCCCCAAAACTACTAGTCCGACTTTGATGCAGTTTTCAGTGGGTTCGGGTTTGATTGGTGCATGTTTTAAGTTGATATTTTGTACAACTCTTTGGCTTTAAGTTAGTTGTATTTTTGATTCAAAAAAACGCTTACATTAACGTTACGATTAGATTAGTTTGTTCGTGGAAGATCCACAGTGCAGTTACTGTTAAGATCTCCTATAAAGCCTGGTGTCCACCAGATAGGTTGTGTCGGGTCGCATCGCATCGCAAAAGAATGCTTGCCTATGTTTTATATGAAATATCATCCACTAGCTCGGTCCGATCCGATGCGACCCACCCCGACCCGTCGCTAATGGACGAGCCTTAAAAAATAACGTTGATTACTTCAAAAACTTAAATGCAAGTAAATGTCTTTTTAACCCTTAACAACCTACCCGGAGTCTCTCAGACTCCGACGATATTGTTTTTGTTCATAACTAGTCAAATACGCGTCTTTAGTTTTCAAGCGTCCCTGTACCTTCCGCCCTCTTCTCGTAGTGCCGCACCTGCAATCGTCGACGCTACCCATGCGCGCGATTCCTCTCTGGTGAGTAAAATGTTTTTTTTGGAGTCTGAGAGACTCCACGTAGGTACTTAAGTGATTTTTTGTGACCACATAATTTTTATTGTTTTAGTGAAAAATTACATCTAATGATAGAATTATTGAGCAGTGGTTGGAGGAAGAACTTCATAGTGAAGACGACTTACAAAATTAAGAAAATAGAAACGCGGATGTAAACATTTGTGAAGATTTTGTGCTCGGTGAACACTCCGGATCAGATTCCGAAATCAACTGCGAAGATGTGATAGATTTAGTGGAAGAAACGACTGAGACTTCACACTAGACTACTGTGTTGCATTTGCAAAAAATCTATTTGCCTCGAATGTTCAAAAAAGATATGTGGGGTTTGCAAAAGAAATTTGGGGTTTTGGAAAAATTTAAAAGTTTAGGGCTTGCAATTTTCTTAAAATTTTGCTTTTTCTATTATTTTTCCGGTTTAGATTTAAGAGTTGATTATTATTTTTTTATAAATTAATGGAGGAAAGTTCCTACTTTACGTTAATTTTTTTTAATAAATCTCATATCATAAGAAGTAAATGTTTAGTATTTTTCAGATGTCTTCAAAAGATTTAAGCTTTTTTTATAAATATATTTGTTTTTTTTATATTTTATAACTCTTTTCATTAATAAAAAACTATTAAAATCGTATGTTATTCATTCATTTTTTGGTAATTGTTTTATTTTTGACAGCCGAGAAGTTTATTGTATGGAGTCTGAGGGACTCCAGGTAGGTAGTTACGTGACCGAAACAAGGGGTAGGTAGCTAAGGGTTAAAGGTGACTAATAATCCAATGGCCAGTCCCCCGCCACCACTCAGCCCGTCTCCCCCACTCCCCGGGGGACTTTAAGCCAATTATCTGGCACCAATTTGTTCTCACAAACAAAGCCCAGCCCTTGCCAAATTAGATCCCCGTGTGAGTAGGGAGGGGGCAGTATCGATATGTGATATCGATAGATTTTTGTTTCTATTTTATTAACGACTTTTTTTTAATAATATCGTAAAATCAGTCTTTTGTCCTTGACAGTGGTGTGGCGGAAATAGCCAATAGTCTAATGGCCAAAAACAACCGTCGGTATCCCAAAAGGATTTGTCAAGAGATTGGATCTAAGGTTTCACACAAAAGGCAGTTTTCTTTTACACCGTACTCATAAGCAGTTGAAATAGTATATCATACGATCTTATTTGCTACTATAATAACATTCAGTGATTACCTAGAAATCTATCAATTAATGATAAAAGCCATTGTTGATACCTAATTTACAATCCTTACTAATTTCATAATCAAAACGGAAAACGGCTGATTTAATTTAAATGAAATTTGATATCTGCGGAAGGACATATAGACACAGACATAGTTTTTTATCGAGGTGCGTGATGTAGTTCTATCAGGATGCGGGTACAACACCGGGAAAAAGCTCTTATTTGTAAACCAAGTGATTGCCTAAAGCTCGTGAGAAAATTCGTCTATTCTTTTTGTAAAATACGATACTACCTACGTTATCGACACACCCACGTCACTAGTGAAACCCCGTCGGGCATCACTCGGGCAAAATTCACAGTTTTAGTAAAGAATCTATTTAGGCAGGGTCTTTTGATAGGCGCCATTTTGGGTAAGGGCCTCACTGGGCTTGCATATATTTAACTCTATTTAATACTGATTGACATAAAACGGCCGATAATTTGCAAAAACTTTCACTTAGTTATATTTGGACTGAGAAAGGCTGCAAGCAGAAGCTGGAAGCGTAAAAGTAAAAACCTGGGGTCTTACCATGACGTGCCTAAGCAGGAATAGTTTCGTTGTGAACAAGAGACGGTGCTATACGACGATAGTAGCGGTGTCTCGCTCTCACACCTGAATAGTGATTGCAAAAACACGTGGTAGTACGCGCGGTTTCACCCGCATCCCAAGGGAACTACTTCGCGTACCCGGGTAAAAAGTATCCTATATGTTAATCCAGGTTATAAACTATGTGTGTACCAAATTTCATTCAAATCCGTTCAGTAGTTTTTGCGTAAAAGAGTTACAAACTTACATCCGTACATTCTGACACACTTTCGCGTTAATAATGTTAGTGGGATATTATTATTTTAATTGCCACAGAGATTTTACATTCAAAGTTCAAAAGTCATTTATTCAAATTAGGCTGAAAATCAGCACTTTTTGAACGTCAAATTTACAAAAGACAGCCCCCAAAACGCCCGCCCTTCACCACTTCCTATGTATTTTTGCTGGGAAGAAGAAGTGGCGCAACACACTTCCCAGCAACACATATCTGTCTGTAAGGTTTGAAAAACCGTTTATACAATATTAATTTAAAAAAATAGTTAATTATCATATTTAACATAATAATTTTAGTAGTAAATAATTTTGCCACATGTTGGCTAGCACACACCTTTATACCTATAACAAGTAAATACAAAACGTGTAAACAAACAGACAGACACTTAAGAATCTATACATATAAAACGCTTTGTCCTGAATGACTGTTGGATCCACGCACAGCCTAAACCGCTGATCGTAGAGTCCTGAATCTTGGAGGGTGTGTTCTTTGTATGACGTAGGCATCCGTTATGAAATTTTCCAAAATTCTACCCCTAAGGGGGTGAAAAAGGGGGGCAAAGTTTGTATGAAACTCTGTCATTTTTAATTTGAATTCGTATAGACCACGCGGGCGAAGCCGCTGACGAAAAACTAGTCTAGTATATAATACGTATCTAATTATCATAATACAATAGAATACAGGTAGTAATTTTAGCAAACAGTATGGTTGATCAAATTTAGTACAAATATTTGAGATGTCATTTATAATCTGTGTCAATGTTTACATGTTCCGACATCTTGTACCAAAATTGCATCATAGGCATCCGTTATGAAATTTTCCAAAATTCTACCCCTAAGGGGGTGAAAAATGGGGGCAAAGTTTGTATAAAACTGACATTTTTAATTTGAATTCGTATAGCCCACGCGGGCGATGCCGCTGGCGGTAAGCTAGTTTATAATATTAAGCTATACATAGTTCAAAATGCTTCAACATTCAAAACACTTAAAACTCTGCTTACCCACTTAATTTAAGAAAGGACAATGCTACATAGACTGAACATATACAGGGGGAGGATATTAAGAAGGCGTGGCTCGTTCGCGCATGCGTGGTGTCTTCTCATTGCCCACTTGAGAAATCGTTTGCTTTAAGCAGATTTAAAATCATGGGATAATTGTTTTATGTGGGCCCTGGTTTAGTAGGGTTTATTGTATGTTTGTATGGCATTTTAGAGACTTTATATGACATTTTTATGTTTTCTTTTGTTTTGACATCAACCTGTATATCGGGGTATGTCATTTATATTTTTTCTTTAAATCCGTGCCGCGGAAAGCACGTTAAGCTATTGGTCCCGGCTGTCATTTGTACATCTTTGACAGTCGTTACGGGTAGTCAGAAGCCAGAAAGTCTGACAGCCAGTCTTACCAAGGGGTACCGTGTTACCCGGTATCTGGGTTATGGAGGTCAGATAGGCAGTCGCTCCATGTAAAACACTGGTACTCAGCTGCATCCAGTTAGACTGGAAGCCGACCTCAATATAGCTAGGAAAAGGCTAGGCAGATTACGATTTTAATGCGTTCGGCATGGGTAATTGTAAGCACCATTGCAGAGCTTGAGGTCCTAGGTTCGAAGCCCGGCTTGGGCAGTATTACCGAGATTTAGTTTGGTAACTCGTAAGGTTCACCCATCTATTGATTGACCGTGTGAAATACAACTTAACTTTGATCGATATACGACCGTTTCCAAAACTTAGTAACGAGCCCCCTTTAAATTAAATCACCCGAATTACATTTATTTAAACTTCAACACATTTGATTCACTAATCGCCAGCTTAACAATTATCGAAATAGCCATTTATGAATGTGAATACAAAAATAAACAAATAAAAATTACAATAGCACCTACTTATTTATAATCACCCTACACATACACCCTCTTATTATGCTTACTATTCAAAAATCATCTTTATCGGTCAAAGAATAAGTTTTATATTGCCTTGGTTTTTAGTGTACTTGAAATCACGATTTGATAAGTTAAATTCAACTTTATATGTTAACAAATAAAGTTGTGAATGAAATGTACTAGCAGTGTGATGCTGACATATGATTAGTTTGTCGCAATTAATTGTATTTATAGCTACATGTTTATATTTAATTAGGGATGTTTAGAGCAATGAGATCTAGAACAAAACCGGCCAATGAATAAAGTTCCTTAAAAAATATTTAGATAATTTTCCTTTTCCTTAAAAAAATCTCATCATCTGCCTAGCCTTTTCCCAACTATGTTGTGGTCGGCTTCCAGTCTAAACCGGATGCAGCTGAGTACCACTGTTTTACATGGAGCGACTGCCTATCTAACCTCCACAACCCAGTTACCGGGTAACACGATACCCCTTGGTAAGACTGGTTGTCAGATTTTATGGCTTCTGATTACTCGTAACGACTGTCAAAGATCTACAAATGACAACCGGGACCAACAGCTTAACGTGCTTTCCGAGGCACGGAGGAGTCTCGCTATGACAAGGATGGTCACCCCACGGACCGACCGCACCAAGCGCAGCTTAACTTTTGATCGGTCGACCCGTGCGGCTGTTACTTAGCCACGAGCTCCTCTCCCCTTAAAAAAAATCCATACACTTTTTTGCACCCCACTTGCTCAGAGTGACAAAATAACACTATAATGGGATCAAATTAGGGTCTACACAGCATCCACGTGACGATATGATCGCCCCATCTATTTCATGGGTTACCCTATAAAACTAAAGTGGTACATTCGAATCATATGTTATGGGGTTTGAAGGGCCATGAAAGTGAGACAAGTGGTCTCCTATTGGTAGAAAATCGACTGTAATTTTTTTATTAGTTTGATATTAAATCATTCTAACTAATATTATGAATGTGAATGTAAGTTTGTCTGTTTGATATGCTTTCACGGTAAAACAGCTGAATCGATTAGAGTAAAATTTGGTGCGAAGATAGATGGGACCCTGAAGGTTTATAGGCTTCTGTTTACCCGGGCGCGGGTATTAGTTTCCGCATGATGTTTCACCTGCACCATAAGTTACCCTTCTTCAAGCTATCTCTATACCGAATATTATCCAAATCGGTGCAGTCGTTTTATCGTCAAAGCGTAACAGACAGACAGACAGAGTTACTTTCACATTTATCTATAGTCTATAGTAATATAATAAAGCTGAAGAGTTTGTTTGTTTGAACGCGCTAATCTCAGGAACTACTGGTCCGATTTGAAAAATTCTTTCAGTGTTAGATAGGCCATTTATCGAGGAAGGCTATAGGCTATATATCATCACGCTAAAATCAATAGAAGTGGAGCATCAATAACGAATGATTCAAAATCGGGGATTATAGTTAGCTATAGCCCAAATTACTATTCTACGCGGACGAAGTCGCATGCAGAAGCTAGTTATTGAATAAGGATAGATGATAATTTTGTATATTTTTACCATCACATTCTAAAGCGATAACAGTAAAATTACTGAACCAATTTGGATGAAATTCAGTATGGAGATAGATGAAACACTGGAGACGTTTATAGATAACTTTTATACAGGTGCGTTAAGTGTTATTCTCTCAACATGCGCTTGAAAAGATCTTAGATCAATCCTGTAATTTTTTTAATGCAACTAGGTGTAATAGTTGCATTAAAAAAATTACAGGTTACTTATACGTGAAACGGAAGAACTGTCATTCAAGATCTGTCAAAATGTACGATAAAATAGATCAATTCTCCTATTATTTTATGTTTTTTGTATATTATAATATCTATGTATTGATTACATAAAAATAATAAAAATATGCCCATTATTGATATCATGTTTTGTGATATTCGTAAATTCAGCTGTTCTTCTTACTCATAATAACTTAAAAGGGCAGTACAGACCCAATACTTTAGAGCACCCTTTGTCAAAGTTGTTGATACAAGAGATATAGTATATAATACATATATAGACGAAGTATATACCGCCGCTCGGGGGGCGAGAATCAAATTACGTTGATTGCTATCTTGCGCTCGACAGCGCGACTTAACGCTATTGTAGATATCCGAATTGTGCTAGACGATGCGATTTGTCGCAGTTATGGAACAAGTGATTTGTTGAGCCTGTTTGTTGGCCCAGTGTTGGGCAAAAGCCTCTTCTCAAGGCATGAGCATTGGTCATCACGCTAATATTACGAAGATTTTAGTAGGTATAACTTGTTATTAAAGCATTTATTCTAAAAAATAATTAGAAATTTTGTGTGATTGTATGTATTAACTATGTATATTTGTAACTATTTTACGCAAAAACTACTGCAAGGATTTGGATGAAATTTTATACACACATAGTTCATAACCTGGATTAAATATAATTTATATTTTTTTATTTTTATGATTAAGTCTTACGTACTTTTTTTTGGCCACAAAAATTTCCACATTCCGAAAAAAAAACTACCATTTTCACTATACTTACACCGTAGACGATTTAACATAGAAAATAAATGCAACCTCCTTACTTAGATTGGGACATGGTATTCATTGGTGTACCCCCATAAATCTGCCATGGGTACGATGCAGTAGGAAAGTTGCTCCACTTCCGATATTTATACGATGTATTTAGTTGTATTCCGTTCTAAAGTGAACAGTGTTTAATCTACATTGCGTGTGTCAAATACCAAAAAATGCTTATGGATCTTATTACGATTCAGTTATACACTAAAGTAACCCTGTTTTGTGAAGTATTTTATTAGTATTTTCAGGCGAAATGGCGACACAAATATCAGAATATTTTTTTATACTGTTCATAATTTAACGATTCCTTTGTGGTGCCGCTATTGCGACACTTTTTTCTTGTCACTATAAATGTCTCACTCATGTTTACACATAGAGACTCTCTGTGTCTTAGTAAGATTCATATAAGCTCACTTACATAGCTCTGCAAGATACCATTTTAAACATCTAAATTCGTTTTGGATATACCAATATACGCCTAAGGCGTTTAAGTACATTGTACATATTTTGGTACAATGTGTGCAAAAGTGTAATTAAATAAATAAATATACCGATCTTCATTAACCCTAAAACCTACTTACATTTCATAGCGCACCTACACTACAATTACCATATGTGCATACCTATCAACCAACATTAATTGTATGCAAGCACTATTCAATCATAATTATGCGTTAATCCCACACGAATAGATGAAATACCGGTTTAACTCTAAGCGGTATTAACCAATACCGGTAAACGAAGTAGAGCCACTATCCGTTCGTTTCCCCGTCCTAACTTTTGATATAAATAACAGAAGAGTCTCGGTAGTCGGGGGGAAGCTGGGGGGATGAAATATACGGATTTATTTTATACTAGCTTTCCGCCAGCGGCTTCGCCCGCGTGGCCTGTACGAATTCAAATTAAAAATAGTTTCATACAAACTTTGTCCCCCTTTTACCCCCTTAGGGGTAGAATTTCGGAAAATCCTTTCTTATGGGATGCCTACGTCGTACAAAGAACACACCTTCCAAGTTTCAGGTCTCTACGATCAGCGGTTTAGGCTGTGCGTTGGTCCGTCAATCATTCAGGACAAAGTATTTTATAGTCCGACATGGCTATTTATGAACGTGGCTGAAAGGTGAACTAACGCTAGCCACCATCTTGAAATGTCATTTTTAGTAATAATGATACCAATTAATGGAAATTTCCAATTTTTGTGGTAAATCATAACATGATAAATAGCAATTTATTAATTCATCATTTACGTTTTAAAAATATTCTTAAATTGGAAACAATAAATTGCAATATTTAAACATTTAACACACATCTGGATGTCAGTAGGTGGCTCACAAGCCGAAACCCTCCTGATTATTAAGTACTCACCGCGGCCGATGGATATCTACAACACCAGAGGCATTGCTGACTTTCATTGCCCCTTCTAAACTATTTTAAAGACAAAATCTAGTCTTATTGAATAGCGCTATATTTTTACTTATAGTTGGGTAAGAATTTTCCCTTGGCCGGTATCACCAAAATGACATTTCAAGATGGTGGCTTGCGTTAGTTCACCTTTCAGCCACGTTCATAAATAACCATATCGGACTATATCTGTATAGATAGATAACGATGTTTTCCTTCACTTTTAGTCAGTGGTGTCTAAGATACCTACATTTAGAAAGTACATATGACTTTAGAAATAACACATTGGTATGTGCCAGGTTTCAAAGTCGCACACTCGTACACGAGATGCAGGTGCCATAACCACTGGACCACCCACAACCTTAATAGATAAATCCTATAGCTTTTATCAAAACCAGAATCCATCCAACTAGCATCACGTGACCATTTTTTTTTCATTAAACTATTCTATGTATACGCCATTGAAAATCACCGTTACCATACCAATAAATTAACGTAATTTACAATTCGAATAACAAACAAAAGAACTCGTTATATCTTTATTATATTTAAACAAACATATTTAACAGGATGGGACTAATATTTTTAAAATTCAAACCGAAGCTGGGCACAGGAAAGTCACGTACAGCCAACATGGCTAAAGTATTTATTTATCGTATCGACACTTGAGCACGATTTTCTATTTATTTTCTGTACCTACATGTAGGTTTTAATGCATTTATAAGTTATTGAAAAGTTTAATTTGGCTGTATGAGTGTTGACTTTTGCCCTTTGTGTGGGATAAAAAGTTGGAAGGGTTCTTTTTGGTTGAGACTGCGTGCGTTATGGACTCAAATTGAAATAAAATTATTTTGTAAATAATATTATGTTTATTAAAAGTACAATGTACACCTATTTATATTTACAACTTTACTTTTATTCAATAGATATTTTTCCGTCGGGATGTTATATCTTCATTAGTCAAATGTAGTTTTTAGTAGGCCTACAAAATCGTAATTTGTGTTATTTCTGCCTGGATATTAAAACACAACATACAAAAAATAATGATATTTTTTATTTGCTTTTCTCTTAAACTCGCATCCTGGAGATGCGGGTAAAAAATATCTGATAACCTTCTTTAAGTTTCAGTCTATCTATCCTTACCTACCTATTTCAACCAACAGCCATTTTTAATAACTTATCTATCCTTCATTAGCTTACTAGAGATAGGTTTTTGACATTCGTCAACGTTATGTCAAAATACTATCACTAGTAAGCAAATCATCGGATATAGTCGGTACCAATAGATTTTACGAAAAATGAGAACAAAGTCGTAACCTATTTTGATCTAATTCTGCCACAGAAATTAACAAAATGGCGTAAGGATGGCGCATTTATGTCAATTTCATGCTCTAAACATCATCATTCATCATTTAATGCCATTTTATTTATCTATGTGGGAAAATTAGAACAAAATAAGTTATGATTTTGTTTATATTTTTCGTAACATCAATTGGTACTGGTACAGACTACAGACAAGTAATTGAAAATGGCCGTAAATTGATTCAGCCTATAGTACGTAACAGTAACCACAGCATAAATTTCGGCTTAATAATATTAATATGAAATAAATAATTTCGAGAAACTAAAAATATTAAAGCTTCCTTTTTATTAATACCACTAAGTGGTACAAACCATTACCACTTCTCACCCCGCACCCCACATCGATAAACAAACACACAATAAAAATAATACAATTAACAAACAACAGAAAAAAAACATGGCGGTTCGCGCCAAAATTTGACAGATGCGTTCATGACATTATCGTGTTGGACAAACAACGCCAAATGTTCCGTTCGTGTTGCAGTAATTGTTAATTATCATTTTTATAAGCTTAGCGGCGGACTTTGATGCGATAAATTAGTTATATTAACGCTCGGTTAAATAAATAGTGTTTAAGTGGAAATGTGTTTTATTATTGATCTGATTAATTGATTAATTTAGATTGGTACGAAATTGATCGATGTAATTACTTGGTGTAGGATAGGTATCTTTAACTACATAGTTGGATTCGTTTTATTCAATATTGAACTTTACAATTATTTGTTTAAATAAGACGAACTGTTTTGTCCCTTTCTGTCAAACATCATTTCAATTTGACAGATAAGGACAAAACAATTTGATTGCCAAAATAAGTTTATTAAGCGAATCGGTTTATCGGT
Organism: Pyrrhia umbra; assembly: GCA_963891755.1. Taxonomy (NCBI): domain Eukaryota; kingdom Metazoa; phylum Arthropoda; class Insecta; order Lepidoptera; family Noctuidae; genus Pyrrhia; species Pyrrhia umbra. The sequence goes on from OY982944.1 coordinate 6,624,947, forward strand.
ATAGTACCTTTCCAACTTTTAAGAAACCATCTCTATCAAATACTTTAATCTTAGGTCACTCTGTCTGTCTATCTGTCTGTTACGCTTTCACGCTGAAACGACTGAACCGATTTAGATGAAATTTTATACGATAGATAGATTGAAACCTGGAGAAGGACATAGGGTATTTTTATCCAGGTGCGTCAAGTAGTCTCCTCAGAACGCGACTGAAGCCGTGCAAAAGATCTAGTTTTCCTTATAAAACATAAAATTGTCCATGCTTTCTTCACCAATAACCATTTCGCGCTATCCCCAGGCGCGCCCCACGCTCTCCTCGGCAAGACCAGAAGACCCCGCACCGCCTTCACCTCGCAGCAACTCCTGGAGCTGGAGAAGCAGTTCCGGATGAACAAGTACCTGTCCAGACCCAAGAGGTTTGAAGTGGCCACCAGCTTGATGCTCACGGAGACACAGGTGAGGAGACCAGGGGCCGTAACACCACGTGTTTTTGCTATTACTATTCAGGTGTGAGAGCAAGACAGGGCTATTGGCGTCGTTTAGTACCGTCTCTTTTTCACAACAAAACTAAGCCCTTGAACTTAAGCTGGATTATTGCGACCGACAAATGCATAGGACGATAATGAAACGAAGTTTAACCTAGGTTATAACAGTTGAACAACAACAGTAGGCCTAGGACTATCATAAAATGATATACCCTAACTAATATTTTAAATGTGAAACTCAAAAGATTTTATTTTAAGTACCTAAATTTATTACACAGGTTATAAGTTTTTTTTAAAATATCGATATCAATGAAAAGTTGAAAATTAAATTATTTTCCCTCTAAGTTATACTGGGAAGCACTTAATTTTTTAAAATGTTTATTATAAAAAACATGATCTATAATCAAATATAAAACTACACACTCGCTTAATACGCTCGCCGACATACAAACAGCCCAATTTTGACATTTGTTTTGGCGCCAACACCTGTCAACATGGCGGATTTGTGCTTACAAATGTATGTTAAGATTACAAGGGTAGGATCGTAACGTTACGGCTTTGCCAAGGTTTAAAGATTAATCTCACACCCTTGGGGTGGGTCTTAGAAATTTATACGATATTTACACCTGTTTGGATTTGTAGTGTTATGGTTTTGTGGGGTATAGGGGTGGAAATATGGGGTTTAGAAATGGGGTGAAAATATTAAATGTATTCTGCTCATATTTTTTGTCATAGTATACGATAAGCCGTTCAAATAAGTGTGTTTAATTAGTCGTACCTAATTATAAGCAAGGTACTCTCAGAATAAACTCAATTTTGACTAACGAAATAAACGCCATAATAATATTTGATCGTTGCATGATCATTATCAACAGTAAATTAATAACATAGCACAGGCTAACCTAGTTGTAAGATAGGTTTTATTTTCAAATTGTACCTAACCAAAATAATTTTATCCACAGGTAAAAATCTGGTTCCAAAACAGAAGAATGAAATGGAAACGTTCAAAAAAGGCCCAACAAGACTCCAAAAACAAGGACACGCCACAGACTGAAGAGAAAAAACCCAAAGAAATGCAAACCGAACAAGAAAAGCCCACGCCAATGGCGGGAGATTTGACAGCTGTCAAACCTATGTTAGATAGGGACAGAATTATCGCTTTAGAGCGAGAAAGGGCGATGGCTGCCGCGAATTTTAATTCGAATATGGAAAATAGGCGCGGTTTGGTCGTTATGAACCAAGATGGCGGTCGCCCAATGGATATGTTTAGGCCATACGTAGTATGAGAGTAAATTTACTTTTCGTTTTTTATTAATTAGTTTCTTTAGAGACAAATCGACAATTTATTACGTATTTTTTTGGTTATTTTTTAAATTATCTCCTAAACCATTGAATTACTTATAATGTAGGTATTAAAGAGGCTATACCCGAATTATTTAACGTCACTCAATTTTGAGTCCAAAAGTATTTCTGTCTCCACAATACACATTAATATGAAAGAGATAGAATGAGATTTTCGCTCAAAAATGGATGACACTTCATTATTCGCGGTTAAAACAAGATTGGTCATAAATGTATACTATAGGTACTTAAATTAAAATAAGTAAGCATACCCATACTAGTCAAGCATAGTGTATATTTCTACATTTATTGTTAAATAATAATTAATTGTGTAAATAGTAATTATTTTAATGTGTAATCTTAAATTATAAGCACTTAAAAACATCCACCTTTTAAATTATAATTTTCGAGATTTAGCTTTTGATCACAAAATAATAGTTTAAAAAAACTAAAAAAAAACGCTTTTATTGCTGACCGAACTAAAAAGTAGAAAATAATTTTTAAATAATTCAATTCAGAGTAAAAAGCGTGGGGTGCATTTTCCTATATTTTCATGACTCGCCTCTCATAAATATCAAGCACCCCACGCTTTTAACTCTGAATTGAATTATTTAAAAATTATTTTCTACTTTTTAGTTCGGTCAGCAATAAAAGCGTGTTTTTTTAGTTTTTTTTATCGGATTATTGCATTGTCATCGGCCCTTAACACGTGTGCAAAGTTCCAAGTTGATCAGACGTCTAGAAACCAGTTAAAATTAGGTTCAAAGATTCCGTTACATACATACATACATACATACATACAACCCGAGCTAATAAAAGCGTGTTAAAAATAATCCAATACATCAAATATTATTTTATACTAGCTTCTGCCAGCGACTTCGTCCGCGTGGAATAGTGGTGCTCCGCTCCTATTGGTCTTAGCGTGATGATATATAGCCTATAGCCTTCCTCGATAAATGGACTATCTAACACTGAAAGATTTTTTCAAATCGGACCAGCGGTTCCTGAGATTAGCGCGTTTAAACAAAATGGAGTAACTTCTCCCGTTTTCCCAACATTTCCCTTCACTGCTCTGCTCCTTTTGATTGTAACGTGATGAAAAGTATACTATAACCAGCTCAGGAGTATGGCTAATAATTGTACCAAGTTTCGTTAAAATCCGTCGAGTAGTTTTTGTATCTATAACGTTTATACAGACAAAAATTTTACTGATTGCATTTTTGGCATCAGTATCGATCCCTAATCACCCCCTGATAGTTATTTTGGAAATATATTTCATGTACAGAATTGACCTCTCTACAGATTTATTATAAGTATAGATAGATAAAACTAGCTGTTGCTCGCGGTTTCACCCGCGTCCCGGGGGAACTACTTAACGCATAAAAAGTAAGCAAATAAAAACCTTCTCCAGGGTCCTCTCTGGAGATAGACCAAATTTTATCCAAATCGGTTCAGCTGCTCTCGAGATTTGCGCTTAGCAACACGTTCAGCGATTCATTTTTATATTATAGATAACCCTATCCCTTTTCTTCTCGTGTGGGCTGCAGGTTTTCAAGCCCGGTTAAGCAGTCGACAACCTTCTAGGTAGACCTGCGAGATGCCATACAAAAAAAAAAAAAAAAAAGCTGCAGGTTTTCTAACCTAACAAGCCTTAGTGTCAGAGTATTGATGGGATAAAAACCTACATTCATCATTCAAGCATAAGACCAGAACCAGTAGAAGTAGATAAGGGTTTTTGGTACGGTACCCTAAAAATGGTCACCCATCAACGGCCTAACCGCGGCGAGCGCAGCTTAACCTTGCTAATCGATCGATCCGCGCGAGTGTTACTTAGCCACGAGCCCCTCAATAAACTTTAAGTAACTTACTTTATTAAAATGACATGTTTGTCATTTGACATCTCAAAAACATCGAGTTTATATAACTCTGGCGTTAACTAAAATAGTTTTTTATTAGATTGCATACTATCTATCACAAAATAGAATAAGGACTGACGCAGGCCAAAATTAAGTATTAATTGTTAGGATTGGCGTATATTATTGTAAAAGATAATTTTAAATAAATCAGAAATTTAAATTAACATCTCATTTTTATACTATGTCTTGAAATTATTTCGAAAAACATGCAAACGCAGAGCCAATTGATTTTACGAAAAATATAAACGAAGTCGTAACCTATTTTTTTCTAATTCTGCCACAGAAATTAACAAAATGCCGCAAATGTAAGGATGGCGCATTTATGTCAATTTCATGCTCTAAACATCATCGTTCATCATTTAATGTCATTTTATTTATCTATGTGGGAAAATTAGAACAAAATAGGTTATGGTTTTGTTTATATTTTTCGTAGAAACAATTGCTACAGACTATAGTTATAAAATATACTACCTACTCATGATTTTGACGGGTATATAAATTCAAATCTTAAGCTATGTTAGTTGCAATAATATAGCACCAATTAATTAATAAGTATTTTAAATGAAATAAGCAACAGCTCAGATTTTAATTACATCAAAATAATTTTGTTATTTTCAAAAAACAAAGCAAGTATTTTTTTCCCGTTAGACAAATAATTTTCAAGCTTTCACAATCAAGCTGCTCACTATCTTTATCATATTAGTATACTACATACTGGCTAGTTACACCACCACTGGATAAGTATCAGTTAAACTTACCTGCTAGATAATTCCAATCGAAAGACGTACGTTAAAGTGTCGACAGGCATTTATTTAAGAGAGAAAAAACTTTTATTTTAGGAATTTATTTTTATTCCTACTTTTCACCAAAATATTTGACGAATTTATTTTTATTCGCACTTACGTAGTATTTTTTATACATGTATAAGAGCAAAGACATTGTTTTTTACAAACTTACTTTCGTAAATTTTAGTGTCAAGTCTTTTATTCGTATTTAAATTAAAACTAAAGACTTAAAAATAGAAACTTAAAATACCTATATACTAAAGTCATTATTCAGCTTTTGTTCTAATTAATTAATTATTTATGTAAAAATACTAACACACAAAAAGACATCTTTCATACCAGTATTATTGTTTTTAAGTTACTAACTTTTACGATTTTTTTGTAAAAATGTAATTATAATTAAGATAGTTAATTTTAAGATAAAGACATTCATTTATTTATTTTACATATATTTACATTTTTAAATATTAAATTATAAATATATATAAAAAAACATTTAAAAATATAAAAATAGTACACCACCGGCAACGGGAACATGGTCCAAGCTACCGGCGGTCAGGACCCCAGAGAGAGAAACCTCCTGACTATGCGTGCCGTATCCAGTAATACCGGTTTCTGTATCAAGCGCTTGATCCAACCATCTAACGAGAGCCTCTTTAGATGATCGAGGCTCTTGGCTATCAAACCATTGGCTGAAACGACTATCGGCACAATGACTGCAGAGTCCACATGCCACATGTCAACAACCTCGTGAGCCAAATCAAGATATTTAATTTCTTTTTCAAGATATTTAATTTCTTTTTCAAGATATTTAATTTCTTTTTCAAGATATTTAATTTCTTTTTAAGATAAATATTATTATGGTCATACTGTTATAGTGTAATAATTTATACACACGATTATTTATTGTAATATATACTAAAATTGATTTGAATTCAACAAAAAAACCACTTATATTAAAAAGAAAGTTTTGTGTTTGTAACTCCCTGTATTTGTAACTCATCATAACGCAAAAAGGAGTTTACGGGTTTTGATAAAATTTGGCACATTTATAGCTTATATATTCTTCATTAAGACACAGCATTTTTTTTCCAGTATCATTCATAACTTAATTAAAAGTCCACGAGGACAAATTCGCGGGCAGAATTTAATAATCTTTAAAAAAAATCAGTGTGACCATACCTTAATTTAAATCTAGTATTTAATTAGTCTTAAGATAATAATTTAGCCAATGACATGAATTACATTAACTTACTAGAATAATAATTAATGATAAACTGTAAATTACGTTTCTACGTGGAGTCCTGTACCATACTATAATAAAATAATAATCGTAATAAATTATATGCAAAGTATAAATAAAGATATAGTTGATATGTTGGAAATTGACGTTTTATTGTTTAGTATTCTCCCAGTAATAGATTATTTTTTTCAGTTACCTTTCTGTACCTACTTCTTCTCCATTTAAATTTACACTAAGTATGTCAAAAGTAACACTTCCGTGCTTGTAGTATTCTTAAAAGAGATCCAAAGGCTTTCTTTTTCCGTGGAAATATATCCACGGAAAAACGTGTTTTATAGCATGTTCCGTGGATAGATATCCACGGAAAAACACTTAAAAAGCGACAAATAAATTTTATTTAAACGCTTGTCAACCAAAACATCGCTCTCTAGTGAAATGTCCACATTCCACTCCCCAGCTATCTCAGAACGCAACACTGCAAAATCCTCAGCGGGATGCCTTAAAATCCTGTTTTTTTTTATCAAAGTAAGTAATCTTAGTGGGCGTACTTGTACTAGTCAGCAAACTAAAAAGCGCACAAGGTCAGCGGCATGCATGTACTGCCACCCGATATTTTTATTACTGTCATACTTTTTTTGGTTTCTACCTTAAATATTCTTTGTATTTAAACTCATCCAAAGACACCTCATTTGTTGAAATCGGTTCAGTAGTTTAGGTTGTGTAAAAGAGCTGCGGGACGTTCGAAAGAGATACCGCGCTCCCGGAATACAAAGGGCTGAGGAAGGAACATGGATGGGTTTTAAGAGTCTGACACTAACGGCGGGAGGGGTCATTTGATGATTTCCCATCCGAAAAAAAAGGCTGTGTGAAAGAACAACCTTACAAATACATCTAAGTCACCGCAACTTTGTGAACACGGTTACAACTTAAAACGCTGCTGTCGATAACATCTATGTGAAGTGTTAACGATAGTTTATAATCTATCCTAGCCATAACCGAACTCTTGAGCAAGGTTAAGGCTATGCTACTTAATATCATGCTACAAACCTTAGGAGAGGAAAAGAATAAGTAACAATCAGAAGGGGTCGAAGACCGGGCGAACGAAACCGCGAGGTAAGTAACTCTGTCTTCTCACAGAATCACAAACATTCTTACATTATAAATTGTCATTTGTCATCAACAAAGAAATTCAAACCTAGGCTGTTTTTGAGAATGCCTTAGGCATAATCAGCATGCGGTATAGGAGAGGTCGCTCTTAGTTGAGAGCCGGTTTCGTATCGTTAATATAGGGTGGATCTGGACGCGGTTTTTCATATTATTTGGCAACCAACCAGCTGAAATTGTTTCAACTGCATGGAATTCACCGCTTATAGAGCTAAATTAAAACCAGAACTAAGCTTACCAAAGGCACCGCACATTTGTTCTCACTCCTCAAAAAGTTTCAATGTTTACAATACAAATACAAACCTAGCCTTTTCCCGGCCGGCTTCCAGTCTAACCAGATGCAGCTAAGTATCAGTGTTTTACCGACTGCCTATCTGACCTTTACAACCCAGTTACCGGTCAACACTATACCGAAGACGACTGGGAAGACTGGTTGAAGGACTTCCTGGCTTCTGACGACTGTCAAAGATCTACAAATGACAGCCGGGACCAACAGCTTAACGTGCTTTCCGAGGCACGGAGGAGTCTCTCTCTTAACCTTTCATAGGTCGACTCATAATGCTTTTATTTAGCCACGAGCTCTTAGGTACATTTATAATATAACCTCGATTCTCGTGGTTGAACCTGTGTAGGAGAATATCGAGTTTTTTTTTTTGTATGGCATCTCGCAGGTCTACCTAGAAGGTTGTCGTCTGCTTAACCGGGCTTGCCTGTGAAGTACCTTAAATGAATTTAGGGCCTCCAGCCAGGGCTTAACTTACAAAACTAAGCGACTACACGCTAAGGGCATCCCCTAGTGGGGTACGGGCCTCGGCTTAGGGCATCGCTGGGATAGGACAGCAGGAGACAGGCTGGATCAGAATATATATATGATAATTATAATCGGGAATTTGAGAATATCGAGATAAACAATCGTCGTTATGTTTGTTTGAATGGATTATAAACAATCGTCATTATATGTTTAATCGTGATTATAATCTCTTCAACTGCGGAATAGATTCTAACGACCATGTTACAGAGGCTGATTCAGGACACAAACATTACTTAAAAGTATTTTTAACTAATCAAGTTGCTTTAAGTCGTTGACGTTACAAGATGTATACTTGAGAGTCGTAGATTACGAGATCAACGCCCGGTTTCTGAGGTACTTTTGAGGTACAACAACGGCGGTATCAATTTGATACATTTTTCTGCGATAGCAAAAAACCAGTTTTCGGGCACATTTCAATTTCAATCCTCTAATTTAAAATCCATTAAGAAATCAACAGATCGATTGGTAACTACCCTCATGATACTTATTGAGTTACTTATACAAATAACCATACGTACAAACTACAGCTAACAGTAGAAACAGTTAAATAACATGCGACTGGTAACGGTTCGCTTACAACACTAAATTAAGCCGAGGGGGTAGAGGGAGGGGTGTAGGATGACTATACGATGCGGTGAAAAAAATGAGGACATTTTTTCGTAGAAAATATTGATGAAAATGTGATGCCTTAAAATATCAGAATTGATAGTACCTATCATAAATGTTTGTGACTAACTTTCCGCCAGCGACTTCGCCCGCGTGGGCTATACGAATTCAAATAAAATATGACAGAGTTTCACACAAACTTTCCTCCCCTTTTTCACCTCTTTAGGGGTAGAATTCCGGAAAATCCTTTCTTATTGGATGCCTACGTCATACAAAGAACACACCCTCCAAGTTTCAGGTCTCTACGATCAGCGGTTTAGGCTGTGCGTTGATCCGTCAGTCATTCAGGACAAAGCATTTTATATGTATAGATTTTTAATGTCCCTGTATAACTAGACGTATAATCAGTAGTAGTAGTAAAATTCCATTTCTTAAGCAGCCACATGAATTTCAGAGTGTCAACAAGGGCCAAAAATACATCACCATGATCACCTTAATCCCAAACCATTTTGGAGCAAAGATTCTAACAAATTGCAAATGCTGTTGTCATAACAACTGCCACCTTCGGTACAACTCATCCATTTATTCCACCATGACAGTGTCAATGAGTTTCTTAAATATCGACTTCCATAGCACAAAGGCTTCTCTCTCAGATCCTGATAATTATGTAAAGGATAAAGAGACTGCTAAAATAAACATCATTTAATTATAAACAAAATCACAACCTATTTTGTTCTAATTTTCCCACATAGATAAATAAAATGGCATTAAATGACGAATGATGATGTTTAGAGCATGATATTGACATAAATGCACCATCCTTATGCCATATTGTTAATTTCTGTGGCAGAATTATAACAAAGTAGGTTACCACTTTGTTTACATTTTTCTTAAAATCAATTGGCACAGATTATACAAAATCTGCTCAAATCGGGACTATCCCACATTTCCCTTGAAACATGCTCGCCCTATATTCTGAAGTGATGTTGGCAGTATAAATTGGTGTGGAAAAACTCAGTCGCTCTGTATTCCGAGCCCGTCGGAGAGCGAGAGGGGAGTAGCGGCGTCTCGCTCTACTTGTGCCTGTTATGGATAGCGGGGTGTATTCATAGTGCGGATTGTAAGATTGGAATAATTACTGTTTATTTTAATATAGGAGACAGCAAAGTTAACCATAATATTTTTTATTTTATTTTTTAATATAAAGATGGTGGCAATCAAAATACAAGAAATACTTAATCATTCATAATATTGACGAAGATAGTAGCAGTTTAGTAGTATTCTCGAAAAAAAAAAAAAGAAAATTGACATTACACAAGTAATTTCATTTTCTTATCCACAGTAATCCATAATAATAAATGTAGCTAGTAACACGTAGCGCGTAGCACGTAGCACGTAGCCGTAGCAGTAACTCGTAGCACTAAACATGCTACGCGACATATTTTATGAAGAAAATACTTTGTAATTTAGGAGCTCGTAGCTTAGTAACAGCCGCTCGGTTCGACCGATCAAAGGTTAAGCTGCGCTTGGCGCGGTCGGTCCGTGGATGGATGACCATCTATGTCATAGCGAGACTCCTCCGTGCCTCGGAAACCACGTTAAGCTGTTGGTCCCAGCTGTCATTTGTAGATCTTTGACAGTCGTTACGGGTAGTCAGAAGCCAGAAAGGGTGACAACTAGTCTTACCAAGGGGTATCGTGTTACCCGGTAACTGGGTTGTGAAGGTCAGATAGGCAGTCGCTCCATGTTAAACACTGGTACTCAACTGCACTCGGTTCTACCATATTGCAATAATTATTAAATGTCTGGACGTTAAAAGAGACTGTGACCCTTGAGTTTGTTTCGGTGTTTCTTCTCAAGGTAGTCAGATAGGAAACACCGGCCTCATCTCTTTGACGTGTAAAAGTGTTATTTTATAACCAACTTGCAAAATAAATATCATTTATCGATTTATAATATTAATAATCAAGCATGTCATTTGAGATTCAACATTGTAAATTATTTTGTAAATACATGGAATAAAAGACTTTTTTATTTATTTTATTATCATATTTTATCAGTTTAGACTGGGAACCGACCCCAATATAGTAGTTGGGAAAAGACGAGGCAGATGTTGATGACTCTGTAGTTCGTTTGGGAGGCAATAATTGCACTTAGAGATAAGACCGCCTATTGATCTGATACCTTTTTGTTTGTATTTTCCTGTGTTGTTATCTAATGGTGTATTGTAGGCGGCACGTAACTTGACCAAAATTGTAAGTAGTTTTTCTCTTCTCTCTAACTATTTTCTACATATAAATGTTAAAAGTAAATTAATACAATAGACGATAGTGTAATGACAAGCATTGAAAGTGTTACTTTTGGATTGCACTGGGTGCACATGCGCAAACTTGTTTCAACTACGTTAAAATCTGACCAAGTTATTTGCCGGCAACTATACAATAAAGAATATTCTAGTGTGGAAGTAAGCTATTATTTATATCAACTTGAGGTCTAGACTATACGCTCAGCCCCGGGGCGTGTCTGCAGTGATTGATGCCTTTTGTTTAAACAACTTACCGCCTGTTTGCAGCCACCGATACCAACGTCGATAACTTGAGACTGGGACGCCATTTTTATTGTCTCTTTTTGAAAGGCTTAATTGAAATCTTGGACCACGCAAGCTTATAGCTTCATATTGACAATACTGAATTTGTTTGCCGCAAAAATAATGACGCATTTATGATCCAAAAAATACAAAAAGAAAAAAAATACTGTACCAGAGAGAACTACTTAACGCGCCCGAATAAACCGTCTCCGGGGTACGATCTATCTCCGTCCCAAATTTCAACCAAATCGATCAAGCCGTTTTACCGTGAAAGCTTTACAAACAAACTCACTTTCGCATTTATAAAATGAGTAAGGAAGTATTATCAAAAAAAAATACTTGAATAAATTTTATATGCTAGCATTTAATTTTGTTTTTTGTTAGTTTATAGGTTCTAATCTATCAGCCAAAGTCTTTCTGTAAAAGCGTAAAATACAGACAATATTACATCCGCATTTATATTAATAGCAAACCAAACTACGACCACTAATTAATCATTGATATTAGTCGTGATTAATTTAAATGGTGTTTTAATCCGCAATTATATCCTACTAGCTTCCCGCCAGCGGCTTCGCCCGCGATATTTTAGCTAATGGATACAAAAACTTGACAAATTATATACTAAAACCTTCCTCATTAATCACTCTATCTATTAAAAAAAAACCGCATCAAAATCCGTTGCGTAGTTTTAAAGATTAATGCATACATAGGGATATAGGGACAGAGAAAGCGACTTTGTTTTATACTATGTAGTGATTTCTCAAATTTATTCTATTCTTTTTCTTCTTATCGTGTGGGCTGCAGGTTTACCAACCTAACAAGCCCTAGTGTCAGACTTTTCTCAAATCCACCTGACGGCCTCTGACATGGAATTGTAACAACAACTGCTATCAAGATAGCAGCCGGGAACGATGGCTTAACGCACCCTCCCAGGCACGGGGGTATAACACCACCAACTTCCTAACTCCGGGCTGCTTTGTGACATTTTAAATCCACAAAGCCTACCTATATACGTATCAAAGATACGCCAAAATACAACATTTTGCAATGCTAAAATTACTGAGGATTACAAAATATAGTCTGATGGCCATTTTAATTTTTCCTATCTCTATCGAGCAAAGTAGGTAGTATATCTACATTTAATATAATCTGTGGCGCCCACAGATCTATAGAACGCCAAACAATGATGACAGACGCAAAACTGTAGCAAGTAGAAGTGTAAATAGTATCTACAAATTCAAACAGAATACCAAATCGAGGAGCGAATATCAATATTTGATATTTGGTATTGTAACGACACCCCGCTCGCGGCGATGGCCGATTTCAGTTCGCGCGCTTTTTGACATTTATGTGACAGCTTGACAAGTTTCCAGTGTCATGACAGGTTGTTTTTTTATGTTGTTCCTTTTTTCTTTTCTTGAAAAGAGTTCTATACCTACAGATAATTTTCTTAGTGGTGGAACAAGCTCTTAATCCGTTATTATGTTTGTTTTTTGTTACAGATAAAGAAAATTGGGTTTATCTTGTGGACTATCTACCTTTTTTAAAACTATCACAGTTCCAGACAGAAAAAAATATGTAAGTGAATTCCATAATTACAAAATATGAGCCCAGAATCTCTTTACGAAATGAATCTACAAAAAAGTGCATCAATTTCCCTTTCAAAATGCTAAAAGCTATTTTGTATGTGGCCATATTTTCACACTTTTTTCTTTAGTTATACCTATTTCACTGCGTCTGTTCCCTTGTTCATTATCACGCACGATCAGGTTTTCACCAAAAGAAAATGGCGGATTTTTCACGAATCCGAATTTGATGAAGACCTCGTTCGGCGCTCATTGGAATTATTCCGATTTTCTTACTTTTACAATCAAATCGTGTAATTTCCTATGGTAAATTCGCAATAATTATGACTAACGTCTGTGAATGTATTCTAGACTTTAATACAACAATATCTAAATACATCCAACCAGTCTATCAATCTATGCGAAACAACGTTAATCTTCCAACACCAATTACTCCGAAAAACAGCTTTCAAAGGCGAAAAATATTTTACCAAAAAACCGATGGCATAAAAAAACCGTCGTCCAAAAACAACAAAAGACATTACACCAACCGCAAACAATCAAAGACAATAGGGACGATATTTTTAAAAAAACAACAGCTCGTCACGTCGCGCGGGAAGGCGGGAAGACGGCGGCCGTTGATTGGTGCAAATTGAATTTGGAATCAAGGAGCGCCGGCGGGCGAGCGGGGCGGGGGAGGGGTGTTGTCGTGTTGGCGATCGCTCGCTGATTGCCCGTTTGCGGTGCGACTAGCTTAGTATGGAATAGACTTATTGTTACGAAATTAAATTTTCCTCACTATTTTTATTTGAAAGTTTTTCAGTTACTTTAACTTAGCGCTAAATAATTACATTTAGCAGATGCAGCTGAATACCAGTGTTTCAGATGGAGCGACTGCTTATCTAAACTCCACAAGCCAGTTACCGGGTAACACAATACCCTTTCGTAAGACTGATTGTTATATTTTCTGACTTCTGACTAATCGTATCTAACGACTGCCAATAACAAATGACACTACCACAAACCGACTCCAAATATTATTTAGAAAGAAAGAAGATGCAGAAATATTCTTTAGACAGAAACTATGCAGTGGTTAACGTATTATTCTTTATCAAAATTATATTTTGATAAAATACATAACAGCACAGGAATGTCCATATTATGATAGCGAGTTGTGTCGACGGGCGTGTATCCACTGTTCCCGGCATTCAACATTCACACTTCAGTTAACTATGGTATGTATCAGCACTACATAACCGCTATAGAACCTCCTTTGTAGTGTAGTGGCGGCAAGTGAGGCTGCCGACTGAGCGGTCCGACTTCCTAGCTCCCTCAATGCAATCGTGTTATCGTCCAAAGTTTACTATAAAAATAGTTTATGATATCATGGTTACGATTTATATTCCGGTGTGAGAAAGGGAATCTATACGTTCTGTATAGCACCATCTCTCTCCCTCGCGCTTTGAAACCTGGAAGACTTTTCATATTACGTCTAAATAACTAACTTGAGAACGACAATAATTGCAAACGTAGACATTAATTTATATGTATGGTACGGTCATGATGAAAATTCGTGATGCATCTCATTAATTCGTGAAAAGCTAAGCTGATTGTTTATCGATCACATCGCATTCCAAACCTTTCCCTAAAAACCAAAAATCTTATAAATAAAGCAATAAACGAGTACTAAAACTAAATAAAATACGACAATAAATTAATTCCTCGCTCCATTCCACTTAAAACGGCTGGACAGAATTAAATCACGACTAACGCCATCTAGCGACGGGTCTCATGAATACAACATGAACTAGTCACGGCTAGATGGCGCTGTTACAAATTTATTGGCACTTTTATTGTTACGACCACTTTGGCCGCGTTTCGCGGGCTTTTAGCTAAATTACTCTCATTACTTACATACTACGTTAACATATTGCTGTTTTTGTACTATGTGGCGATTGAAGCGCTTCTTCACTTTGCTAGATATTTTAACGAAAAGAGAGCTGATGGAACGACTTGTCTGGGCCACAAACAGTGCTAGAAACAGGTTGAAAAGATTCTTGAGAAAAAAACCTTGCCTATGGGTAAGGCCGGTCTTACTTTACAGACTTTATTTTACTTGATACATGATTTTTTGCAAGTTTAATCTCGCTGCATAGCTGTCTTCAGCAGCTAAAAACTCAAAGACACACGATAAACACAAACAAATCGCACAGATAACGTTTGCCGTCGTAATTTGGCTAATGTATCATAAACATTTTTGCTTCATCTGTTTCACTAGGCTGAGTGGGCAGTTACCGTTGCCCGGCGGCGCGGAAGAATATATACCCTTTGTTTATGATATTCGTTGATATTCAAAGCGCGTAATTTGTGGGGGTAAGCAGACTTGGGAGTTTTGACGCATAATCTGTTAGCCAGTTATAATAACTATCTATAATACTAGTTGAATTGTGTTTTGTATATTACTTATACATATACACTACATACAAACTTTACCTCTTTAATTGTGTTGATAAAATACTTGTATGTTTCGACACTTTTGAACTAAAATAATCTGCCAGCTAGCTTGAACGATACTTGTATGAATATCTGGCAGATAAATTAAGAGGAGGTAGCAAAACTGGCCTGACTATTTTCATTCTTTATTTATCCCTTTTAATTGCTAATGAAATGTACGGCCTAAGCTCTGTCACGTTCACAGACAATTTGACAAACTTTTAACCGGCTATATATGGTGATCTCATGGCGTTTTTATGTAAATCCGTCCGCTATACGAGTGCGGTGGAGCCGGGAACAGATTTCTTCAGCTGGTGGATTAAATGTAATGGGATATTTTGAGAGTTGTTAATACCCCTTGTGACATTTTTTGAAATACGAACTACATTACTTCTTTTCAATTAAATAGGGACATACCTTAAATTGGGACAATGATTAATTCTTTTTCATATAAAAATCTTGAGACAAGCTGTCAAGTCAAAACGTAAAATTCTGATACCGGAACTGACCCAATATGGCAACTTTCGATGCCATAACAGAAAAATACATTTTCAAGAACATTATTTTATTAAAACATCTATAGTTACAACCCATGTATGCAAAGAAATAAATGATTTGATTTGATTTTAGAGGTTCTAATTCAGCTTAGTTAGATTTTTCAGCAACATTTAATATTACAATTTAAATAATATTAAACTGTTCGTGTGGACATGTCTAATAAGTTTACAAAAAGATTAGCATTAGACTATTCAACAACTCTATAAAAATAATCAAATTTAATCTGTATAATGTTTTCCGATTTCCGACTTAACTTGTGGCAGGCACTTACAATATAGCAAAACTATATTTCCCGTCAGAATAAAGAATATTAGACCTTATTGTAACGCAGATTGGTATATTTATTAAGTGACGTATGAAAATAAAAGATTGTAAACGATTTTTCTCAAATATTTTAATGGCGGTCGAAAGCGCTCGCAAATCGGCCATATTGGATTGGTTTTCCCGCTCCTGTTGTATTGATTTGAATTCGTTATCATGCTTGTTATTTTTATTGGTAATTGTGTGTGATTTTATACAGATTAATTTAGAGAAAATAAGTTTTTTGTGAGTATAATATATGAGATGGTGTGTACTTTTGATGAAATATAAATAATTTAGTCATCATAATTGAAATGTTTTGTTTTTTTCTAGATCTAAGAAGATCAGCGATCTTCGCTGAAAATATTTATTAAGGTAACAATCAAGTACTCGAGAACAGAACATAATAAAAATAAATGCGTCGACTTGTAAACCTCCTTCTTTTTTTCCTCGGTTAATGATATTGCTAAAATGTAAGCTAAGTCAGAATTGTAGATATAGGTATATCCCAATGGTAAGTCCCTTTTGGTAGGTAAGTAAAAAAAAGGTGAGAGACCTATAAATTAAAGATCAATTTGTTAGTACCTCGTAAATAATATACAGCCCTCATATTCCCATGTTGTTGGTCTATATAAAATTGCATTTTATGACGCTAATCTCAGTGCCCTTTCCCATCTTATGGCAATCACTATAAAATATAACTCGTAAACCATTAACTCGATCGCCATTTTCTTTGCTATAAACGTTCAGCTATTAAGCGGGAAATCATAGCTTTTACGTACGAAATATATACGTATTTAGTTCATATTTAATGGTTATTTCGTTTTAATAGTAGGTATCTACTCAATAGTTAATGAAGCTGTAAAAATTTACCCCAGAATAAGGCGAGGAACGCAATGTTACTCGAAACTCCAATCGCTTTTTATGGTTTATCTGCTCTGAACTTAGAATAAGGAATAATTGATAATAATTATTCTAAAGCTCTGAATTTAGAATATTGGAATAATAAGGAAGGAACATGGATGGGTTTTAGTCAGTTATGAGTCTGACACAGGGAGTGTCGCCCCACCCATGGCGGGTGATGAAATCCCATCCGAAAAAAAAATGCGATAGTTATACCTATCACAAAGATATAAAGCAAGGCATTTCTTCGACGAAATAGTTCTCAAACTAAATATCTAGGCAATATCAAGGTACCCAAGTACTTCCAACTTTGAATTATATATAATTTATTTAATTAAAGTACAAAAGTATCTAAAAAACTAAATTTTGTGCGCCATCCTGGCAAAACATGAGGTTCTATATTTAACTTATAAGACCTATGTAACCATATCTACTCATGTTTTACAAAATACAAATCTTTATCTTTTATCTTTAAAAAAAAACGGTTATTTTTAATATCTGGCAATGCAAAAAAGATCAGTTTTCTAAAAATACGTGTATTATTTACAAATCTATAAATGCTGCTAAAAATGTTGTTTGATATTGTTTGATACAATTACTAAATACTTCGTATTTCGTTAGTAAAGTGATGTGTCCCATCCTTAATCCCTCCATATTGTAAAAAAGAAGACATTACTCTGTGGTCAGTTCGACACCGAAAAGTACAGATCGCAATGGCGCGCGCGCAAACATAAATAAAATTCGATTTAAATAAGTTATTGGCCAATTCAACCTCTCAACTAGTGTTTTCGTAATTGTTTTAATACTTGTGAAGTGCAAATACTGTGGTGGACACTCAAGCAGCCCTCAAGGACAATATTCTTGTGATTTCGCGACCGCGTGCACGCGGAAGAAGATTCCATCAACCAGAAAACTATAAAAGGTGTGATACCCTGGACAATTGTAAGTGTTTGCAACTCTCATACACTCCCTTTCCTTTCCCTATTACTCACTGAACGAAATACTATATTTTTCAGTTCCACTCAGCTAGCCATTATCTCCCTATTTTTAGGTAATCATTACGGTATTTCCATATTTTATTACCTAAATAAAATATTCTTAAAAATACAGTCCACGCACGTGAATATTTCTGATTTTCCAAAAGGATTTATTCATCTATTGAACCACGCGAATTTACCTACCTACTACTTTCGATAATTCGCCACCATATTTTTTGGTCACATCGAGCGGATATTTCTAGTTCGCATCTAATGCCTCCTCTACACGTCGGCGGACGCGTCCGCCGATACCATCGGCGGACGCGTCCGCCTACGTGTAGAGGGAGTGATTTGCTCGTCTGTGGTAGGTATTTGACGTCGGCAGACGCGTCCGGCACTTATCCGTTTGTTGTCGGTTTTTGTTGCACGGATCAAAGGGATCTGGCGCGGGCGCCCGGCGCGAGCGTGCGGTGTGTCCACACGTCTGACGACGCATCAGTGTTCAGCGGGAAGCGAGTGAGAGTGCACGCGTGATTTTCGCCGTTCTTTTTTACCTACCGCCGTTTTTTTCTTGCTTGTTGAAATGGCAAACATGAGCACAGAGGAAACATTTAAATTTCTGGAGCTGTATCAAGCAGAAAACTGCCTGTGGAATCCCAAAAATAAATACCACAAAAATAAAAATGTTGTAAGTACACAATTCATTCATTTTATTTAACTATCTACTTACAAATTCAGTTGAGTTTACTGTAAATTGGTTATTAGATATTAACAATGTGGATTTATGACGGGTAGGCAATTGTTATTTTAGTTCGAATTAAAGCCGCATTGAAACACGGTCAAAGTTATAATACAGTTTTATGTGAATGGGTATTTTGATCGTGTTAACGCGACACACGACAACTTATTTTGACCACCTGTTATTATGCCCATTGATATAACCACAATGATTATACTTACTTATTTTATTTTTTCAGATTAATGATTCATGGAAACGTATTGCTGATACGATGGGCATTCCAGTGCATGAGTTAAAAAAGAAAAAAGATAATCTTCTTAGTACATTTAGAACGAATTTAAAAAAAAGAAATGCATCCATTCGGTCAGGGGCGGGAACAGAGGATGTGTATCAGCCCATATGGATATTTTACGATGTGATGGCTGCGTTTTTAACAGATGTTTACGAATCCACAAGTATTCTAAATACAGAGGAAAAAGTAAGTAAAAATAAAACATTCTTTATTTTTGGATTATTTATTTATTTGAGTAGCCAACACAACATACATTTCTATATACTTATCTTAAATTTATAGGTATTTAGATACTACTAGATTACTAGGTACTTTTGAATTAATGGTTATTCTCGTTAATATATCTGGTAAATTTTAATCGCGTTTCAACTGCACATGTAGGCGCTCTTCGAGGTATAGGTTGCAGTGGATCGAATGTTCCCGTGTAATTTTGTCTCCAAGACCCTGGTTGGATTAATTCTCCATTGAGATACTTATCTTCTGAATTTGGGGGACTGTACAAATGTTGAGATGTTTTACTTTTTCTTAAGAAATTGTGTAACAAGACACATGTCATTGTAATTAAAGATGCTTTAGTGATATTCAAGGGTATAGGCTTTTTGAAAATTCTGAATACGCTAGACATTATACCAAAAGTATTTTCGACTGCTACACGCGAACTAGAGAGCTTTTGATTGAATAATCTCTCTGGAGTACCAAGAGCGTGATGCCCTGGAAATGGTTTCATAATATGTGTACTCAATGCAAATGCGGCATCAGCTAAAAATACATAGGGTAAGCTTGTATTACTATTGGGTAAGCAACTAGGAGAAGGCAAGTTGATCACATTTGTGTCAATTTTTTGCTTTAAAACACTTTGATTATAGACTCCACCATCGCTAATTCGCCCTGGGCAACCTATATCTACAAACATAAAGCAGTAGTCACTATCAACTAGTGCTAAGAGTACAATACTGAAATGCCCTTTATAATTGAAGTACTCCGTTGCGGTATTGGGTGGCGGTAGAATCATGACATGTTTCCCATCTAAAGCGCCAATACAATGAGGAAAATTAAATCCTTTTGCCTTTGCAAGCCATTCATCCGTAGTGTTAGGTATCTGAAAATAAAAATATATAGTCAATTTAAAAAAAAAAAACGCTGGTTTGCTCTTTAATGTAATATTATTATTTAAATATATTTTTATTGAATTTTTTCTTTCCCAGACACAACCTGATTTGTATGAAGAGGATAGCGCTTCTAACGTGCAGGTTAGTGATAATATTCCGGATGCTAAAAACGAAGACCATAATGATGCCGACATCCCTACTACATCTCAAAACAAACCAATTATTCAGTCACAAAAACGTCGTGCTAAAGATCCACCCGAAATGCAAGAAGCCAATAAAAAAATGAGTACTGCTTTTACAGCATTAAATAAAGCATTGGCTAACAAAGAAAACATAAAAGAAGAAGACGAATGCGATTTATTTTGTAAAATGTTGGCAAAACAAATAAGGGAGTATCCAAAACTTGAAAGGGAAGAAATAATGTACGAGCTTCATGGTGTTATGATGAACAGACGTCGTCGTTACAACACGATGCAGGGTAGATCATATGCTGTTTCTTCTCCTTCACAAATAATCCTCAGTCGACCTACCACGAGCAACAGCATGTATCTATCAACACCGTCACCTGTATACGTAGTAGACTCCCCCCATTCAGTTCAGTCACCACCACAAAATATGGCCAATCAACAAACCGAAATGGTTAACATTATTTCACAAGAAGTACTTGTACCACAAACAAGTAAAATGTATTACGAAAGCTGTTTAAATATGACGGACGATAATAACACCGATCACCCTTAATTTGTCAAAGCAAACTGAAAGTACCTACTTACCTATTTGTCAAAGCAAAGTTTTTTGTAAACTGTTGATTATTCATTACAATACAATTAATAATAAAGATTTTGGATTAAATTATGTGGTTTACCTTCACTAAATCCTTTAACACGTTATTGAGCGCTAAACATACTTCAGGAACAATAATGGATATAACTTGGCTTGAAATTTTAAACAGGTAATGCAAGCTTCTATAGCTATCACCAGTAGCTAAATATCTTAATGTTACTGCCAAACGCACTTTCACTGGAATGGCATCCCTCCAATCTGTATCTTTTTTAGCAATCGTTGGAGATATCTTTTGTAGTAAATATTCAAAATCGCTGCTAGACATTCGAACAAAATTATTAAATTCTCCAGAGGGCTCTGCATATAGTTCTGCAAACTGGTTTTCCATGCTATTCCTGCGAAGAAACAGAGTAATGTAAGAAGTCGTTACCTACGTTAAAAAAAACTTTTTAGAAAAGAGAACCGACTTCAAAAACACTAACCCGTAAGAATATCCAAGTATATTGCCGAAGGTCATCATTAAACTAAGAAGTATTATATACTATAACCTCTACCTAAATGTAACAAATCCTTTTATGAAAACCGCAAACATACATACAAACATACAGGTCAAACTGAGAACCTTCTTTTTTTGAAGTCGATTAAAAAGCGTACAAGTTATATTATGAATAAAAAAATCCCACTTACTTTGTTCGGTTTCTATGTATAGTCAGCATCCACCACCTTCTTCTTCTCCATTTTTTTTTAATAACTCTATTGCGATAGACGCTTAAATAATACTTGTAGGTACTAAATAAATAAATAGCTGCGGCAGCAACGGTCTCTATATCCATTCTGCGTGCGTACGTGTTGCATCTGACGAGAACCAACATAGACTGAACGACCTGGCGACGTGTGGACGGCTCGTAGAGATTCATCTGCGGATGCGTCTGCGGACGTCTGCAGACAAATCTGTCTACGTGTAGAGGAGGCATAAAATTCATATTTCGAACAGATACCTGCTCAATCAAGTATCTTCTTTCTATCGAATTCTATTATTGCAGCAGGTATTCAGTGTTGTGCTGGCTGAGCTGAATATATAACTTATTATTATTTAAGTAATATTCGCGTTCTATAAAATAAAAATATTCGGTGTTCTAAGTACACATAGTATTGGCTAATTACAATAACTTACTACATTTAACTATCTACCTCCAATACTTGGTTCGTTCATTGCTCGTGGTCGAGCGCGCGCCCCATACCTACGCCGATATACTTACGTAGGTATAAACAAGTGGTGGGTACCTGCTACCTACTTACTTACTCGTTTCGTATTATTCGATAAATCTATTTGACTTTAGGTTCCTAGTTGTGTCTTGTTTATTTTAACTTTTCATTCTTTCATTAAACTATTAGGTGCATAGGAGCTCACTCATACATAATATTCGTCCTAGTACACGCCTATAAGTCGTTAAGGTTGTAATCAGGAGCCCTACTCGGGGGCATCTCGTTGTTCGTATTGAGTAGCCTACTAGCCTACCAACTTATTGGTGTTGTTTTTACATACATACCTATCGTTAAGGTGCTATGTGAAAAGCTCTTTTCGCTGTTGTCGCATACTTGTCGTTGTTTTACTTTCGTTTCGCTCGCTTTCGGAAATAGGTAAATTGTTTACTCATTTCAGTAGCAAAAATAGCAAGACACAATTATAACATATCTTCGTATATATACGTCACCGTTTTAATTTATTACACATTTGCATTTTGATTATTGTTTATAACAGCGGTCGGCAACCTTTTGGCAAGCAAGGGCCACAAGGTAGCAAAATAAACTATAGGCGGGCCGCACTTGTGATATTACCCTAGATTCTACCTGATATACCTACGTATAATTTCCCATAGAAAAACCGGCCAAGTGCGAGTCGGGTCACGCGCACTGGGGTTCCGTAGTAGGTCTTAGTTAAACGAGTATAACTCTGTAACGGGTTACCAGAGGCGTATTTAAAGATTTAGCGCCCCGGGCCAGTTAGCTTTGCCGCCCCATTAACAAAAATGAAAAAAATTGGAAAAATAGAACCTAACTAATGGATCGTTCTTGAAGTTGGTGGCGAAAAAACACAAAACAATAACGATTGGACACCGACTTTTAGAACGATGTATTAGTAATTAGTTATTTTTCAATTTGTAGTGTATCTTTAAGTCGTTTTTATTTTTGCAAAACAGTTTTTTTTTCACTTTTGAGTTGTTTTTGTTTGTTGCATGATAACGTTTTCAGTAAAGACCTATAAATTATAGTAAAACAAATTGTTAAAAGAAAAGAACAGATGAAGGCGCGAGCGAAGCGAGCGCGTATTTTTGGGTCACAATAAAATAATGATAATTTTTACTTTTGAGTTGTGTTTTTGTTTGTTGCATGATGATGTTTGAAGTAAAAAAACTCAAAATTGTGGCAAACACTAAATTTAAAATAAAAACAGTTGAAGGCGCGAGCGAAGCGAGAGTGATTTTATTGTAGGATCACAATAAAAAAATACTTTTGAGTTGTTTGTAGCACGATAATAGTTGGAGTAAAGAACTGTAAATAGTAACAAAAAAAAAAAAAAAAACAGGGGCAGTTTAAGGCGCGAGCGAAGCGAGCGCGAATTTTTTGTAGGATCACAATAAAAAATACTTTTGAGTTGTGTTTGTTTGTTGCACAATAAGGTTTGGAGTAAAGAACTCAAAATTGTAGCAAAAACTAAATAAGATTAGTTGAAGGTGCGAGCGTAGCGAGCGCAATTTTTTTTTTAGGATCACAATAATTAGGCTGATATGGTAGGATGATCAAATTTAAAAAAAATTGAACTTCGCCGCCCCTCGCAGCCTGCCGCCCCGGGCCATGGCCCCCTTGGCCCTATGGTAAATACGCCCCTGCCGGTTACGCCTACTAAGCCGTGATAATTTTCCTTGTTAGTGGATTACATGTGCTACGT
The DNA here is from genome assembly GCA_963891755.1 of Pyrrhia umbra. Classification (NCBI taxonomy): domain Eukaryota; kingdom Metazoa; phylum Arthropoda; class Insecta; order Lepidoptera; family Noctuidae; genus Pyrrhia; species Pyrrhia umbra. The sequence continues at coordinate 6,648,551 of OY982944.1, forward strand.
TTGTGATTTTTTCACATTTCTAGCCATTGAAAAGTTAGAGGTATTTAAAAACTAGATATTTCGCCAATGGCCCACTTAACCGAAAAATGGTCTTGACACATCCATTATATTTTCGAAAAACGTATCCAATGATAAAAAATACGAAGGGATACGCGAAAAAAAAAATCATTCCCACTTTACGTGCTGGGAGCTTAAAAAAATATTTGCCGTGCCCGACACGCACTTGGCCGGTTTTTTTTTACCTTGAAGCCATACATCCAGCGTATTTCACTTATTCATGAGTCGGTGGCAAAATACTAAGAACAGTAGCTTAGAGACACTGACTAACGTTTAAATGAAACTAATTTTACTCTTATTGGTATTTTTTATTTTGGTAAAAACTTTTTTACCAAACATTCGCGGGCCGCAAGTAAGAGGTCCGCGGGCCGCATGCGGCCCGCGGGCCGCGGGATGCCGACCGCTGGTTTATAATCATGTCGGACGACGACAATAAAAACAAATTAGCCCTATTGGAAGCAAAACGTAATGCACATTTCGAACGTATGCAAAATATATTCGAGTTATCAAAGCAGGATATGAATAATGAAACATGTAGGGAGTCATTTTTAAATAATGTCGCAAATCTTCAAAGTTTACGTAATGAATTTCAAAGCGTATTAGACGCTTACAATACGTGTTCTATTAAAGTGGATCCTAAAGCTACTATTAGTTACCAATCTTGGATTTCGTTTGAGGAATTGTACTGTCGGGTTCAACGTGTTATTAATTCACTTAAAATAGAAAAATCTCAACAAAAGGAAACATCAAAAAATAATTTCCCAAAATTACCCCGTATCGATTTAGTTTCGTTTGATGGCGATATTCGTAATTGGTCGCTATTTTATAATCAGTTTAAGCGCGTAGTTCACGATAACACGCAACTGTCTGACTCTGAACGCATACATTTTCTTGTTAGTAAGCTGACTGGCAGCGCTGCTTCCTTGTGTGCGGGGATACCTCCCACACCTGAGAATTATAACATATTATGGGAGTCGCTCATAGATAAGTATGATGATCCGCGTTTTCTTGCCGCGTCATATTTAAATCAACTATTAGAATTTAAACCTATAACTGCTAAATCTGGTACCGGTTTAGAGTCGTTTGTAAACACATTTGATACCGCCGTTAGGGCGCTTAAGCAAGTAGATTTGGGAGATCTTACGGACTTTATTTTGTTACATCTCGCTTTGCAACGGTTAGACTCAGAGACCGTCAAGTTATTCGAAATGAATTATCGCAAGAATACTATATATAAGAATACCTTCTTATAATAATTTAGTCGAATTCGTTAAAGAACAAGATAAAATAGTACGCTCTAATCCTTTAGTTTCCAAACCTCAACAAAATGCCTCAATTAAAAACTCCTTTAATTTAAAACCGAAATCCACAAAATCTTTTGTCGTGCAGAAAACCGATAGTTGTATTTTATGTAAGTCAGATAAACATAAATTATTTCAATGTCTTGATTTTACTAAAATGACCCCTCATGAAAGATTTAATTTTGTCAAATCCAATTCGTTGTGCAATAATTGTTTAAACAAAGGGCACAAGGTTTTTTCGTGTCCTTCAATAAATGTTTGTCGTCATTGTAAATCAAAACATCACTCAATCTTGCATTTTGGTTCGTCGGATTCGCGAAATAGTGCATCAAGTTCGCCTGCTCTCGCTCCCGCTCCCGCTGCCTCTCAGCAGGGTGACCGCACCTTAAGCGGGGTGGAATCTAGTTCGCCGTCAAATGATAATAGTAATAATAGCAATTCAATTTGTGGAGTTGCTCGTGATCTTGTTGATAACAGGCGGGTAACTACTTTGTTAAGTACCGCAAAAATAAAGGTTTTAGATAAATATAATAATGTGCATTTCGTACGATGTTTAATTGATTCTGGATCGCAGAGTGATTATATCACAGCTTCGTGTTGTAAACGTTTATCGTTATTTGTTTCGAATAAAAACCGGTTTATTGAAGTTCAGGGCATCGGTGGTGCATCTCAACGTATATTAGGCGTGACTAAGGTTTTGTTTACATCTCGTTTTGACGCTGGGACACAGTACAACTCGCAGTCATTTGTAGTTGACAAGATTACGTCACAGTTACCAGACGCTAATATTGATGTGAACGCACTACAGTTTTTAAAAAATATACCGCTTGCCGATGATGAATACCATTCACCCGGACCAATTGACATGCTTTTGGGTGTCAATTCATATTGCGAAATTTTGTTATTTAATAAAATTAGTCCTGGTAATAATTTGCCTACAGCAATAGAAACTAGTTTGGGATATATTTTAATGGGAAATGCACCCACAATATTATCACCTCAATCTACTCGTTCATTTTGCGCGTTTACACATGAGCAAGTTAATGATTCGCTCCAGAAATTTTGGCAATGAGGATCCGTAACGTTTTTAGTTGACAATGCAGATTTGTAGAGCTAAGTAATCCTTAACATACAGTTCAAAAATTTTTGATCTACGATAAAAATTGACGAACTTATGACCAAATTACTAGCGAAGTTCACCGAGCGGTCGCCGCGATAGCTGTGACGTCACTCCAACGGTTAGCCGTTGGCAGCAGTATGGCGCGCAGTGTTTTGTTTGATTAATTGTGACTTTCAAACAAATTAAGTGTCCGATTTGTGTCTAATTCACCTTTTCAAACATGTATTAATATTGTATAGTGCCAAAATGTACAAATACTTCTATTATTACCTTAGAAAATCTATTTTTAACGTGCCGAAAAACGCAAAACTTCTTCAAAATGGTATCCTGTTGTAAAGAGATGATTGATGATGATTTGAGGTGGCAAAAAATAGCCGTTGAAAACCAATATTAAGGTTTCCGTTATAGATCGACAAGTATATAGGGGGAACTATGAACTAAATAAAGCGCAAGTTGGTTAAATAGCCATCCGCGAAATGATCCGCATAGGAATGAACGAAAACAACATTTGTTTATCAAGATCTCTGTACCAATACATTATATTCATTATTTTTTACACCTACCTACTGCTGCCTCCACACAATCACCGATGATCGCGGTGATTTGCTATACATTGCTGTGTTGGATGAAAAACTCTCAAGAGTTTTTGAGAGTTCACAGCAATGTACAGCGATTCACCGCGATAATAGCCGATTGTGTGGAGGCCTAAAGATTTTAAATCAATATCTTAAGATAACTAATAAGTAACGTAGATTAACTTAGAACTAGATTTCTGAGATAATCAAATATCATGAAAGAATCCACCTTTGGAAGATTATCTGATTGAGCTTGCACAAAACCAGCCTCTACTTTATTAATACTCATATTTTAGGACGTTTAATACTCAAATATCACAAAACACACTCTAACAACACTTTACGTAAAATAAATTGCCAAATATAGTGACCAACCGCGTCGCAGCTCCGCCGAATAGTGAAATATGAATGCAGACTGCGCTCGGTTCCGTTGGAGTGACGTCACACGCTCCCGCGGACATTAATTTTTAGCGGCCGGAACGGCAAATGTTTATTACTTAATGTCTTCATAAGTAATGGTCCGATTTCGATAATTCAAAAAGATATATCATTCTTATGTCATAAAGAATAACATAGATACTAGTTTTATTGAATTTGCTATTACATTACTGATCCTCATTAGAAGAAGTGCCTTCTAATAATTTTATAAGCCCTGACGAGCAGGTTTGCGAGGATATTTATAGATCTACTACCACTCGAAATGCCGATGGTAGTTATACAGTTTCTCTGCCTTTTAAGGAGAATGTCGATCAGCTTGGCAATTCTTTTATAACTGCAAAGCGTAGGTATTTGTTACTCGAACGCAAATTCGCGAGGTCTCCAGGATTACGTGAGGAGTACAATGCCGTTATCGCGGAATATCTTAATAAAAAATATTTGACGCTCGTCCCGCATGATAATTGTCTCGATCCAGGATTTTATTTGCCTCATCATCCCGTTATTCGTCAGGATAAATCAACGACTAAACTTCGTATCGTACTCGACGCTAGTGCTAAGACAGATTCGGGTCTGTCGCTTAACGACGTTTTGCATACGGGCTGCAATTTGCAAAATGATATTTTTCATATTCTTTTAAAAGTTCGTTTATTTGAATTCGCTTTTTTCGCTGATGTTCGTCAAATGTATCTTTGTATCGAAGTTCATCCATCGCATCGTCCTTATCAAAGGATCTTGTATCGTTTCTCGGATGACGCTCCAATTGAGAGTTATCAATTTAATCGCGTTACTTTCGGTCTTCGTTCTTCGCCGTTTTTAGCATTGCGCACTATGCGGCAACTTGCTGATGACGAGCGTGATAGTTTTCCTCTCGCTTCTAGCGTGTTAGAAAGCGACATGTACATGGACGATTTGGCCTCCTCCGCTCCTAGCCTTGAGGAAGCGGTTGGGATGGCATCCGATCTAATCCAGCTTTTGAAACGTGGTGGTTTCGAGCTAGTGAAATGGACGAGTAATTCGCTTGATTTGCTTTGTACCATTCCTGATACTCACCGCCAATCTGATTCTGTCTCTTTCGACACGGACACTTCGTTTAAGATTCTTGGCCTTCAATGGTTACCTTCTTCCGATTCGTTTAAATTTACTGTCACGCCGCCTAGAGTCGAAGGTACTAAACGTGCGATTTTATCTGTCACAGCTCGCTTGTATGACGTGCTTGGTCTTGTTGGTCCAATTATTCTATATTCAAAATTGCTTATTAAAGAACTTTGGCTTCTAAAACTCGGCTGGGATGACCAACCGCCAGAAACCATTCTCCATTTATGGAATCAGTTTATTTCGGAACTACCACTTATTTCTAGTCTTTCGTTTTCGCGTCATTTGGGCATTGACTCGCATTCTCAGCTTTACCTTTTGGCTTTCTCGGATGCATCTGAAAGGGCATATGGTTGTGTTATCTATACCTACGTTTTAAATAAGAATCAAAACCCAATTGTTCGGCTGTTATGTTCGAAATCTAAAGTCGCTCCTGTTAAAACTGTAACACTTGCTCGGCTTGAACTTTGTGGTATTCTTTTGATGGCTAGATTATTAAAGGTAGCTTATGAAACTATTTCAAAACGACATCCCATCGAGGATGTGTATGCCTTTTCTGATTCACAAGTCGCTTTGTGCTGGGTACATTCTTCTCCACATCGGTTTAATACATTCGTCGCTAATAGAATAGCCCAGTGCCAAACATACTTTTCGTCGGAACATTTTCGTTTTATCCCGGGTACTCAAAATCCCGCGGATTGTCTGTCGCGTGGACTATTACCTTCTCAATTGGTTCAACATGAACTCTGGTTAACTGGTCCACCGTGGACATCGCTTCCAATCAATGATTGGCCCATTTCGGATTTTTCTCCTACTTCTACTCCAATGCCGGAGGAGAAGTCAACCGTATTCGCTTCGAAAAATCTACCTGAACATATTCTTGTAACGCTAAGTTTTAGGTTTTCTAACTGGAATAAATTTCTTAGATGTGTGGTTTATATTCTTCGGTTTATAAAAAAGCTCCCACACCATGATAGCATAACCGCGTCGGACTTAGATTTCGCAGAATTAACAATCATAAAGGCTTTACAACACACATATTTTAATGAAGACATAGAAAAAATAAAACATTCTAAATTATGTTCACATGCGTTACGCAAGCTTTCGCCCTTCTTAGAACAAGGGATATTACGTGTAGGTGGTCGCCTCGCTAATTCGTCGTTAGATTTTTCTCAAAAATATCCAATTCTATTGCCTCGAAATGGACATATCGTTGAATTACTTATTGACGCTTACCATGTTAAACACTTTCACACAGGTCCTAGTTTATTGTTATCGATACTTAGACAAAAGTTTTGGATTTTATCGGCTCGTCGCATCGTACGCATGCGTATTCATCGTTGTAATATTTGCTTTCGACTCAACCCAAAACCTACATTTCCTATTATGTCTGATCTTCCAGAATGTCGCGTCGAGCAAAGCAAAGCCTTCTCACATACTGGTGTGGACTTTGCTGGGCCATTCAATATAACTTTTTCTCGTAAACGCGGTGTACGCAGCCAAAAGGCGTACCTGTGCCTTTTCATTTGTCTAGTAACCAAGGCAGTTCATCTAGAACTTGCTTCTTCGCTTAGTTCGGCATCATTTTTGGATGCTTTCAAAAGATTTTTATCTCGTCGCGGACCTTGTCAATGTATTTACAGCGACAACGGTACTAACTTTGTTGCATCTAAGGCTTATCTTAGCGAGCTACATACATTTCTTCATTCTGAGGAATACTATAAAAATTTTACTCACGAGTTAACAGATAATCGTATAGCTTGGAAACTTAATCCACCCAGTGCGCCTCACTTTGGAGGCATATGGGAGTCGAATATTAAATGCGTTAAGTCTCATTTATTTAAAGTCATCGGGACTCAGATTTTGACGTATGAGGAACTGAACACAGTCCTCATTCAAATTGAGGCGATTCTGAATAGTCGTCCTCTCTATCAACTGAGTTCAGATCCTTCTGAACCTAGTGCTCTTACGCCCGCGCACTTTCTTTCGCTCGCACCACTTTCGTTATTGCCTGCGGCTGACCTCGGCAATGAACGAGCTAATTTGCTTACTCGATTTTCTTTGCTAGACTCTCTTGTCCAGTCGTTCTGGACTCGTTTCAAGTCTGAGTATCTCCATAATTTACAATGTCGTGAAAAATGGAATACCTCAGCTAATCCAGTTTTAGTAGGCACAGTAGTGCTACTAAATATGGAGAATGCACCTCCTCTTCAGTGGCCTCTTGGTGTTGTCACTAAATTGCTACCTGGAAGGGACGGAGCAACTCGCGTCGTAGAAGTTAGGACCAAGAGCGGTGTACTTAAAAGACCGATCGTAAAACTGTGTCCGTTACCAACTCAATAATCGGTCAGCCAACATACACAATGTTTACCTAGTTTGTAATAATAATAATCTTAGTTTTAATTTTCCTCATTAACTTTAGCATCTTTGATTCGTAGTTTAATACACTTTGCTCCTATTTCTTTTGAAGGGGTACCTTCAAGGCGGGGGGGATGTTTGATATTGTTTGATACAATTACTAAATACTTCGTATTTCGTTAGTAAAGTGATGTGTCCCATCCTTAATCCCTCCATATTGTAAAAAAGAAGACATTACTCTGTGGTCAGTTCGACACCGAAAAGTACAGATCGCAATGGCGCGCGCGCAAACATAAATAAAATTCGATTTAAATAAGTTATTGGCCAATTCAACCTCTCAACTAGTGTTTTCGTAATTGTTTTAATACTTGTGAAGTGCAAATACTGTGGTGGACACTCAAGCAGCCCTCAAGGACAATATTCTTGTGATTTCGCGACCGCGTGCACGCGGAAGAAGATTCCATCAACCAGAAAACTATAAAAGGTGTGATACCCTGGACAATTGTAAGTGTTTGCAACTCTCATACACTCCCTTTCCTTTCCCTATTACTCACTGAACGAAATACTATATTTTTCAGTTCCACTCAGCTAGCCATTATCTCCCTATTTTTAGGTAATCATTACGGTATTTCCATATTTTATTACCTAAATAAAATATTCTTAAAAATACAGTCCACGCACGTGAATATTTCTGATTTTCCAAAAGGATTTATTCATCTATTGAACCACGCGAATTTACCTACCTACTACTTTCGATAATTCGCCACCAAATGTTGTTGTTATAGAAAAAAACCAAAAAAAAGAAGTTTTATTTTTTCGGACTCTTCCGCAACGCCATCTGTAAATTGTTAATGAAATCAATTTGAGACATTCCAACAGCTTGCAACCATAGACAACTAAATACTTAACAATATCATCTGTAGATGGCGCTACAATCAACTGATATAACCCAACCGATTTGAACTGTCACGGATACACAAATGGAATTCAGCAAATTTTTACTAATCTGTATGGCTTTCTGATTTATTTACTTAGCCTAACTTTTTTTTTATTTAGTTTCGTAAAAGTTGGTGAGAGGTAAACATGTTTCGCGTCAATCATTAATTCTTTGTTTATTCGTTTAAATATTAAGAAAACAATGTAAAGTGTAAAAAAACCGTGATATTGTTATGTTGCTGTGTTTGTGTACAAAATGAAAGTTATCGAAGCTAAAATAGTAGTTTTAGGATCGCAAGGTAAGTTGATTGCATTTTGATTTCATCCAAGTTTTAGATTCGATGTCGTAATTTGTACTTAATAATTTGGTTAGGTATTTGTACTCCTATCAGTGATTTCGTCATAATGGCCAGCGTCCGAAGTAGGTAATAAAAGTTGAAACAATAACTATCTTGAAAGTAACATGATTATCTAAATTCTAAGAACTTGTACAATTATGTACTAAATTGGCTTATTTACCAACCTTTTACGCTCAATGTAACGACCTTCTTTTTTTAAGTATTTGAATTTAGAACAAAGTTGTACAATATTGGCGAAGCGCGGTAAAAGTTTGACATTTTGCACGGACTTCGAAAATGTCTAAAACAAACTTTCATTCCTTTAATTAATTTAATTTAATTAAGGAACGAATATAATTATACAAAAAAAAATTGCTGATAATTATTAATTTATAGATACAAAAATAATTTAGAATCAATATTTCAATAAAATATTTAACTATAAATGCAAAAATGACTTTATTAGCGTTCATAATAAAATGGCTGAACTGATTTTGATGAAATTTTGTATGGGGATAGATTGAAACAGTTTTAGGCTAGGTACTTTTATCCGAATGCATTAAGTAGTTGCCTTGGTATGCAGTTGAAACCGTCCCATGGTTATCTAGTGTTATAACAAAATGACATGCCCATATTTCAATTATGATTCATTGCTTGTTAAAATCAATTGTTATCGAACAGTCACTGTATTTGTCATACAATTGATATTATACAAAGCATAAATACTTAGACCAGCTTACAACAAATATCACTTCCTTTACTTTCAACAATTGTCACAGACCGAACTATGTTTTGCAATAATTCCATTCCATTATGTCTGAATTTTATTCCGTTACATTTGATTTCTATTCAGAGTTTGAATTATGATTACTAGCTTTCCGACAGCAGCCCCGCGTGGGCTATACAAATTCAAATTAAAAATGACATAGTTTCATACAAATTTTGCCCCCCTTTTCACCCCCTCAGGGTTAGAATTTCGGAAAATCCTTTTTTTATCGGATGCCTATGTTATACAAAGAACAAACCCTCCAAGTTTCAGGTCTCTACGATCAGCGCTTAAGGCTGTGCGTTGATCCGTCAGTCATTCAGGACAAAGTATTTTATATGTATAGATACAGTACCAGTACCCAAGTACTTCCAGATATTTATGTGATAACTAGCTATTTCCAGCGGTTTTACCCGCATCCAGAGGTAACATTCTATAATCAATCCTTCCCTGAGCTTCAGTCTATTTCCATAATAAATTCCATCTCAATCGGTTGAACCATTTTCCCGTACAAGCATGACAGACAGACAATTACATTCGCATTTATAATATGAGTAAGGATTTAAGAACAGCCAACTGTTATATTATCTGAAAAATAATCTGTGCCACATTACTATTCACACTTTTCCTTACCGAGTGATTTATTATCATTAAAATGATTTTCCTTGAGCATGTACTCGGTATAATATTTTTAGATGTAGGTATTATATCCTACTTCCTACAAATATTATAAATGAGAAAGTTTTTATGAGAATGTATCCTCCATAAAACCTAATAGATAGACTGTGTTGCTGGGGAATTTGTTGCGCCACTTCTTCTTCCCAGCAATAACACATAGGGAGTGGTGAAGGGGTGGGCATTTTGGGGGCCTTTTGTAAATTTGACGTTCGAAAAGTGCTGAATTTGAATAAATAATTTTGAATCATCTGCCTAGCCTTTTCGACTGCCTCGTTGGTAGTGGTCGCATAACGTGACTACTGTAAACGGGGTCTCGGGTTTGATTCCCGGTTAAGCAGTTGATAACCTTCTAGGGTGACCTGCGAGATGCCATACAGAAAAAAAAAACAAATGATAGCCAGGACTGGCTCTAAGTGCTTTTAAAGGCACGGAGCAGGCTTCCTATGATACGGATTTTTATTGTATTTATTTAATTAATTACAACAGTTGGAAAACAATTACAGTAATCAAAATAAAGATCTTTGGATTTTATTGATCGTGGCAAGTGCAGCTTAACCTTTGAACAATCAACCTGTGCGACTGTTACTTAGCCGAGAGAGCTTAGAGCTCCATACGTCATATAAAGTCTCCTTGCATAATAATTTTATCAAAATCAATGCAACAGTTTACAGTGACAATACAGAAATATTTTAAATAAATAAAATAAATAAATAAATAAATTTTGCACTTTTTTATAATCTTGCACTGTATTTTTCTGTCCAAGATAATTTGTTATCAAAGAATTGATTGTTTGTAGGTATTTATTTATAATTTATGCAGTAGACTCAAAAGTATTTAATTTCTTTATCTTATCTCCATGATAAGAATTAGGTACCTATTTGATCTTAATCTTGGTGATTAATTTCACAATTTATAACAACTCATATCTGTTTTAATAATGAATCTAGATAAGACTCTTTTATTTCCTACTGAATTTTAAGCTTTTTTTTTGAAGTCGATTAGTTTTCCTCTCTCAAAAAAATAACTTTCTGCTGAAACTCTTGATGACCTTCTTCCTTCTTCTTCTTCCTTCGCTCTAGAAGACGGTGGCAAAATTACAACAGGAGCCTAGAGACCGACTTCTAGAGTAATGTATTGATCCATAAGCGTTTCAGAAGAAACTATTTTTTTCCCCTTGGCAGTATTTTGGGGGTCGCTTATTGGAAGTCGAGTCTATATATAAGTACATGTTTTTTTTACCCTTTCAAAAAAGGAGGATGTTCTAATCGGGGAATGTCGTATCTTCTTTGAAAACGCCTTCTTTTCAGTGGCGGTCTGAGGGGTTATAACCTCCCCCCAAATCGAACAAGTAAAATTGACAAACTTCCTAAAAATAAACAATTTACGAAAATTTTAAACCAACCGTTAACTGCTTAAAATAGGTTTGCCGACGCTTCGGCCGGACACTACTTTTGCTAAACTTGTTTGTTGATATTACCCCCCCCCCCTTCCCTCCCCCCAAATATACCGCTGCGACCGCGCCTGCTTCTAGTGTAAGTTACGAGGACTAAGGAATAATGAAAATCCACCTACAGTCATTGATATATAATACTAGCTGTTTCCCGCGGTTTCACCCGCATCCCGAGGGAACTACTTAGCGCACCCGGGTAAAAAGTAGCCTATGTTGTTCCTCAGGGTCTATTCTATCTCTGTACCAAATTTCATTTATATCGGTCCAGTAGTTTTGGCGTGAAAGCGTAACAGACAGACAGACAGAGTTACTTTCGCATTTATAATATTAGTAAGGATATATATTAGTAATCCTTACTAATAGTAAGGATTACTAATGTAACTAGATCTGCAATCACCAAGCAAAATGCGTGCCATAAAAGTTTGAGCCCCCAGCCACAATTCAAGTCATCTGTCAGCATGACTTCAACTGAATGTCTGGAAAAACTGACTGTCGCCGTCTTTGTCAAGCAGATGTCACGTACATAATGTTTACTTAGTGGGAAAGAGATAAATATAATGTTGCATCAAAATGGGTACTAGTTTCAAAGCTACGTCTACATAACCAAAAGATTGGTTACGTTTTTTTTTGACGCGTAATGTTCGGGATTGCATCTCTATTGTATAAATCTCGATGCCTACAGTCTAGGAAATAACTGTAGCTGTATCGCAAGGGGGAAACGAATCCACTTTCTTACTTATATTATTAGTATAGTCTTAGAAATCTGTTCAGCGGAGCGTTAAACCGGAACGAGCTAGTCTGCTATGTGATACCTTCTATGTTGGTCAAGGGAAGCGCTTGAAATCTCTTTGAATTAAAACTAGGTGCAATATTACATCTAGGGCAGCCATACTCAACCTTTTAATCATAGGGACCATAAAAACGCTTCAGTTTAAGGTAAATGTTCCAGGGTAGCCCGCGAAATTTAAATTTTCGTAAGTTTTTTGCTATTTACAGCTCGATATCGGATTGTATGATGATAAAATACATATTCGCGGTAGTTAATTGTATGTGTTTACACAGTTATACTTTTTAAAACCATCAACATAACTCTGTAACCTAGAGAAGTTCTACAACGTCAAGTTTTTACTAAAATGGTACATTGTAGAACTTCATTAAATGGCGGAGCTATGTGGATGGTTTTAACAAGTATTGTTGTCTAAACACATACATTTCACTACCGCGTATATATATTTTATCATCATGGTATCTGATATCGAGCTGTAAATTGTAATACACTTACTAAAATTTAAATTTCGCGGGCTACCCTGGAGCATCCACCTTAAATAAAAAACTTAATAAGTTTTCCTCAGAAATGTTGGTACGGTCCTCTTCACTAGTTGCCTATTTTATGACTTACATGAAGTAGGTAGTTACCTGTTAAACTTACGCGGTGGGCCCACAGTTTATCTGATGGACGCGAAATTTAAAATGGTTTACAATTTTGTAGCTCAATGTGGGCCATCACAAAGGCCCGGCGGGCCGCAGCTTGAGGTTAGCTGATCTAGGGAAACAGTAACGTGCATTTCCGTACCTCGGAAAGCACGTTAAGCTGTTACTCTGGGCTGTCTACCCCTTAGTACGACTGGTTCACAGACTTTCTGGCATCGGGCTATCCGTACGAATCTACAAATGACAACCGGGACCAACAGCTTAACGTGCTTTCCGAGGCAGGGAAGAGTCTCGCTATGACATAGACTGTCATCCATCCACGGATCGACCGCGCCAAGCGCAGCTTAACCTTTGATCGGTCACAATATCGGAACCGCAAAACTGGAAAACTTGAAGTGTGAACTGTAATATGTATTCTGACATAATGTGTTGCAATTTCTGTCGTAATGTAATTCATCTATCTATCTATACATATAAAATGCTTTGTCCTTAATGACTGACGGATCAACGCACAGCCTAAACCGCTGATTGTAGTGACATGAAACTTGGAGGGTGTGTTCTTTGTATGACGTAGGCATCCGATAAGAAAGGATTTTCCGAAATTCTACCCTTAGGGGTTCGTAAAGGGGTGCAAAGTTTGTATAAAACTTAATTTGAATTCGGCGAAGCCGCTGGCGGAAAATTAGTACCTACGTTACTAAGAATGTAAACATAACATTGTTTCGACTTTTAAAAGTATATACTTGATACTCTGTCTACCCACTTTCTAGTGTTATCTTATCTGATAACACACAGTAGTCGACAAAGCAATAAATCCTCCGTGATTATATTGTCAATACTTATCTTGCTTTAGGATTGCGTCAGGCGACTGAATGGCTAGCTCGATTGTTAAAAGAAAAAAAATAGGACCGACTTCGAAAACACTACAATTTCAAAAATAACTAATATGTAGGTGTATCGTTCTAGAAGTCTGTGGCGAAAATACACAAAACGAGACCTAATTGGAGACACCGACTTCTACAACGAACGATATAATATTAGATATGTTTCAATTCGTAGTGTTTTTGAGTGAATATTTTGAAGAGTGAGTGAGAGAGAGAGTGAGTTTCTATTTTTTTTAACGGACACTTTTTCATACATGGGGAAAGTTCTCCTTGCCTCTATCCTCCATAGTTATCAGATCGGCTAACCATAATCAAAGTGTATGACTTGTATGACTGACTCACTGATACTCATACACTATGTAACAACAATAACATCCCCCGTAAGTTTACTAAACACATTGCTTATCAATTTCTAAGTATAATACACGAACCAGAATTCGCGAAATAAAGCTGTGATAGATGTTTCGTAAGGCCATGTGCGAGTTTGTATCGCATACGAATGGTTCTGTACCATTGCAAATTCAAACTTGTTGTATTTTGTATCAATGATCATCATCTGCCTAGCCTTTTTTCAACTATGTTGGGATCGGCTACCAGTCTAAACGTATGCAGCTGAGTACCAGTGTTTTACATGGAGCGACTGCCTATCTGACCTCCACAACCCAGTTACCGGGTAACACTAACTCAAGACTGGTTGTCACACTTTCTGGCTTCTGACTACCCGTAACGACTGTCAAAGATCTACAAATGACAACCGGGACCAACAGCTTAACGTGCTTTCCGAGGCACAGAGGAGTCTCGCTATGACATAGATGGTCACCCATCCACGGATCGACCGCGCCAAGCGCAGCTTTACACTTGATCGGTCGACCCGTGCGTCTGTTACTTAGCCACGAGCTCATCCTCCTCGAGTATGACGGACATATACACACATTGTGTCAATGATGTATCATATATATATATAGAACAAAATAGGTTATTATTTTGTTTATAGTTTTCTTAAAATCAATTGGTACAGAAATAGAAATGTAACGTTCCGTCTTGCGTCATCGTCCATACATAGTGATCTAACAAACTGGTTTTATTGAAATAACACTAATAATATTCTTTGTCCATTATGCCTCGAGTTATTCACAGCAAGGTTTGTGTAGGAGCATAATAATAAGTGTCGTGGGGGCCTAGTGGTTAAGGCACCTGCCCCTCGCAAGTACCAATGTGACTTCTAAAGTCATATGTACTTTCTAAGTATATCTTAGACACCACTGACTAACGGTGAAGGAAAACATCGTGAGGAAACCTGGACTTAAGTCTGAAATCGCCAATCCGCCTTGAGCAAGCGTGGTGATCAATGCTCATGCGTTAAGCAATTGGTCCCGGTTGTCATTTCTAGATCTTTGACAGTCGTTACGGGTAGCCAGAAGCCAGAAAGTCTGACAACCTACTACCTTCAACCAACTTCAGTGAAGACAGGCGTAATATTAGATAATAGTACCAAAATTTACTGGGTCATTATAAACTACCAGCTGTGTTTCCCGCGGTTTCACCCGCATTGCGAAGGAACCGCTTTACGCACCCAAAAGCCTTATCCAGGATCCCCTTCTATCTCCGTACCAAATTTTATGTAAAACGGTTCAGTAGATCCAGAGATTCCCCCTACAAACTCACAAACCTTTTAATAATATTTGTATAAATTATATAAGTTTAACAAATGTACGAGCATGAGTGAGGCACAAAACCTGTTTCCTTTTTTGTCATCATTCAAATACCTTGTATTATTAAAAACCGAAACTGGTACCATTAAATGCTGGCTGTTTATAACGATGACCTAGTTTTTGCTAGTCGCGTGAATAATTACATTCTTTTACAAGAAAATCTGGCTTTTTCCCGCGGTTTCGCGTGTCCTGGTGGTCCGTACCCGTCTGTGACCCTGAGTCACATCTAACCGGGGCTGCGGGATGTTCGAAAGGGTTACCGCGCCCCCGGAATGCAAAGGGCTGAGAAAGGAACATGGATGGGTTTTAGGCAGTAAGAGTCTGACACTAACGTGACGGCGGGCGCAGTCATTTGATGATTTCCCATCCGAAAAAAAAAAGAGTCACATCATATGTCATACTAGCTTCTGCCCGCGACTTCGTCCGCGTGGAATAGTGGTGCTCCGCTCCTATTGGTTTTAGCGTGATGATATATAGCCTATAGCCTTCCTCAATAAATGGGCTATCTAACACTGAAAGAATTTTTCAAATCGTACCAGTAGTTCCTGAGATTAGCGCGTTCAAACTAACAAAGCTTTATTATATTAGTATAGATTTAATCTTAATCTTTTCCAACGTTTTACCATGTAAGCGTAACAAACAGTTTGTCTGTTTGACAGTCGTCACAGTTAGACCAGCTAAGCCAGATAGTCTGACAATCATTCTTTACCTGGTAATTGGGTTGCGGAAGTCAGAGATAAGCAGTCGTTTCATGTAAAACACTGGTACACAGCTGCATCCATTCAGACTGGAAGCCGATCCCAACATACTTGGGAAAAGACTAGGCAGATGAAGAGAAAGAAATGGCTAAAATAATTATTTTTTTTTTAATTTCAGGTGTCGGCAAGACGAGCCTTGTAGTCCGCTACATAGGTAAAATGTTCTCCAAGCACATATCGCCGACGATAGGAGCGTCTTTCTTCACCTGCAACATCAACCTGGACAACGCCAGGGTCAAACTCCAGGTATTTACCCCCCTTTTTAAGGTTTCGTAGTCGACAGGGAACCCTTATAGTTTCGCCATTTCCGTCTGTCTGTCTGTCCGCGGTATAGCTTGGCTCTTGGTTCTTGAAAGCTGAAATTTTGCCGTCACCCAAATCGTTGACCCTGGACTAAAACTATAAAAACCCCGGACATTTTGAATGAGTTTGATTTTTTCCCTGGACACTTTTCATTATTTGTTTTAATTTACTGCTTACCTTTCAATCAAGCGGGATCGCATATCAGGTAAAAAGTCCGGGATTTTTCCGGACGCTCTTTGAAAACCCGCCCGGACGCACCCGGACGCCCTATAAACTAGGACAAATCCGGGGAAATCCGGACGAATGGCAGCCCTACATACTAGTAAAGTGGGGATGAATATTTTTTTTTCTAGGATAGATATTTTCTAGGAGGATAGGTCTTTTAAAAATATTATAGGTGTGTGAAGACCATTTTTCGATTAAGAGAACCATTTGCGAAATATTATCTAGCTTTAAACAGCAAATTTTTGTTCGATACGAGCGTTCCCCCCTTTTGTGCTTATGCTGATGAAACTGTGAAAATAATACTAGAAAAATAAGTTAAAACACTGGGTTCACTGACACACACTACAATAATAAGTTGCTGCATTCACGGAGCTATTGTATTTAGGAAGTGCGGTACCGAGTCTTTTATTAATCTATGGTTCTAGGCAGGGGGGTATATCACCGGAAACTATCTGATTTCGGAGTGCTTTGTAAAATTTTAAAAACCTACTAAGCCCTGCCTGTCCAACCCGGGAATTCAACCCGAGACCACCATTCCCAGCAGTCGCGTTCTGACTAGACCAGCGAGGTGGTCAAACCTCTCTTAGTTAGACTGATTGTCAGACTTTCTAGCTTATGATTTTCTGACATAAACGTCCTATTACTATCGAACTAAAGATTTATCTTCAAGACAATGTTTTGACGATATTTGATAAGCAATACCGAAATGGGAAAGGTCATGCTCTCTTTTGAAGTCGGTAAGGTAAGTGCGTCTGCACTGGGCGGGTCAAAGAGTTTGGAAATTTTAATTATAATCTTATTGTTTTACATTCAAAAGTTACGCAAAATTAAGTGTTCACAAAATCTACCCTACCCATGTGGGTTATAATTTTTAGTAAGGCCTAAGTTCACCAACAAGGTAACGGTCCGATCAACTAAAAACAGCTGTTTAGCATAAATTCAAACTTCTACCATACGATGGATAACTTATCATTTGGGTTTTTTATTCCTAAAACTGTCGATTACCAAGCCAGAGTTGAACCAGAATTTGACAACACGAAATTTCCCGCTTCGTGGTTTAAAAAACGTTTTCGTTCAACGGGCTGATTATATAACCATCGATCAGTGAACTTGGCCCTTAGTTCCCCCCCCCACTTCTGAGTGGCTCTTTCTTTTATGAACAGATCCTTACTAATATTATAAATGCGAAAGTAACTCTGTCTGTCTGTTACGCTTTCACGCCAAAACTACTGGACCGATATAAATGAAATTTGGTACAGAGATAGAATAGACCCTGAGGAACAACATAGGCTACTTTTTACCCGGGTGCGCTAAGTAGTTCCCTCGGGATGCGGGTGAAACCGCGGGAAACAGCTAGTGTAGTAAATATAACAAACTTAAACGAAAAACTATCACGGCTAAGTAGGCTTTACCGGTTACAAAGTTATAGTCTACCAATTACGGAACCCTATTGTGCGTGGCTCGACACGCATTGCCCGGTTTTATTTTTCTACTTCTCTTTCAAAATAAAAATCTATTATTTTGTCACTACAAACATACATCATCAACATACACAACTATGGTGAGGTCCGCTTCCAGTCTAAACCGGATGCAGCTGAGTACCAGTGTTTTACATGGAGCGACTGCCTATCTGACCTCCACAACCCAGATACCGGGTAACGCGGTACCCCTTGGTAAGACTGGTTGTCAGACTTTCTGGCTTCTGACTACCCGTAACGACTGTCAAAGATCTACAAATGACAACCGGGACCAACAGCTTAACGTGCTTTCCGAGGCACGGAGGAGTCTCGTTATGACATAGATGGTCACCCATCCACGGACCGACCGCGCCAAGCGCAGCTTAACCTTTGATCGGTCGAACCGTGCAGCTGTTACTTAGCTACGAGCTCCTTCAGTTCAGCTTACCAGACTATTCTCCTCATGATATTCCAGGTGTGGGACACGGCTGGCCAGGAGCGGTTCCGATCGATGGCGCCAATGTACTACAGGAATGCGAACGCCGCCCTGCTGGTGTTTGACATCACCAGCGTCAACAGCTTCGCAGCCATTCAAGGATGGGTCAAGGAGTTGCAGAGGTATGGCTACTTACTGGCTATAACCCTGGGAAGTACTTCACCCGGATAAAAAGTAACCCACCTATAAACTTCTATAAGGTCCTGTCTATCTCCATACCAAATTGAATCGAAATAGGTTAAGAATTCGCAAAACATCTCTTTAGCAAAATATCTACTGGTCGTAAAATTAATGTCATAAAAAAACTTTTTTACAAAAAAATAAAACCGACTTCCAAAAAAAAACTGAAAAGTAAAAAATAATTTTTATTTAAACGCTCTACGACCAAAACATCGCTCTAGAAGTCGGTGTCTTGTAAGTTACTATTGTGAGTATTTCGCCACCGACTTCGAAAGCGATGTTTCGGTCGTAAAGCGTTTTTAAATAAAAAATATTTTTTACTTTTCAGTATTTTTTTTTTTTGAAGCTGGTTTTAATTTTTTTGTAAAAAGCTTTTTTATTTTTTCGCTTTTCAGTGTCTCGGTCTTGCTATCTTAACAAAATAAACACACCACTTTTTAGGGTTCCGTAGCCAAATGGCAAAAACGGAACCCTTATAGATTCGTCATGTCTGTCTGTCTGTCTGTCTGTCTGTCTGTCTGTCTGTCTGTCCGTCCGTATGTCACAGCCATTTTTTTCCGAAACTATAAGAACTATACAGTTGAAATTTGGTAAGTAGATGTATTCTGTGAACCGCTTTAAGATTTTGACACATAAATAGAAAAAAAGCAATAAATTTTGGGGGTCCCCATACTTAGAACTGAAACTCAAAAAAAATTTTTTCATCAAACCCATACGTGTGGGGTATCTATGGATAGGTCTTGAAAAATGATATTGAGGTTTCTAATATCATTTTTTTCTAAACTGAATAGTTTGCGCGAGAGGCACTTCCAAAGTGGTAAAATCTGTGTCCCCCCCCCTGTAACTTCTAAAATAAATGAATAATAAATCTAAAAAAAATATATGATATAGATTACCATGCAAACTTTCATTGAAAATTGGTTTGAACGAGATATAGCGGGTAGTTTTTAAGTAATCAGCAATTTTCCTCTACAAACAAACTTAATTATGCGGTCGGAAAAAAACAAGATAATTGCGACTTTATTGCGTATTTTTTCTTTCCAATGGTCGGAACCCTCGGTGCGCGAGTCCGACTCGCACTTGGCCGATTTTTTAGGTTGTAATAAGCGTAAATAACCAAATTATCTAAGTATTTGGCATATCAGCAAGTAGAGATAAATCGTTATTTTAGATATTTTTATAAAACGAATGAACCTGAATATATGGGACCACACGGGAAGCGCCAGCTTTCAAATAAAAAAAGAATCATGAAAATCGCTTCACCCAGTCGCAAGTTATGAGGTAACAAACATAAAAAAAAAACTGTCGAATTGATAACCTCCTCCTTTTTTGAAGTCGGTTAAAATGACTCTTTCTCGCAAGGTCGTTTTCTCGCAATGTCTTATTCGCAAAATGTCGCGTTAGTAAATAAAAATGGTTGTTTTTTTCCATTTTTACAACCAGTAGACCTTTTGCGACTTAGCCGTCTCGGGCTCGAATCCCGGCGAAAAAAAAACACTGCACTCTGATTCAGGGATTTGGCGGTGTTACACCACCGTGGGGCACGTTAAGCCGTCGTCCCCGGCTGCTATCTTGATAGCAGTCGTTGTTACAACTCCATGTCAGAGGCCGTCAGACGGATTTGAGGAAACTCTGACACTAGGGCTTGTTAGGTTGGTAAACCTGCAGCTCACACGATAAGAAGAAGATATGAATAAATGTTTTTTCTTTCTTTCTTTCTTTCTTTCTAAGATTGCAAAACTTCGGAAAGCCTACCCAGATATTGAAACGGCAATCCCATCCCCCCAATTCCAGCATCCCCAAAGCATATATGAAATGGCTCCAATAATATATAATAAAATTCCCAAAAAAAGGGATTTAAAGTTCAATATTTTTAAAAAGAAATTTAAGGAGTTCCTAATTAAAAACTGTTTTTATTCTACGACTGAATTTATAGAGTATAAGTCTGATTAGTTTAAGGCCGTTAAGATTTTATTCGTTGTTTGTTTACTTTAAGTCTAATTGTTTAATTAAAATAGTAAATACTAGCTGTTTCCCGCGGTTTCACCCGCATCCCGAGGGAACTACTTAGCGCACCCAGGTAAAAAGTAGCCTATGTTGTTCCTCAGGGTCTATTCTATCTTTGTACCAAATTTCATTTATATCGGTCCAGTAGTTTTGGCGTGAAAGCGTAACAGACAGACAGACAGAGTTACTTTCGCATTTATAATATTAGTAAGGAAATAATTGTAATTTAAGTAATTAATAAAATTTGTATGCCTATGGGTACAATGTAGCGAACTAGCTTAAGAATGTAACACCTAATGTAAATTTTACCTACATTGACAAATAAATATTTCTATTCTCTTCTATTCTATTCCAGTAACGTGCCGGAAGCGATGGTACTCTCAGTGGTAGGCAATAAGAGTGACCTGGAAGACCTGCGCGCGGTACAGTCGAGCGAGGCGGCGCAGTTCGCAGCTTCCATCGGCGCGCATTACTGCGAGACTTCAGCTTTACATGACCAGGTCAGTGAATTTAGTTAAAAGTGAGTGATAACCAGTTCTAAATCAAACTCAAAAACTGTTTATTGAAAGTTGACTAATCTATATATACTTATACTAATATAATAAAGCTGAAGAGTTTGTTTGTTTGTTTGTTTGAACGTGATAATCTCAGCAACTACTGGTACGATTTGAAAAATTATTTCAGTGTTAGATAGCCCATTTATTGAGGAAGGCTATAGGCTATATATATATCTTCACGCTAAGACCAATAGGAGCGGAGCACCACTATTCCACGCGGACGAAGTCGCGGGCAGAAGCTAGTTAACAAGATAAATAAATAAAAACCCTTAAGTAAAATTTGGAAAAGAGCTGATACTCTTACACTGCTGGATCGATATTAATTAAACATAGCTAAAAACCACCGCAACGACACTGGGTTTCAAATGAAAAAACCGCATCGAAATCGGTCCATCCGTTTGAGAGCTACGATGCCACAGACAGACAGACCTTGACTTCAAACCCCTCTTTTTGCGTCGGGGGTTAAAAAAGAACTTTTTCACGACAAAATTACATTATGACAGCGCCCCCATAACCAGCCGTTTTCTAGAGTTATGGCTAAAAAGGAGAAGGGGTGATGAACAAACTTCCCAGCAATATGTATAATATGGCTGACAAAATTGGCGAATACTGCGAATAATCTCCCATATTAAGCTGTATAGAATAACTGTTTACCTATTTTAAAATTGTTTTTTTTTTTTAATTTTGAATTGATAAATTATCTATATCTTCTATACTTATAATAAATCTGTAGAGAGGTCAATTCTGTACATGAAATATATGTATTTCCAAAATAACTATCAGGGGTGATTAGGGATCGATACTGATGCCAAAAATGCAATCAGTAAAATTTTTGTCTGTCTGTCTGTCCGTCTGTCTGTCTGTATAAACTCTATAGAAACAAAAACTACTCGACGGATTTTAACGAAACTTGGTACAATTATTTGTCTTACTCCTGAGATGGTTATAGTATACTTTACATCACGCTACAATCAATAGGAGCAGAGCAGTGAAGGGAAATGTTGTCATTTTGTTTAAACGCGCTAATCTCAGGAACCGCTGGTCCGATTTAAATAATTCTTTCAGTGTTAGATAGTCCATTTATCGAGGAAGGCCATAGGCTATATATATACATCATCACACTAAGACCAATAGGAGCGGAGCACCGCTTTTCCACGCGCACGAAGTCGCTGGCAGAAGCTAGTTAATTACTAAAATACACTCTTGCAAAAAAACTGATCATAATTTTATTATCATCTGCCCAGTCGTTTCCCAATATGTTGTGGTCGGCTTCCAGTCTAACCGGAGGCAGCTGAGTACCAGTGTTTTACATGGAGCTACTATCTGACCTCCTTAACCTAGTTACCGGGTAACACGGTACACCATGGTAACTGGTTGTCAGACTTTCTGGCTTCTGACTACACGTAACGACTGTTAAAGATCTACAAATAACAGCCGGGACCAACAGCTTAACGTGCTTTCCGAGGCACGGGGTATAATGACATAGATGGTCACCCATCCACAGAACACCTGGACTTTGATAGATCGACTGGTACAGCTGTTATTGGATCTTAACCCCCCCCCCAACCCTTCCATGCGCGCCCGAAAGATTTTATGGCATCAGTGACGGGGCCCTCCCCCAGGGCCAAAGCCTGCCGGGCCTGCGGGATGTTCAAATCCCGCCCCACCCACGACGGCATTTGATGACTTCACATCCGAACCAGGGGGGATTCTCTCTTTAATTAATTTATTTTAGTTTATTATTTAAAAAAAATTACAGCTTGTATACATGAGCATGCAAATACATAAGCAAAAGAAGGCCAATTACAAGTTTTCACTTATATCAATATAAAACTAATTAATACGCGATGACAGCAAGTTCCATCAAATGTTACTCATATAAGACGAACTCGAAAGTATTTTATTTATTTATTTATTTATATCCCTATGTATGCTTAAATCTTTAAAACTACGCAACGGATGTTGATGCGGTTTTTTTAATAGATAGAGTGATTAATGAGGAAGGTTTTAGTTTATAATTTGTCAAGTTTTTGTATCCATTAGCTAAAATATCGCGGGCGAAGCCGCTGGCGGGAAGCTAGTATATTATAAACATGTATTTATTTCTGTTCCTCAGCAAGGAATCGACCAAGTGTTCCTGAACACGGCTGCGGCGCTCCTGAAGCTGTCCAGCTCCAACCTCGTGTCCTCGCTCCGGGCGTACGACTCCGCTGACGTAGACCCTGATAAAATTCCCACAGGTATACCTTTAGAACTCAAAAAAAACTTCTAAGTACCTGATGTAAAAACTACCCTATGTTCTTCACCAGGGTCCAAGCTATCCCTACACTAAATTTTATCTAAATCGATTCTGCTGTTTAAGCGTGAAGAGGTAACAGACAGACACTCTTTCGCATTTATAATACTAGTCCTGCCTAGCCTTTTCCCAACTATGTTGGGGTCGGCTTCCAGTCTAAACCGGATGCAGCTGAGTACCAGTGTTTTACATGGAGCGACTGCCTATCTGACCTCCACAACCCAGTTACCGGGTAACACGGTACCCCATGGTAAGACTGGTTGTCAGACTTTCTGGTTTCTGACTATCTGTAACGACTGTCAAAGATGTACAAATGACAGCCGGGACCAACAGCTTAACGTGCTTTCCGAGGCACGGAGGAGTCTCGCTATGACATAGATGGTCACCCATCCCATCCACAGACCGTGCCAAGCGCAGCTTAACCCACGAGCTCCTCGCATTAATAATGATTAAAAATTTCACGATTTTTATTACAGGCAACCCCACCGAAGAAGACGCGACACATACTGGTAAGGTGGAACTACCAGCGTGGAGTATAGACAGCATAGCGCATGGAGACGTGCAGAAGAACATGTGCTGCTGACCGGCACTGACAAATACGTAGGTTAAGCAACACCAGCCGAGGACGCGAAATGGATGGGTGGCTCAGTTGAACTACCAGCGTGGAGTATAGACAGCATAGCGGACGGAGATGAGCAGAACATGTGCTGCTGACCGGCACTGACAAATACGTAGGTTAAGCAACACCATCCGAGGACGCGAAATGGATGGGTGACCGTTTTGTAGTCATTAGGAGACTATAATATAAATATGTGTGAACATGGGTGATAACTTAGTTTCTGCACTATCCTGACGTCTAGATCAGTCAGGTTAAGCTGCACTAGCCGCGGTCATTAAATGGATGGGTGACCGTTACCTTTCATATCGAGACCTTCGGTCACCACAACTCGACGCTGACTGCTTAATACATTAAATACTTATTTCACTTATTAAAAAGATATTATAAAAACCAAAAATTACTGTCAATGTCAAAAATTTCATCTGTCAGACATTTTAACTAGCATTAAATTGTTACCAGCAAAAATCTCGGCCAATTATTAAAATTTTACAGAAAATATATCAGTAATTTCACAAACACGTGATGTTTTGTGTCCAAAACTAAAAGCCACTTACATATTCAATTTTTCTATTGAAAACAAAAACAAAATGAATTTACACTTAATAAAGTTTACAATACGAAGAATTTATATTCCTTTTACGGTTTTCAATATGGAGTGTTATTACTTGGAATAATTCTAAACAAAATTTAGGTAAAAAGACATTATTTTACATTCCAAAATTAGTTTTAGTTATATTAATTAAATAACACAGGTCTGTATTAAGTATTTTAATTAATAATGTAACTATGCTTTGAAAATATTGACGGTTTGCGTGTGTCGTGGGTTCTATTCCCACGCAGGACATATATTTGTATGATGTACAGATATTTGTTTCTTGTCTGTTTGTGTGTGAATGTGTGTTTGTAAAGCGATACAAACAATGAGATTAATAAAAATATGAATTATATTTTTAAACGCACCTTATTTACCGTTTGTTCAAACGATTTTGAGCTCTATTACTAAGGTGACACGACAAAAACATATGCAGAATATATTTGTTATTGTAAACATTATTTTGCTTTCAACACCATCCTTATCAGTAGAGAATAGAACTCAAAATCGGTTGAATAAGCTGCAAAAAGAGTTTGAAAGTTTTTCTAATCTTATTGTAAATGAAATATAGGGTTAAAATGTAGTATTTCATTTTATTATGCTTTTGGCTCAATTAATATTAATATAATATACTTTTTTATTTCAGATTATTTTATTGATAAGAAACCACCAGAATATATTATGCAAAATAATAAAAATATTTGACAAGATGAAATGATTATAAAAAAATAACTAAAAATATTAAGAGTACTGAATCGCCTCTATTTGGATTTCTAACCAATCTACTACTTTGATATGTTTCGTAACCTAAAAATAGAAAATTGATTACAATGTGTGTAAAAACTTTCTTTAATAAATTTGATATTTAAATTGAAATATTTTAAGTAGCACTTACGCCTTGCTTGCCACTTATTATCACTTGCCACAATACTTGCCGTTTCTGAACTACAAATTAAAAACTTAAATAAATACTCAAGCTTTTAATTATATCGATATTTTTTGACAGATCGATTATTAAAATCGATATTTGTGACTAATCGACTTTCGACTTATATCGATATTTGTATTTAATCGACTTTCGATTCGACGTTTGCACGTCAAAAAAAAACTATTAACTTCGCTTCTCAGTTCAGAAATTTGCGGGTAATTTGCTCAATTTAGATTTTATATAACAGGGTAATGACACACAAACAACATTCCAAAAAAAACCAAGTAATTGTTATAATGTAAGTAAATAAAACACGTTTATTTGTATATAATATACATACCTACAGTTATAATATTTTTGATATCAACATTACATTTTAGAGTTCGATAAAATGAATTTACTGTGTACAGATAATTTTGTATTAAGTTTATTAATAAATCGATTTATAGATAATGTTAATGGTGTGGTTTTATTTGCTTGCTACTCAAGCAAGATTATCCGGATTGTAATCTAATATTTTTTCCCATAAGACCTAATTTTCACTCGTGTTTCATTAGTTACGCGGCGATATTATATACTACCGATGATATGTCATTAGCAAACTCCATTTATTATCAGCCCGGCTTTAATTGTAAGTCGTAGGGGTTCATTGATAAAATTCACAATAGTCCAAAAATATATTTTAAGGTAGTTACAGACCGTTATATTACTGTTACGGTGTTACAAGCCGTTATGTTACATGTTACAAAGCGAGCATTCGTGCAGTCAGTACGAACATGCGATCCCTATTGTTACGCGCTTCAGTCAGTACCATAGAATACAATATTAATTTGCTCAGAATGTAGGTAGTTACACTAAGGTGGTTACAATAATAAGAACTCTTGTAAACGAACAAATATATTTTACGAGTTCGTTCGAGTTCTTCAGAGTTCAACTAGAGAATCCGATATTGTGTATTACACACATTTGTTTAATAGAAGTACAGTTAGTTTTAAATGTATTATTCACTACCGTCAGTACCATATTATAAGATACTCTGTGGTCAGTATACCGCGAGGAATCGTCACGGGAGCACGTGCCGCGCGCATCAATTCTTGGCTATCCACATTGTGTTTATTTCTTGTAAAAAAATGTGTGGAACAAAAAAAACTGAAAAATAAAGAGAAGAACTAGTTTTACGGAACCCGGCTTGAATTAAACCGAGCATGTTACACGGATTTTAGGACAGGCGTAACGTATCATGTAACATCAGTAAGTACCCACCTTTATAATAAAATAAATTTACCTTTGTATATTTCTGCTACCATGCAGCGGCCGAAGTCACCACGCAAAAGCACTTTGAGACAACTTTAATTAAAGTAATGGTGACAAATAACCGGCGATTATCCTTGTATACACTACTAGCTTTTCGCCCGCGTGTGCTATACAAATTCAAAATAAAAATTACAGTTTCATACAAAATTTGCCCCCATTTTTCACCGTTTTAGGAGTAGAATTTGGTAAATCCTTTCTTACCACATGCCTACGTCATACAAAGAACACGCCCTCCAAGTTTGAAGTCATTACGATCAGTGGTTTAGGCTGTGCGTTGAACTTTCAGTCTTTCAGGACAGAGCATTTTATATGTATAGATATACAAGGATTATTTACCAAACTTCATGCACCATATGGATACCATACCACGCGATTAGAATTATTAAATCTAAGGAACGAATAAAACACAAGTACATCCAAACAAAATATTTAATACCCATTTAAAAATCACTCAAATAATCACGACATAATAATTAAAACAAACTCAGTAGGTAACTGTACCCTTAAAACATAATTATATAAAATACAATTAAATAAATGCAATGCGAAGAAGTTTTTTGAAAATGAAAATTATTCATACTAATATATATAAAGCTGAAGAGTTTGTTTGAACGCGCTAATCTCAGGAACTACTGGCCCTATTTGAAAAATCCTTTCAGTGTTAGATAGCCCATTTATCGAGGAAGGCTATAGGAGCGGAGCACCACTATTCCACGCTAGTCATGGATAAGAAACAAATTTCGTATGGCTAGAGATATATTTTTGTAATTTAAGAACCATTAAAAGGTAATCTAAAAATATTTTGTTGTAAGTTTTCAGATGGCAAAAAGCCACGGGCCTAATGGATGATCAGACTGATTACCATCGCCTATGTCTTATTGTATCTGCAATAACACAGACTGCAGATTCGAAGACAAAGCCTAAGATATAATACATCGTCGGTGGAGTTCTAACAGTGCGTAAGTCATTTTTGGTAGATTGGGGATTTTTTTTTCTACATGACCTCTTGCAGGGTGCTTCTAACAGCATTCGACCTGCTTAACCGGACAATGTGGCGAGGTCCTAATTTAGTTAATTAAATTAAGGCTTCCAGCCAAGAAGATTAGGGAAATGGGAACATAAAATGACTTACGCACTGTTAGAACTTACTGACGATATGTATGTCTTAAGATAAACGAGGCAGTACATTATATATCTATATTTATCGAATAAATCTAGATACAGTTTAATAAACGTAGGTGTAAAATTAAAATGACTATTGAATAGTTCAAAACAAGAATATAAACCAAAAATACAATTTTTAAATAAAAACATTCACGCGAAATTTCACAACTTTCAAATTTTAAAACAACTTTTTATAATAGATATATCAACCTTAACACAACTTTAGTTGTAAATTTCAAGTAATCTTTAAGGCACATTAATTAAATAAAAATTATATATATAGGCACAATTGTTTATTATAAAAATCTAAGAAATAGAATTTATATATACATAATATATCATTATAACAGTTTTTTTTCAATTGCTTGGTTGTGGGAAGAAAACTGTATATCATAATCATCTGCCTAGCCTTTTCCCAGCACTATGTTGGGGTCAGCTTCCAGTCTAACCGGATGCAGCTGAGTACCAGTGTTTTACACAAAGTGACTGGCTGGTTGACCTCCACAACCCAGTTACCGGGTAACACGATACCCCTTGGTTGTGTTATTGACAGAATGTATAAAATAATATACATAAACTAAATATGGATAAGAGAAATGGATTGCAGCTCTCAATAGTTCTTTTTTGTACATATATTACTGTAATAAACATTTTAAGTACTGAATGCCAAAATTGTTAATAAACATTTTTTTAAACAAAATAAAATTTTGAATACATTTTTTTTCTACCTTAAATCAATAATTTAACGAAACTGCCATTTTAAATACACTTTTTCTATGTTACCAGACCACAAACATAATATTTTTTCACGTATTAAAAATTATAATTTCTAATAGCGCGCCCTCTGTCTGAAAATATATCAAAATGCTTAATTTTGCCATACCAAATTTCATCGAAATCTGTTCAACCGTTTTACCGTGTAAGCCTAACAGACAGAATAAATTACGCATTTTGAATATTAGTTAGGCTTTTGAAAATATTTTAGTATTAAATTTCTATTACATCATCATCTGCCTAGCCTTTTCCCAACTGTGTTGGGGTCGGCTTCCAGTCTAAACCAGATGCAGCTGAGTACCAGTGTTTTACATGGAGCGACTGCCTATCTGACCTCCACAACCCAGTTACCGGGTAACACGGTACCCCTTGGTAAGACTGGTTGTCAGACTTTCTGGCTTCTGACTACCCGTAACGACTGTCAAAGATGTACAAATGACAACCGGGACCAACAGCTTAACGTGCTTTCCGAGGCACGGAACGACGTTTTTTATTACATTTTTTATTATTATATATATAATATATATACAATAATATATATACAAATTTCTATTACATATTATATATTAATAGTGGTATCTAAAGTGCCCAACATAGTCCCAATAGTGGGCATATTAAAAATATAGGTATACATATAAATATTGGCAAATATAATGGAAGACATTTTTAAAGGTTTAAACTATACGTAACTATATTTATATGAATAAAATTCTACCCTTGTATGTGTCGCTGGGGAGTTTGTTGCGCCACTTCTTCTTCCCAGCAAAAACACATAGGAAGTGGTGCAGGGCGAGTTTTGGAGGCTGTCTTTTTATTAGGGTTCCGTAGTCGACTAGGAACCCCTATAGTTTCGCCATGTTTTATTAACTTTTGATGGTAAAATAGTTCTGATTCTCAATCTTGAGTCAATAATTTATTTTTTTTATTTTTACTGACGATGACTATTATATAGGGATGACGAAATATTTTCTATAATTCCAAATTTTTTTAAAAGAAAAATGTTACCAAGTGAAATCGCTTCATCTGTCTCTTTCATCCGCATCACTTTAGACAAAAATGGCACTATAAAACAGTGACATTTTATTCGATTGAAAATTTTATTTTTTTCTGGTTTTCCATAATAATTTTATTCGTGATAATATTATATGTATATGCCAACTACTTTGTTATACACATTGATATATAATGTTACTAACGTAACTAGAACTGCAACCACCAAGCAAAATGCGCGCCATGAAAGTTTGAGCCCCCAGCCACAATTCATGTCATCTGTCAGCTTGACTTCAACTGAATGTCTGGAAAAACTGACTATCGCCGTCTTTGTCGAAGACATGCCACGTACATAATATTTCGGTTAGTGTGAAAGAGATAAATAGAATGTATCAAAGTGGTTACTAGTTTCAAAGCTACGTCTACATAAC
Organism: Pyrrhia umbra; assembly: GCA_963891755.1. Classification (NCBI taxonomy): domain Eukaryota; kingdom Metazoa; phylum Arthropoda; class Insecta; order Lepidoptera; family Noctuidae; genus Pyrrhia; species Pyrrhia umbra. The sequence continues at coordinate 6,678,778 of OY982944.1, forward strand.
CAAAAGATTGGTTAGGTTTTTTTTTGACGCGTAATGTTCGGGATTGCATCTCTATTGTATATATCTCGATGGTTTTACTTAACTACTGTAAAATTTCGCCATCCCCGACTTATTAAAGGCATTTATAATCATTACTTTTACAGTTCATCCTTTTCAGGTTCAGCGGGGATGTCGAAGTCGTCTTTCTGTTGTTCTGCGTCATCGTAGTCTTCGCTGAAGTCCGGCATCTCGTTCTGGGGGGGGAGACCTCCGAAGCCGTAGGGGTCGGGGCCGTGGACCTGGAGATTGGATTATGAAAGGTTTAAACACACTTGTATAAAAGAATAGAATAGAATATTCTTTATTATGTACACCAAAAGAAAAACATATGCCATTGGAAAATTAGTTACAAGAGTGACACAATGGGCGGTCTTATAGCTAAAAGCGATCTTTTACAGACAACTTTTGGTTGGATTTATGATAACAGGAGAAATTATACTAAATAACTACGAGACTATTGTCTTTTTTTTTGTTTTGCTTTTACGGCAAAACTACTGAACCAATTTTGATTTTATTATGGTGTGAATTTTCCAAATTCGAAATGAAAGAATTTTTCAAATCGTACCAGTAGTTCCTGAGATTAGCGCGTTCAAGCAAACAAACAAACTCTTCAGCTTTATTGTATTAGTATAGATTATTGTATCAGAACCGCTTACCTTGACATATTCGGCTTCCATCTCATGGGTCCACGTGGTGTCCTCATCAGTGGGCAGCATCCACTCCTCGCAATATTGAGCGTGGTTGAAACATATCTGTAATTACAAAAACATCATCATCATTCGACGACCTGAGTGGTTCAGTTGTCAACATGCCGGAATACCACGCAAGAGGTCCCGGGTTCGATTCCCGGCCGGGCAGAAATTGAAATGATGAATTTTAATTTCTGTAACGGATCTGGGTGTTACTATGTATAATATGTATGTATTTAAAAAGTATATAAGTAGTATATCCGTTAAGCTAGCACCCATAACACAAGCATGCTTGCTTGCATTGCTTACTTTGGGCCTAGATGGCGCTGTGTGAAATTGTCCAAAGATATTTATTAATTTATTTATTATCTGGTTAGCCTTTTCTCAACTGTCGGCTTCCAGTCTAACCGGATGCAGCTGAGTACCAGTGTTTTACATGGAGCGACTGCCTATCTGACCTCCATAACCCAGTTACCCTTGGTTGGCTGTGAATTTATTCACATTTCTAAGGACAGCCATTCAAAAGTTAGAGGCGGGGACGCTCGTATCGAACAAAAACTTAAAAGCTAGATATTTCGCGAATGGCTCACTTAACCGAAAAATGGTCTTCACACACCTATCGTATTTTTCAAAGACCTATCTATCGATACCCCACACGAAGGGAGGAAAAAATATTCATCCCCACTTTACGTGTTAGGGAGCTACCTAAATGCACTATCAATTCAAATCATTTATTTCAATTAGGCCTAATAACAAGCACTTTTGAAAGTCAACAAAAAAAAAGAATTTAGTTGCCCATTCCAAAAAGTAGTTTCCTATGGAGAAGAACGGGCAAGTAACTCCATGGTTACTCTTTTTAAATAAGTTTTTACAATTTTCTTGTACACATAAAATAATAGCATACGAAGATCATGTAGAATCAAAATTGAAAAAATGGCAAGGTAGGAAGTCTATTTGGTAACTACATGGTATTCACATTTACAATTTTTGTGTCGAAGATAAATGCAATCAACATCCTAAAGTAAAAATGAAGAAATATTTATATTACATTTGATTTCAAAATTAGCAATCAATTTGATATTGTCAAGGTTGTCCTATGGTTGTCCTTATGTATATAGGTGAAATATTAAAATTGAAACAGAAACATAAAAATAATAGAATAAACTAAAACCCACCTCTCTTTCAGCATCAGGCATGATGTCATCATGTGGTCTCGTCTTGTACAGAGCTGTGATTTCATCTTCATTCTCCTCAAACATCCGCTCACACTGAAAAACACATTTTTTTTTTTCAAAATTCAAAATCAAAAGACATTTATTCAAACTAGGCTGAAAATCAGCACTTTTTGAACGTCAAATTTACAAAAGACAGCCCCCAAAACGCCCGCCCTTTACCACTTCCTGTGTGTTTTTGCTGGGAAGAAGAAGTGGCGCAACAAACTCCCCAGCACAAAACAGTTGCTATCAACGGGTAGATAGATAGATGGTCTATCTCCGTATCGAATTTCATCCATATCGGTTCAGCGGTTTTACCGTGAAAGCGTAACAAACAAACTTACTTTAGTATTTATAATATTTGTAGGTAGGATCAACGTTAATAATAGGGGTTAAGGCACCTGCCTCTCGTGTACGAGTGTGCGGGTTCGAAACCTGGCATGTACCAATGTGACTTTTCTAAAGTCATATGTACTTTCTAAGTATATCTTAGACGTCACTGACTAACGGTGAAGGAAAACATCGTGAGGAAACCTGAACTTAAAAAGTCTGAAATCGCCAATCCGCCTTGAGCAAGCGTGGTGATCAATGCTCATGCCTTCTCTGTGTAAGAGGCCTGTGCCCAGCAGTGGGACAATATATAAGCTGATGATGATGATGATTAGGAAATGGTCACCCATCATTAAAAAAGCTGCTTAACCATACTCACATAATACTCCAAGCTCTTGTTCAAGTCATCGTCGGTGACGAACTTGGTCTTTGAGAAGTCTGGGTTCATGCCCCCCTCCTTGGTGATGAGCTGCATGATCGCCAGCTTGTTCGTGGCCTTGTAGTAAACGCGGACATAGTCATCCATTTTCTTGCCTGGAATTTATTAATTAAATAATTAACCATTTATCCTTAGTAGTCTTCTTCTTATCGCGTGAGCTGCAGGATTTTACCAACCTAACAAGTCCTGGTGTCAGAGTTTACTCTTCTTGGACTAATGAGATGAATCTAACGATACCTTAATTAAAGAAATCCATCGAGTGGTTTGAAAAATATGAGGGAATAAAGAATATTACAAACAAAGATAGGCGCGAAAAACATTACCCTTTCCTTGCAGTCGAGTAAAAAATTAGTTACAACCTTTTTTCTTATGACTATGGGTCTAATTTGAACTCAACAAGGGGGATGTTGTGACATCACTAATTAGTATCTAATTAGTATGCACATCACTAAACATAGAGATATCGATATCATCATTCAAGGAGATATCGAAAAGACTTGTCGACACTTCGCGAGACCAGAGGGCTGGCTTATTTCTTGGACAAAGAATAAGCATTGCTATTCAACGTGGCAATGCTGCTAGTCTTCTGGGCACATTACCAGATGATAGCGATGTGGAGGAATATTTTGACGCTTAGCCTTGAGCTGTTCCTTTAGGTGTTTTTTTTTGTATTGTATATTTTTTGTTTTTGCATATATGTATGTCGTAGTAGTAGTCTTTAGTCTTAAGTAGTTTTAAGTAGTTTAAATTAATTAATATATTATTATGAACATTAAATAAATAAATATAAAACTAAACATTGCTTGTTAGGTACTTCCTATTCCGGTACTCATACTGTTAAGACGATCACTACTGTGTAAGTCCTGTCTGTGATACTTGCCTAATATAATATTGTCTACTATGTGTGTCTGATTATGTAACTGAGAAAAAACCAGCCATACCAAACGGGATACCTTTTATTTCAAGCGAGATAACAGGCAGTATATTCCTGATATCAGTTTTAAATATTAAGCAAGTTGTACTCACAGATGCCGTCGATCACTTCGGAGATGTACACAGCAGACCGGTGGGCGGGCACCTTCTCCTGCATGGTGTTGCCACTCGCGTCCATCCTGAAGTTGCCAACCTGAAATAATTAAATCAGATTTTAAGTAGCTTGCTTGTATTTTTTTCGGCTAAGTGAGCCATTTGCGAAATATCTAGCTTTGAAGTGCACATTTTTATTTGATACGAGCATCCCCCCCTCTTACTTTTGAATGGCTATCTCTAGAAATGTGAAAATACACAGTCGTAGCACATGTAAATAACTTACAAGGAAAACTATCACGGCTTAGTAGGATTAACTGGTTACAGAGTTACTGTCGATTAACTAAGACGTACTACGGAACCATACAGCGCACTTGGCCGGTTTTTTTATGATTGTATCATTCCCATCAGAGGGACCATGCATGTTTAACTTGGTCAGAATCATAACACCAACTCAACTGATTAAAAAAGCCATTCATAAAAAACCCACTGCACTCCAATGATTAATTCAATCAATATTTTTACAGCTTACACAAAGATAAGACATTATTTATCTTAAATCTATTGGTTTAAATAACACATACATTTTTAATAATTAGGGTGAAAAACGGATGGATCCAGGGGGGTGGCTAAAGGGCTCACCCCCCCCCCCAAAAGCTAAGCAAGGAGATTTATTATGCGTTAAGCAAAATAAAATCTTGTTTTTTTGTGTTTCGCTTGATAAAACCTACCCTCACCAGAATCAACCCCCCCCCCCCAAACCAGTATCCTGTATCTGCTACTGAGACAGACAGACAAAAGTCTGCGGAGGAAAAATCTAGATGTTTCTTAGTTTTATTTAGATCCGATGCTAACTACTTTGTGACACAGACAAAGATTAAACTATGACCTTTGTCAAAATTAAGCTACTTATCTTCATTTCAGTTGCATCAAAATTAGTTCAATAGGTTAATGGGCAAATTTATACATACATACAAACTGATAAGTTTTATGATACTACTAGCTGTTTCACCTGCATCCCGAGGGAACTACTTAGCGCACCCGGGTAAAAAGTAGCTTATGTTGGGTCTATTCAATCTCATTTCATTTATATCGGTCCAGTAGTTTTGGCGTGAAAGCGTAACAGACAGACAGAGTTACTTTCGCATTTATAATATTAGTAAGGATATTAAATAATTATAAAAATAATAAATTTTATTAAAGACTACCTGTTTTCCCTGGTTTTACCTGCATCATGAGATATCTACTTCGCGCACCCGGATAATAAGCATCCTATATGTTAATCCAGGTTGTAAACTATGTGTGTACCAAATCTCATCCAAATCTGTTCAGTAGTTTTTGCGTGAAAGAGTAACAAACATACATACTCACAAACTTTCCCATTTATAATATTAGTAATATAGTTATAGTATTTGATAAGAATACATTTTTAACACATGGTATCTACATCCATTGCAAATTTTTCAAATAATGTTTTATTCTATCACATAATTTGACTGAATACCTATGTTTTTTTTTATTGTAATTAATAGACTTTAATTGACCACAGGTAAATGGCAATAGCAATAAACTTTTAAGTTAACTTTGGTCATTGAATGTCATGACTTTCTTGATAACAGAGGAATTTACTAATTAAAATCTAATATAATTAAAAAGTAATTTATATGAGAAACAGCAAAGTAAAAGTAAAGAATCTGAAGTGGGAATGCGCTTCAGGTTATCAAAGAACAAATATCGATTGAATGATCTACAGGAAATTGAAGAAATCAATTGTAATAAAAGTTTGAACCGCAGTTAGTCGGGCCATTAAAATGTTATACTTACGTCGACTTTTTTCCATTTATCTACTTTTTTTATCACATCGTTAAGCTCCTCGAAGGTCGTCCGACATACTGGAATAATAAGATAATTACAATTAACCATCAAATCTTATAATAATTAATAAACATTCGAAAAAATACACACCTAAACACTTCAAGTTTTTGGGATCTATTCTGGCTGTTACTGCTACGAATAAAAGTGTGAACGCAAAGAAAAACGTTGCTGGACGCATTTTTGCACTTTTAATTAACTTACTAGCACAATTATGTGTTTAATTTACAAGAAAAACCAGATAAATGTCGGAAAAGTCTCACGACGTGTGAAGAAGTTTATCTTTTTTCTGTCATACACGATCCCTTTTGTGATTGGTCGAATTATATCATTATTTTTTAAAATATAATTGTGGCTTTCTATTGGTTGGTCATTGACAGCGATAAACCGACCATGAAAGATGGTATTTTTTTCGTACAGCCCGATTGGCATTTGGCATTTTTATACTTTGTAGGGTTATATAAATTGTAATCTAAATAAAACCTTTTTTTTTATTTAATTTCTTGAAATTTTAGTTATTAATATAGGGGATAGTACTAACAAAATTTGTTACGCATAAAACTTTTCGATAAATTCATAAATAAATAAATGTTCAGTCATCATTTCAAAAATAAATTCAAAAAACTAATTGATAAAAAACAGAGCACCTGTAACACTATCAATATTTTTTCGACCGACAACACAAAGACAATAAATCATTATGGTTTTTGTCTGTGTGCGTAGCTTAAAACAGGAAAAACATCAATGTCAAGACAATCACTTATCACATTTTTATCACATGAGTTGACCTTAATATTAAGTGGAAGGAATGAAAAAAATATGATATAATTTATAACGGGTTATTTCTTGTGAATTTTGCCAAGTTTTTCAGTTAAAATTTATTAAAATTTTGCCCTTTCTGACTCCCCGATCGCCCGTTCTCCGGTTTTCCGCCCGCCGCCCCCCACCTATCAACCGACCCAACCAAACCAAACTAACCAACAGTTCGCATTCGGTCTCTATGCGCGCGGGACGTTTGCTCAACGGCATGTATAATTTTTTTATGCACATCAAATTGTTTAAAAACCTCAAAATACCTTGAATATTACTATTGCATCGTCTCGGAGTGACGTTCCAGTGAGTTTTGTGAAGAAATACGCACGTTTCGTGTAAAAATTCAGGTAAGTGACTGGTTGACAGATTGCGTCTTTTCCTATTTAGAGCTTATTATCTGGTCTTTTTAGTTTATTTTGATTGCTTTCATTTGTGAAATACGTGTAGTGGCGAAATAGGCATATGATGGACTATGCCATATTGCCTGTTACGACTTGTCCGGCACCTGTGCCATTACCATACGCTACTCACTCAGTCCAATGTAGTATTGCATATTTTATGTAACCTTTCAAAAAAACATCTTATCAATCGAGCGCGTCATGTGCAGTTAGAAAATCCCAATTTCATAATGAGAGAGCGCGCGATCGGCGCAACCTGACGACTTGGCAACGCGCTGCCACCCGATAAAAACTTCCTAAAAAGTTAATTTATCAAACAAAAAATGTGTTATTATCCGTGGACCGGCGTTTCCCTTTGTTTTCCGTGTGAAATCGTCCCTTTGTCCTTCGGTAGGGCGCGCTGGGCGCGTCGCGGCACAGGAATTTCGACTCTAGAAAAGTGCCATAATACAATGATGGTATACATTGGTAGGTCGCGCAGCTCGTCGCCCGCTCGCGTCGTTTTCACAACGCCTGTGTTCGTGCGTATCTACGTGGACGACGTCAGTGTGCTCGTGCGGTAGTTTGTTTATAGTTACTACCGCACAAATACGACGTCTATTATTACAGCAGTAAGGCTCAGTATCGTATGTAGGTCGGCGTCCTCGTCGGTGTTTGTCTATCGATCTCTGCGGTGGCCAATGGCACATGTCGGCGCGGTCCTGCGCGGCCGCGCCTCGCTCCGCTCTTTGGTGAAAGCCGGGCGCGCTCGGACGATATATTACAATTCATGTACATCTATACGATGTCTATAAGTACTATCTTATCATTGGAAACGCTGTTATAACACTCCCCTCCCCTCGCCCCGCCACCCCTCCCCGCCCGCGCCTGCCTGATCTGAAGGCCTACTAGATCATGAGTTTTCAAATAAGAACCCGCGAAGTTGATGTATAAATTGAAATCGTGAATGTTTTGTCGAGCGCTGTTTGGCGACCTCCGGCGTCACGGTGCGCGGGGGGAGGGTGCCAGAAATAGAAGTGCGGATTGGAAACGTGCGACGTGGCAACGTCGCGCGCTCGTCCGAGCTCAGTGTCGGTTCAAAATGGCGTCTGTGCGTGATCGATACCGCGGAATTTGCGTTGAAAATGACCGTATTTGTGATGTATCTGGTTGTGAGTCGGCCGGAGGGCTACCCTGGCAGCACGGGGCGAAGGCCCCGCATCCGGCACTGGCTCACGAACCTCTCAATGTACGTATCTCAACCATATTGCGCCGACACTTTGCCCCATACATGAATACCTAGGTATGGCTCGGGTACGCTTGCAATCTCGATGATCTAGACATCTACAGCATATCCGATATTCGCTATTGGGATATCTTAAACTTTCAGCGTACCGTGTACTCGGCTGCACGAGTTAACCGTATGCATTTTACATCGTTAGACAACTTCCTAATGTTACGTAATACTAGTGTTTTTATATGCGGGAAAGTGTGGTACTAGCTCTCTTTGAATGTGTTTTATCTATTATCTGTTGGATTCAGCGAAAAGAGAATAAATCGAGTCTCATCATTCGCAACTTGCATCTGATAAATGGAAACAAAATGGCGGCGGACTTGTAAAATTAAGACGCAGTACCGCGCTGAATGTTGGCAACGTCGCGCTTCACAGCCCGTAATTGTGTGTAGTCGACTCACTTGTTCGATAAGAAGTTTCAAGGCTATAAGATTTGTATCCTCCGTTTAACAATGGGATAAATTTAATACAAACGATAAACGAGTTTAATACTTAATGCCAGCGTATTGGTGTTGTAATTAAATTTTAGTAATAACTTAGGTTTGTGTGCACACACACATGGATGAGTTAATTGAGGTTAATACTTGGCGAGCTTGTTGTATAGGTACCTGTTTACTGCGCACACATGCACACAAACCAACAAACAAACTAGGTTGTTATTGAGTGGACGAGAGCCTTAGATAGAATAATGGTGCGGTCATAATCTGTATATATGTTTACATCACTGCAGGCTTCTACTGATTATAAATACTGCATATCATGAAGGATTTTATATAATTTTAGAAATGTGTTTTCTTCATGCTTTGCGTGGCGTTTCGTCATCAAATTGTTTAATCAGTTTATTGTTACTTATCAGATTGGATGGATTTTGAGTTTTGGATCTTACGACTATTATTGGATACGTGAATTGAAATCTAATGTTCTAAACTTAAAAATAAACATTTATAAATAGTGTCTCATGCAATAAATAGGTAGCTATTTATTTCCTCTTTTCGTTGAGTAAGGTCTTGTTTAGGTTCAGACGACACCTCAATGGCTTCTTTGCCAAATCATTAAGAATAAGAAAGAGGTCTTATTCAAGCTTTGATTGTTTGATTTTTCTTGTTTTTATTTATTCAAAGAAAGGGTTGCATCTAATAAAGTATTCACTATACATTTACATTAAAATTATATTTAATTTTCTTTTTTCCTTAATCTTTCTTAACCTTTTTGAGTTTTCTTGTTGACTCATACTTAGCCCTTGGCTGCAATTGAAGGTGATCATGACTTGAAAAGCTCTGTTTAAAACTGCTTCCATTGAATATCACCTTTTTTCCTCTGATTGATCTTGACGTAGGTCTTTGACACCCGATTGTTCGCTGATCTGAGTTAAAATGTCTTTAATACAGAATTTATATATAAACACAATACTCTTTAATACAAAACAATGTATCTTTCAAAATGTGAACCAGTTGTTGGTTCAAAGTTTTATTTTTAAATCCTTTGATAAAGCAAAAAAATCCTTTCTATGAATAAGTTTAGGGTGAACCATGGTGGTCATTGAAGTTTGAATAAAAGAAACCCTTTTGTAATTTGAAGATTGAGGTCAGTTACAAGTTTTAAAAGGGTTTGAAAAAGCAGAATCTAGTAATTTTGAATCTTTAGAAGTTCTTGTTTGAGTTAAAATAACAAAAGCAAAGGACATTTTAACTAATGTGAATTATGGCTAAATAACAGGAATTCAAACCCTTTATTTATGGAAGAAATATCATATTTAAAGCTTTAGTCTTTATATGAATTCTCAAGCTTAATATGGATACAAATTACATTTTACCTATTTGATACATAACATACCTACTGTTAAAAGGAAAAACCATAATCATATTCCTTTGTGGAAAGGGGGAAACATGATGGTTAAAAGATAAGAATTGTTTACCCCCAATCATGATAAGATAAATATATCCGGACTAACATATGGTACTAAGTGTTATGGGTTCTTGAAAGGCAATAATTCTGGAGGCTATTGTAATATGAGAATATGTTCAGCTCTTTATGGAGTATAGCAATTTAGCATATGTGAGAATAGTATTATGTATGAATATGAATGATGAGAAGAAGGATATCAAAGAAATTGTGGATGAATTGTGTGAAAAAAAATACTAAAACATAATGGGTAAGGGGAACAAGTGAAAGGAGTGAAGACTCCAAATAAATAGGCATAAAGGCAGGATGATAGTGATATTGCTAGATGCTGTCTCTCTGAAGATCTTTCTTCAAATAGAAGTGTAAAGCTTGAAGACTGGGTTGAAAACTGTTTAGAACCAGTTTTGAATGCATTTACATATTGTAGTTATTAGAACTGGTAGTCATAATCATAACGGTTTATGTTAGGTTTCTAATTAACTGCTATTCTGTCGTTTATTTGTATTTTGAAGTCATTTTTGCTTAGACCAGAGATATCTTTCTAGCTACTGTTATTCCGTCTATTTACTCCCAAAACACCTGTAATTTTCTTGGCATCAGTCCTCCTAACCTTTTCATTCTGTTTGAAACATGGCATTTGTCGTTTAATCACTGCACCAGCCCATGACTTTGCAAAACGAAAGCTACATAGTCATGGTGATTTTAGGAATCTGCTAAATATGTGGAATTTAAAGAAGTGTGTTATTTAAGAAAATCAAATGTAGCATTGTTTTTTTGTTGTCGTGTAGAATTCAATTCGTTATTGTTTTAGGACACTGTTAGGTGTAGTCTTTACTTAGTTTTGATTAAATTATTCTCCAAGCTGGGGCATTTACTTATTAGCTCACCTAAACATTGTTTGTTTTTAATTTTACTTAGAATTTTCTTCATCAGTCACTGTATTTCTTGTAGATGTTGTATTTTCAAACATAATTTGATTCTTCACAACGTAAGTGTTTGTGTTTTTATCAAGTAATTATATCTATATTTTCATTGCTTCATTTAAAGTATTTCTTGAACATTAAATAAATTAGGGTCTTTGGTAATTCTTAGTTTATATTAGTGTGTTCAGTCTTATGATTCATTATCATCATCCCGAAGCTTTATAAAGCCTGGGATTACATCTGACATTAATTTTCAATGTAAATAATTTGATTCTTCTTGAAATTTTCATAGACATGGTCGTTAGTTATTTTGTAGAATTTAGACACATGCTTATTTAGATTTCTATAGTAGCTATAGCTGACACATTTGATTGTAGTTAGTTCCATAATATCTGTAGTTGTGTAGATACTTTTTTTTGTTGAATAATAAACACTTTAAACACATATTTTTTAGGTTTTGCTGAACCATAGGACACCCAGCTAAAATGAATAGAAAACAGTATCTTATCAAATAAAATAAAATAACATTATCGAATTTGTTTCTTTTATGCTTGACCTAATTTTCCCTGATGGACTCATCTAGGTGATACAAACCAACTTACTTGACTGTTTGCATCTAAAACTAAAGACAATCTTTCGACCTGCCTTTTTCGCTAATCTGCTTTAAGTTTTAGTTCTATTTGACGCATTTTTTACTGAAAATTATCGTTGATCATTTCTAAATCAAGCTATTCTCAGTACGCAATGATATAAATAAGCTATTGATATCTCAATTTTTCATCGTCATTCTTCTCTTGTTTTATCGCATTTTTAGCGTCACTATCGAGAAACTGGCGTCTTTTCATTACAAATAAGTCAAATTCACTCGCTTCACTAACATTTTACTGATTCACTGCAGCGATTTTATTATTCCCCTCACCGATACCCCTCGCTTGTTGTCAAGGCGGTACATACAAATTGAAGCATCCATATAAGTAGCTATGTCGGTATGAACACAAAAATCCATACTTGAATAGGCTAAGCCTATAAAAATGATTAGAAACTATGTAGGTACGGACAAACTGTAATCCCCCTTGCATTTCCTTTAACTATTTTTTATTTAATCAGTGCATTGTTTTTGGCGGGAAATAGACACTGAGTGGCCCGGGTGTGCTCTCAATAGCGACTGTTGTATAATTTTAGAGAAAGGAGATTTTGTTTTGGTCCACCAGTGCCGCGGCGGTGGTTCGTGGCATTTTCATATCGTTGCAAGTCCGTTTCGCTCGCTATTATTTCTATGGCGGCGTTGCCGTTCCGTCTAGTGGATCGGGCTCGATTCTCGGTCGGGCCGCCGCGGTTGGAGGCGCTGCGAGCAGTCAGTCGGCCGCGCAGCTCGGTGCGCGACGTTTGTCCGAGGAAGGGCTCCGCTTGCGTCCCTCCAGTCCCGGTGCGGCAGTGTCGTGGGTGCGAAAGAGATAGCATTCAGCGCGAGCGAGACAGCGCTATGGCAGTGTCGCAACCTCGCCCACCTGACCGTGTTGACGCCGCGCTCGAAAAAGTTGCGCCGTTGCGCTATTTGGAGGCGCACGAATGTGCTCGCTCGGAGCAAGCCGTGACGCGCTATTATCTTTATTCATTGTCTCGAAACTGTTTTTTGAGTTATAAAAGGCGTTTTCTACATGTAATTGAAGATACCAACGTGTCAGCATTTAATATTCAACGGTATGTACTCATTTTATTAGTTTTTTACATCGATGCGTTCGAGGCCAATCGTTATCTCAATTGCAACAGATAGATACTAGAGCTAAAATCTTCTCGTCCAGCTAACTGGGTTGACTTCTGCTCTCCTTCGTGTAACATTGATTCGCATTGACGTTCGGTGAGTCTGACTGTGTAATTGTTGGTATTTAGTCGCCATTTTCTACGTCGGTGACGAATACCACCGCGCCGTCCTCGTTTCCCCCGGCCCGATGCAAACCGGACTTTACCGCTCTATTCCGAAAGATGAATATCCTTAACCGCCTTTAAATTTTCTTCAAACGAGATCCGCTCGCTATGATTCATTGTAGAAATAATAATACCTAACGATTTTCGTGAGTGATTATACCGTGAAAGACACAAGTTCGATACTTACTTTATCTAAAATCTAAATAAAAGATTTCAGAACGCAGCCATGTAAAAAAGGCGGGACTCATTGAAACGTAATTCTGGTTCTCTCTGCTTTGTTTTGTTGCCTGCGCTACAGACTTGAAAGTTTGAGCGAGTAGGTATTTTGCGCCGGCCCGGTCGCTGTTGTGCAGCTAGCTAGGGTGTTATCGATTTGTGTACGTTTTCCGCTATAAATAAGTACGAGTTTGTCATCGTCTTCGCTGCCGGACCGGTTTGTGAACGAAACCTGTGTGGGTGCTGTGACCGGAGATTCGAAATTCCAAAATCGAATGCGCCTCGCCTTCTAGCTTTCGAGCACCTTTATGTTCGTGTTTTTAGTTGCGTAATATGTTTATAAAAGCCATACATTCAATGTAGTACGTTGTGTTAGTCACGTTATAAATTTTGGGTATTGACTTACTCCAATCCAGTTCTTCGATAAAATTATTTTATTATGGAAATATTTCATGTAATTTTATTACTATGACCCTGAACGATATGCTAAAAATGCTAAGTTGTGATTGTGAGAAAGTGGAACGGCGTAGGAGAATGATAATTCAGGACGTGACGTCATACATTTTACAAAACCCCTTCGATTTTGGGCGTATGTGTGTGTGTGTTGTGCTCAGTTAGTTAATTTGAAACACAGCTTTTAGACTTTTAGGCCTAATAAATAATAGAAGAAATTGATTTATTTATTAATTTTTCAAATACGGTGAGTTGGTTACATAATACTTTCATAGTTTACAATTAAATTATACCTTCGCTGACATTGCGTTAGATAAATTAAATAAATAAAACAAAATAACGCACGTGAAAATGGCGGGCGCGCGGTTATAGGTATCACTTGTTATTTATTTATTCAGCTAACTAACGGATCGATGAACTAGATACGTCAAAACGAGCTGTAAAAGTCGATTACTGACTACTTGTGAGTATTGTAATAGTTATTTTACTTAATCTCTGCATATTTTAGTGACAAATAGCGTTTTTGATAATCACATGTTGTGTGCCTAACCTCTACGATCGCCTAACTTATTTTTATCAGTGTTTCATATTTCTAATTTCAATTTCCTTAGATAACATTAAAGTTACACACGGGATTCCACGTTTTTAGCCATTAGGTATTATTTTAATTAGGTTTATTTTCGGTTTAGTACGACTTTAGGCTAAAAATGGAGTAGCGTGGATGGTTTATCACAATGTCATTAGTTTATCGTTGTATTTAGGTTACTCGCGCTTTATTTGTACAAGGCAGCCTTGGTTTCTGACGGAAATTCTTATTTGCAACAAAAATTGAATTACAGAACTTAGGGTCTACCCTAACTCGACGAAAACGAAGATTCGATTGAAGTTTCATACGTTTCCTTGTGGGTTTTAGGGCGGTAAGGTGCAAACTATTGTTATTTAGAGATAGTATAAGTATATCCCTCTATGTACAGATCAGATCGCAGCTTACCGCACCACAAAAAAGTTATCGTCTATTCTTGGTCTTTCCGAAGTTTCGTTTCGGTGAGTTAGAATAGGCCCACAGATTACAAATAATTAGCACTTGGCTACCTAATTACCATGGAGAGATGGCATCTTAGAGAAGTCAAGACTTACTTGCCTCATCCATGTTGTACACTCTTATAACTAGCCTATAATAATCAGCTATAATGAATAATCGGTCCCTACTGGACCGATTTTCACTAAAGAGAGAGACCGATTTTCACTTTAGAGATTATGCAATACTTACAAACCTACCAATTAAGCCTTCTTCACAAGAGTAGAAGAATAGAATATCATTTATTTCTAAGTATATGGTACATTGAGATCTTAATATTAAAAAAACAGCTTCACATATACTACTGTTGCCGGTGTAGAAAACCACAATAAAAATTAAATTAAACATCAATATTGATTATTTTAAGGTCACAAAAAGAAAAAAAAGCACCAAGACCATTTCTAAAAATTTTGTTTTATAGAATAGTTTAGATCCAATACTTTCCCTGCAATTTCTGTAAAATGAAGTCTCTTGTAACATATCCTATAAATTATGGCACCTATTTGACTAGAAGAGACATCTTCCACATCATCTCTTAAAACAGTTATAGCCTTCTAAACCATAGCCACATTATCCCCCCTATCCCGTTGCTGACCTCAATAGGTTTGACAACTGCGTACAAGGGGGTATATTAACTTGAGCATTGGAAGCATTGCACAGTACTCCGTGACTTGCAGTGTGCCGAAAATGTTCATACAATTAAGTTTTAAGGATTAAAGTTAGTTTCTAGAATGAAACTTAAATATCTGGCTTGCCATCTAGTCACAAGGGACTTTAACCTAATTGATGAAATGTGGGTGTGCTTAGCTAAAGGGCTTATTACATACATCCCTAAAACCTAAATAAGGGAAGTCTAATAAGAGTAAGGCATCTAAGTTTAATAGAGTGAATCAATTTTTAACAGAATTAATGTCTACCATTTAGCTACCAAATAGACTTCATACGTTACCTATTTTGATTCTACATGGTCTTTGCATGTCATTATTTTATGTTTACATGAAAATTTACAAAACTAATTTAAAAAGAGTAACAATGGAGTTTTTGCCTTTCTTCTCAAACTTAAAAATGTTTATTGAAATTAGGCTATTTCAATTAGTACTTTTTCATGTCAAAATAGTTTATAACAGCACCCCAAAACGCCCACCCTTCACTGCTTCCTAGGGTTATGGCTGGAAAGAAGGAGTGATGAACAGACTCCTCCATAAAAGTATCACACCTTGTAACACTAGTAGGAATTAAAAAAAAACCCGGCTTGATTGAAATAGATTCTGAACCATTGTCAAAGATGCTTGTTTATCCATAGGCTATTATTTTATTTAACAATTCATGTAGGTACACAGATTATAAGAATAAAAAAAAATAGGAAAGTATTGTACAAAGGCACTACTTATTTCTAAAGAAATCTCTTTCAGCAGACCTGCGATAGGAGAATCAGAATAAGAGATGTAGACAGATTATTTTATCTTTACATTTTCTATTTATGTGAAGCAAAACCTTTGGATACCTTTTAAAGAGCTGCTGCTATTTTAATTTCGACCAGTAGGCGAACCGTAGTTTGTATACACATATGTATGTTTGAATTAAATACTAATAATGTATTTGTTTGTAATTCCAGGTGATCGTGTGATGGGAAATCGCTGATCATCAAAAATGATGAAACGGACAGGTGTACCGCGGCTCGGGCCTGATGAGCCCTCGCCTATGCCTTCCCAGAGTCAAGCTCAGGTAAGATTTTATTATAATTAACTAGACTGATTTACAACATAGCCTAAAGCATAAAAGTAAAGTCAAAAAGTACTCTGTACCATTTCATTTTATGAAAAATTTAAACAAAGTCTTAACCTATTTTGTTCTAAGTGTAAGGATGGCTCTTCATTTAATGCATTTTTTTTTATCTACTAGCTTCTGTCAGCGACTTCGTCCGCGTGGAATAGTGGTGCTCCGCTCCTTTTGGTCTTAGCGTGATGATATATATAGCCTATAGCCTTCCTCGATAAATGGACTATCTACACTGAAAGATTTTTTCAAATTGGACCAGCGGTTCCTGAGATTAGCGCGTTTAAACAAAATGACAACATTTCCCATCACTGCTCTGCTCCTATTGATTGTAGCGTGATTAAAAATATACTATAACCAGCTCAGGAGTATGACAAATAATTGTACCAAGTTTCGTTAAAATCCGTCGAGTAGTTTTGGTTTCTATAGAGTTTAAACAGACAGACAGGCAAAAATTTTACTGATTGCATTTTAGGCATCAGTATCGATCCCTAATCACCCCCTGATAGTTATTTTGGAAATATATTTCATGTACAGAATTGACCTCTACAGATTTATTATAAGTATAGATATAGAAGATAGATAGATGTGGGAAAGAACAAAATAGGTTATAATTTTGTTTATATTTTTCGTAAGATCAATTGGTACAGGCTATAACAAAGTTTGCCTCGAATACAATTAAGGAGAATGTTCAATACATAGATGGAGAAAAGAGAACAGAGGAGTTCTTTCCTCTCTACCCACATTTAGAAAAGTATGAGAAAGTAATACATTTTTTTTTTCTTATTATTAGAGTCTTAATTGAGACACAGAATTTTTTCCATAGTCTGTAATAGTAATTAATTACCTATTTTTTAACAAATAACATATACAGGATCTTGCAAAAATTCTACAGGATGTGGTAAAAAATGACCCTCGTTGTTCTTGTAGTAAAACATAATGTCAGCCGTCCTACAGCCAATTAAATTAAATAACTGTATAATTTAATTACGTAATTATGTCATTGTAACTGCCATATTTTACCTCGATAACTGTATGTGGATGTAATTGAAAAAAAAAAACATACAAAAATTTCATTTTTCTTCATCGGCGGATGCCTCGGGTAAAGTTTTTTCAATTTATTTGTAGACTTACTCCTGTCAACTGATAGGAGCTCGTGGCTAACTAACAGCTGCATGGGTCGACCGATCGAAGGTTAAGCTACGCTTGGCGCGGTCGGTCCGTGGATCGGTGACCATCTATGTCATAGCGAGACTCCTCCGTGCCTCGGAAAGCACGTTAAGCTGTTAGTCCCGATTGTCATTTGTAGATCTTCGACAGTAATTACGGGTAGTCAGAAGCCAGGAAGACTGTAAACCAGTCTTAACTAGGGGTATCGTGTTACCCGGTAACTGGGAGGTCAGATAGGCAGTCGCTCCCTGTAAAACACTGGTACTCAGCTACATCCGTTTTAGACTGGAAGCGGACCCCAACATAGTTGGGAAAAGGCTAGGCAAGTGACTTACTCCTGTCAACGACTTTGCCCGTGTTCTAAGACATGGCGTATAGTACTCAGTGATATTTTAGCTTACTATTAGTGAAAGATTTTATCCTAAACTGTCCAGTAATTTCAGTGTTTTTATTATGCTAAACTAGCTGGTTTCATTCGCGTCCTGATTGTGTTTTTACGCACCTGGATAATCTTATATTTTTCCCAAGGCCCCAGTCTATCTCCATAACAAACTACATCTCAATCGGTTTAGCAATTTTTGAACAAACTGTAAATAGGGTGCGTTCTAATTTTCTAATTTCTAATCTTATTATAAATGGAGTTATCTATACTTATAATAAATCTGAAGAGAGGTCAATTCTGTACATGAAATATATTTCGAAAATAACTATCAGGGGGTGATTAGGGATCGATACTGATGCCAAAAATGCAATCAGTTACATTTTTGCCTGTCTGTCTGTATAATCCTTATAGAAACAAAAACTACTCGACGGATTTTAACGAAACTTGGTACAATTATTTTTCATACTCCTGAGCTGATTATAGTATACTTTTCATCACGCTACAATCAATAGGAGCAGAGCAGTGAAGGGAAATGTTGGGAAAACGGGAGAAGTTACTCCATTTTGTTTAAACGCGCTAATCTCAGGAACCGCTGCTCCGATTTGAAAAATTCTTTCAGTGTTAGATAGTCCAACTATCGAGGAAGGCTATAGGCTATATATCATCACGCTAAGACCAATAGGAGCGGAGCACCACTATTCCACGCGGACGAAGTCGCTGGCGGGAGCTAGCGTACCTTAATATTATCGTAGATTAAAAAAATATTTAGAAAACCAGTAATCATGACTGATACATTTACAAACAGCACTTCAATCATGTTTTTATATTATTGTTGTGTAAATATTATCAGTCGCACGCTAAAAGCCGTATTAATGATAATGATCAAAACTTTGTACAAGTTGAATGCTCTCTTGAATGTTATCAGGTTATCTGACACCACCAAACGTTAAAGAGTATCTACCATACCTGTTTTTGCTAAGCATCATTAATTAAAGTCATTAACTAGCTTTCCGCCAGCGGTATTGCCCTCGTGGGCTATACGAATTCAAATTAAAAATGACAGAGTTGCATACAAACCTTGCTCTACGTTTTCACTCCCTTAGGAGTAGAATTTCGGAAAATCCTTTCTTATCGGATGCCTACGTCATACAAAGAACACACCCTCCAAGTTTCAGGTCTCTACGATCAACGGTTTAGGCTGTGCGATGACCCGTCAGTCATTCAGGACAAAGCATTTTATATGTATAGTTTGCGTAAATATTTAACTTTTGAATTTTTCAAAATGTGCTAGTTTCTGTGCTAGTAGTAGAAAGCTAAAATTTTGTACGACGACCCAGTGGTAAATTAAATTTTTTTAAAGTATTATTTTAAGGGCAATCCCATACACGTTAATATTTTTTTGTCGTGAACGAACCTTTTACAAACTGTGTAGAAAAAAATGGAGAATTCTAAAATAAGCAGGACTGGATTCATGGTGAGCTTCTAAGCCTTTTCTAAGTCACCCACAATATGTCTCACCTATAGGACGGTACAGTCAGTATATTTCAGTGTCATTGCACCCAGTTGAGCGGCCGCCAAGGATAGCACTAATACAGCGAGAATAGAATAGATAAAGTTTTGGTATGCTTCCAATTAAGATACGAAATCGTGTGGATACATGATTTTTGTCGCATTTTTCTTGTAGATGACGTGTGTAAGATTTAAATGGAAGTCATTGAACAATCCAGGCGTGTTAAAAAAATCAAAGTTCTGTTGCGGAAAAGAGATGGTACTATTCGTGGTGTTTGTCTCCTTCCCGCATTATAGCCTGTACCAATTGAATTTACAAAAAATGTAAACAATGTGGTAACATATTTTGTTCTAATTCTGCCACGGAAATTAACAGAATGCCGTGAGGATGGCGCTTTTATATCAATTTCATGCTCGAAACATCATCATTCATAATTTAATGCCATTTTATTTATCTATGTGGGGAAATTAGAACGAAATAGGTTATGATTTTGTTTATTTTTTCGGTAAAATAAAATTGTACAGACTATAGAATATTTATTTTTTTCGGATGGGAAATCATCAAATGATCTCTCCCGCCACGGGTGGGGCGGATGGGAGTGTCAGACTCTTACTGACTTAAACCCATCCATGTTCCATCCTCAGCCCTTTGTATTCCGGGGGCGCGGTATCTCTTCCGAACGTCGCGAATGATGATGATCTCTTAGATTGGTGATTACTAGCAAATGCTAGTAACACACACTTAATCTGCTTACCTCTCTAAGCATCATAAGCTCTGTAATTATCCACGTAAAGAAACTTGATATTTCCATACATAAAGGTTTTATGTAACACGAGTTATATACTTAATTTTCTTACAAGCATGACGTGTGCATTATTTTGTTCAAATAAACGAAATGTGATCGTTTGCGTGAGGTAGTTTTATATAATGACGAGTATCTAAGTAAATTGGAGGTTTTTGGAATTGTATACTCATCGGTCTTCTAGTTAATTAATACCGTTTTGTAGCTGTTTTTAACCGATTTCATCGGAAGGAGGTTTGGTATATTGCTTTTTTTTGTTGTCCAAAAGTATGCTACAAGACTGAGGTATTTCTTATTAAAGTACCTAGCAAATATAGGCACAGCTTTATGCATTTTTTAAAGATTTTTTTGCTTAATAATTAAACCGATTCACAAAAAAATATTAAACAAGTTTTAAAACATAAGAAAATCATATTTTAGGAGTCTTCATGCACGAGTATGTTAATTCGTAGGTTTACGGTTTGATTGAGGATTTTTATGTGATAAAAAAGAAAAATTTAACTCTTTATATAAACTCTCGAACTCGAAATATTATATCACCATAAATCAATTTGCTGAATAGACTCTTAATTATAACTGTAATCTAAGGTTTAATAGGACTCCCAAAAATACATATGTTAATTGAAATATTCATAGCCACATCCCCCCCATCCCGTTGCTAACCTCAATAGGTTTGACAACTGCGTACAAGGGGGTATATTAACTTGAGCATTGGAAGCATTGCACAGTACTCCGTGACTTGCAGTGTGCCGAAAATGCTCATACAAATGTCCAGCCTTAATTATCCAAAAAAATATATGGAAAGAGGAATAAAATCCCGGAATCTGTTTCTGAAACATTTTTATTGAGTTTCTTGTTGCTGAAAGGAAATTCTCAATAAATGGGGGAGGTAAATCAATGCTCTTATGAAAATTGGTTCAATGTTAGTCAACCAAAGTATATAAGCGTGGGTCTCCGCTAAGTCGCTGGAGTTGGTTCGCCCACGAACTAATAAGAAAATACTCGTTGGTCTATCTGTCGCACGGGAGTATTGAGCACGGGGTCTTGAATATGATCCCCAGTTGATATACTCAATAGCAACTCATTTTGATGTGTATTTGGTAAAGTTTGGTTGGGTCTTGATCATCATCACAACATCTGCCTAGCTTTTTCCCAAGTGGTTGGCTTCGGCTTCTAATCTAACTGGATGCAACTGAGTACCAGTGTTTTACATAGAGCAACTGCCTATCTGACCTCCACAACTAAGTTACCGGCTGTCAGTCTTTCTGGCTTCTCCCGTAATGACTGTCGAAAGATCCACAAATGACAGCCAGGACTAACAGCTTAACGTACTTTCCGAGTACTTAATTGAAATTTAAACATGTCTGCCTTACTCTTTTCGTACAACTGGCGTGATATTATATGAAAAGATACAATTAATTAGGCCTAGTAACATCTGAGAGAGCTAGAACATTTCAAACATGACCACGCCCTTTCGACTTCAATCCTAACTCGTAGTTAGCGAGTAGCTGCTTGTTTGTTACGTTAAGGCCCAAGTTCACCGACAAGATAATGTCTTATTAACTCAAAACAGCTGTTTACCATAAATTCAAACTTCTGTCTTACGATGGATACCTTCTAATTTGGGTTTTTTATTCCTAAAACGGTCGATTACCAATCCGAGGTTGGACAAGAAGTGGTTTTCACAAAAAATCCCGCTTTATGGTAAAATAACGTTTTTATTTAACGGGCCGATTACGTAACCAGCTGTCGGTGAACTTGGCCCTAAAACAGTTAAACTGCTTAACCGATTTGGACGAAATTTCGTATGGAGATGAGTAAAAAGTCAAAGAAAAGCAGAGTCAGTATTTATGATTCCTAAGAATTATGTTGCTCAAATTTCTAGAAAAATCTGTCTGTGAAATGTGATAGAGCGATCAGGGAAAAGTCAGGGGTGTTTTTTTTCATTTGGAGTGGGGATCCTGTATTCCGTTCTGTTTCTAAGTGATTCTAAAACCAGAATGTAAATAATAGTCTGCAACTGATAGTGGTGTGCATAATTATAAACAGCTTGGGGTTATCGACACCGTAACGACCTAGAGGTGTAAACATCTTGTTTGTTATACTGCCTTATCATGGCCGACGCATACGAGCAATGTGATCGTTCTATTGTGTATGATTTAATTACAAAATACTAACCTATAGATATAGTAGCTGATTTCACTCGCGTACTGATAGAAATAATTGACGTATAATATCTACACTAATATTATAAAGAGGAAAACTTTGTTTTTTTGTTTGTAATGAATAGGCTCAAAAACTACTGGACCGATTTTAAAAATTCTTTCACCATTTGGAAGCTACATTATCCACGAGTAACATAGGCTAAGATATTTGGGTTTTTCGGACACACTGTGTAAGAAATCAACCAGAAAAGTTACTTTTTTGCGTACGCTACTAATCTCAGGAAACACTGGTCCGATTTGAAAATTCTTTCAGTGTTAGATAGCCCATTTATTGAAGAAGGCTATAGGCTATATTTCATCACGCTAAAACCAATAGGAGCGGAGCACCACTATTCCACGCGGGCGAAGTCGCGGGCAGAAGCTAGTCGATAATAACGATAGACATAAGAAATATCGTATTTCCTCCCCCAGGTTTCGATCTATATTCATACTAAATTTCTTCTAAATCGGTTTAGCCGTTTTCCCGTTAAAGCGTGGAATAGATGAGAGACAGGCATTTATAATACACTAGCTTTCCGCCGGCGGCTTCGCTCGCGTGGTAATTTTTTACACCTTGGGTTACATTATTCAAGTTTTAGTAGGGATCCCTAATTATTTCTGGAAATTAATATAGCCTATGACACTTCGTAAAGATGTAGCTTTCTAATGGTGAAAGATTTTTTTTATATCGGTCCAGCAGTTTTTGAGTTAAAACCCTACAAACAAACAAATCTTTCCTCTTTATAATATTAGTATAGATAAACATAGGTTCGATTGGTAGTTTGGCTCACATATACGTATACTATATTAAAAAGAAAAACATTCCCAAGTGCCAAAATATTTCATTCTTAACTGCTAATGGTTTGTTTTTATCAATAATTCATTAACACGAGGTAGCTAAAGTAAAACTCGTTTTTTCCTTCTACTGTTAATAATAAGAACTAAATTTCTGGCAGCGGCTTTGTATCAGCTATACGAATTGAAATAAAAAATTACAGAGTTTCATACAAACTTTGTCCCCTTTTTTCACCCCCTTAGGTGTCGAATCGAAAAATCATTTTTCTATAAAAAGAACACCCTCCAAGCTTCAGGTCTTTGCGATCAGCGGTTTAGGCTGTTCGTTGGTCCGTCAGTCAGTCATTCAGGACAAAGCATTTTTCAAGCTGTCATTTGTAGATCTTTGACAGTCGTTACGTGTAGTCAGCAGCCAGAAAGTCAGACAACCGGTCGTACCAAGGAGTATCGTGTTACCCGGTAAATTGTGTTGTGGAGATCAGATAGGCAGTCGCTTGTGTAGAACACTGGTACTCTGCAGACCAAATAGTTGGGAAAAGGCTAGGCTGATGATGACGACGAGTGTTCCAAGCATATTATAAAATTCGTAAACAAATCTTACAAAAAAAATGTTTTTTATATTTATCTCTGGCAACACGACAAATGGGCGAGTGACTCACCCAGATAAAAATAACTGAAACGCCAACGCTCACTTGGAAATAGTTGTTGTACCGATGTCGTCCTTGGATAGCTACCTGTAAACACGGCTATTTTTTACGCATTTACTGCGAGTTTGTTTATATCTTTGTGAAGTAAGTTGATATGCAGAGTAGCAAGGTTTTTTTAACATACTTCAAAAATGAGGTTCCGTGTTCGACCAGTAGGTATGTCTGAGATTATCTCAAAAACTGCTGATCCGATTTGGATGGGGTTTTCTTTGTTTAAATGCATATGTTTTTTTAAGGGAGGTTTCAGTAGATCTGATAAGGCTATGGAACACTTCAATTGCTAACGGCAAAACACCCGCGATTGCTGCAATCGCATGCCTATGTATTGCTTTCACCATATCATAATAAAAACATCACGCCTCTAAGCTCGAAAGGAGAAAGCAGAGGTATAAGATACACCTTTATTAAAGGTGATGATCACTAGACATTAGTAAGGATATTGTATAGATAAATTACACACCGATCCACTGAGAAGCGCGAAATAAAAAACTTTTTTTTGCAAAAATAGTTAAGTCCTGGTTTCCTCACGATGTTTTCCTTCACCGTTAGTCAGTGACGTCTAAGATACACTTAGAAAGTTCATATGACTTTAGAAAAGACACATTGGTACTTGCCAGGTTTCGAAACCTAAACTCCTACACGAGATGCAGTTACCTAAAGTACATCGTTTAAATGTAAAATTGTTTATTGTTACAGATTCAACAAGCAGGTTCAAGCAACATGCACACTTTGGCCCAGTCGGCCCAACCGCAGATTTTAGGTGAGAGTTTTCTTATTATATCCTACTAGTCTCTACTAGACTCCTCGGTGCCTCGGAAAGCACATTAAGCTGTTGGTCCCGGCTGTCATTTTGTAGATGTTTGACAGTCGTTACGGGTAGTCAAAAGCCAGTAAGTCTAACAACCAGTCTTACCAAGGGTATCGTGTTACCCGGTAACTGGGTTGCGGAAGTCGACCTTAGACTTGAAACTCACCCCGAGATAGTCGGGAAAAGGCTAGGCAGATGATGTTTTTATATTTTCATGTGAAGGCTCTTAAAGCCAGATAAATTATACACGTTTTCCAAAGTTGTAACCTTGACTATTCTCCAACAGACATCCGCTCCCCAGCCGGGCCCACCACCCTGCTGTCTGTCGGCAGCGGCAGCTTCGCCCGCACCGCGG
Source organism: Pyrrhia umbra (assembly GCA_963891755.1). NCBI lineage: Eukaryota > Metazoa > Arthropoda > Insecta > Lepidoptera > Noctuidae > Pyrrhia > Pyrrhia umbra. The sequence goes on from OY982944.1 coordinate 6,703,878, forward strand.
CCCGGCCTGCGGGCGGCGGGCCCGTCATCAACTATCTGAAGACCAGCGCCGTGCAGTATGCGGCCAAGCAGCCGCCGCCGCCACAGGTGCCTCAAAGGCTTAAGGTTTGTACAATTCTTCTTTATTCTTTCTTCATATCAGCTTGGAGACAAAATACTGGTGCTCAGCTGCATCCTGTTAGACTGGAGGCAGATTCCAACAAAGTTGGGAAAAGGCTAGGCAGATGATATCAGCTTTGAGACTTCACATTCTAGCAAGAAGATGGTTTATTTTCGGTTGGGAGATCATCAAATTACTCCTAACGCCGTCGGTGGAGTGAGAGTGTCGGACTCTTACTGACTACAACCCATCCATGTTCCTTCCTTGCCTTCCGGGGGCGAGGTAACTCTTTCGAACATCCCGAAGCCCCGGCAGGCTTATGGCCCTGTGGAAGCCCTGTCGACACAGGCCTGGTCATTACCGGACGGCGAACACCCATATCTCACCGTCTGCATAGAAATTTGATAATGAATCCTAACTAGTATTGTAACGCGAATCTGTCTGTTTGGGTCGCTTGCACGGTAAAACAGCTGAAGTGATTTAGACTCAATTGGGTATGGTGATAGATTGAAACTTTGGGAAGAGGAGATTTCTCAATTTCTAGATAATCATTTAAAAGACGAGACGAGACCTCGCTTGTAAAGAACTACTATTGAAATGAAAAAAATGATCCTATAACCGCCTCCAAATTTCATCTCAATCGGTTCAGCCGTTTAACAGTAAAAGCGTGACATATAAACAAACTAACATTCTCATTTATAATATTAGTTGAGATGTAAAATAATGCTAATTCATTAGAACTTTCTCCATTTTCTTACTCAAAACTTATTAGTAACTAGCTTCTGCCAGCGACTTCGTCCGCGTGGAATAGTGGTGCTCCGCTCCTATTGGTCTTAGCTTGATGATATATAGCCTATATATAGCCTTGATTTCTGTGTAGCTTTAACCATTAAGGTTGCACACGCGACGGAAGCTTAAAAAATGGAGTAACTTCTCCCGTTTTCCCAACATTTCCCTTCACTGCTCTGCTCCTATTGATTGTAGCGTGATGAAAAGTACACTATAACCAGCTCAGGAGTATGAAAAATAATTGTACCAAGTTTCGTTAAAATCCGTCGAGTAGTTTTTGTTTCTATAACGTTTATACAGACAGACAAAAATTTTACTGATTGCATTTTTGGCATCAAGTATCGATCCCTAATCACCCCCATAGTTATTTTGGAAATATATGTCATGTACAGAATTGACCTCTCTACAGTTTTATTATAAGTATAGATAACAACAGCCCAATCAAAAGTTTTACTAAAACCGACTGGACTTGATCTATTTATACTCTCGTAAGAGTAACATTGTACTCCCTTATTTGTATCGTTTATATACATCTGTATATGTATATATAGTATTGTTTCACATTGTTGTCTGTGACGTATAGCTACGCAGTTGAGTAATAGGTTGTGAGTTGGGTTAGGTTCGAAATGTATTTTTAGTCTCATAGCGAACAAGGATTATTCATTAACCGTCTTACTTATAAAAAACCTGTGATCAGAAGTTTAACCATTTTCACCTAATCCTTACTTAACGTTGTAATCCAGGATTAAGATTAACTTAAGTTCTGATTAAGGTTATACAGCATTTATGAGCATATTCGCTAATCGGTTGCTAAGTAGCAGATTAATAATAGGACTTTATAAGTGAGATGGTCCGATCAACTGAAAACAGCTGTTTACTATAAATTCAAACTTCTACCATACGATGGATAACTTATCATTACGGTTTTTTATTTCTAAAACGGTCGATTACTAATCCGGCGTCCGCCAAGAAGTGGGTAACATGAAAATAACCCGCATCGTGGTTAAAACACGTTTGATTGTTTAACGGGCGGATTAGGTAACCATCTGCTGGTGAACTTGGCCCTTAACTAGCTGTTTTTAGCTGTTTCACTCGCTTCCTGGATTTACTTAAAGATCCCGGATATAAAGTACCTTATAACTTACTGGAGGAGAGGGGCTCGTGGCTAAGTACCAGCCGCACGGATCAAAGGTTAAGCTGCGCTTGGCGCGATTGGTCCGTGGATGGGTGACCATGGGGGTTAGACAAGTGGCAAAAACGCTATAGAATAGAAAACGAAATGTATGGGAATGACATATAGCTAGTCGTAAACGAATGTCATTCCCATACATTTTGTTTTCTATTCTATAGCGTTTCTATAGCGTTTTTGCCACTTGTCTAGCCCCCAATGTATGTCATAGCGAGACTCCTCCGTGCCTCGGAAAGCATATTAAGCTGTTGGTCCCGGCTGTCATTTGGTAGATCTTTGACAGTCGTTGCGGTTAGTCAGAAGCTAAAGGCCGACAACTAGTCTTACCAAGGTGTATCGTGTTACCCGGTAACTGGGTTGTGGAGATCTGATAGACAGTCGCTCCATGTTAAACACTGGTACTCAGCTGCATCCTGTTAGACTGGAAGCAAACTCCCAACACGGGAAAAGATGATGATGATGTTTAAATCCCATGTAATAGGGGACTTTATTACCTTACCATTAAGGGCTCGAATCAAAACTCCAGACTGGATGCGGGATCTTCGAAAGAGTTACCGCGCCCCTGTAACACAAAGGGCTGAGGAAGGAACATGGATGGGTTTTAGTCAGTAAGAGTCTGACACTCTCTCTCGCTCCGCACACAGCGGGTGACATGACTCCTCATTTGATGATGTCCACATCCCGATCCCTAAAAACAACTCTTGACTGTTATCTTAATTAGGATAAATTGGACACATATTTGATTCGGCAGGAAATGACTGAAAAATTATATTTTTTTTTCTACATATTTAGTAGACCAGCGCTGCTTATCCCACCTACCGAACTGCAGCTGACGTTCACTAGGCTTCATAATAAAAAAAAATTTAAGCATCATACAAGTTTTCGCCCGGGAGGAAATCTATACTAATATAATAAAGCTGAAGAGTTTGTTTGTTTGAACGCGCTAATCTCAGGAACTACTGGTACATTTGAAAAATTATTTCAGTGTTAGATAGCCCATTTATTGAGGCATGCTATAGGCTATATATCATCACGCTAAAACCAATAGCAGCGGAGCACCACTATTCCAAGCGGACGAAGTCGCGGGCAGAAGCTAGTCTTTGATAAAATTTGCGCTTAGCTTGCAGTCTAGAAGATCTTTCAGAATAAATACATTGTAATTCTACATTGCAATACCGATAAGCTAAAAACTTAGATGTTATCTTATCCATGACCTGCATTATCGAATGTAAACAATATGTAATCAAGTAAATATCATTATTTGTCGTTGTTTTGTTTAATGATTACTGTAATAATTAATGTTTCAAGCTCTGTTATGTAATAGTACGTAGTAAGGTTAAGTTGCAATGAGAAGTGTTGTTTGAGAACTAATTGTGGTGTTGCTATGAAATTAATTGTATTTAATTAGTGGAAATAGTAGCCTGACGTCTGGCATGCAATTAGGACGGATTGTCTATACTAGGCAACACAGGGCGGAAAATAATGGGGGACACATTTCTAAATCAAGACTTTCCATATGATACCCCACATGATCTATAGATAGTAATAATACTTTGAAATTTTAAACCCAAACTTTTTCCATAAAAGCAATCTTTCTTTTTAACTCCTTAGGGGTAGAATTTCGGAAAATCATTTCTTCTCGAATGCCTACGTTTTACAAAGGACACACCTTCCAAGTTTCAGGTCTCTACGATCAGCTATCCGTCAGTCATTCAGAACATAGCATTTTATATGTATAGAATAGATAAGTAAAAATTCCAAAATTAACAAGTTATCATCACCAACAGGCTTTACCACCCCAGCAACCCAACTTGGGCGCCTTACCAGCCGCTCTAGAGCGTCAGTCGCCCGCCCCGGCGCCCCTGGCGACCCCGCCAGGCGTGGGCGTCGGCCCCGGCGCCCAGCAGCAGCAGGCGGCTGGCCAGTTCCAGCGCCTGAAGGTGGAAGATGCGCTGTCTTACCTCGACCAAGTCAAATACAAGTTTAATACACAGCCACAAGTGTATAATGACTTTCTGGACATTATGAAGGAGTTTAAGAGCCAGACGTAAGTACTTATCTTAATTATTATATACTAGCTGTTTCCCGCGGTTTCACCCGCATCCCGAGGGAACTACTTAGCGCACCCGAGTAAAAAGTAGCCTATGTTGTTCCTCAGGGTCTATTCTATCTCTGTACCAAATTTCATTTATATCGGTCCAGTAGTTTTGGCGTGAAAGCGTAACAGACAGACAGACAGAGTTACTTTCGCATTTATAATATTAGTAAGGATTTTTACTAGCTTCCCGCCTGCGGCTTCGCCCGCGATATTTTAGCTAATGGATACAAAAACTTGACAAATTATATACTAAAACCTTCCTCATTAATCACTCTATCTATTAAAAAAAACCGCATCAAAATCCGTAGCGTAGTTTTAAAGATTTAAGCATACATAGGGATATAGGGACAGAGAAAGCGACTTTGTTTTATACTATGTAGTGAATAATACTAGCTGTTCCTACCTTTCCACCCGTATCCTAAGGGAAATACTTCGGACCCGGATAAAAAGTATATTTTGTGTTGATCCAGGTTATAATCTATGTGTGTACCGTATTTCGTCCTAATCTGTTCAGTAGCTTTTGTGTGAAAGGTTAAAAACTTTCAACAATCATAAACATCACATATTGGTGCTTATGTTAAATGCGACAGTGAGTTTGTTTGTTTGCTGCGTTCAAACTGCTGGACGGATTTGACTGAAATTTAGTACGACGATAGATTGGACCCTTGTACCGTGGGTTACCCGGTAACTGGGTTGTGGAGGTCAGATAAGCAATCGCTCCATGTAAAACACTGGTACTCAGCTGCATCCAATCTAGACTGGAAGCCGACCCAACATAGTTGGGAAAAGGCTAGGCAGATGATATATTGGGCCCTGGAGATAGTTATAGGGTTCTTTTTATCCAGGTGCGTTAAGTAGTTCCCTTGGGATGCGGGTGAAACCGCGGGAACTAGTTTTGCTATATTGTTCTATTTTATTCACTTTAATGTCATTTTACTGTGATTTTTAAAAACTTTTGTGGAAATTAAATATTTTTAGAATGATATTCAAGCAGAAAATATTGTAATACTCATAGAATTGAAGCAATTGCATTGAGTTTCGGTAGAGATTCTAGCTTTAGTATTATTCTGGAATAATTTATTTAAACTGTTTAACCTCAAGACAGACACTTCTGTCCGATTTTCTGCCTTCATAAGAAAAAAAAAGGGCGTAACTTAAATTTTCTTTCGAGTATTGAGTTAATACATAATATTTGTAATCAGAACTGGTTGCTGATTCCAAATATGTACTTACCTCAATATCTAAAGAAAAATTAGTCTTATCCTTTTTTTCTTATGAGGATAGTTTTGTATGGAATGAAGTAATATTTCATGTCGTTATGAAAGCAAAGGAAACTAGATTTTTGTCTCTTTCTGTCGTCAAATAAGTGTTGTGTGACTTGAATTAATGTATTTATCGATATCGATGTTTCTTCAATTATTAAATTAAATGTTACAAGTAGTAATTGTTACTGTTAAGCTGCTTGTCTTCGTTGTCTGTGTTTCATAAGCTCATCAACTAAGCATGAGGGTTCGATTCCTGTCTCGTTGAAAGGTATTTCACTGTGCATGAAATGAGTTGTACTACAAAAGTAAATTGTAGTTTGAAAAACTAGAGTTTGAAGCTACAGGGTTAAGTCGTATTTGTAAAAAGCACGGATTGTGTGTGTATATGTATATTTCGCTACCTGATTACGTAAGAATTTCTTCTTACAAATGTTACTTTAATGTTAATGCCATACCTTCCATTCTGATAGTTTTATGATAGTATTATATAGGGGCATGTGCTATCAAAATCTGGGGGCCTCTTGACATTTACAGTTACTATTCTACGAAAATAAAACCTGCCAAGTGCGAGTCGGACTCGCGCACCGAGGGTTCCGAACCGAAAAAGAACGCAATAAACTCGCAATGTCTTATTTTATCTGACGGTAAAGGAAAATTACTGATTACCTCAAAACTGTAATAATAAGTCATAGTTTTATTTTTCCTGTATTTTATGTAAATACAAATAAATACTTTGAAATTTTTAAACCCCCACTTTTTCCATATTATTTATCAACTTTTTTGCATACGCATGGACATTTAGTTCTTCATAATTGTTCCAAATTTCAAGTCGATAGCATTTGTAGTTCATGAAATATCAGCTGTGGCAGACGGACAAACAGACAGACGAAGTGTATGACAAAAGGGTTCCTGACTTCTTTGGGAAAGGTATGGCAATAGCATTGCAGTGTTTTACGTAATTAGGATGCCAGATTGATGTTTGTGAAACTATTTTATGTATTAGATAGCTATGTGTGTATTATATGTACTTTTCGTATATAACGTAAGACAAAAGATATAAAAATAATTATTTAAAATCAAAACAAGTCTAAATGATGACAACAATTACCGTTTGAGCGTAATGAAAAAATTAATGGCTGCAATATATTTGTATCTGACTACCTACCTTTTTAAAATTTTATTCGCCCCCCCAACAATATCCACCATCTTAATTTTAGTCTGTATTCCAGTATTGACACACCGGGAGTCATCACCCGGGTTTCGAACCTGTTTAAAGGGCATCCGGAGCTGATAGTCGGCTTCAACACTTTTTTGCCGCCAGGATATAAGATTGAAGTACAGAGTAATGGACAGGTGAGATGTTTGAAATGTTATTTTTTAATTATAATTAAGTTATTAATTAATGATGTCATTAGTGTATCGGGCGCCAGTGTGGGCCTTGGCTCTTGATTAGGGTAGAGCGAGATTCTCTTTCGGCGCCCTTGGGTCGCGTTTAGTTTTAAAATGTTTGTTGATCTACGGATTTATAAAGAAGCAATCTACGGATTTTTCAGCATCACTATAAAGAATTTAAAAACCTGCCTGACTTGACCTGGCAACATTGCTCCCGCGCCAATCTAATGTTGCCATCAAAATTTTAGTTTTCTGCACTGGGAATTGTTTTTGTTTTCCTTTTAGCGCCCCTTGCCGTTTGGCGCCTAAAAGCCTAAAAGGCCTCCCGCTTGCCCCCAGTGCTGGAACTGGTGATCGTTACATTACCTTATCCTTATACATATATCCTGGGTTCGATTCTAGATGTTACTGAAGTAATTTTTTCTTGTAATCGATAGATAGCAATAGGTTTGCTTGTATTATATTTTATTCAAATTAGGCTAACATTTTATGAACGTCAATAATACTGCCTGCCCATATATTCGTCGGTGACCACTCACCATAGTCATGTTGTTATAGCCTCTACAAATTGATTGTACGAAAAATTTAAACAAAGTCGTAAACTATTTTTTTCATAATTCTGCCACAGAAATTAACAAAACGGCGTAAGGGTGGGCATTTATGTCAATTTCATGCTCTAAACATCATTTAATGCCTTTTATTTATCTGTGGGAAAATTAGAACAAAATAGTTTATGGATTTTGTTTACATTTTTCGTAAAGTCTGACTATAGTGGTGTTCTGACCGTCGTGTGGTGTGCAGGTGTCTGTGTCGATGCCGTCGCCCACGGGGTTCGGCGGCGGCGTCGTGCTGGGCGTGCAGCACCCGCCGCCCCCGCCGCCGCAGCTCGTGCACCTGCTGCCCGTCGCGCAGTGAGTATCTACATCATATACTTTACTAGCTCCCCGCCAGCGGCATCGCCCGCGATATTTTAACTAATGGATACAAAAACTTGACAAATTATATACTAAAACCTTCCTCATTAATCACTATCTATTAAAAAAAACGCATCAAAATCCGTTGCGTAGTTTAAAAGATTTAAGCATACATAGGGATATAGGGACAGAGAAAGCGACTTTTTATACTATGTAGTGACTAGCTTCTGCCCGCGACTTCGTCCGCGTGGAATAGTGGTGCTCCGCTCCTATTGGTCTTAGCGTGATGATTTATAGCCTATAGCCTTCCTCAATAAATGGGCTATCTAACACTGAAAGTATTTTTCGAATCGTACCAGTAGTTCCTGCGGTTAGCGCGTTCAAACAAACAAACTCTTCAGCTTTATTATATTTATACAACTTCTATACCATGTAAGAATCATGGTGGTCTGCCCCACCTAGTATCATCGAAAGAGATACCGCGCCCCCGGAATACAAAGGGCTTAGGAAGGAACATGGATGGGCCTTAGTCGGTAAGAGTCCGACACTCCCACTCGCCTCAACCACGGCGGGAGGGGTCATTTGATGATTTCCCATCCGAAACATAAATAAAACAGTGTTCTGGGTCAATGAAGTAAAGATTGCATTAATTCCAGAGATATCGACACATTTTATTTTTAACCGACTTCAAAAAAAGGAGGAGGTTCTCAATTCGATCGGTATTTTTTTTTTTTTTTTTTTTTTTTTTTTTTTTTCTATGTATGTACACCGATTACGCTGAGATTTATGATCCGATTTACGTGATTCTTTTTTAGTTTGATGCGGAATAGATGCCATTTGGTCCCATAAAAATTTCACATGGTTTGGCCCAGTAGTTTTCATTTTGTGAACATTTTTTACATTTTTGTTTACATCGATGACGTAATTGTTTCGGAGTCGATTTATATTTTCCGTTCCCGTTTCTTGATCTATATTGTTTAAAGCTGCACCTTTCGTAGGCCTACCCATAGCTACTTAAAAAAAAACTATTTAACATATAATTATGACAATAAAAACAACGAAATGTTATAGCCTTCCTTATGTAATCTATAAAAATCCTGTAAAAAATACTGTAGTTTACAGAGCAACTTATTACAGACACTAAAAAGTAAAAAATAAATTAAAAAAAACTACGTTTAAAAAAACCGACTTCAAAAAAAAAACTAAAAAGTATTAAAAAAGTATAAAATAACTTAATAAAGATTTAACACAAACCTAATACCTTTAATATTAATAAAACACCATTATTTGTATGTGTTACCTATTGACAGGTTTGAAGTCGGTGCCAAGTCCTAAACAAAATGAAATTCCTAAAGATTAACCTACGTAAATAAACTTAAAGAACAATGTGAATTAATGTGAAACAGATGAAAACTTTTTAATACCTGAATGAGTAACACTATTACATTTGGCTTGGCACCGACTTTAAACCTGTCAATAGGTAGCAAATACAAATAATGGTGTTTTATTAATATTAAAGGTATTAGGTTTGTGTTAAATCTTTATTAAGTTATTTTATACTTTTTTAATACTTTTTAGTTTTTTTTACAATAGTTTCTTGTAAACAGAAATATTTTTATTTAAAATTATTAAAGAGTATAACTTGCAAAATCTTACTAAAATCATTGGCACGGGCTAGTCTTAATTAACTGTTCAGCGTTCAGTATTATGTAAATCAGGAACTTGCTACATGAGAGTGACGCAACACAGCTGTTCAAGTTCATTGACCTCGCCGCACCGGCAATATTTTTGTGTTGCTAGCTTATTCTGTTACGTACATGTTTTGTACTACAATAATATGTACAAGTTGAATTCTGTATGTTTGTCGCGGCTTCGCCCGCGTGGTCTATACGAATTCAAATTAAGAAAGACAGAGTTTCATACAAACTTTGCCCCCCTTTTTCCCTTTTTTGTAGAATTCGGAAAATCCTTTCTTATCGGATGCGTACGTCGTACAAAGAACACACCCTCCAAGTTTCAGATCTCTACGATCAGCGGTTTAGGCTGTGCGTTGATCTGTCAGTCATTCAGGACAAAGAATTTTATATGTATTATTTTACTCATTTTAAGTTGCACTATTTTCACAACTGCTTTAAGAAAGGTTAAGATTATGTGGATGCTGCATAAGACACCCAAGTAGTGACAATTTATCTGTAATTCGTCTACTTTTTCTTATTTTTTTCTACATGACCTCTTGCTATAATTCGTCGTCTAACCCATTATTTTGTTTATAGAGAGGCTGAGAAGGAAGCCGTGCGCCGAGCTAACTACTCAAACATGGAAATGTAAGTTTAACATTGCTTTAAGTTTATTTTTATGATGTGGTGGTTGCGGAAATGTTCGAAAGAGTCACCGCGGCCCTGAAACGGGCTATTGTAGGAACAGGGATGGTTTTAGTCAGTAAGAGTCTGACACTCCATCTTTACCTCACACAGAGGGTCATTTGATATAATATCTCACTCTAAAACATGCTAGATGACTATGTGAGTTTTAAGTTAGACTTGTAAGATTGGTGATGAAGCAAGAGCTGTAAGAACAGCAGCACTGCTCACCGATCAAAGATTAAGCTGCGCTTGGCGCGGTCGGTCCATCTATGTCATACCGAGACTCCTCCGTGCCTCGGAAAGCACATTAAGCTGTAGGTCCCGGCTGTCATTTGTAGATCTTTGACAGTCGTTACGGGTAGACAGAAGCGAGAAAGACTGACAACCAGTCTTATCAAGGGGTATCGTGTTACCTAGTAATTGGGTTGTTGAGGTCAGATAAGCAGTCACTGCATGAAAAAACGCTTGTTACACCTGCATCTGGTTAGACTTGAAGCCGAACTCAACATAGTTGAGAAAAGGCTTAACAGATAATGACATTAAAAAACATGTATATTAAACATATTTCTGTTACATCCAGGTCTGTAAACAACGCCATCGTTCACAATCTATCTGTGAACGCGGCGCCGACCAACACCCTACACCAGATCTCGCAGGCTCACCAGCAGATTGAAGCGGCTGCTATACATCACGCTTCTGCACCCGGTAAGTCAATAATATATTCATAAGAAAACATTTAACACATATATTAAACTGTAAGAAAAAACATGTAAAATGTGTCAAAAATTTGTCAGTTTATCTTGCAAAGTAAACTGGTCACTGTGTTAAAATTACAAGTTTCCAGGGGCCTTACCATGACGTGTCAAATTAAGAATAGTTTCGTTGTGAAAAAGAGACTGTGCCATACGACTTTAGTAGCGGTGCCTCGCTCTCACACCTTTGTAATCTTAGGCCTTACCATGCCATGCCAACGCAGGAGTAGTTTCGTTGTAAAAAAGAGACAGTGCAATACGACATTAGTAGCGGTATCTCGCTCTCACACTTAAATAGCGATTGCAAATACACGTGGTGGTACGGCCCCAGTATTACTGTGAATCATTAATGCAGATCCAGTGAGAGGGTCATTTGATTTCCCACAAAATAACTTTTCAAAAATCAATTTAATATTACAACCATACCTTTTATGAATAACAAAAGTTTTTTCTAGATATATCAGGTATCATATAGCTTCTAACATTTCCTGTATTCAAATTACCTTATACACTATAATTTTGACACTAACTAAAAAAAAGTACCTATATAAAATGATGAAATTAATTACCGATTGATTAAATCATGATAAAAACTTGCGGCTGCTCTTTTGAGTTCTGATTAAACACTCACAACAACCCCATACTTCCCCTATCTATCCAAGCATAACAACAGTAGTGCTCCCCCCAGGGTCCGCTCCGCCGGCCAACCCGACGCACCCCGCGCCCGCGCCGCCCAGCCAGCCCGTCGAGTTCAACCACGCCATCGAATATGTTAACAAGATCAAGGTAATTAACATTTCAGTCTATACAAAGAAACAAAATTAGGTACTTAAAAGACTCACAGCTGGTTGCATAAATAATATGCGGTTACGTTATACGTGAAACGGAAGAAATGTCATCCAAGATCCGTCAAAATGGAGCATAAAATAGAATATTTTTGCTGTTTTTTTGTCTAAATATGTATGGCATATGTTTACTTATTAATTATATCTATGTTTTGACATCATAGAAAATATTAAAAGTATGCTAATTATTGATATCATGTTTTGTAATATTCGTAAGAGTATAAAGTATAAATGATAAAAAGTTGATGCAACCCACTGTTAAAATCATAATCCTTTTGGCTTTGCCGTGATAGGGTAAAAAATGTGACTGTCACGGCCTGTCGCCTCACACGGACAAGCCACCGAGAAGTGTTTAGTATACGTTCCACGCACACATACAAGGGAGTAAAGTGGAGAGTACCTGACTGCATAAGCGAGCGTCATACCGTTTGGCGTCACGGCACACCGAAATAAATTTTTCATTAAAGAAATGACGACTATTCCTCTCACAAACGTGGCGCTAGTCAAATAAAATGATGAAATTAATTACCGATTGATTCAGAGTGATAAAAACTTGCGGCTGCTCTATTTGAGTTCTGATTCACCCCTCATCCCCCCTACCTATCGACCTGTTACAAGAACTATGCTGATCAGTGCCATCCCCCCACAGTCTCGGTTCTCGCGCCAGCCGGACAAGTACAAGCGCTTCCTGGAGATACTCCATGCTTACCAGCGCGGCCACAGGGAGATGAAGGAGCCTCAAGCTAAACAGCAGACGGAACAGGAGGTCTACTCTCAGGTTTGTACAATAGAATATTCTTTATGATCAGGGAAAAACATCATATTATACTCTGTATAGTTGCCGGCAAATAACTTGGCCAGATTTTAACGTAATTGAAACAAGTTTGCGCATGTGCACCCCGTGCAATCCAAAAGTAACACTTTCAATGCTTGTCATTACATTGTCGTATATTGTATTAATTTACTTTAAACATTTATATGTAGTTAAAGAAAAGAGAAAAACTACTTACAATTCTGGCCAAGTTACGTGCCGACTACTATACCAATAGAGATTTTATGAAAAATGTGAACAAAGTCGTAACCTTTTTTTGTTGTAATTCTGCCACAAAAATTAACAAAATTGCGTATTTATGTGAATTTCATGTTTTAAACACCATCATTTAATGCCATTTTATTTATTTATGTGGGAAAATTCAAATAAAATAGGTTATGATTTTGTTTACATTTTTTGTAAAATATTTTTTGCAGACTATAGTCAAAACCGCACGTTTGGCGCAGTGGCTGAGCAATTGGCTGCTGCGCGGCGTGTCGCGGGTTCGATTCCCGCACGGGACAACTAAAATTGTTCCGGGTCTGGGTGTTTGTGCATGTGTAATGTATGTTTGTAAACGCACCCACGACACAGGAGTAATTCTTAGTGTGGGGCAACGTTTAAAAAAAAAAAAAAAAAGTCAGGGTAGCATTGGGAGTCATGAAATAAAAATATAATTCTACTTATTGCACTAGTCTAGACTTTGACTTCAATAATGCAAAGTTTTAATACATTCATAATAATCTGGTAATAATGATGTTTTCTCTTTTATAATTCGCTTGTCGACGCTTAACAAATGTTGTGTGGTGTTGTCCAGGTGGCGAAGCTGTTCGAGAACCAGGACGACCTGCTGGCGGAGTTCGGGCAGTTCCTGCCGGACGCGAAGGCCGTGACCAAGCCCGCGCCCGAGCCGCGCGAGCGACACTACGCGCGCTCCCCGCCCGCGCCGCCGCACCACCAGGTACCGGCTTCACTGCATATACAACACTCCCGTCATAATAATATCGATATGATCCAGCTAATCCTTAGAGGATCCTTAGAGGAGCTCGTGGCTAAGTAACAGCCGCACGGTTCGACCGATCAAAGGTTCCGTGGATGGATGACCATCTTTGTCATATCGAAACTCCTCCGTGCCTCGGAAAGCACGTTAAGCTGTTGGTCCCGGTTGTCATTTGTACATCTTTGACAGTCGTTACGGGTAGTCAGAAGCCAGAAAGTCTGACAACCAGTCTTACCAAGGGGTACCGTGTTACCCGGTAACTGGGTTGTGGAGGTCAGATAGGCAGTCGCTCCATGTAAAACACTGGTACTCAGCTGCATCCGGTTAAGACTGGAAGCCGACCCCAACATAGTTGGGAAAAGGCTAGGCAGATGATGATGATGATCCAGCTAATCCTTAGTTGTCCTCCCCGGTGAAACATTAAAAAAATATAAAAAATCGTATCCCACCGGTAACGAGACAGGGTCCAAGCTACCGGCGGTCAGGGCTCTAGAGAAAGGAAGCTCCTGACGATACGCGTAGTGTCTAGGAGTACTGCTTTCTGCATCAAGCCCTTGTTCCAGCTGCCTAACGAGAGCCTCTTTAGGTGTTGGTCGAGGCTCTTGGCTATCAAACCATTGGCTGAAACGACTATCGGCACAATGACTGCAGAGTCCACATACCACATGTCGACAACCTCGCTAGCCAAATCAAGATATTTAATTTCTTATTATTATTATAATGAAATGCGTTGCTTCTGAAAATCAAAAGAAACAACATTTAATGTTCATATTTTTGATTAAATAAAATATGAAATTATTTCTCAATCATGAAACCCTTTGCAATTTTCCCTAAGTTTTTACTTTTAGATATTTTATGCTTTTCTTCGAGTAACTTCTCTAACAGCTCTTCTATCTTCTGATTTGAGCCACTAGGTATAGATTCAGCACTATCTGTTTTCTCCAAAATTTCTTCTAGGTAAAAATCATTAAACTGCAGGTTTAGTTCTTCATCTAAATATGTTTTTGATATTTCCTCAGTTAAGGTAATCCATATCTTTCTAGTTTGGTATCTTTTACTGAATGATTTTTTTATCTTACCATAGTTCGGAGTGCTCATAATCGATGGATGTAGATTTACTGGCTGGTACTCTGATGGTATTTCAAATCTCTGTCCATTAAGTGTGGATATAGAGGTAACACATATGATGTTTGATTTTCCATCAGTTGATGGTTTCACAGCAAAATCAAATCTTAATTTTTCCATTTTGTTTTATAATATTTTAGAAAAAAAATGTTGTTTTATAATGAAATGCGTTGCTTCTGAAAATCAAAAGAAACAACATTTAATGTTCATATTTTTGATTAAATAAAATATTATAACTATTAAATTTATGTTGACACATCAGTTGTCACAAATCAGAATATTCTAAATTACAAAAGAACGGCCTCCTGAATAAAAGAGGTCGTTCAAAATAGAATGCATTGAATTAATGTAGCGATTTACATTACATTATTATGAACTAGCTTCCCGCCAGCGGCTTCGCCCGCGACATTTTAGCTAATGAATACAAAAACTTGACAAATTATATACCAAAACCTTCCTCATTAATCACTCTAACTATTAAAAAAAACCGCATCAAAATCCGTTGCGTAGTTTTAAAGATTTAAGCATACATAGGGATATAGGGACAGCGAAAGCGACTTTGTTTTATACTATGTATGATATTGTCGGTGCAGGCGCCGCGAGTGGACAGCGAGCCCGAGCGCTTCCCCCCCGCCGCCTCGCCGCCGCCGCACCACCACCACGCTCCTGTGAGTACCACTTACCACTAATAACTCTAGTAGACTAAAATACTAAATGTATGGGAGTAACATTCATTTACGACTCTCGTTCATTCAAGGAGAACGAAGAAGACGGCACGTTTGGCGTAGTGGCTGAGCAATTGGCTGCTGCGCTGCGTGTCGCGGGTTCGATTCCCGCACGGGACAACTAAAATTGTTCCGGGGTGTTTGTGCATGTGTAATGAATGTTTGTAAACGCACCCACGACACAGGAGGAATTCCTAGTGTGGGGCAACGTTTAAAAAAAAATGTCATTCCCATACATTTTTCTATTCTATTCTACTAGAATTTTGCCACTTGTCTAGCCCTACTGCTTTTAACCGACTGCGGTATGATGTGTGAATGTATTTTATTTATAGATGCTATCGTTAAGGATTTTCCTGACGAATACATTATATTATTAGTTACTAGCTTCTGCCAGCGACTTCGTCCGCGTGGAATAGTGGTGCCCCGCTCCTTTTGGTCTTAGCGTGAGGATATATAGCCTATAGCTTTCCTCGATAAATGGACTATCTAACACTGAAAGAATTATTTAAATCGGACCAGCGGTTCCTGAGATTAGCGCGTTTAAACAAAATGACAACATTTCCCTTCACTGCTCTGCTCCTATTGATTGTAGCGTGATGAAAAGTATACTATAACCATCTCAGGAGTTCTCAAGTTTCGTTAAAATCCGTCGAGTAGTTTTTGTTAGTTAGAATTTATAGAGACAGACAGACAGACAGACAAAAATTTTACTGATTGCATTTTTGGCATTAGTATCGATCCCTAATCACCCCCTGATAGTTATTTTGGAAATATATTCCATGTACAGAATTGACCTCTCTACAGATTTATTATAAGTATAGATAGATAATATTACGACATGTGACTACATATCGTGCGCACGAGTCCGTTATCAGTTACACAAACTTTAATGTGATTCAACTCCACTATCTACTGATACTGATAACATTGTTTACGCCGCCGATACTAAAACGAATAACAAAGTATTTTTTCGCTATTATTGTCATCTATTTCAAGTGTATCTTTAACAAATTCAAAGTGCACTCCAGTTTTAATTGGTGCTTAAATTTTAAACGGTACTTTGGCGTGTATGTATCCATGACCTGGATTCGATTCCATAGTGAGGAAGTAAAGAATCGCCCAGAATCTGGAATGTCTTCAATTGATTCCAATATTATGTCCCCCTCTTAAGGGTGTGATAACTCGCAGTTTCAGCCAAGTTTCTTTGACTTTAAAACAGTAAAAAAATCTTAACCTAGTCAGAATAAAGTTCAGAATACAAAAATTCTCTTCTAGAATTTACAGCCAACTAAAGATATATAATATTAGCTTTCCGCTCGCGTGGACATTTGTATTACACCTTGGGTTATATTATTCAAGTTTTAGTAGGGATCCCTAATTATTTCTGGAAATAAATATAGCCTATGACACTTCGTAAAGATGTAGCTTTCTAACGGTGAAAGAATTTATAAAATCAGTCCAGTAGTTTTTGAGTTAAAACCATACAAACAAACAAATCTTTCCTCTTTATCATATTAGTATAGACTATGTTTTACAATTAGGTACCACTTTCTAACGGTGAAGGATAACATAATGAGGAAATTTGGACTTAAACGAATCACAAATCTACCTTGAGCATGATTAAAGTCCATGCCTTCTCTGTATGAGAAGATGCGGTTACCCAACAGTAAATTGTAGGCCGATAATGATGATCATCATGATGACAGGTCTTAGAGCATCTCTCTTCGTATCTCCTCTTTTCCTTGGCGAAAATAGTCCTGATAATTTGCATTGGGCTAGAACATTAATGACAAGAAGCTACTATTTGCGTTATACAGCAGCAGCTGCCTAAGCACACGAGCTCAGCGTCCAGCACGGTGACGGCGCCCCCCCAGCCGCACCATCATCTCAAGAGATCCCCCAGCTTCACTTCTTCCAGCCAGATGGGTGAGTTATCTATACTTTTATCTATATTGTACGGTCTGTTTTTATATAGGCGGTGAACTATGGAACTGCTGAACTAATAGCTAAATTGCCAAAGATGTAAATTGAAGTATTTATATCTGCCTGAGCCCCGCGGCCTCGGAAGCCAAGAGCGAAAGAAGGATCAAAGATTGGTTTTAGTCAGTAAGCATTTAACATTTCTTCCTGTTTCGCCCACATTGGAAGGAGTCATTTGATGATTTCTCTCTTATCTCTCTAAGAAACAGTATTTATATCTACAAGTATAGTTTTTATAGATTCTGTACAAGTTTAGGTTATTAAGAAAACTTGATTGCCTTGGCGTGTCCTAAATGATGACCTCTGAAAATCAGACTTTCTGGCTTCTGACTGACCTGTAACGACTATCAAAGATTTACAAATGACAGCCGGGATCAACAGCTTAACGTGCTTTCCGAGGCACGGAGGAGTCTCGCTACGACATAGATGTTCATCGAGGACCGACCGCGCCAAGCGCAGCTTGACCTTTGATCGGCCGAACCGTGCGGCTGTTACTTAGCCACGAGCTCCTCCTAGCTACTTGCTAGATTTCCAAAGCATCACTACATAGTATAAAACAAAGTCGCTTTCCGCTGTCTGTCCCTATGTATGCTTAGATCTTTAAAACTACGCAACGGATTTTGATGCGGTTTTTTTAATAGATAGAGTGATTAATGAGGAAGGTTTTAGTATATAATTTGTTGCTAGTTAGGAACAATTGACGTGACGCAATGTGGTTCTGTACAGCGGCAGGCGCGCCGCCGGCCAAGAAGCCGCGCGTGGGTGTGTCGGGCGCGCTGCGGGACGTGTCGTACGCGGAGGCCGCCAAGCTGGCCACGGTGCACGACTTCAACTTCTTCGACCGCGCACGCAAGGCGCTGCGCTCGCAGCACGTCTACGACAACTTCCTGAGGTCAGTCCTAGAGCTTTGGAAAAGGAAATTCTTGTTCTTGAAAATGTTATTTAATTTGGGTGAAAAAAAAAATGCAATGTAGTGTTCTTTGGCATAAACTCTATATAAATATACAATTTATGTCAAATATTTGATGAATAAATTCAAAATCAAAATTCAAAAGTCATTTATTCAAATTAGGCTGAAAGTCAGCGTTTTGAACGTCAATTTACAAGAGACAACCCCCAAAACGCCCGCCCTTCATCAAAAATGCTCTAAAAAGGTTTTATGTTATGGATTAAATACCTACCTTTGAAGAAAACTGAATTCAATTACACAGTGTATACAGTATAATCTCACTAATCCTGCACTTCAATAGACCGTCACGTCCAATAATCCGGCACCACTAACTACCAGTTGAAGCATTCAATTGTTTCAATACATGCTTAACATGAACAGAAGAAAACGGCATATCTGCCAAAGATATTATAATCCATCCAAAGGTTGTCTGTAAAAGATCGCTTTTAGCGATAAGACCGCTCATTGTGTCACCCTATGTAACTAATTTTCCAATGACATAATATGTTTTTCTTTTGGTGTACATAATAAAGAATATTCTATTCTAGATTATTCTATTCTAAATCTTCGAAAGGTTTACAAGCGAAGACTACAAGTTGCACAAAAGCAGACCTCATATGTACATGTTAATCTAATACATTATGTGTATTCTCTCTATGAAATGCTTTATTTTACTCTATAATCCAGTAATCCGAACATTCTAATAATCCGGCACCCTCTGGTTTTTAATAGTGCCGGATTAGCGAGATTATACTGTATATATAATATATAAAAAATCACATTGAATCTTCTAATATTATATAAACGAAAGTTTGTGGAAAATTTATATATATTTGTCACTTTCACTCCAGTATAAAATAATTAAGCTAAAACATATAACATAAATGATAGACAATTTATTCACAACCTAGTTTTACACGTAAAGATGAGGTAACATTGAGACAATGATGACAAGCCGTGCGATGTGCAAACGACAGAATGTCAGTGGTGATACACGCATGCTGCCTTCCTACTGAAGTCTCTAGAATATATTTAGAGCGGGTTGCATCAAAATTTAGTTTTTTTTTTTCATATTATACGCGTCCATTTTACGAGGAGTTATACGTAATTTTGTAAATCCTTATTGGTAGTATTGTAAATGCAACAGTAACTATGTGTGTTTGATTGTTGAGCTCGCATGGGTAAAACGCTGAACCACTCTAGAAAGAATTTGGTAAAGAATAGATTAAAACCCTGTAGAAAGACTTGGGATAGATTTATTATCTATTCTAGTAATTTAAGCAAAATTTTGATGCAACCACCTATAAGTCTTGTTAATATATTCTATAGAACTTCCAATACATGACCACCGCCTCACACTAACCAGTCCACCCACCACAGATGCCTCCTCCTCTTCACGAACGAGATAATCTCGTCCTCGGAGCTGCTGTGCGTGACGGCGCCGTTCCTGTGCCGCCACCCGGAGCTGCAGAAGTGGCTGCAGGACTTCCTGGGCCCGCCTTCCCCGCCGCACACGCCCACCAACACCTTGCATAGCGGTACGTTCATGGCAAACAGACTAAATTTATTTGTTCAAACTAGATTGCAAAATTAGCACGTTTTGAACGTCAAAATGTACAACAGATAACCCCCCAAAACGCGTGCCACTTCCTAAGTGTTGTTGCTGGGTTTGTTAAGTTTGAGGAACAAGTTTTTATTCGATAAAAAATATGTGTAAATATTACAATTTAGTACACACAAGTTGGCTAGCACAGGTTTGCTATCTCTTAATAACCATAACAATTGTTTTTAGTATTACTCCACTGTCGGGCGTAACTCTTCCCTAACGTGTGTCATATCGTCCGGTCTTCAGCTTGACGCATCCAACTTCAGCCTACAGCAAATTGTCACTCCACCTTGCCGGAGGGCGTTATACATGACGAATATCCTAACTAATGTTATAAATGCGAATGTGAGTTTGTTTGTACCGCTTTCACGGTAAAACGGCTCAACTGTTGTGGCTAAAATTTCGTAAGGAGCTAAATGGGAGCCTGGGAAAAGAGCATAGTATACTTTTTATCCGGTGCGAAGTATATATACCCCCAGACAAAGAAACTGCATCAAAGTTTTTGTTTAAAAAAAATGAATGAATGGCCCTTTCCAGTATACAAACATACACTTAGGGATAATGATACTACGCTGTTATGAAGTTAACGAACCAAACTATAGGTTTCAATTTAAATTTGTATAAAAAGATGGAATACTTAGTTAAAATGTTTTTTTCAAAGGTTGGTGCGTGTTGAACATTGATGGAGTTTATTAGTCTGTCAGTGTATTTTCATACGCAACCAATTGTTAGTTACACCAACGTCACAAACAGACTTGCTTTGCATATATAATTGCAAATTTTTCCTCAATATTTTCCTCTTTAGATGACTAACCGAAATGATTTTCTGACATTAAATAATTATTATCCGTCCCACAGGTTACAATAACTCGAGTTTCGGCGCGGCTGGCAGCGTGTTGTTCGAGAGGGAGCGCCCTCAGGGAGAGAAGCTGCGGTACGAGCCTATAGGCCAGCTCGGCGCTCAGCTCAGACATGAACGACCGCAGGGCGATGCTGCTATGGATATCGGTAAGTTACACAGCATTTTATTTGTAGACAGTTTTTTAAAGTACGAAGGATGCCAACGGGACCATATTTGTAAGCTTCCGCTGTCTGTCCGTCTGTCAGCGGGTTGTACTCACGCACCAGGTTCAAAAATGCTGAATTTTCAGCACTTAGTTCGAATACATTACTTTTTGAATGTTTTTTGCACCATATAGGTAGTTTATATTGCTGCTATAATAAATAAAATAACTACTATGACGATATAGTAAGTCTTTGTGTGTGAGTCAGACTCTCATTTGAACAAATTACTTTTGATCAGCCATAGATTGTTGTTGAGACAATGATGACAAGCCGTGCGATGTGCAAACGACAGAATGTCAGTGGTGATACACGCATGCTGCCTTCCTACTGAAGTCTCTATTACATATATTTAAAGTGTAAATAATATTGGCATAATGCTATTAATATAAAAAAAATGAGAATGCATGATTTTTTGTTATTCATTTACACAGAAACTGTTAAATAGATTTGTGTTTTGAATAGAGTTCTGGAGAAGCGAATAGTCCATTATTTATTTCATATACATACATGTGCAATAGATGTATGGTAGAAAACGCGCTGAAACTTTAGTTTTTGATATGAATAAAATATTTGTTTTTGAGAAGATTTCTCTAATTTTAAAATTGATATAATTTCGTTCAGTTTCAATGCAAAAAAGCCAATTTTGTTTACACTCGAAGACATTGAATTACCAGTTACATATGATAACATAGTATAGTATTATGTGACACGTCGGGGAAGGTTTATGTCCAGCAGTGGAGTAATGTGCTGGGCTGATGATGCTAGTAGTGATATGATGGTTCTGTGTCAGACCTGACGACGTGCAAGCGGCTGGGCACGTCGTACTGCGCGCTGCCGCGCGAGGCGGGCGGGCGGCGCTGCTCGGGCCGCACGCCGCTCTGCCGCGACGTGCTCAACGACACGTGGGTGTCCTTCCCCACCTGGAGCGAGGACTCCACCTTCGTCACCTCGCGCAAGACGCAGTACGAGGAGTACATCTACCGCTGCGAGGACGAGCGCTTCGAGGTACTAACTCATACCATATACACTCCAGTAGACAGTTTTTTTTTCTACATGATCGATTATAGCCAATACCTTCAAGTTTAAACATATTAGATTGATTTTGTTAATGCCAATTTCACAACAATAGTTCATAAAACAAATAATTCACGAAGAAAAAATCTGCCACCTGCATAAACGTAGTCTATTCCAGATATTATAACTAATTCAGCTTTATTTTTTTTTTTTAATAAAATCATAGTTCGACTACCTATGTTTCTAAACGAAATCCTACACAATTTATTCCAGCTGGACGTGGTGATAGAAACAAACGCGTCAACAATCCGTGTACTAGAAGGAGTACAAAAGAAGCTCTCCCGCATGACGCCGGAAGACGCCGCCAAGTACCGGCTGGACGACTGCCTGGGCGGGCACTCGCCCACCATACACCAGCGAGCGCTGCGGCGGATTTACGGTGATAAGGTGGTACGATCGAGACAGACTCTTAGGCATGCTGTGCGTACTACTTCGATGTTGAGGGGTAGTGGGAATGGGGGGTACAGAGGGGTAGATAAGGGGCAAGTAGGTCTGTGACTCCAGAGAGGAGTAGATAGTAGGCTCTAGGAAGGGTAGAGAGGGTTAAATAGAGGGTGTTAGAAAGTTAGGAAAAACATTTATTTCAAGACACACACAGGAATTAGTGGGAGGTTTAGGGGTACAGAGGGATAGATATCCTGGGTAAGTAGGTATGTGACTCTAGGAGATTTGAAAGTAGATAGATGGGTTTAGGAGGGGTGGAGAGGGTTAAATAGATGAAAAAACATTTATTTCAAAACACGCACAGGAATTAAACAGTGAGTAAAAATCAAAGAGTGACTGGTTGGTCTACCTGTACGAGGCCAGAAAATGCTCCCACCTCGGCCTAATGCTGCAGCAAATATTATAATTAATGCTGTTGATGCTGGTCTTCTGATAGGAGCCTTAAAGTAAAGATGAAGTGGCTTTAGGAAATACTGAGAGGAGTATAATAGATTGCTGTAGATAGACGGATTTAGGGGTGGAATGGAATAGAGGGGTAAATAGGTGGCTTGATGGGGTAAACTCTGTAACTACCCGTAAGAGGTTAGAAAAGTAGATAATGCAGTCGTACATGACATTTTTATGATGCAAGGGGGAGAGAATTTCATATAGTGTGATAAGGGATAGAAAAATGCAGTTGTAGTTAAATTTGCTAGGCCTTTGGGGTTGTAGGAAGGTTGATAAGGGAGATAGAAAATTCAGGTTTACAATTTTACTATTCTATCAGAGTTATACAGCTATTTAAAATGTTATAATAATTTCACAGTCTGCTATTATTGTTATTTTTTTCGCATTTTTTTTATTTATACACAGCATTGCATGCCTTTGTCTATGCTCTTTTATATTTAGTTTTAGTTAGTTTTTAAGTTGGTTATGGTTTATTATGTTTATTTTTATTTTTAAATGCACTTTTGCACTTTAGTTCATGCCTGATTCCTTGGGATATTAATTAGATCTTGAAAAAATTAACAAGGTTATAACCCAAATTTCATCTAAAACAATTTAGGCCCTATTTCACTGACAAGATAACGGTCCGATCAACTGAAAACAGCTGTTTAGCATAAATTCAAACTTCTACCATACAATGGATATATCATTCGGGTTTTTTATTCCTAAAACGGTCGATCACTAAGCCAGGGTTGAAACAGCTGTTTTCAGTTGATCGGACCGTTATCGTGTCGGTGAAATTGGGCCTACGCCCTTAGCAGTTTG
The DNA here is from genome assembly GCA_963891755.1 of Pyrrhia umbra. Taxonomy (NCBI): domain Eukaryota; kingdom Metazoa; phylum Arthropoda; class Insecta; order Lepidoptera; family Noctuidae; genus Pyrrhia; species Pyrrhia umbra. The sequence goes on from OY982944.1 coordinate 6,727,614, forward strand.
TGTGAAAGAGTGACAAACATACAAACATCTTTATCTTTCGCATTTATATATATTAGTAGGATTAATAATCTCTGGAGGAAGGCATGAGGAATTTCCAAAATGTAGTTAGATGCTTACATTTGCAAGGTCGCCTAGTAGTGCATTAAAAGTTGTAGTAGTGTTGTAGTATGGTGTTAAATTGATATTGGTGAAATTTGCAAGGATAATTTATATAAAACTGCCTAGAAATTATTATGCCAGCCTGTCTTTCTGATAAAGGTTGTATTGAGAATATTTTTATAAAAGTACAACAGACACACACTCAAAATAATGAAACATGAAAAATTCATTTTCTTCCTGAACACATTGAACCACAAGCAATTTTTTATTAATAGATACAAAATTTTAATATTTTTCTTATATAAAATGTAATAAAATAAAGGAATTTCTCCCTGTATATTGGATGTGTTTACAAACATAGAAAACCCATGCATAAACACCCTAGCACAATTTAAATTGTACCATGCGGATATTGAACCCGCGACACGCAGCGTTTGTTTCAGCGCACTTTGCCTCCAAATATCACTGCAAATACTCAATATCAATTAACACCATAATTTTAATTAAAATCTTATCATGCTAGCTTTAACTTCAGATGCTATAACATTCTTCTCTTCCACAGGCGGTGGATATCATCGCCGGTCTCAAGAAGAACCCTGTTGTGGCCGTCCCCGTCGTGTTGCGCAGGCTAAAGGCTAAAGAAGACGAATGGCGGGAGGCACAGAAGGTAATACTATATTTTTTTTATATTTAAACTAGCTTTCCGCCCGCGGCTTTGCCGGCGTGGACATTTTTTTCACACCTTGGGTTACATTATTCAAGTTTTAGCAGGAATCCCTAATTATTTCTGGAATTAAATAGAGCCTATGACACTTCGTAAAGATGTAGCTTTCTAACGGTGAAAGAATTTTTAAAATCGGTCCAGTAGTTTTTGAGGTAAAACCCTACAAACAAACAAATCTTTCCTCGCGAGCTTTTCGCTAGCGGCTTCGCCCGCGTGGGCTATACGAATTCCAATTAAAACTGTCGAGAGTTTTACATAAACTTTGCCCCCCTTTTTTACCCCCTTAGGAGTAGAATTACGGAAAATCCTTGCTTATCGGATACCTACGTCATAGAAAGAACACCCTCCAAGTTTCAGGACTCTACGATCAGCGGTTTAGGCTGTACGTTGATCCGTCAGTTATACAGGACAAAGCATTTTATATGTATAGATTAAATGGCATAATTGAAACTATATTCTGTTCTTCAAAAAAAACAGAACTGGCTTGTTCAAATTGAGTTCAAAAACAGCTCGAATGAAGTGTCGTAATATTACATTCAATGTGTTTTTGCTGGAAAGGAATAATACAATTAAGTCTCCAGTAACAAATTAACAACATAATATACATGTATTGATCAGGAAATCAGTTCTTTGTTGGCTCGAGTTTTACAGCCAAACAAACATTTTAAAAAGTTACTTCAAGTCATTCTAAAGATGAGGTTATGTTGAGACAATGATGACGAACCGTGCGATGTGCAAACGACAGAATGTCAGTGGTGATACACGCATGCTGCCTTCCTACTGAAGTCTCTAGTAGAAAAATCTAAATACCATGATTTTATTAATTGCCAAAAAATAAGGTACTTATACTGCTAGATTATATTTTGAATAACACATAAATATTATAGTCTGTTCAAATTGATTTTACGTAAAATGTAAACAAAATCATCAAAATCATAACCTATTCTGTTCTAATTTTCCCACTTAGATAAATAAAATGGTGATTGATGTTTAGAGCATGAAATTGACATAAATGCGCCATCCTAACGCCATTTTGTTAATTTCTGTGGAAGAATTAGAACAAAATAAGTTAAGACTTTGTTTTCATTTATCGTAAAATGTATTTTACAGACTATAGTACAATATAGGTATAACTTTGCTTTAAAAACATGGTATTTAGTGAAATCTAGGTCTGATTAAAAATACATTGTACATTTCCACCTATTTACTGACCCACAATATTTACAGGGCTTCAACAAACAATGGCGGGAGCAAAACGAAAAATACTACCTAAAGTCTCTGGATCACCAAGGGATCAACTTCAAGCAGAACGACTTGAAGGCGATGCGCTCCAAGTCTCTGTTCAACGAAGTGGAGTCGGCATTCGCGGCGAGGAGGCCCGGCCCACACGTCATCGTTGATTACAAGATGCAGAGTCGGCAGGAAGGTGAGTGAAGTTTATTTTATAATTTAAAATAATAATAATAAATAAATATTTAAATCACACTTTCTTCGTGAATGTTACCGATGTTTTAATAGTTATTCTACTATTCGGGATGGAGCCAAATCCATCCGGAATGTATTAAGAAAAATGTAACATTCATAACCTTTTTTTTCTAATTTTCCCACTCATACAAATAAAACAGCATGGTGATGTTTAGAGCATGAAATTGACATAAATGCGCTATCCTTACACCATTTTGTTAATTTCTGTGGAAGAATTAGAACAAAGTAGGTTAAGACTGCTTACATTTTTCTTAAAATCGTTTGGAACAGACCATAGCCAGTTATAAATAGGCCTGAATATTATTTTTAGTACAACATTGTTACAAAACTGACCTCGAATTGAAGGTCGCTCGTGAAATACTCGACGTAAACAAAGTGCGCATCGCTTGTAATGATTTTTCCTTATTTATATTTCACTTTACTTTTCTGATAACACAGGTTTTGCTCGAGTTATTAAAGAAACTTCTCCATCAAGTTGAGAAAAGATTTATTTAAAAAATTATCTAAATGTATTTACATTCTTAAAACTCAATTTCGAACTAGTTTAAAAATTAAAGATTCTACATAAAAAAACCTACATTCTTTATCAAGTTACTTGTATTATATCTATGCAAAGTTGTATTAAAACTGATTGAGTAGTTTACCTGTGAAGATCTAGAATTTGTTAACCCCCGATAAAAACAAAGGAAGGTGTTATACTTTAAATGTATGTGTGTCTGTGGCACCGTAGCTCCCAAACGGATGAACCATGTTTTCATTACAATTTCATACTATTAAATCTCTCTATGACAGTAGAAATTTTATCAACAAGTGTCATGTAACATATTTACTACACAGCTACATCTAGTTAGACTGAAAGTCTACCCTAATCAAGGAAATAGCTAGGCGGATAAGTTTAACAATGTTAGGCGTCTTCCTTCCGATTCAATGAACAATAATGCGCTTCAATTGTTTCCTTGCTACTGTATTTAATAGGTGTTTCTATATAATAAGCATCGGAAGTGAATACTAGCCTTAATTGTATTCATGTTGTGTGTGGATTTTTGTAAATACTTGGTTGTGGTTACTGTTTAAAATTACCTAGTTGATATTTATAGTAGTCTTCGTTTGTATGTCCGCGATTTTCTCAAAAAATACTGATCCGATTCGGATAGGGTTTTCGATATTGAAATGCATATTTTTCAAGGAAAGTTTTAATAGATTTGTTGTCTCCATTTGCTGTAATATTTTTTTTACGAAATTTCTACTACACTCTAAAAGAAGTAGTAGTGTCAAATTGTACAAAAAGCTAATTAATCCTGATTCCTGAATGTGTCTTATTAGACTTATTATAATAATGCTAGCGGGTTGTCTCAGCTTCACCTACGTCCAGAGGGAACTACGTACATCGCACCTGGATAACAACCTAAAATTAAAGTTTCCAGGGTCCCGTCAATCTCCGTAAAAAATCACCCAAATCGGTTCAGCTGTTTTATTGTGAAAGCGAAAAAAACAAACTCATTCGTATTTAGGATTGTAAGTGCAGCGACTTCAATTTCATCATAGGACAGCTAATATAATATAACATTAGTACTAATAGTTGTCTGTATCTGTGATAAATTCTATCAAAATCCATTCAGTATATAATACCTTGTATACTAAACATATTTGTATTGTCAACAGCAATAAAGATCCTCCGCGACACTGCCGAGCTGCTGATCCACCACGCGCGCCGGCAGACCGCCATACAGAAGACTGAGAAGCGCCGCATCAAGCAGCTGCTGCGACAGTTCCTGCCAGACCTGTTCGCGCATCCCCGGCAGCCGCTGTCTGATGATGAGAGGGACGAAGGTATGTCACTATCTACTCAGAATATCGAAGCTATAGGTAGGGCTGCCATCACCTAAATCATCCATCCTGGACTAAAACTATAAAAACCCCAGACATTTTGAATGAGTTTGATTTTTTCCCCGGACACTTTTTTTATTATTCGTTTTAATTTATTACTTACCTTTCAATCAATCGGGATTGGATACCAGGTAGTGTCCGGGTTTTCTCCGGACGCTCTTTAAAAACCCGTCCGGACGCACCCCGGACGCCCTCTAAACTAGGACAAATCTGAGGAAACCCGGACGGATGGCAGCCCTGACTATAGTTATAGAGACAGGGGCTGCGGGACGTTCGAAAGAGATACCGCGCTCCCGGAATACAAAGGGCTGAGGAAGGAACATGGATGGGTTTTAGTCAGTAAGAGTCTGACACTAACGGCGGGAGGGGTCATTTGATGATTTCCCATCCGAAAAATATTATTTTTCGGATGGGAAATATAGGCCATATAGGCAATGTTAATTTAAGCAATGTTGAGACAATGATGACGAACCGTGCGATGTGCAAACGACAGAATGTCAGTGGTGATACACGCATGCTGCCTTCCTACTGAAGTCTCTATTACAAGCTTAGAATCATAGTTTTATATTTCCTGTAATATTTAAGTACCAACCCTAATTATAAATGATTTGAATTGAATTGAATTTAAATTTTTAGAGCAGTGATAAAAAAATGCAAAGCGAAGTGTTTGGGTTCAAACCTACAACAACCCAATCGTCACTTTATTCATCCCTATAACACTACTACTAATAAATTGTGAAAGTAATATACTATTCAAGGTTATTCTAATACATTTTCCGATAACAAAGATTGTTTTGTTAACATTGAATCAATGTAGGTTAAGGTTTTTAACATGAAACTTGCATTAGTATGTATTTATGTTCACTTCCAATTGTAACAAATTGATGTGATGTGTTTATGTATGCATGCAAATCTATACAAGATTTGCATGCATACATAAACATAATGATGAATTTAATTTTCACGCGATGCGTTTGGTCTTGAGGGTGGCGAATAAATATTCATTCAGTAATAAATAAATATTCATTCAGTAATAAATATAATATTAACTGTTTTCAGTGGTTTCACGCGTCTTTAGGGAACTACATCTCCAGGGTCCCATCTACCTGCGTACCAAGTTTCATCCGAATTAGTTCAGCGGTTTTACCGTGAAAACGAAACAAACATACTTATTGTCGCATTTATTTTATTAGAATTAACAGTTTATAAAGAAAACTTAAAGGAACCATCTGTCATGCTTTCACGATAAAACGACTGAACCAATTTAGATGAATTTTAATTAGTTCTTCACGCATTACGCACCCGGTTACAATTATCTTATAACAAATTGAAATTTCACCCTAATCGGTCAGTCGTTTTATCGTGGAAGCGTAACAGTTACATCATATTAGTAAGGATATATTTCTTGATTTTTAAAAATTAACATTACTCTTACATGTTAAATATCTACTATAAATAATTAAAAACAGATCTGTTTGTTTGTACAGAGGAGAAGGACGATGCGGGCAGCCCTGGCAGCCCGAGCGCTGAGACTCCAGACGATAAGAATACTAATGCCGTCAAACAAGAAAAACAAGAGGTATGCATGCATAGACATTACATTTAGAAGTTGACACTTCTTCCCAGCAAGAACACATACGAAGTGGTGAAGGGCGGGCGTTTTGGGGGCTGTCTTGCGTAAATTTGACGTTCAAAAAGTGCTGATATTCAGATTGGTTTGCGATAAATGACTTTTCAATTTGATTTTTTTGGCGTTAACAAAATATGTCTGTCAAAACGGCTGTCAATGTCAATGGAGACAGGTAAAAAGATATTATAGTGCACGCACGCTTGCGCAGACAGTCCGATACAGTCCTCAGGGTCGGTAGTCCAACACGAACGGGGAGAGATCAGGCGCAAGACCGACAGCGCCACGTGCTCTTAGTGGCACGGAGGGGTAGGAGCTATGTTTCGAATATAGTTATAGTACAACAGTTTTATTTAATAATCCTAAAATGTAATAATTAATTTTACACGAAAATGCATAAAAAAATACACTTTACACACACACAAATACACTTTAAAATTGTTAACCTTTTAATTACAATGATTTTTCTCAATTAGATTTCCTAACTAATATGTAATTAATTTGTCCACAGTCATCAGAATCTGATAACGCGTCTGACAAGAGCGGTAAAAATAATAAGAATAAGGAAAACAAGCCGAAGAACAATAATAATACAGACAGTAAAGGTAAGCAGACATACTAATAAGATTATATCTAGGACAAGTTATTAATTAATTTTAAACTTTTAAATGATACGAGACAATGATGACAAACCGTGCGATGTGCAAACGACAGAATGTCAGTGGTGATACACGCATGCTGCCTTCCTACTGAAGTCTCTAGTAATATTTTTAACATTCCATTTTCAATCTTTTTAAATGCACTGTGTCATATCATAATAGTATATTAGCTGTTTTTCGCGGTATTTCACCCTCGTCTGAGGGAACGTAGCTGGGTTCAAGGAATTTTTACCAAATATATCTAAATCGGTTCAGTATTTCATCATGAAAGCGTAACAAACAAAGTTAATTTCGTTTTTAATAAGTAAGGAATGATTTAAATTTGTTGTAATGTGGATATTCTTTGTTACAGACAGCTCAAATGCATCGGCGAATAGCGTGAAGCGCACTAGCAGTAATGAGGAGATGTCAATGAAGACTGAGATTAAACCGGAGCCCCAGGACGTCGAGGACGACTACAGAGACCACCCTCCTAATGTGAGTGTTGTGCCCATTTAATGTTTGCAAACCGATATTCTTTTTGTTAGAGACTACCACTTTAAGCAAGCATGGTGATTAATGCTCATGACTTCTGTGTGCGAAGAGGCCCGTGTCCAGCAGTGGTACATATAGGCTGATGATGATTAAGCACCTAACTTTCGGTATTGCAATGACTCTTAATGTAGCTTGAGAAAGGTTTTTTTTACCTTTGGTATTGTCTGACGTGAGTACAATGACGCAGGAGGCGCGGTTCGTGTGCACGTCGTCGTGGTACCTGTTCCTGCGCGTGCACGGCGCGCTCTGCCAGCGCCTCGGCGCCGCCCGCCGCGCCGCCGCCGCGCTGCAGCACGCGCGCGCGCAGGAGCGGCCCGCGCGCCCGCCCGTCGCGCACGCGCTGCGCCTGCGCCCCTCCAACCTGCCGCCCGCCGCCGCCGAGCCCGCGCACTACTACGACGTGCTGCTGGACCTGGTGCGCGCCGTGCTGGACGGCAACATGGACGCGCCCGCCTACGAGGACGCCGCGCGCGAGATGCTCGGCATCAAGGCCTACCCCGCCTACACGCTGGACAAGCTCGTCAGCATCGCCGTGCGCCAGCTGCAGCACTGCGTGGCCGAGCCCTGGTCCGTGCGCGCGGCCGAGCTGGCGGCCCGCGGCGGCATGCGCGGCCCGCCCGCCTACGTGCGGCGCGCCGCCCGCTACCTGCGGCAGGAGCACACGGCCTTCCTCGTCAAGCTGTACGGCGGCGAGCAGTGCCGCGTCACCTTCGAGCTGCTGCCCGGCTCGCCGCGCGCCTCGCCCGAGCCGGCGCGCTGGCGCTACCCGCGGGCCGGCGCGGCGCGCAAGCCCGTGTTCCTGCTGCGCAACGCCCGCGCGCGCGCGCCCGGCTACACGCACAACGCGCACTCGCAGGCCGGCGCCTGCGGGCCCGCGCGGCCGCACGCGCGCCGCAAGCCGGAGCCCGACGCCGCGCTGGGCCGCCTGCTGGCCTTCCGCCCGCTGCAGCTGTACGCGGCCGGCGCGCTGGCGCAGGCCCGCGCCTCGCACGCGCGCCTGCACAAGCGGCGGCGCGAGCGCTTCCGCGCCTGGCTGCGGGCCCGCACCGCGCCCTAGCGCCGCCCGCGCAGCCGCCCCGCCGCCGACACGTTTTAGTGCCTGCGACGCGCCCGCGACTACACCACGTCAACTGTAAATATTCAGTCAGTGATAGTGTTACGATGTTGTTAACAGATCACAACACAATATTATTATATTTATAATAAAATTTCCGTGTTTCATTTACCCCTTACTTCGACAAATGAGCAAACTATGTTTTTCACAAATACATATGATGCAAATAGCAAAATATTAAACCTCTTTTACCTACGGGCAGTAATAATGGCCCAGTCATATTAGGGCTTTCACCTCGGAATGAAAGATAATAAGCTGCAAATTGGTATGAACCTTTGTTTTGTCATTCTAAATGTTGTCTCAAAAGTCACAATCGTTATCGTGTCCGCGTCTCAAGATATTCAAGGTCAAAGATCACAAAAATCGGTTTTTCGCGAATATCTGGCTTCCTATCGGTTAAATGAGATTTGCATTTATTATAAAAGTTGTAGGCTATAAAATTCCCTACAACTTTTGTTTAAACTTTTTTTTCATACGACTAACCGTTTTGAAGGTAGAGCGCGAAGAGTGCACATCGTACAGTCATATACGGCCTAATGCAAGGTCAAGCGTGAGTTATGGTTATCAGTACGTTATAAAGTCAATTATTTACTTGGAAATTATAATTATTAAACAATGCCTATTATTTATGTACTAACTATTAATTATTTATATTTAATTAAAGTAAGTAACTTGATTATTTATATATAATTATTCATATTTAACTATTTAAGTATAAAATATTATTAATTCTGGATTATATATTTTAGTTTTATTTTAAGTTAACACGACATTATATATCTTTTCTTTAAAACGCGTAAATTTCTCAATACTTATATACCTGGAAATACTTGTCCCTTGTTGTGGTTCCCGCTGTGGATGCAGAAAATCAGGGCTACAATGTTCTTTAGCTTGCGGCCAGTGCAACGGACAAGCTTGCCTCAACGCTTCACTGTATCCAAGTAATCCCGATGAAGAAAATACATATGATCCCGATATTCTGGAAGGTTTGGAGATGAACATGACAGATAATGAGGATGATGACAATGAATCGAACATTTTTGAGCGACAAGAAGAAGAAGACGACGAAGAAGAAGAAGATAATTAGCTTCCATTTCCAATTTCATTACAATTAAAATCAACAAAGATACTTTTGATATTTGAACTCACATTTTGATAAATGTATATTATGCCGTATTTAATAATAAATAAAAATATGTGTAAAATATATACTCTTACTATCATTTTAACTTAAAATAAAACTAAAATATATAATCCAGAATTAATAATATTTTATACTTAAATAGTTAAATATGAATAATTATATATAAATAATCAAGTTACTTACTTTAATTAAATATAAATAATTAATAGTTAGTACATAAATAATAGGCATTGTTTAATAATTATAATTTCCAAGTAAATAATTGACTTTATAACGTACTGATAACCATAACTCACGCTTGACCTTGCATTAGGCCGTATATGACTGTACGATGTGCACTCTTCGCGCTCTACCTTCAAAACGGTTAGTCGTATGAAAAAAAAGTTTAAACAAAAGTTGTAGGGAATTTTATAGCCTACAACTTTTATAATAAATGCAAATCTCATTTAACCGATAGGAAGCCAGATATTCGCGAAAAACCGATTTTTGTGATCTTTGACCTTGAATATCTTGAGACGCGGACACGATAACGATTGTGACTTTTGAGACAACATTTAGAATGACAAAACAAAGGTTCATACCAATTTGCAGCTTATTATCTTTCATTCCGAGGTTGACCCCTTTTTTTACCTAATATGACTGGGCTATAACAACCACATTCACAATACTAGTTAGAATAAAATTGAAAATATTAAACACCTACAAATAGGTGTAACCCACCCAGCCAGCAAATAGGTGTAACAAACCCAGCTAAACATAAGAAAAACCTTTTCAAAAATATGCAATAGAGAAATGAAAAGCGAAAATCTTATCCAAATCAGAACAGCAATTTGTCTATATAAAAGTGTACAGGTAAATTATACACCTGCCACTTCTTTAAAGCATACAAGCGTTATGTTAAAATGGTGAGTTATTTGCTGACAATTATCGAAGAATTCATAGAATCATAATGTAATAAAAATTTCCTAAAAATGAGCATTTCGGTGATAAACAAAAATCCTAATCAGAATCGATTCTGAGAAAATCGCAGACAAAGAGTCTAATACAAATCATTTTTCTAATCAGTCAAAGACAATTTTAGATTTAATGAGACCGAGCTTAAATGGAAACTTGAATCATACTTACACGCATCTCGATGAGGAGCTCGTAGTTCAGAAACACGACGCACAGGTTGATCGACCAAGGATGAGCTCAGCTTGCCGCCGTCGGTCCGTGGATGGGTGGCCAATGACCATCTGTGTCATACAGCGAGCCCTCGGTGATTCTGAAAGGATTCAGAAAGAAAAGAGGTTATTTGTTAGAGTTTCCACTATCAGGGAAGCAATAGGTGGTCAGGGAAAAAACATCAAATATTAGTCATCATCAAACTTCAGACATACGATTGATACCTTGGATACCTTATCATTTGGGGTTTTTTATTCGTAAAACGGTCGATTACAAAGCCGGGGTTAAACAAGAAGTTGACAACATGAAAATTCCAGTTTCGTTGTTAAACAACGTTTCCGCTTAACGGGCCGATTATATAACCATTAAAATTTGTCGGTGAACTTGGCCCTTACACTTTCACAGCACAATATGGCTGGACCGTTAAAGATACAATTTGGTGTGAATATAGAATAATATTCATAAGATGTTGGCCACGTCTGCATGACGCCTTAATTTACGCCTCGGACATAGTTGACATCGGTGAAGCATAGAAATCATTCTTTTACAGCTGTATGGAAAGTCAACTAGGCTGGGAAGCCGTCTATTCACATTGTATGCCTACTTTCAATGATATAATGAAAATGTTACGTTACGATAAGTAAGTATATCTACCGAAAAAGGGAAGTTTTTTTTTTGTAAAAGTACATATAGTTAATTCTCTGTGCGGACACGATCGTCAGTGTTAGCCGTGCGTGTGTGTGTGAACAAGCCATAGACCTAGCTTTGATAGTTAATATTGATAGTCAAAATGTAGATTTAAGATCTCATGTCGGCACACGCGGTACTATACACATAAAAGTTATGGATTAGAGATTAACAACATTATTTTTAGTATGGTTGATTGCGCACATGAAGCGCGGCGACGCCCACGCGCTGTATGGGGTTCCGTAACATACTGTCACGTAGATCGGTAGGAAAGTTCTAGGTCGAATATTCTAGAACGAATATTCTAGACCGAACATCCTAGAACGAATGTTCTAGGGCTAGGGCCTAGAATGGTATGACCTAGAATGATCTAGAAAATGCTACGCTACTACCATCTATTTATCGAGTAGCAGAACTACAAGAATGTTCTAGAACCATGTAGGTTACCTAGAACTTTCTAGAAGTCTGGGCTCGACATATAAATAGAGGGTGGGCAGCGCTGCGAGTCAGTTCTTATCTGAACGCGATACAGTGAACTTCGAGTGAACGAAGTGAAGAGTGATCAGTGAAACTAATTAGTGAGTTGATCTAATTAGTGAGTGATTCTTATTGGTGTCAGAAGTGTGGGATAAATTATGCCAGTATTACCGAAGGACGACACGGAAGGTATCCGGACCAGGAGTCAGCGCCAGCAGGAAATCGACCAGAGGCGGTTTGAAGATTCTCCGATACAGACGCCTGGTGGCAATCAGCCGACAACGGAGCCAGTCCCTGGAGTGTCCAGAGTTCCTGCAGCATCAGCGACTATGGATCTTTCTGATCTAATGGCCATGCTGCATCATCGTCCTTCGGTAATACTGGCATAATTTATCCCACACTTCTGACACCAATAAGAATCACTCACTAATTAGATCAACTTACTAATTAGTTTCACTGATCACTCTTCACTTCGTTCACTCGAAGTTCACTGTATCGCGTTCAGATAAGAACTGACTCGCAGCGCTGCCCACCCTCTATTTATATGTCGAGCCCAGACTTCTAGAAAGTTCTAGGTAACCTACATGGTTCTAGAACATTCTTGTAGTTCTGCTACTCGATAAATAGATGGTAGTAGCGTAGCATTTTCTAGATCATTCTAGGTCATACCATTCTAGGCCCTAGCCCTAGAACATTCGTTCTAGGATGTTCGGTCTAGAATATTCGTTCTAGAATCTTCGATCTAGAATATTCGTTCTAGAATCTTCGATCTAGAATATTCGTTCTAGAATCTTCGATCTAGAATATTCGTTCTAGAATCTTCGATCTAGAATATTCGACCTAGAACTTTCCTACCGATCTACGTGACAATAATTTAGTTGGTGTACGACTATACTTCTAACTAATGTAACTTTTACTGTCTGTACCAATTAATTTCACGAAGAATTAAAATAAATTCATAACCTATTTCGTTCTTATTTTCCCACATAGATGAATAAAATGACATTAAATGATGAATGATGATGTTTAGAGCATGACATTGACATAATTGCGCAATCCTTACGCCATAATTATTAATTTATGTGGCAGAATTAGAACAAATTAGGTTAAGACTTTGTTTACATAACCAAGAACAACTATCAGTATAACTCCGCCGTCATAAGAAAGGCCGTATTCGAAGTATATACTTAACTCGATCATATCGTCTGCCTAGCCTTTTCCCAATTATGTTGGGGTCGGCTTCCAGTCTACACCGAATGCAGCTGAGTACCAGTGTTTTACATGGAGCGCCTGCCTATCTGACCTTCACAACCCAGTTAGGTACCGCGTAACACGGTACCCCTTGGTAAGACTGGTTGTCAGACTTTCTGGCTTCTGACTACCCGTAACGACTGTCAAAGATGTACAAATGACAACCGGGACCAACAGCTTATTGTGCTTTCCGAGGCACGGAGGAGTCTCGCTATGACTTAGATGGTCACCCATCCACGGACCGACCGCGCCAAGCGCAGCTTAACCTTTGATCGGTCGAACCGTGCGGCTGTTACTTAGCCACGAGCTCCTCTCCTATACTTAACTCAATATCGAAAAAAAAATCGTAGAATTGTTTGGTAGTTACGTCCTTTCTTCTAGTGACGTCAGAACTGACGGGGAAGCCTCCCGAGGGGCCGAGGGGGTGGGACTTTGACTCAAACAATAATTAGCACTTTCAAGCTTAACACTTTGCACACGTCTCCCTGAATCGAATAAACGTCGTCACATACTAGTCATATTTTTAAACGACCTATCTAACGACACTTCGACCTACACGATAGGGTAGGCGGGAAAATTATTATCCATGACTTTATTGTGGTGAGGTTAGGTACCTACTCTAAAAAGATCAAGATTTTTATACCTTTTATGGTTTCCATCCCAAATAACAGCTTCTTAGTAATTAGAGTCTGAGCTAAGCTACGGACAGACAGACTGATGGACAGGGAGAAACTATAAGGGTGCTTTTTGCATTGGGTATTAGATCTACAGATTAAAATTATACGCTACTATGTAAGAATTTAACGGTCGTCTTCGGTGATTTTGTAAAAGATATTGGCAATGTTGGTTTGAGACTATTCTATATTGCTAAAACCATTTTGTCAGGAGTGAATAATCTCTTCAATCATACTTTAATAATTCTATCATAGTAGGTAGAATTTTATTTGTTAGACAGCACATACTATTATATACTTAGTCCGAAATAATTATGTATAAGTAATCAATCAGATTCAGCAGAATACTAATAATATCGTAATGCGATTGATTAATGTTTATTACCCTTTACGCAAAAACTTTTTGCTAAAACCCGTAGTAGATAAGCCTGGCCTGTATAATTCCTCCTAGGCGAGCCTTCTTGTAATACAATCCCGCGAAAAACAAGTACAAGGAGAAAGAAAAGGTACTCACTTTGCACGCACGATGGTTGATGTAAATCCATGGCGCCACTACACTCCACACTGATATAACGCACCTTTATTTGACACAACACAATTTATTATCTTCTTTGTAGGTAGGTTTTTTTTATATTTTTAAAGTGGGATCCGGTAATAATGACCGCCCTTTTTGCGGGACACGTGAGCAAGCGGAACAAGCGAGGTTGTTCGAATGAATGGCAAAAGGATTCGAATTTTGAACCCGGAAATAAAAGAATGAATGGGAACGGAGAATGGTGGGAGAGCGGAAGTACGATTGTATGCGAGTCAAATTTATTACTGTTTATTACAAAATGTAATTTTTTTCAACTTCAATTATTAAAGTGGATTAATATTAAATAAGCTACTAGGTATTTTAAAACTACTGAACAAATTTGAATGAAATTTGGTAAACACACAAACGTGGATTAATTAGTATGCAAATAAATTATATTTTGAGTTGGAGATTAATACATAGATACAAAGATGTACAATTAAACAATCTTTGCATAGATATGACACTTTGTATGTATCTGGATATACTTACTTTTAATTTCTAAATTTGAATTCATTGGCAATATTTTTAGTACAAAAATCCAATTGAGTAAATAATATGTATTTTCTAAAGTTAGTAAATTGTTCAAAAGTAATAACCACGAGAATTCCTAAAACAAAATCAGCGCCGCGCAGACTATGTCGCGGGCGGAAGTTAGAACTTACCATCAATAGCATTCTATATTTTTACGTGAAGGTATAAATTGTCTATTGACTGATATCACCTAAAGTGATATTCAGAGATTTAGTCAGCATTATAATTACGTTTATTGCGAGCGATGCTATGTAGGAATATTGGTTATTTTATTAAATAATATGTAAAAAATATCATCATCTGATTAAAAGAAGGGAAACATTTCAAAGTTAATTTATTGAACAACTATAGTTACAATGTTCACGCTTTACATTTGCAGCTCAGCAGACATTTAACTAAATATAATAATAATAATATTGTCGTTAATACCATTTTATATGATATACTTTGCTTACAATAGGCCACAAAACATTACACATAGAATCATACAATAAAATTACTGCTAGTTTTTTAAGTGTAGCTTGGCAAAAAATGGTAGAAATTGTACTATTAAGATAATTACTGGCAACACCGTTTCATAAGTGTCAGTGCCGTGTCATTTTATGTTTATTCATGTATGAATACAAATAAAAAACAATACTAATTTATTACTTTATATTACTTAAAATATTATAAACGACCTATTGTTCAATTTACATATTTATGACATTAGACTTGCTACTCCAGCTAGTGTCACATCTATTAATCTACCCTTTTTTACCAAGCTATAGTGAAGTTCATACAATAATTTTACTCCTAAAATTAAATTTCTACAATGTAAAAATTTTTCAACAAATTCAAGACATCAAAAAAGTTGATTCACTTGAGGTTTCGTTACTTTAAAGCCGCGTCTGCCCTTTTTTAATTAAGCAGGACAAGGTTAGGTACTACAAAATAATATTACCAGCAGATTTAAGCACTGCGCCTACGCCTACACAATCATGGATTCAGTGGAGAGTACCAAAAAGGCATGAAACATGAATGAATTTCATAAGGCCCCATTTGAGGACATGTGTCTCATATACTGGTGATACTGTATGTTATAAAGTCGGTACCTTAAGGGTGATATTGTCGGCTTGCACGTTGCAAGTTGCCTGAACGTTGACGGTGGACCTGTTGTGTCTCATGTGTGATTTTACAAGATCTGAATTTACGAGAGCAGCCATTAGACTCAGCTCTCCCGCTAAAACTGTAGCGCAGATCAAGGACGCTAGCCTTGCGGAATTTTCCGCGGGACGCGCCCCGGCCCCCTTGACTCCTAAGATGTCTAAACAGGCGCCTTGGCCTGTCAATATAGTCCCCCCACCCACGGTACCCACTTCTAGAGAAGGCATGGTACAAGTTACATAAAGATCTTCACCATTCTCGCCACAAACCTCCATGTTAGTTGAGCAATTCGAGCTGGTGACGTTCTGAGCTGGATCTTGGCCTGTAGCTATATAAATAGCCGTCACCATATTAGCTGCGTGGGCGTTATTACCGCCTATAGAACCAGCTAGAGCAGATCCTGAGAGATTCTTAATCTTGTTGCACCTAGCCAGAGTTCTGGCGTCGGTTTTGAAGATAGTCCTTAAGCTATCATTGGATATTGTCGTCTCACAAACAACCCTTTTTCCTCTTCCTTTAACCCAATTGATAGCGGCGGCTTTCTTGTCAGAGCAATAGTTACCAGATAAGCTTATGACTTCCATGTCTGGGAAGTAGTTTTTGAGGAGTTTGAGGGCATTTTCTGCGCCTTTTGAGACCATGTTCATGCCCATAGCATCGCCTGTGGTAGCTCTGAATCTTAGGTAGAGTGTTGCTCCGTCGACTCCTATATGAATCTCTTGGAGTCGAGCGAATCTTGATGTGGAATCGAAGGCTTCTTTGATAAGTGCGTAGTTGTCTTTATTGTCTATCCACTGTCGGCATTCGTGGGCTCTTACCACGTTAGGGAGCTTGATGGCTGGGGCTCTCGTCATGCCCACATCTTCAACTACACTTGTAACTCCACGGGAGCCTATAGCTTTAGCTCCTCTGTTTGTCGAAGCTACTAACGCTCCTTCAGTTGTAGCCATTGGAATCATATACGGTTTCCCATCAACGACTAATGGCCCAGCGTACCCGACAGGCACGCCAACATAACCAATCACATTTTCGCAGCAGGCGTTCAAAACTTTCGAATAATCATAATTTAAGTAAGGCAGCTGTTTTATAGCTAATTCAGTCTGGAATCTAGATCCGACGACTTTTCTACGCAGTCTTACACCGCGTAAAGGATCACCTAAGACCGCTTCAAGTCTGTGTAGAGGAATATGGGATTGCTCAACAAGCATCACGACTTCTTCATCACTTAATGAGTTGCAAGCACCCTCAGATCTGTATATTTCAAGGCATTCTGCCATTGGCCGCTTTTTGGAGTTGAGTTTAGCAGCAGATGAGCTCGGAGAGAGAGTAGGCCATTCATCTTCTAAAACTCCCTCCGTCTGCGTGGAAACTTCCGAATTCGAGTCATCTCCTACTGAGAACTTTGGCTTGCTTCGAGCCTGTTCTTGGACCACTTCTTTCACCGTCATGTCGTTCATATCTATCACCCAGTTACGTTGTTCTTCAAAGAATACAAACTTTATTATCAAAGCACACAGCAAAGTCGCTATGACGATGTAGTCGGCGGAAACGGAAAACCATTTGACGTAAGAATGTAAAAGAATGTTGTCATTCGGTGCAGGGGTCAATGTGTCTATGGGACCTTCAATAATTCCGTTATCATTGCTCCAAGGCCATCTGCTAGTGAGATGGACACACAGCAGCCCTGCCGCCATAATCATCTTGACCCTTTGAACAACTGGGTTCGGTTTCAGATCTGCTTCAGAGAACGGACTGTCTGGAGACATCTCTTTGCGTCCTGAAGCGAAGTCAGCGACTAAAGAGAGACAGGCTGGGTAGAACGTAACAAAGACTAGATAGTCTACCAACAGAGCTAGGCACGCGAAGGTGCACATGTGTTCTAGTCTAGGAACTCCTGATAAGGCTCCAACTCCTACTAATAAGACAGCTAGCAGAGTATCCAAGGTTGCTGTCGGTCCAAGCAGAGCCAGCGCCCTCCCGACCCTCTTTCCTTGATCTTCACCGGCAGACCAGCCCGCCTTCGCCATTCTAGCCCCCCTGGCCACATCAGCGACCAACAGGAAAAGAAACGGGGCATCCTTAATACTTGCCAGTTCGCTCCAAAACAAACTGGCAACGGCTGAAGTGAATATGAAACTCGCGAATGTGGAAAACACCCCGGCAATGATGAGAAGATACTTTGAGGCTATTTTGTGGAGGTTTGAGATTTGGTAGTAAGCGTATAGGAGGGCTGCGCAGCGGACAAAGGTCATGATCACAGCATCTGCGGCCTGGTACTCCGCTTCAAGCCCTGGACAGGCTCGCGCCCATCCTGCGCAGTGTTCCGACCTGTTCCCAGGGCCGTTCCTCTCGACGCTGGCGGCGCATGCGAGCAAGGCTAAGGTTGCCACGATCACCTCCCATTGATGACGAGCACAGAACTCTCCATGAGCTCCCCAGACTTTCATTTCTACTGCTTAGCTGCTTTACAGCTGATATCTGGAAGTAAAGAGAAAGTCTAAGTTAGTAATTGATTTTTGACATGGTAAATTAGGATATTACGTGGGTCTTTTAGGAATTTACGTATGACGTTCAAAAAGCACTAGTTTTACTCCACTGGCTTTTGCATCACTATTCTTTGAAATTTTATAGACTTAGCATACTAATGGTGCGCTGGCCAGGCTATGTTTGTTAAAATAACTAAAAATACAGACATGAAGACATTTGACGACAAACTTTATGTAAATTGTAAAATAGGTAGTTAAAAAACGTCCAAATTTTCCTTGAATTCGGTCGTAACAATGTCTGATTACGTAACTACTTATAGCAATAGTATTTTCATTTCAAATTCAAATTTTGCAATTAATAAAAAAAAAATATTGGCATTTTTTTGTAGATAGTTTTAGAAAAAAATTACGGGTATTAAGGTATAAGCAGTCAATTAGCCCAGATTGACAAAAAAACCTAAGTTATCAGATACAGGAAAATATGCAGCATAGGTGCCATCCGTCCGGATTTCCCCGGACTTGTCCTAGTTTAGAGGGCGTCCGGGGTGCGTCCGGGCGGGTTCTCAAAGAGCGTCCGGAGAAAACCCGGACACTTTTTACCTGATATCTGATCCCGATTGATTGAAAGGTAAGCATCATAATCTGCCTAGCCCAAAAGAAAGGTAAGCAATAATTTAAAACAAATAATAAAGTGTCCGGGGAAAAAATCAAACTCATTCAAAATGTCCGGGGTTTTTATAGTTTTAATCAAGGGTCGACGATTTGGGTGATGGCAGCCCTAAGCATAGGCAATAGATTTCTCTCGACGAAAACAACAAGGAAATCGGAAAGATTTCTATCTAAATATAGAAACTAAATCTAAACTTGCCAACACTAAAATTAGCCTCGTCTAAACACCGTTTCTACTAACCAGTTACATTTGCACACTATTTATAACCAACATCCTACTAATATTATAATAATATAATTTTTGAGGACGTATGTATGTGTATCAATGCATGATTGCACTCTTTCACGCGAAAACTCATCATCATCTGCGTAGCCTTTTCCCAACTATTTTTTTTTATTTATAAATCCAAATCGTTTCCCAACTATGTTGGGGTCGGCTTCCAGTATAACCAGATGTAGCTGTTTTACATGGAGCGACTGCCTATCTGACCTCCACAACCCAGTTTACCTGGTAACACGGTAAGACTGGTTGTCAGATTTTCTGGCTTCTGACTACCCGTAACGACTGTCAAAGATCTACAAATGACAGCCGGGTCCAACAGCTTAACGTGCTTTCCGAGGCACGTAGGGGTCTCGCTATGACATAGATGGTCAACCATCTACGGGCCGACCGCGCCAAGCGCAGCTTAACCTTTGATCGGTCGAACCGTGCGGCTGTTACTTAGCCACGAGCTCCTCATGCGAAAACTACCGCATGGAATTAGTTAAAATTTGGTACACACATTTATACTACATAATATAGAGTAGATAAAGTTTGTGAGGTTGTAGGAGGTAATCTACTGAACCGATTTAGATAAAATTTGGTACGGAGATAGAAGGGACTCTGGAGAAGGTCATAGGCTACTTTTTATCCGGGTACATTAAGTAGTTCCTTCGGGACGCGGTTGAAAAAGCTAGCATACAATT
Source organism: Pyrrhia umbra (assembly GCA_963891755.1). Taxonomy (NCBI): domain Eukaryota; kingdom Metazoa; phylum Arthropoda; class Insecta; order Lepidoptera; family Noctuidae; genus Pyrrhia; species Pyrrhia umbra. The sequence goes on from OY982944.1 coordinate 6,747,515, forward strand.
AACAGTTACAATTCACTTGAGACACTTTTAAAACATCAACATCACAGCTCAGTGACACATTAAAAACCTGTTTTGAAGTTGTGTACTTTAAAACAGCTGACCATGACGACTTTCTACAATTCTTTGACATTTCAAAGGAATTATTTTAAGAAAATGAAAGTTTATTCCATGATTAACGTTTTTTAAAACAGGCTCTGTTCGATCTTATCTTTTCCGGGATAAAAACGAAGCGAAAGTGGTTTAAATAGACTGACAATCGGTACTTTTTGGATGTTAAAAGTTACAAACGACGGTTCCCAAAATATCCGCCCTTCAAACACTTCCTTTGTGTTTGTGGTAAGTAGGTATTGTTATTAGATAAAAACCTTCCTTGCAAAATATGCATTTAAATAGCGAAAACCCCATCCAAATCGCATCAAACACGTACAAACATACATACATACGGGTCGAATACAGGCTCCTTTTTTGAAGTCGGTTAAAAATGTTATCTCTATACAATTGTTATAGATCTTATAAAAAAAAGTGACGACATCAAAGCAGATCTCTAATTCAAGCATCATCATCATCCTATTTATTTTTTATATAGTTGGGGTCGGCTTCCAGTCTAAACCGGATGCAGCTAAATACCAGTGTTTTACATGGAGCGACTGCCTATCTGACCTCCACAACCCAGTTACTGGGTAACACGATACCCCTTGATAAGACTGGTTGTCAGACTTTCTGGCTTCTGACTACCCGTAACGATTGTCAAAGATCTATGCTTGAATATCGTACTAAAATACCAGCCTAGATGCGCAGACGCAGTCTCGGGTATACCCAGCAATATAACATACGAATACCCTCATAGAATGCGGGTCACGTAATCTCCGAGTAGGCGATGATCAATAATTAAATTCAGTTGTCAGTACGAATATTAAATTTGTATTCTGTCAACGAAACAATAGGATTGCAGTACAATATTGTTGAAATATAAGCACACTAGCTGTTTCCCGTGGTTTCACCTGTATTCTGATGGAACTACTTCGCAGAAACACATGTGTTATGGATACAAGAGAAGAAGAATTCTATCATCAAAATAATTCCAAAAAAAAAGACACTCAAGAACGACATGGACGGATGGATCGATAACGGAGGGTTAGAAGTAGGGTCCCGTTGGCACCCTTCGTGTATGGAACACTGATAATGAGCAGCATCTGGTTAGATTGGAAGGCTGGAAGTACGACCCAAACATAGTTGGGAAAAGGCTAAATTGATGATGATTCCAGATCATACCCCAATCACGCTCCAAAGTCATGTTTCTAAACCAAAAAAATATAACTCGATAAATTTCTGGCTCTGGCCACTAAATTAGCGTTACCATAAAAACTAGACAGCTTCACATTCTCAACTTGATTTCGACTTTATTTCCAAAGAATTTGAGGTGATAATTGGGTGCACCACCAGCTAATGTATTCGTCGTATATTTCATAATGGATGTATGAGTGACCTTGTCTCTAACGAGATGTTGGTAAAGAAAATTTTGTTTGAATAACCTTAAGACCTATTTCCATGCCTTTTGGGGTTATGGAAGGCACTTTACAAGTTAAATCCTTGAAGGGTTTATCATTAGGACATTCTTCTTTCAAAATCCTCAGGGAACTACTCCACGCGCCTGGATTAAAAGTCAAAAGGTTTATATTTCATATAGACCAATTACAGGTACTTATAACGTCAAGAAGAGAAACTAGGTGCACGGTTCCAAAAAGTGGGTCCTATGGAGAAGAACCGGCAAGAAGTAGTCTAATCTGATTGCCATGGCAGTTTATTTATTAAAAATGATCCTAAGTCCTTCCCCGGGTTCAAACTATCGCCATAACAAATTTATTCTGGATCCAATAAGCTGTTTTACCGTGAAAGCCTCACAGACAGACAGAATAATTTTCAGATATACAATATTAGTAAGAATGAGATTGAAAGATGACAGTGTTACTGAGATTAAAGGTATGCAATTAGTATCTAGTTCAAACAGCGAATTTAATAAGCAGATGTTTAATACCATCAATACGTTTTACCAATGTGCCGTTTATCTTAAACAGGTCAGCTTGACGCGATAATTCAGTCTTGTCAAACCGGTCCACTATTCAAATACATTGTCTAAGAACAGTTTGTTATTTTTTCTACTGTGACCTTCAAAAGGTACTTGCTTCTGCACATGCCTTCACCTGCGTGGTTTTCGAATTAGGAATCTTATGTGATAACCCAGAATCTAAATCTAAATATATATAAAACTCAAAGGTGACTGACTGACTGACATAGTGACCTATCAACGCACAGCCCAAACCACTGGAGAGATCGGGCTGAAATTTGGCATGCAGGTAGATGTTATGACGTAGGCATCCGCTAAGAGAGGATTTTGATAAATTCTACCCCCAAGGGGATAAAATAGGGGATGAAAGTTTGTATGAAACTTTGTCAATTTTAAACCGATCGGGCTGAGAATTCATATAGTCCACGCGGGCGAAGCCGCTGGCGGAAAGCTAGTATAAACTACTGGCTGTTTCCCACATTTTTCACCCGCGTCCCAAAGGAACTGCTAAGTCTATAACCTTCTCCAGGGTCCACTCTATCTTCGTACCTTTATCTAAATCGGCTCAGTAGTTCCAGAGATTATCCCCTCACAAACTTTACCTCTTTATAATATTACTAGCTTCTGCCCGCGACTTCGTCCGCGTGGAATAGTGATGCTCCGCTCCTATTGGTTTTAGCGTGATGATATATAGCCTTCCTCAATAAATGGACTATCTAACACTGAAAGATTTTTTCAAATCGTACCAGTAGTTCCTGAGATTAGCGCGTTCAAACAAACAAACTCTTTAGCTTTATATATTAGAAGAAGAAGAAGAAGAAGATTAGTATAGATGTATGTATAAGGCAAATCTCATCTAAGCACTTTCAGCAGTTTTCGCGCTAAAGAGTAACAAACATATATTATATCCGAACAAAATTTCATATTAGTTGAATAGGTAAGCTTAAAAGGAATAAGCCAAGTCTAAAAAAAATTTTAGTAAAAGATAGTTTATTACTTAATGATGGTACTGATTAGAGGGCTTCGCGATACGAGGAGTCATCGAGATATATCCATAGAGATGCAATCCCCAACATTACGCGGTCACAAAAACGTAACTATTTTTTAGAATGCAAACGTAGCTTTGAAACTAGTAATCATTTTGATGTAAAATTATATCTATCTCTCTCACACTAACCGAAACGTAATGTTCATGACATCTGTATGATAAGGATGGCATTTACTACAAATTTGCCCATATTATTGTTAAAATCGTCCTGCTGTACTCTGATAGATTCAAACTGACTTCCAAGTGACAGATGTCATGAATTAGGACTGGTCACAACCTTTATGGCACGCATTTTGCTTGGTGATTGCACATCTAGTTACTTTAGTAACATATATATCTATGCGAGGAGTTCAACGCCTGCCAATCAGTCTATGCAAGAAGATTTTATATTGTGACTACTTTGCCTCAGGGAATACGTTAAACCGATGATTCTCTTTGCTATGAGAATGTCAAAACAATCAGAACTTAAACCAAATAGACATTATCTAGGAAAAAAAACTACCAAATTAGATCATATTCAGGCCTACAAGCAGCTTCCTATTACCATGTATACAAACGACTAGCTTTCCGCCCGCGGCTTCGCCCGCGTGGACATTTTTTTACACCTTGGGTTACATTATTCAAGTTTTAGTAGGAACCCCTAATTATTTCTGGAAATAAATATAGCCTATGACACTTCGTAAAGATGTAGCTTTCTAACGGTGAAAGAATTTTTGAAATCGGTCGAGTAGTTTTTGAGTTTAAACCCTACAAACAAACAAATCTTTCCTCTTTATAATATTAGTATAGATATAGATATGAAAGCGCTGTCATGGCTTCTCAATCCTGACAAGTCCTGTCTGAGGTTCAACGGTATAAACAATTGAAACATGGTAAGTACTGCCATGTCTGTCATACATGCTAGGCTCAGGTGAAAGTCGACGACATAGAATTTTAATTGACGACGCAAATACGCATTTGTCCTGCTGTTATTTAGAGTGTGGAGTAATAAAAACATAAATTAAAAAATCCAAAAACCCGACTGCGTAAAAATACTCTTATCTACACTAATATTATAAAGAGGAAAACTTAGTTTGTTTGTAATGAATAGGCTCAGAAACAACTGGACGTATTTTAAAAATTCTTTCACAATTCGAAAGCTACATTATCCACGAGTAACATAGGCTAAATTTTATTTTGGAAAAAAATAGGGTTCCGTAAGATATTTGGGTTTTTCGGACACAAGGTGTAAAAAATCAACCAGAAAAGTTACTTTTTTTGCGTACGCTACTAATCTCAGGAACTACTGGTCCGATTTGAAAATTCTTTCAGTGTTAGATAGCCCATTTATTGAAGAAGGCTATAGGCTATTTTTCATCACGCTAAAACCAATAGGAGCGGAGTACCACTATTCCACGCGAACGAAGTCGCGGGCAGAAGCTAGTTATAAACTAAAAAGAATAAAACAAGTCTGGTTGATCTGAACTGAAGGAAAAATGCGTAGAAAGTAATTTACCTAAACTATAAAAAATAGTAAATTTAAATACGAGATATAACGACTTTGACAGTCGGGACCCATATTGTCTACGTTATTTAATGGGTTCCGACTGTCAAAGTAGCTATATCTCGTATTTAAATATACTATTTGTTATAGTTTAGGTAAATTACTTTCTACGCATTTTTACATACATACACTCGAAAAACATAACCGTCTTTCTGTCGCAGTCGGGTAAAATGGCCCGAATAGATATCCTTTTCATGATATTTTATAGTAAATCCCGCCAGCGGCTTCACCCGCGATATTTTAGCTAATGGATACAAAAACTTGACAAATTATATACTAAAACCTTCCTCATTAATCACTCTATCTATTAAAAAAACCGCATCAAAATCCGTTGCGTAGTTTTAAAGATTTAAGCATACATAGGGATGTAGGGACAGAGAAAGCGACTTTGTTTTATACTATGTAGTGATAAGACGACAGTCTTCTATTCTTGAGTTTTAATTTGAATAAATCTGTTTTCGATGCTATTTTTAGGCAGTGAACCGCTGATGATAATAACCTTACTCCTTCGATAAGTAGGTAATGTGATAATATCAATAGCGTCATCAAACACAATATGTGTATTGTTATTCAAATGGCGACGGAAGCCAGTTTACGTATTTACAAGTTAGGTACTTGATTTGTTTTATATTTAAGGACTAGCTGTTTCCCGCGGTTTCACCCGCATCCCGAGGGAACGACTTAGCGCACCCGGGTAAAAAGTAGCCTATGTTGTTCCTCAGGGTCTATTCTATCTCTGTACCAAATTTCATTTATATCGGTCCAGTAGTTTTGGCGTGAAAGCGTAACAGACAGACAGACAGACAGAGTTACTTTCGCATTTATAATATTAGTAAGGAAGTAAGGATAAATACGATTTTTAAACTCATATGTACTTTCTTAGTTTATCTTAGTCACTACTAACGGTGAAAGAAAACATCGCGAGGAAACCTGGACTAAAATGTCTGAAATCGTGATCAATGCTCAGCCTTGTCTGTATGTATGTTCAATCTCTTTCATGGCTTAAAAGGACAAGGTTAGAAATAAAAAAACTGTAAGAAGTTCCATTGTAAAAAAGTGTATGTAGATTGCTTTGGATCCCAAAATGCGACGAATCAAAATGCAAAATGCATGTTGCATGTGTTTCCTTTTAAAATACAAGGATGTAAATATAATGGTTTTTTCTTACAATATAGTTAAACGAATATCGTTATTACTAAACATGGTCACAATAATGTTGGTTTACGCTCAAATTGATTAAAGCAAGTTACCATGTTTTGGGAATATTTTTGATTAGGTTTGCCTGGATAATCACCCTGGCTGCGGGATCTTCGAAATAGTTACCGCGCCCCCGGAATAGAAAGGGCTGAGGAAGGAACATGGATGGGTTTTAGTCAGTAAGTGTCTGACACTTCCTCTCGCCCCACCCACGGCGGGAGGGGTCATTTGATGATTTCCCACCGGAAAAAAAAGATTTTTCAAGACTACTTTGAGAATGTCAACTTGTCATTCGGGGTTCGTCTAAATATCAAATAGGAACATCATTTTTACTGATATGTGAAACGTTATCACATGTCCGACTGACACAGTTATGTTTGTGAATCACGCATTTTAATGATAAAGTCATTGATAAATTTAAATAAAAGACCATCTTCGTGGGTAAACGAGCTCACATTTCACGGTTTTGCTATTCATGCTGCGATCTGTCCATGGATAGGTCAAACGGTTGATTAACGGCCATTTTCAATATTCTATCTATCCATAGATTTGCTTACTAGAGATAGATTTTTGACATTAGTCGTATGGACTTTATGTCAAAATTCTATCTCTAGTAAGGAAATCTTCGGATAGATAGGATATTGAAAATGGCCATAAGTGCCTAAGATAACACGTTCAATACCCGTTTGGCATAAAGATCTCTACGGTATCAAAGATATTGAGTTTTAATGACCAAAAATGCCTTAGAATTGGGTGCTTTCCAAACAAAGTTTTTTTTTAAACGTTACTCCTGTATCGTGGGTGCGTTTACAAACATACTTTACACATGCATAAACACCCAGACCCGGAAAAATTTTAGTTGTCCCGTGCGGGAATCGAACCCGCGACACGCAGCGCAGCAGCCAATTGCTCAGCCACTACGCTACGTCAAAGCTCATGACAATGCCACGGCGGTAGCGTTTACTAATCACTACATAGTATAAAACAAAGTCGCTTTCTCTGTCCCTATATTCCTATGTATGCTTAAATCTTTAAAACTACGCAACGGATTTTGATGCGGTTTTTTTTAATAAATGATAAATGATATTTATTTTTGCAAATGGGTTATAAAATAACACTTTTACACGTCAATTATTTTTTAAAGCTAGATGAGGCCGGTATTTCCTATCTGACTGCCTTGAGAAGAAACACCGAAACAAACTCAAGGGTCAAAGTCTCTTTTAAGGTCCAGACATAATGTAATTGCATCATGGATGTACAACATAGGCTCGAGTCTGAAATGACCTTTTGAAGAAAGAATCATACAGATCCGAGTGGGCCTGTCCATTCCGTTGGCACGCAAGTGTCGGTCTTTGTTAGCTCAACAGTAACTTAGGAACTTACAATCCAACGAACAATACCCCCAGAAAGGACATTTGGGTAGGCCACATGAAATACTCGAACCGTCAGACGCAAATGAAACTAAATATTAAGGCAATAAATAAAAGAGAAAAAAAAAGAGAAAGCCCACATTGTACACACATTAACAATCAAATAATTTGAGCTACTTTAAAAAGTAGGTAATAATGTCAATGCTTATAAAATAACAATAAGAATAAACATGTCAATGTGAATAAAATAATCATAAAAAAAAACATATTATTACATGTCACACTGTATGCTAACAAATATCAATCAAAGGAAAAAATACCGATAGCCCATACATATAGGTGCAAGAATTGAAACAGCTTATTCCCAAGCCTTTTTGTCATCTAGGTAGTCCTTAACAGAGTAATAAGCTTTGCGACATAATGACTGCTTAATGTATGATTTGAATTTATTAAGGCTTATATTTTGAATATGGCTAGGAATTTTATTGTAGAAGCGTATACATTGGCATTTAAATGAGCCGCTTATCTTCTGGAGCCTGGTAGCGGGAATAACGAATCTGTGTTTATTCCTTGTGTTAATATTATGAACATCACTGTATTTTGTAAAAATATTTGCGTTTTTATGTGCATACAACAAGTTTTCGTAAATGTACTGAGATTAGATTACAATAGATTGAGTGATTAATGAGGAAGGTTTTAGTATATAATTTGATAAGTTTTTGTATCCATTAGCTAAAATATCGCGGGCGAAGCCGCTGGCGGGAAGCAAGAAGATGATATAAGCCAGCTTTTTCCAACGGGTTCAGCAGAGGGGTAGGTATCTAATACCCACATATCATCAGTTACTTGTAAGTGTCTATGTATTATAAGACTTTTTGCCAGCACAGTCCAGCATTCCGAATGCTTCTAAAAAAATCATGGAATAACACATTAATACTTTTCCAAACTTAGGATTTGTGCCTAGAATACTATGATCAATTCTTAGAGCTTTTCACTACTAGACCAACGAGGCTGTCCATCTTAATCTAACCACTAATAAAAATGGGACAATGGAAAAAATACCATAATCTGCTTTTCATTTTTATCAGTCATAAAAGTGGAATAAGGAAAATTATTTTAATAACTCCCACAAAGAGCTTAATGTCCAAAAGTTTTTTTTATTATAGCTTCCAAACTTCCTAAAGGCATTCATCTTCTGTCCCGAAGTACTTTATTTTTCTTCCGCACATTTCTATAGGCATCTATTAAGCGTTTAGCCTTCATCATCAGCGTCGTGTTAGGCTATGACGGGGCCCTGGGGCACACTAGAATTTGGCGCCCTATTGGAAAATAAAAAAGCAAATGACAAAAAATCTGCTATGATTTTTGCATAAGCTAGAAAAGATATTTAATCTGTTGTTGTATTGCTGTTGTTGTTAAATTAGAGTTAGAGCGCGAGCATCATAATAATAACAATATAAAAAGAATTGTATGCTTGGTGTACGCGAATATTATCGTTTTTGGGGGCTCCCATGTCGATGGGGTGCTTGGGCACGGGCCCCGAGTGCCCTTATGGTAAAGACGGTACTGGTCATCAGCCTATCTAGCACTAGTCCACTGCTAGACATAGGCCTAACGTGTGCCATATTACCCATGGAGTTCCTTGCCCATTCTCTATAGGAATCTACGCTTTGGAACGGGCAAATAAATAGCTACAACTATTTTTGACTAGCTGACAGACTCATCCTGCTTTGACAATTTAAAAGTGCCTGTAAATGGTCAAGGATAGTCATATTCATTGTATAGACTTGAAAAGAGACTATGACCCTTGAGTCTTTCGACATTCCTTCTCATTAGCAATCAATTAAGAAATCTCAACACTGGCTGACAAAATTACTGCTTTAACTAACTTAAACACGAATATAACTTTGTATGTTTGTCTACGCTTTCACGGTAAAATGGCTTAACCGATTTGTATGAAATTTAGGAGATTGATTGTAACCTGGGTAAGGATGTTGGATCGTTTTTATCCCCGTGTGCTCATTAGTGCCCTCGGTACAGGGGTGAACGCGAGTAACAGCTACTCCACATGTAAAACTGATTTTAGCTAATCTATACTAATATATAAAGCTGAGTTTGTTTGTTTGAACGCGCTTTTAACGAAACTTGGAACAATTATTTTTCATACTCCTGAGCTGGTTATAGTATACTTTTAATCACGCTACAATCAATAGGAGCAGAGCAGTGAAGGGAAATGTTGGGAAAACGGGAGAAGTTACACCATTTTGTTTAAACGCGCTAATCTCAGGAACTACTGGTCCGATTTGAGAAAGTATTTCAGTGTTAGATAGCCCATTTATCGAGGAAGGCTATAGCCCAACAAGCAAAATCAGTATTTAAAATGCTCTACAAGACTACTTTTATTTTCACTTATAAGAAACTTGTAGCGTGCTACAAAGCTGGATTTGGGCGCAGTTATAGGATCGGTTATTTCTATATCTATCTTATAATCAACTTATAAAATGTTACTAAGTCCTATAACATACTTGACGAAGCGCAATAGCTTCTGTAATGATATAACAATACACAATTACAAGTACAAATTGTAATTGCTTTTGTTAGTATCTGACATAAGTATTTTTTTTTATTTGGATAAACGTAAGTAAAACTACTATTACTACTATTTTGTATTATTGTAAAACATAACTAATAATACATTTAAAATATAGTGTGTCAACCCGTGGGGAAGTCATATTTACTGTAAATGTGTATCGAAATATAGTTAATTTCACAATGCCCTCCAAAAATAACACATTAGTATATTATTGTGAATAAATTATTTCATCAATTTCTTATGAATATTCGCCATGTTTTAAAATTGCTCTTCATAAGTACTTTATAGAACCATTGTAGGTAAATTAGTACTTGTAGCAGTTTCCGTCCAGATAACTCACCTCCATTTTAAAACAAATTAGGGTTCCCTTGAAGTCTGCCGGCTAAAGATTTTTTTTTCTTGTGGAACCCTCATAGTTTCGCCATGTCCGTTTGTCTGTCTGGCAATAGCTTAGAAATGCTTGATACTAGAAAGCTGAAATTTAGTATGGGTATGTACCTATATTGATCACGCCGACAAAGTAGTAAAATAAAATTAAGAAAAAAATTTTTTTTTAGGTAGCTCCCATACAATAAAGTGGCGATGGATATTTTTTTGAGTGTGGTCTTTCAAAAATAAAGCAGGTGTGTGAAGACTATTTTTCGATTTAGGCATTTGCAAAATATCTAGCTTTAAAGTACAATTTTTAGTTCGATACGAGCATCTATAAAGTACCCTTTAACTTTTGAATGGCTGTCCCTAAAGATTAGAAAAAAAATCACGAACGTAGTACATGTAATGAACTTACCAAGAAAAACTATCACGGCTAAGTAGGCTTAACCGGTTCCAGAGTTATAGTCGACCAACTAAAACGTACTACGGAACCCTACTGCGCGTGACCCGACACGCACTTGGCCGGTTTTTTTTAAGATTTAATCAACAAGATGGTCGTATGGTATTTCTTGATGTCGACTATTTTTGACAATTTGATCTTATAGCGCTCTTTTTAAGTACTATAAGATTTTAAAGAGTCTCGAGAAAGACTATGACGACACAAACTTGTAATCGTTTCAGCTAAGTATGTTATAATATCATTTTCTCTCACAAAGTGCTACTATAGAATCAAAATATTATTCAGGATTATTTAGTCTTACTGAAAACAATTATAGAAGACTTATTCCTAAAAGTGTCCTAAAAGATAATCTTGGAGTTAACTAAAAGACTGAGATATAAAGGCAATTACTCTTGAGGATATGTATGCTTGTGAAATGCTATTACTAGTAAAAAAATCCTATAAATGTTTTAGACGTCACTCTTGTAGCGAACTGTAGGACCGAGATATAAAAACGAATGAACTTGAGTATGTTAAGGCTTGGCAAATGCTATTATAAGTTAAAAGGTCTACCGCAATGCCTTTACAAGAACGTTATTAGTATTGACAGACTTATAATCTTTCTTATAGGATTACTTTGCTTGTTGGGAGGCTATATATCATCACGCTAAGACCAATAGGAGCGTAGCACCACTATTCCACGCGGACGAAATCGCGGGCAGTAGCTAGTGAACGATATGAAAAGATATCGCTTATTAAGGCCCGAGTTTACCGACAAGATAACGGTCCGATTAACTTAAAACAGCTGTTCACCATAAATACAAACTTCCAACTGCCGATGGGTAAAGTATTATTAGAAATTTTTATTCCTGAAACGGTCGATTACCAAACCAGGGTTGAACTAGAAGTGGGTACCACGAAAATTCCAGCTTCCTGGTTAAAATATCGTTCTTGTTTAACGGGCCGATTCCGCAACGATCTGTCAGTGAACTTGTCCATAAGACGCTTAAAACACACTGTCGTAAATATGACATTCATCAGACAAATGCAAATCACACATCCTTACTTCCTTACTAATATTATAAATGCGAAAGTAACTCTGTCTGTCTGTCTGTTACGCTTTCATGCCTAAACCAGTGAGCCGATTTTGATGAAATTTGGTACAGAGATAGAATAGACCCTGAGGAACAACATAGGCTACTTTTTACCCGGGTGCGTGAAGTAGCTCCTTCGGGATGCGGGTGAAACCGCGGGAAACAGCTAGTCATCCATATAATTCAAGTAGCATTTACATTTGCAAGTACGCCGAACGAAGATCTTATTATGCACTAGCTTTCCACCAGCGGCCTCGCCCGCATGGGCTATATGAATTCAAATTAAAGATGAACCGCTCGACTGATTTTATTCAAACTTCACATAAACCATCTACTAAATAGTCCGACCAAAGCCTAAACATTTGGTTTGGATAGGTGAGCCCGTTCTTGAGTTATAAAATTACAACGAAAAGTGGCATTGATTTTTTATATATATTGTTAAACTAGCTGTTTCCCGTGGTTTCACCCGCATCCCGAAGGAGCTACTTCACGCACCCGGGTAAAAAGTAGCCTATGTTGTTCCTCAGGGTCTATTCTATCTCTGTACCAAATTTCATCAAAATCGGCTCACTGGTTTAGGCGTGAAAGCGTAACAGACAGACAGACAGACAGAGTTACTTTCGCATTTATAATATTAAAGTAAGGATTCACGTACTTACATTTCATCAAGGACTGTAATGTTAACAGTAAAATGCATAATTTAAACAACCATCATAACAGTACAGTACAGTTGATATTTCCGCGAATTGTATGTCGTGACGTGGTTATTTCGTTTCAGGGAAAAACGCAGTGTATTATGTATATATGCGAGTGAGAATAATTTAGCACCTGACTCGTACAGTTGATCGGGAATCTCAACAAATTAAGGCGGCGATATACGACTTTGGCCCCTTTAAAGCTAATGATTACGCTTTAACGACTTGCTTTCATGATTTGAAAAGTATATATACTAAACTAGAACATATGCTTGATAATCTTGTATACCGTTTTTTTTAATTATGTATTTATAACATTGTATAAAAAAATCATAAAGTTAGGTCTAACGCAGATGAAAAATTGAGTTTTACATAGAATTTATCAAGCGGATTTTAATAAAACCTGTACCATTTTATAGAAAAGTTAATTATCTGTCTTTTTGTATACGCATATATTTTTTTAATCGTATATTTACGTCAATTTTTGTGCTTTTGTCAAAACGTTGAGTTGAAATTACGGAGGGGCTCCACCGGGCGACGGGGGCAGTACGTCTGTGACCACTGTCACGGGTAGACGCTGTCACTCAGAGCGAGCACATTGCGATGTAAATAAATTATTATATTTGTCATAAGATGACTGGTAAATTATAATTATTACATTGAAAAGGCACTACATGCGGATAAAATATTTTTTTGATGTGAATAACGTGTTTTCAAACCAAATCATCCATAATCTGTCATAATCTAAAATGTGTGTATCTAAATTTGGCAGGACAAATATATTTTATTTTTGACTTACTAAATAATTAAATGTACTTTAGGATTTAAATATGTATTTCTTTTAATACTTTGCGTATTCAAAACGAGAATATTGCATACCTCATTTAAATTTTACATGTAGGTCGGAGATAGTCATCAAAATTAAAATTCTTTCATATTATGTTATAATATTTCCTAATACACTTCTCATCAAAAAAATCGAAACACTTTCGTTTTTATTGTTTTTGTCCTAATTTTTTACAAAAGAGAATTAATTCCATGAAAAAAAAAACATTATTGTGTAGCTGGCAGTTTGGTCATTACAGTAAGAAGAAAAAAATCAAAATTCGAAATTAGAATTTCATTTGTTTATCCTAAAATGAAATTAATCACTGTTTTGAGACAAATGTGTATTTAGGGTTGGAGTACGTTTCTCGTTTAAAAACTAAAAATTAGCGCTTGTCTTTAAACTTTTTGTTTCTTATTTCATTTACTGTGACTTTGGGACGTCTGAAAAAACTTTTTTTTCTAAAACATATGGATACTTCGCCCGCAGAAGCCGCCCAAGTGGTGGCATTGCTGGATTCTGGACTTAGTCAGCGTGTTGTGGCTGCAAGATTGCATCTAAGCTTATCATCTGTTCATAGAGTCTACAAACGCTATCGGGAGACTGGTTCGTTCACGCGCCGTTCAGGATCTGGCAGGAATCGGGTCACTTCTGAGCGAGATGATCGATTTATTGTAACAACTTCTTTACGAAATCGACGCCTTAACGCTTTTCAACTGCAGCAGCAGCTTCGCGTTGTACGAAGAGTAGCTGTAAGTGACTCTACAATAAGAAGAAGGTTGAAGGAACGCGGATTGGCACCGCATAAGCCAGCGAATGGGCCGAAATTAACTGCAGACCATCGAAGAGCGCGCCTTAACTTTGCACGCGAGCACCTAACTTGGTCATACCTTCAGTGGAGCAAAGTACTGTTTTCTGATGAGTGTAAAATTATGCTGTATGGTAACGACGGAAGGAACAAGGTCTACAGAAGAGATGGAGAACGCTTTGCACAATGCTGCATTGAAGAAAAGGTCAGCTATGGTGGCGGTTCGTGGACGGTTTGGGGAGGAATCAGCGCCGACGGTAAGACAGAACTTGCCTTTGTGTCTGGGCCACGGCTGCCTGCACTAAACTCTCATTGGTACATCGAACAGTGTCTTGAACCTCATGTGATGCCCTATGCACATTTTATTGGCAACGACTTCATATTCATGCACGACAATGCTAGAGCTCACACCGCGGGCGTCGTACGAGATTATCTTACCGAAGTCGGTATCTCCATTATGGTATGGCCAGCAAGAAGCCCGGACATGAATCCCATTGAACATCTATGGGATGAATTAAAGAGACGAATTCGAGCAAGAGATCCAGCCCCAGAAACACTTAGCCAGCTGCAAAATGCAATCCAAGAGGAATGGGATAATATACCACAACATGTGATCGTGACTCTCATCCGATCGATGAAGAACCGTATGGAAGCAGTAATAAGAGCTCGCGGAGGGAATACAAGTTATTAAATAAACGTTTCTTAATTTTTTTTTTCATTTACGCGTGTTGTTTTACCCATTTCCTTCATATTCCATACAGGGTAAAAATTACTCATTATACAAAATACGAAATCTATGAAGACTTAATTTGAATTTAGAACAATAACATTAGGATTTAAAAACCTCATACTACTCACTATTAAATGACATTTTACATTTATTCCTAAATATACACATTTTTCTGATAATCCTTATCAAATCATAAACTGCGAGGTGTTTCGATTTTTTTGATGAGAAGTGTAGTTTCGAATTTATAGAAATAATAAGTCAGGGCATGGGATGATATCTTAGAACAAAACTTAATGGTTTGTAAATAAAACGGTTTATCCATGGGTAACAAGATGGCGCTATTCTAAATTATTACCAATGAAAATATTTTTCTAAACACGTGAATTTGGGTTCGAGTTTCTTTGTCGCGTAGAGACGAATTTGAAAAAAAATGCAGAATATCATAAAAAAATAAGCTTACGCTATTAAAAGAGTATTGTAAAATGTAAAATTGTAAAATGTATTGTATTGTCTGACTATTTTAGCTAGACCATTTTCCTATTTTGGATTGGTTACATTAGTTTTATTTTTAGGGTTCCGTAGTCCGACAAGGAACCCTTATAGTTTCGCAATGTCCGTCTGTCTGTCTGTTCGCGGCATAGCTCAGAGGCTCTTGGTACTAGAAAGCTGAAATTTAGTATAGTTATGTGTATTGATCACTCCGAAAAGGTGGTAAAAAAAAAAAAAAAAAAAAATTTAGTGGAGCTCCCGAACACGTGAAATGGGGATGAATATTTTTTTTGTTGCGTAATCCTTCATGTAGGGTATCGTTAGATAGGTCTTTCAAAAATAAAAATAAACTAACTTTCCAAAACTATCACGGCTAAGTAGGCTTCACCGGTTATAGTTGACTAACTAAGACCTACTACGGAACCCTACTGCGCGTGGCCCGACACGCAATTGGACGGTTTTTTACTGGTAACATTGGGTAGTGATGATTTACATAGCAACCATTTTCGAAGTTTAGTAAAACCGCCAAGTAAGCAGTCACATATGATATACATATTAATCTATTAGTCAAGGTATCTAATGTGGGATAATATTATATACACACAATCTAAAAGATAAGACGAAGCATAGTGTTTTAGAAATGAAGGTCCTACTTCACTATGCCACTCTTATGTTTTATTTTCAACACCAAATAGTATCCGACAGAACGTCGATTTTTGGCTAGGCCTAAGCCGATTAATATGCAATCGCTTAATTCTTTGGCTAAAGCCCTGGTAAATAAAAAGGACTTGATCTTCTTTAATTTTTGGTCCAGAAGTCAAAGACAGAAGAACTGAAAACGAAAAAAAAAAGATATATTCAAATAGTTTATTTAAGGTTCCGAACCAAAATGGTACAAAGTAACCCTTATGGGATGCGACTTTCTGTGTCTGTCTGTCAGAGCTGATAATTACTTCAGGAATAACTAACCTTATCGATTTGGAATAATTGTTGAAATATATCGCAAATGGATAAAGTAGAAAAATACTACCTATTACTTTCGAGGAAAAATGGGGATTAAAATTACAAAGTGTAGTTTCTACGTCATCATAATTATGAAAGGGATTGTTATGAAGGCTTGATGCATATTCTAATATTTTTTATGTTTTCTTCGACATCTTTTGGTATACGAATTAAATTTAAAAAAAACTCTCCGTAGTTTGTAAAACAAACATTCTGAAATAATTAGACTTCCGTACATTTTTCTCTTAAATGCTTTTCTTAATATTGTATTTCGACCATTTTCCAATTCCAAGGTTATGTTTGAGTTCCGATGAATTGTAATAACAAAACTAAATGAAAAATGCATGTCAATTTAATAATCTTTCTATAAAAAAATCTGTCAATTTTTGCGGTGAGTTTTTCTGATAAAATATACTATTAAAAACCTTATATTAGTAATATAAGGTAAAAAGATAAAGATCAAAAAAATTGAAATCGGTAATTATAAATGATTTCAAAGTCAAAAATCGATATTGCATCTTTCTAAAAGATTATCGAAATGCCATACAATGGTAGGATTTTTTTCCATTACTTTATTTCTTCAAAAATGCATGAAACCGTGAAAAAGGGTCGTACAAATTTGGTGCTTGAAAATGTAACAGCTAATTCTCATTCAGACAAAGGCTATATCCGAATTTAGCACATTTATTTTTGCATTGATTTTTTGCTTTACGGCACTTTCATAATTGGGCCCAAAACGGGTGATATTCCATTGTTCATGATAGGTAAATATTTAAAAAATCCTGATCATAATCGGAATCTTTACTATCCTACTTTTGGGTATGACATAGACATGCATTAGCATTAATTACCACGCTTTTTCAAGGTGGATTGGTGATTTCAGACCGTGTAGTCCAGGTTTCCTCACGATGTTTTCCTTCACTGTTAGTCAATGGTGTCTAAGTTTTACTAAAAAAGTGCATGTAAAACTTTGGAATAGTCAGATTCGTAATTTCTAGGTTTCGAAGTTCGAATCTGCATACTCATAAATGAGATGCAGGTGCCTTAGCAAAGAAGCCACAATGACTTTTTACTAATATGTTCAGTGTATCAACTTAATAATATAAATAAAACTACCTGCAGCTTATTTAAAATATTAACATCATTTGTAATACAGTCTCACTCACTTTTAGGTCTTTAAACGTAATAGATTATTCAATTTCGGCTCTGTTGCTGTTAAAACTGAGGCCAATTTTAACCAAAGCTGATGGTTTGGCCAAAGCTGATGCCAAAGGTTTGGTCCGACACTTTACAGATGGATCAGAAATGTCGGACTAATTAACTAGGCTTTACTTACAAAACTAATACGATTTTCCTATACAAGTGAAGATGAGCTGAAGTTATTTGAGAAGCAGCAGATGTCGTAAAATGCAAATATGAAAAAATCTTGCGTGCATTTCTGTTAGAAGAGCTCAAAGTGGACACCAATATGGTCTAAAAATTAACTCCTATGGTGCGATTTTGTCTGTCTGTCTGTCCATCTTTCACAGCGGATTAATTCAAGAATGCTAGTTGTCAGATTTTTTTCTTGAAACTTGTAACAATTTAGATCGATAAACATGTTTTGCAGATTTAAGAAATTGAAAATATTTTTGCTTTTCTGGCAAACGAAGTAAATATGCAGTGGGGGTTGGAAATTTAAAATTAGTGTTTCGAAGTATTACTCAGACAGATGTTATTTGTATTTCGATTTTTATCTCTTAGACATGCATATCAAAATACAATATGCGACTGTCCTTAGAATCTCTACATAATATTATGGTCACCCGTCAAAGTTCTTCAAAATATAAAATGACAACCGTGCGGTGTGCATTGCGGGGTCGCGGGGGGGAAGCTCAAGCTCCGCCCATTTGCTCAAGGTCATTGGCGGTAGTCGTCGTCTTAATCATCCTAAGTTATGCCTGAGTTTTCTGTGAAAATCTAACAAAATGTGTTTGCAACGATAATTTTCTCTTTAGCACTTTAGAAAAAAATGTTTAGGACACATTTAAATAGGTATGAGATAAAAATTGGAGTTGCAGATCATCCTACTTTGTTTGGTACTATGTAAGCTGTAAGTTACTATAAAATCTATTTTTCGATAGCCAAATTTCGTAAATAAAGAATATTTTCGCTCTTATAGGAGGTTAATCTATATAAAATGCTATGTCCTGAATGACTGACGGATCAACGCATAGCCTAAACCGCTGATCGTAGGAACCTGAAACTTGGAGGGTGTGTTCTTTGTATGACGTAGGCATTCGATAAGAAAGAATTTTCCGAAATTCCAATCCTAAGGGGATGAAAAAGGGGGCCAAAGTTTGTAGGAAACTCTGTCATTTTTGAATTCGTATAGGCCACGCGGGCGAAGCCGCTGTCGGGAACCTAGTACTTTCTAACACTGTTTACAGTACTAACAATACGATAACAATACTAGCTGATTTATATTCAAGCACTCCCACGTCAGTTCATATCAAGTTCAAACAAATCTATCAGTTCAAGATCACAAAGTGAATCATAGCTCAAATGCTCTACCACGCTAATCGGTAGAAACACAATTACACTTCAATTAGTAACTACAGGTAATATTGTGTTAATTATCGACAATGTTAGCAGCGAATTTGTTGTAATACATAGACTAGCTTCCCGCCAGCGGCTTCGCCCGCGTGAGTTATAAAATGACCGAGTTTCATACAAAATTTGCCCCCCTTTTCACCCCCTTGGGGGAAGAATTTATCAAAATCCTATCTTAGCGGATGCCTACGTCATAACATCCACCTGCATGCCAAATTTCAGCCCGATCCCTCCAGTGGTTTGGGCTGTGCGTTGATAGATCACTATGTCAGTCAGTCACCTTTGAGTTTTATATATATTTAGATTTAGATACTTTACAATTAACCAGTCTGTTTGAACGCGCGAATTTTTGGAACCATTATGAACCTTAAGGTCGGCTTTGGGCGATGCGGGGGGTGGGTGGGGATGGGGACCCAGACGTGGGTACAAACACGGGAAAAAACTAGTTTTGGCATCCGAGTGAATAATAACAGGAGGTGCTTATTTCCAAAAAGTGGGTCCTATGGAGAAGAACCGGCAAGAAACTCCATGGATGCGCTTTTAAATATCTTTCCCATAGCTAGGAAATTGCCTTTTCCTAAACATAAGCTATCAAACATTGATACAGGATTGTTTTTTCTTGTCCCGAGATATGATTTGTCTGTCAACATGCAACAAAATTAATGAGATAAGAACATCAAATGACGAAATAAAGAAAAAATATGCTGTAACTTTGTCTTCATGTGGAACTGGTTTAAGAAACGGCCCAAGTCACATAATACAAATTGAAAATTTCTAAGGCATATCCTATTGATTTTTACTCTACTGCAAGGAAAGGGTTGTTTTTCACGCCGATCTTTGTTTGTAATATTCTTTATTCCCTCATATCTTCCAAACCACTCGATGGATTTCTTTAATATAGGTATCGTTAGATTTGTCTCATTACTCTAAGCATTCTAAGTGGCATAAAAAAAATATGGGGGTGCTAGATTTCATTGTTTAAGGTGATTTTTTTTAAATTATTTTTTTCTGCAATGTGGGTATATATTATAAATACGAAATAACTCTGTCCATCGTCTGCCTGTTACGATTTGGTGGGAAAACCATCTCACCAATTTGAGGAGTTTTGGTATGGACATAGATCAAAACCAAAGAGTGGGATATAGCTTTTAAATTTAGAAGCATTCCATTTATAATTTCTTAAGATATTAGTTACTTCCCATAGTTTCATCTGCATCCCATGAGAACTAAATAACGCACCTGGATAACAAAAACCTATAACCATCTCGAAGATTTAATCTATCTCCATGCCAGATTACATCCAAATCAGTTCAGCTGTTTTACTGTGAAAGTGTAACAAACAAACTCACTTATGCTTTTATAATAATAGTTAGGACAAGGTTTTTATCTGAGTGTTTTAAATAGTTGGGCCAGGAGGCATCTGAAATTGGTAAAGGGCTAGTGGTGATTATTTAATTTGTACTTTTATTTATTGTTAGATTTGTATTACCAACTAGTACAATGTTTATATTAGAATATTTTGTGTAATATTCTTTTAGAACTATGTAGACTTTTTATCAGATAATTGACAGAGCCTAAATTAAAAAAAAAAGAATTCATTGAAAAAAAAAGGCTTACTGATCAACAAGTGATATTTTTTAGTAAAAAAGATCATCAAATTCATCTAAAAAAAGCACCTCAAGTCAGAACCAATAAGATCCTATTTCTTTCTAATTAAACTAAGTCAAGATATTATTCAAACAGCCTAGTTCCCAACAATTTCTTCAACACTTTCTATTCTAGTTACCTTTGCACATACTGAGAAAATAAATTAAGGCCTAAATTGTCTATGATCTAGAAAGTGTGTCAAGTATCTTCCGCGAGCTGTTAGTAGGTCACCAGAGTTTATACACATAAATATTATTTATCAACAATCAAAACCTATTTTCTAGCAATATTAACTTACGTGATAATATTTGCCGGCGGAACACACTGTTTTTCTGCACGTTAGAACGTTCTTATGTTCATTTTAAACTGATTTAAGCAAGCACGCAATCTTTTATGTAAACCATTGACTTTGAACAAAGTAGTTTTTCATTCATTTCAGAGTGAAAAAGAACTGAATACATACATCTATACACTGATAAACGGACGTAAATAGTATCAGAATCGATCGCAGTCGAGATCTCTCTTTATTATTCAAATTAATTGAATAAATACACAACTAAAGTTGCCTCTTAAATTTCACTTTTTCATAATAATCAAATAAAATATTTTTACTCACCAGTAGAGTGTTTGGTGATGCTGGTAATTATTAAAACTTTGTTCACAATTTTTGGTGTCTGAGCAATTGATTTTCGCTTTGAAATAAAGCTCAGATTTATATAAAAAAATAAAAATAGTGTTAACGCAACACACTTCTCGCCATTTTCGGGGTGACTGACGTAAGAATATTTTTTCTACCATCCGTTTGCTGTCAATGTCAAACTTAAAACTGTCAACGGTGGTGCTGCTATAGTTTCTTGAACTTTTCTACTATTATTTAAAAACGCCATATTATGTAGCCCAGTAGTATGGCCAGAAATTATTTTTTTATTAATTTGGTCCAACCAAAAGAACCTATGAAATGTATAATTGCGTAAATTATTAGGGAGGATGATTAGAAATGTGGATGGGCTGCAACAAGTAACACAAAGGAGATATTCATATATTTACATAAGAAACATACACATATAGACCAGTGCTTTTAACTTTTGAAAACAAAAAAAATAATAGTAGGATGAAACCCATTGGAAAAGGAGAAGAATACAATAAAAATGATAGGAAAAATAAATTACGGGCGATCTGAGGTCGGGAAGTGGGGGGGAGGGGGGGTTAAAGTTAAAAAAACGGTTTATCTCAATTTCCGGCAAAACTACAAGTCCTATGAAAAAAAGTTAAATGGCAAAGTTGTAGGTAATAAAAAGATCTACAACTTTTGGATTGACACTTTTTTCACATAACCTCAAAATGTATGTGAAAAATTCAAAAAACCAAGCTTTTAGTTTTTTATTTTTATATTTTACAATAATTAATTTTTTATCACGAAATTTGGTGAAAACTTACCTTTTTATGTCCCAAACACACTGTAATTTATTTGATTTATAATAATTATTTTTTCACCCTTATTTTGACTTAATATCGAAAAAACACCCTAATTTTCAATCGAAAATTCTCGTGTCAAAATATCACTTTTTTTTTAAAAGTCGGTAGTTTTTTTGTTCTTTGAAATATCTACTTTCAGATGGTATAAAAAAATATTTACATTGCTATGGTAAATGTTCTCAGAAAATATAAAGAAACGCTACAAAATAACAGGTAGTAAGGCCTAGACCGGCTTAAATTTTTTGCATAGAAGCCTATTTATTGCTATTTTAAGATAACTTATGTATCTGAGTGACCTACGGAACCTCGGACCTCTCTATGAAATACCTTTTAGCTGATCAAAAGGTATTTCATAGAGAAGTGGGGAGTTGCTAGAAGGATCTTGGCCTTGCTAACTGTTATTTCGTAGCGTTTCTTTATATTTTCTGAGAACATTTACCATAGCAATGTAAATATTTTTTATACCATCTGAAAGTAGAGATTTCAAAGAACAAAAGGACAGCCGACTTTTTAAAAAACGTGATATTTTGACACGAGAATTTTCGATTGAAAATTAGGGTTTTTTTTCGATATTAAGTCAAAATAAGGGTGAAAAAATAATCATTTTAAATCAAATAAATTACAGTGTGTTTGGGACATAAAAAGGTAAGTTTTCACCAAATTTCGTGATAAAAAATTTATTATTGTAAAAGATAAAAATAAAAAACCAAAAACTTGGTTTTTTGAATTTTTCACATAAATTTTGAGGTTATGTGAAAAAGTGTCAATCCAAAAGTTGTAGATCTTTTTATTACCTACAACTTTGCCATTTAACTTTTTTTCATAGGACTTGTAGTTTTGTCGGAAATTTAGATAAACCGTTTTTTTAACTTTAACCCCCCCTCCCCCCCACTTCCCGACCTCAGATCGCCCGTAATTTATTTTTCCTATCATTTTTATTGTATTCTTCTCCTTTTCCAATGGGTTTCATCCTACTATTATTTAATTCACTTTTTACCGTTTTTAGAGGCTAAAAGCACTGGCCTAATAGGTAGACATGCGAATTGTGAACCTTATTTTTTTAAAGTCAATTTAATAAGCCAAATCTATTTGTCAGAGCTGAATTTAGGCATTTCTTTATTATGTTAAATTATTTGTATTCATGCATGACATCCACAAGTAGGTAAATTATAAATTTGTAAAATAATTTTCCTTTTCGGTTGAAAAAAAAAACAGGTTGAGTTGAGGTTGCAGATTGTATATTATCGGAGTACATCGTTTACTAAAACCTCTATTAATAACGTTATTACTGTTGTTGGACGACTTGGCAATGATAAAGATGAACCATCACCTGGTGTATCAAAAATTTCCCCTTTTCTAAAACAGTACTTCCTGAAGGATAATCGCGTTGTATTTTTCACTGGTGGTTTCGGAACTCCCTCCATAAACGCTTCATAGAACGCGTAAAAATACGGTATTACAATGGATCTCCCGAACCAATACCATAGCAAAGCAAAGAATGCCGTGAGAAGAATAACTTGGCAAAACATGTAGAAATAATAAGGGAAGATTATAGGGTCCGGTGTGGTTATTCGTGTTATTTTACAGACCAACCATTGTATCATCATCCAGTAGACGAGGCATTGGTTCGTTCCCGCGCATAGTGACACACAACAGTCCCAAAACCGTGCACATAATATATAGGGAAAGCAGAATACTTCCCACCAGTTATATCGAAATACATCGTCTGTCTGTGCGTGAAACCGTTCGCCTTCCACCTCATCGCACCGGAACCGATCCTTACGTTTCTTCTTCTTTGGCGCCATATTTGAATTTCTCCTTAAACTAGAATTTTTCCTTCACTATAATTGCGAACTCATAATTTGGAGTGAATAAATTTGCATTTATTCATGTGTAGTAATTAATTAAGACTAAAATATTCAAATTTTAGACTGCAGCATTACTTATCCTAAAGTCATTCATAACTGACTGACAATGATAGACATTCGTTATAAAGTAGATGTATGACACCGTGCGTCATTTTCCAAGAAGCTTATAGTTCTGTCGATGGTCGAAGGACAAAGAGGATGAGGAACTCGGTCAGCTCCTTTAACATGAGGACGTGATAATCACTGGAAATGTTTTCGTATCCTCTCACAAACAACTTGGTATGTCTTAAACATGTGAAGGGCCAATACCTTCCCGAGGTGAACTACTTACGATTGGGGATGACTACAGTTTCCCTAATCGTATGTACAGTTGGAGAAATAGTAGCGTATTTGATCCTCTATAAGAAAATAGTTGTAAAATGACGCTAGAAATGCTACTGGTAACGCTTTGTCTTAAAGATCACTGAAATAATAATGAAAGTATTATTATCCAGATCATAACAACAGCCTGTTAGGTTTGCTGGAGTTGGGTACATGATCATAGGCATTATCGCTATGATGTATTCCTGCGCTGTTAGTAGTCTCCCGTGGTCTTAGTCCTGTGGATCCCCCACAGCACTACGTACCTTAACTTACTTAACTTATAAATTAAAAAAAGATTCCCTTGCATATTTTTTATTATAGAACTTCGTTTAAAAAAACTTCTATTAAAAAAGTAATCACACCAATTGGCTGAACCAGCATAGGTGAACCATTAGAATCTATAGGCGTATCAAATATTTCACCTTTCTTAAAACAGTACTTCCTAAAGGACATTCGTGTAGTGTTCTTCCTCTTTGTTTTAACTTTACTCGTGCCATAGTCTTCCACAAACGCTCGATAGAACGCTTCAAAAAATGGCATTACAACCGATTTGCCCAAAAAGATCCAGAGTAAAATAAACGTGACTGTTAAGAGAATGATTTGACAGAACATATAGAAATAGTAAGGGAATATGATGGGGTCTGGCGTGGTCGCACGCTTGATCTTACAGATGCACCACTGGATAAGCATTAAGTATACGAGACACTGGTTTGCTCCTGCGCATAATGAGACGCAACAGTCCCAAAATTTCGAGCATATTATGTAAGGAAAGCAGAACACTTCCCACCAACTGTAACTGCTTACATCATCAGTTTGTGTATAGAACTTCTCTCCTTGTATATCGTCGCATCGGAATTCATCATCACTAGGCTTCTTTTTCTTCTTCTTCTTTGGTCCCATATTTCAGTTTTTTAACAAGTTACCGTTCGGGTTTCATAATTTGTTATTTCTGTTTTCAATTTTGTAAGTATTGCCAATGTAAAAATTCCAGATGAGTTGTAGAATTATTTTATATTAATGGTAGAAATAATTAGCTTTCTTCTTATTTAAGTTATTCTTTTTTTCTTGATAGAGACGAAGTACTGTAAAAATAATTAATAGAAATTAGCTATTTATATTAATAATAAGTGGAGGAGTTATCTGCCAAGTGCGGTGTTGCTTTTTGTCCGTTTGGAATATCTGCTTATGGGTTCAAGATTTTGATACGTTCTTGGCAAGAAATGGAAATTAAAGTTTACTGGACAGATTTATTAGTTGTAAATGCTCAATGAGAGTTAGCTTAACAAACAGAAAAGCAGTCTTTGAGACTGAACTATAAGGCACTTAATACCTCTTCACTATTAATAGTAAAGGCTTGATAGTTTCACACTTACCTGATTAAAAATCACTGGTAACAATATAACGCACTGCGATGAATAGAACACTAAGAAACTAAATATTTTTGAGAAATGGGCGAAGGAACTCTATTTCAAGATAAAAAACATCAATGTAAAATTAAACAGAGAAATAAAATGTCAAGCATATAATGAATGACAATTGACTTAAAACATATTTCAGAATAAACATGCTTAAAAAAATGCATAAATGAGGCATTTGTCAGCAGTCACCTTTGTCAGCTAAACCACAGTTTGTCAATAAAAAATACTTTTTGTCTACGACTTTTGATTGACGGGTGTTAAAATGTCATTAATGTCATTCACAAAATTGTCTATGGTTAGTTCCGTGTT
The DNA here is from genome assembly GCA_963891755.1 of Pyrrhia umbra. Taxonomy (NCBI): domain Eukaryota; kingdom Metazoa; phylum Arthropoda; class Insecta; order Lepidoptera; family Noctuidae; genus Pyrrhia; species Pyrrhia umbra. The sequence continues at coordinate 6,773,459 of OY982944.1, forward strand.
TATCATGGTGGGGTGAAGTTACGCAGTATTTCTAAGAAAATAATAATACGTGTTTAAAACGTAATTATTATGTTACGGATTTAGAAATTTACACATCTACTGCAGGATTTTGCGTAATCCATGTTATATCAAGGATTAAGCGCAGGTATTGTGTTTTTGAACAACTTATTAAAAGTGAAAGTTTTGTCGTAGTTTGCAAACTAATTATAAGTAATGTTTTCAAGGGAATTCAAGCTATCTACAACCCATAATTACTCTTAATTGGACTAATATAGAGTATCAATTAATCTGTACTCATTCTAATATTGTTCTTGCTCTATGTTTTTAGATTAAACAGGTTTTCTTTGACCTTATAAGTTGTAAATTTTTGTGAATATTTATCGTGAGCTCTGGGCCTGTTATGCAGCCTTGAGTTACGTTTTTTATTCGTCATACTGTCCTTTAATTATTAACAGGTTTTGCTATATTTATTTTATACCTTATTGTTGAATAGACACATTTTCTTTTGTCTTGTAAAAAGTTGCAGTTGGTCTGAAATAGTTTTCTTTAACAAAATTTTTGATGTAATGTTAATTCATAAAATATTATTGTATTAAATTCATTTGGGTCGGTGGGTCATCTTAGAGGCGGATTTGACATGGTTACATTACTGGGAATATAGATTTTTTTTATTAGAAATACATATTTATAATTTATTTTTATCCATTTTTTTTTAACTGGTACATTGTCAAGTATATATTTTTTAAAATAACTTAATTAATCCTATCCTTAATAAAACCTATCATTCTGTTGCAAATTGTTTTTTTTAGTATAGGGTATTGAAGTAGTCTATATTTATGAGATAAGGGTGTTTTAATAACAGTATTTTCAATTAGATTTTTTCTTATAAATTTTCAAATTCTTATTTCGATTTTTAGTTTTTTTGATATGCTGTAGTGTAAACAATATATATATGTAATATTATTCATTTGTTATTTTCTCCTCTACTTAAAAATTTCTAAATAGGTATTTCTTTGTTTGTGGATATTAGGATAATCTTATTTCTTTATTTTAAAATTATTAATCTGAAAGCCTGTCTGTCTGTGACATTTTCACGGGAAAATTGCTGAACCGATTGAGATGCAATTTGGTATGAAGATAGATTGGAACCTGGGAAGGGCATAGGGAAATTATGTCATGAAATTAAAACTTGAAGGGGGTGAAATAGGGGATGAATGTTGGTATAATATATGGAAACATTATATCTCAATTAATGATAAAACTTATATGTATGGTGAAAGCTTGATACTGATATTTCAAATATTTTTTTTCAGACCACTTCCCCTTAAAAATGGTAACAAAAATAATTTTCGCTATAGCAACACTGCTCAGTTACACAAATGCCGAGTACATACCCCCTGGTCCAGTCTACCCCTGTCCAAAAGACTCTACAACAACCCTACTGTACCCTTGTGTATGTGAAAAAGGGTCCGACACAGGGCTGTATATAAAATGTGAGAATACAGGGTTGGCGGTACTAAGTGTGGGGTTGGGGAATATAGCAGGCTTGGGGTTGCCAGTTGAAAGATTGTTACTAAAGGAGTGTAAAATATGTGAGTATGATTTCTTATATTTTAAATCAAATTAGGAAGGCATCTTAATGCATGTAATCTATTCTAATCTAATACTGATATTATAAATAAAAAAAAAACTGTTTGTGTTAAGGTTTCGGTAAAAGAGGTAAACCGATTTTGATGAAATCTGGTATGGAGATAGCTTTAACTCTGTGGAAAGACATGGGATTTAAGAGCGGGATATACGCCGATGACCTTGCTCGAGTGGGCGTAACCAAGGAAAATACCCCGCGCAGGCTCCACACCTCCCCTGACAAAAATTACGTACGCGCAGCGCATGGCACGGCAAAATAATAATCCAACCATTTGCACAGCACGATAGGGCTGCCGGCTTACAGTATTTCTGCCTACTTGAGTTTCTTTCTATTTTTTTAATGTTAATATATTTTTTATTCAATTTGTGGATAGTGAAATTAATAAGAAGTGTTCAGTAAAAATATTTTTGTGTGCTACCATTTATTACCCTCATAAATACCTACCATTATTACCACATACCAAATACCATCTTCTCATAATCATTTCATTATTTTATTACCAATTCAATTCAATAATATAGTAAGTCGCTAAGTGCCTACCCTACCTACATAAATAGATAGCCCAGCCTAGAAAACCTACAAGTTTTTTCACGAGGTAACATTTCCGTGCCTATGATGTTACTTTATTAGGTACTAGCTTTTGCCCGCGGTTCCGCACGCTTTCTTCCGGGATAAAAAGTACAGCCTATGTTTGATTCCAAGCCTAGGACTACCTATATGCAAAATTTCAGCCCAATCCGTTCATTAGCGTTCCGTTTTGGCGTGAAGAGGGAACAGACATCCATACCACGGTAATATTATCTATACAGTATTCCAACTTCATACAAACGGATGAATCGCGAGCTATGCCTACGCGCCTCGATCTCGGCATGCAGATAGTCGCGACTGTGCCGCAGTGACGAACGGACGGTGTGTTGTTTTTAGGGTTCCGTACCGAAAATGGTATAAAGGAACACTTATGGTTTCAATTCGTCTGTCTGTCTGTCCGTCTGTCACACTGACTTGAAATTTGGAACAGTTATAAAGAACGATTGTTCATGCGTATTGCAAATGAAAAAAAAAATAAAAATCATATTGCTTTTATTGGAAAAGTGGGGGAAAGTGGGTGTTTAAAATTTCTAAGTATAGTTACTAGGTCATGTGGGGTATCATATGAAAGGTCTTTATTTGCACATTCTAATATATTTTTTTGTTTTCTTGTATGTCTTTTAATTTTCGAATAATAATGAAATCCGCACAAAAAAATACCGGGGGGAACGGTCATTTTTATCTCCGTAATTTGAGAAGGGAAAAATCTGAAATAATAATGATTGATAGACATTAACCTAAATATTACAGGGAAAATAAAACTATGAATTTAAGTTTAACAGTTTTTAAGTAATCAGCAATTTTCCCCTACAAATAAATTTAATTATGCGGTCGAAAAAAAAACAAGATAATTAGGTATTTGACCACCAACTAAAATGCTGTTTTATTAAAAAAATTCCATAGAAACAAAATGAAGTGTCGAAAAATAAATTAAATCAATGTTAAAATAAATAACATCCATGCTTTTAAAGTTTTTGGAGGGGGAATTCTCTATCCTTGTCACGCGAAACATAATTTGTTCTAGGAAATGTCGAGTTATACAGCGTTTGGACATAATGACGTCATAATTGCATCGTGCTCTCTTTTTCTAGCAATGACTTTTTAAATGCTTATAACTAGGCCGTTTTTTAGGATAATACATTCGTATTTTCACTGTTGTTAATCTTTTCGTTAATTAGTTATGTATTTCTAATAAAAAAAATACAGTCAAATAACCAATTGCGACTTTATTGCGTATAATATTCTTTCCAAGTGAAATTATTATAATTTCAATTTAATATTGGTTTTAAATTTAATTTAATTTTTAATTTTGATTGTAACTTTGGTTTTTCGTTTTTTATTATGATTTTAATTTTGATTTTAACTTCGATGTATTTTGATTTTAACTAAGTAAGCTTCACTTTTGGTCTGATATTAAATAAGTGATTGTTACACTGTAATATTATCGTTAAGCATGTGATTTATAATTGAAATGGTGTAAACAATTGTTGGTGAATCTATTATAATAAAATAAAAAAAAAAAAAACCAAATGTCGAAACCTTCGGTGCGCGAGTCCGACTCGCACTTGGCCGGTATTTTTTAACAATAACCGCGCGATTTTTTCACTAAAAATAAGTTCAAGTGCTTATTTAATATGTATTGGTTCCTTGAATTCATCAATAACATTTTTAAATTACCTGGATACTCCGCAAGGTATAACTATAATTTTTGGATATGTCTACCAATGACGTAATAATCTGTTTTTGCTTTTAATAGGCAGATATTTCGATTTTTCCACTGAGTAAAAAAACCCAGATTAATTAATAAATAAGTAGATAGGGCGTAAAAAGTGCGCTTACGTTAAAAAAAAAAGTAGTTTCCCACTCTAGGCTATTTACTTACTTATGTAATTAGCTATTTATAAACATACATATTATTGAATTAGGCGAAATATCGTTATGAAATGAATATGTGAGTAATAAATGATAGGTACCAACCTAGTAAGATTTACATTATTTACATTCACAAAACAAGAAAGAAACTCAAGTATGAGTAGGTTGATGAAATTAAAACACTATAGGCAGGCAGCCCTATCGCGTGTGTGAGTACCGCGCGGCTGTAGGTAGTTATATCCCGAACAAGGCCGAGTCACAATACTGTTAGATACCTTTACCGTGTCCATACATCCATCCAAACTTTCGCATTCCACAAATAAAATAAAGTTCAGTTTTTGGAGAAAAGTGTCGCAGGTCCGTTCAGCACAGCGTCTCGTCCCGCACTGATTCTTAGGACGGCAGAGGGGTGCTCACGCGAATAAAGAGTATCGATTACGTAAAAAAATCGTTAAAAATAATTAGGGCATTAATCTGGAAAAATAAGAAGAAGGTTCCCTCGGTATTTTTTTATTTCATATGGTGATGACAATAAAATAATCCTGAGATTGATAGTTTACGAGAAAAACCGTAGTAACTAAGAAAACAGATGATACTTTGCTCAATTATTTTTGATATTTAAATAGATTTTTTTTTATTTTTGAAAAGAAGGGGATCTGCCTTGTATGGCATAGATTATTATGTATTTTTTTCGAAGCATTTTCGATAAAAATGACGGAGAAAAAACGTTTTAATGTAACACAAATTACACCTATTTCACATATATCGCCGCCTTAAATTGGAGGGTACATCAAGTAGTTCTTTTGGTATGCGAGTGGAACCATGGGCAATAGCTAGTTAGCATATATTAACCTTTTGAACAGCTATCACTTGTATACAAGTTCGAGATTTTCGTGCCCTCAGCGCCACTACTTGATTAGAAGTAATAATAATAGTATAAAATTAATGTACGACTTTTATACATGGCGCTGGAGGACATATCGCGTATTATATAGATGGGCGTCGAAAAGGTTAAGCCCGCTGTTGGGCTCAGGTTTCCTCTCTCCTGCTTAAACCCTGAGAAAAATAGGCATAATGATTTTTATGAGCCGGGGAGTTTGTTGCGCCAATTCTACCGTGGTGGTAAGTGGTGAAGGGCAGGCGTTTTGGGGGCTGTCTTTCGTAAATTTGACGTACCAAAAATGACGGCACGAGGCTTACGTGTCGCGGGTTCGATCCCCGCACGGCACAACTAAAATTCTTCCAGGTCTATGTGTTTGTGCATGTGTAATGTATGTTTGTAAACTCACCCACAATATATGAGAAATTTCGAGTGTGGAGCCACAATCTTTGTTTAAAACAAAAAAGAAAAAGTGCTGATTTTCAGCCTAATTTTAATGTTACTTTTTCAGCTAGACTCTTCGGCCCCCTCTTCCATAGATCTACAATCAGGGTGATGGAGATAGTGGATACTCCTATCAGGACAATAGACCAGTATGCCTTCGCGGGAGTCAACAGGACTCTGCAGGAATTGTACATGAGCAATACTCAAATAGATGAGTTTCCTAAAGATGCTTTTAGGGTAAGATTTATTTTTATTACAAAATTATTTGGTTCAGTCGTTTAGACTTTTAGGCTACATGTTTACTGGTACATTTGTAAAAAACAAAAAAAAACAATCAATATATATAGTAACCCTCCTTCTGTCGCAGTCGGGTAAAAATCAATGCCACTTTTTGTTGTAATTTTATAACTCAAGAACGGGCTCACCTATCCAAACCAAATGTTTAGGCTTTGTTCGGACTATTTAGTAGATGGTTTATGGGAAATTTGCACACATGGGCGAAGCTGCTGGCGGAAAGCTAGTAATCTATATAATATATATAAAAATTAATTGATGTTCGTTAGTCTCGCTAACGCAAGGAAAGGATCCGGAGTTTCTTTGGGCACATAATGCGATCCCCATTGCACAGCCTGGAGAAACTCATCATTCTCGGACATATGGAGGGGAAGCGCGCTAAAGGAAGAGCGCCAGCTAGATGGGTGGACCAACTCAAAGAGGTGACCGGTGGCCAGATACAGGGAGCGGTACATATGGCGCAGAACCGGACCGAGTGGAGAAGATTGACATACAGTCACGATCCTCAGCATTGAGGGAACGACCAGAAAGAAAGAAGTCTCGTTAAAACTCGAGAACGGCTGGGCCGATTCAGCTGAATTTTGAAATGGTGATCGTAGTCCAGGGAAGGTTTAAACGGTGAAAAGTTAAGAGTTCACCAGGTCATTAAGTTGGAAATAAAAAAAAATAATACCACTCTGTAATATTTAAATAACACAGATGACAAAGACAACAAACAAATAGATAAAAAAAAAATGTTTTCACTGTAGTTTTTAAAACAACCATCATCATCATCATCCCACTGCTGGGCACAGGCCTCTTCTCATACAGGGAAGGCATGAGTATTGATCACCACGCTTGCTCAAGGCGGATTGGCGATTTCAGACTTCTAAAGTCCTTTTTCCTCACGATGTTTTCCTTCACCGTTAGTCAGTGACGTCTAAGATATGCTTAGAGAGTACGTATGACTTTAGAAAAGTCACATTGGTACTTGCCAGGTTCCGAACCCGCTCACTCGTACACGAGAGGCAGGTGCCTTAACCACTATGCCACAACGACTTTTAAAAAACAACCATATTTGATTTGAAATTATTTTAAAAATAATTTATGTATGTTCAGTCACATTTTAAATTCTCCATAGTGTTATGTGATATCGTTTATTCTATGGTATTAGCCAGTAGAGATTTTTAAGGAATTCTAGCATTTTTCTATAGTAACACCCTACTTACACATTTCAGATACTAGGCAATCTCTCAGTACTGTCGATAGATGGCCACAAGATGACCAAGTTGGCTAAAGACATCTTCGCAGGCAGCGAGGTGGTCGGCAAGCTGGAACGATTGCATCTATCCAACGGATTAATTAACGATATACCCCCTGAAGCGTTCCAGGTAAGTTATCAGGGTGTTTATCAGGCATTTTAGCCCCCTCCCGTTAGTGGGTAAATATTTTTTTGGAATAAGGCCCAAGTTCACCGACGAGATAACGGTCCGATTGACTTAAAACAGCTGTTTAGCATAAATTCAAACATCCAATTTTCGATGGTTAACGTATTATTAGAGATTTTTATTCCTGAAACAGTTGGTTACCAAACCAGGGTTGAACTAGAAGTGGGTAACAGGAAAATTCCAGCTTCCTGGTTAAAAAACGGTTTTATTTAACGGGCCGATTAGGTAACCATCTCTTGGTGAACTTGGGCCTAAGTTATAGAAACTAACAAAATTACTCTTTTATTTTAATTAACATTTTTATGACTGTTTTTTTTCTAACTGTAACTTGAACAAGAAATTGTTTTTTTTTGAATTGCCAGTGACGAATCGGGATTCAAATTATAATAATTTATTTTTCGATAGTGATGAATTGCGATTTGACGTGACCATGTTCAATATTTATAGTGACGAATCGGGAAAAGAATTCTCAATAGATTTTCGTTAATTATAATTTTAATGTTTTGGTTAAAAATTCTAGGTGTTGAAAAAGCTAAAAAAATTAGATCTTCACGGGAATAAATTGGTGACATTGAAAAGGAATCAATTCAAAGGACTTAGGGACACTGAATTATTGGATTTAAGGTAATATTCATTAATAATTCTTATGTCCCACTGCTGGGCACAGGCCTCTTCTCATACAGAGAAGGCATGAGCATTGATCACCACGCTTGCTCAAGGCGGATTGGTAATTTCAGACTTTTAGTCCAGGTTTCCTTACGATATTTTATATCACCATCAGCCTAGGCTTTTCCCAACTATGTTGGGGTTGGCTTCCAGTCTAAACCGGATGCAGCTGAGTACCAGTGTTTTACATGGAGCGACTGCCTATCTGACCTCCACAACCCAGTTACGAATAACACGATACCCATTAGTAAGACTGGTTGTCAGCTTTTCTGGCTTGTCAGAAGCCAGAAAATCTGTCAAAGATCTACAAATGACAGTGGAACCAACAGCTTAAAGCGCTTTCCGAGGCACGGAGGAGCCTCGCTATGACATAGATGGTCACCCATCCAGGGACCGACAGCACCAAGCGCAGCTTAACCTTTGATCGGTCGACCCATGCGGCTGTTACTTAGCCAAGAGCTCCTCTCACGATGTATATGTGTATATATATTTTTTTTTCAGTCATAACAGTATAACAAAATTGGATGGGAGCCATATTGGTGATTTGACTAAGCTTGGCTGGTGCAATGCCAGTCATAATCAGATTGGAGAAATACCAAGGTATAATATATTATTTGAGATTTTTATGTCCACAACTATAGTTTCTAGATCAAATATAGAGTAGGAGAGTTTTTAAGTCCAGGCTGAAGTGGTGCCAAAATAATCAGGACCAGATTCGGATGGATGCCCTCGCTGAACAACACTCAAAAGGTGACTTCCGGGGATTCTGGCGGAACACGAGAAAAGTAAACTCTCGGCCTGGCCTTCCTGTGAGTGTTGATGGTCTGAATGACGCGAAGAGCATTGCAAACTTGTTTAGAGAACAGTTTTCGGTTCGGTCGCCGCTTGGTCCGGCGTGTGGGATGCTGAATGCTGACTTAAGCTATAAAATTGTTGGCAAACGATTCCTCGCGAAGGATGTCGAGAAAGCCATAAGGCTGATTGCGAGGGGAAAGTCTCCTGGGCACGACACACTCAGCATTGAGCATCTGCAACACGCCGGACCACACTTAGCGAGAGTTCTTGCGATGTTCTTCGAGTTGTGTGTAAGTCACTCCTACCTGCCGGCTGACTTCATGAGGACAGTTGTAGTGCCTGTGGTTAAAAATAAAACGGGAGATTTGACAGATAAAAATAACTACAGGCCCATATCGCTTGCAACTGTAGTGGCAAAAGTGTTTGACGGTGTGCTTAACACCCAGTTAAGTAAACACATAAAACTCCATAGTAACCAGTTCGGGTTCCGGCCTGAGTTGTCCACTGAGAGTGCAATACTGGGTTTGAAGCATACCGTCCATTACTATACGAGGAGAAAGACACCAATATACGCGTGCTTCCTAGATTTATCCAAGGCTTTTGACCTGGTCTCGTATGATGTCCTTTGGGAGAAGCTGGAGAATACCGAATTACCAAAGGAACTCATTAGCTTACTACGGTACTGGTACGGGCACCAGGTTAACAGTGTCCGATGGGCGGGGGCAATGTCGGATACCTATAGTGCTGAGTGTGGCGTAAGACAGGGAGGCTTGACCTCACCCACTTTGTTTAACCTTTATATGAACGAACTGATTGTCGCGCTTAGCGGACAGCATGTCGGATGCTTTGTGGACGGAGTATGTGTTAACAACCTAAGTTACGCGGACGACATGGTGCTGCTAAGCGCTTCGATCTGTGGGCTGAGAAGTTTACTAAGTGTCTGCACGGAATACGCGCGTGGACATGGGTTAAAATACAATGAAAGAAAATCGAAGTACATGGTCTTTCGGGCTGTCGGTGGGTCGAGCCCTATGAACATACCAGCTGTTCATTTGGATGGTACTCCACTAGACCGCGTGGATCAATTTAAATATCTAGGGCATCTACTCACCGAGGACCTGAATGACCGGCCCGACATGGAACGGGAGCGGAGGGCGCTGTCAGTACGAGCCAATATGATAGCCCGCAGGTTCGCGCGTTGTTCTGATGGTGTGAAGATTACGCTATTTAGAGCGTACTGCACATCCCTCTACACGTGCAGCTTGTGGGTGAACTATACTGACAAGGCATACAGTGCCCTCCGTGTCCAGTATAATAATGCGTTCCGGGCGGTGTTGGGGCTGCCCCGCTTCTGTAGCGCATCAGGGATGTTCGCGGATGCACGCACAGATTGTTTTCACGCTACTATGCGGAAGCGCAGCGTGTCCCTGGTGCGCCGGGTGTGGGCCAGCTCCAATGCCATCCTGGCAATGATTGCTGACAGGCTAGATTGCATATATGTCCGGCATGGCTGTGGGAGACATATAGCTATTCAAATGCCTGTCAGAAAATTATAATGTTATTTTAAAGTAATTATTTTTAAATTTTCTATAATTTTTTTTTTTTAGTTGTCAATTTGTAATTATTATTATTATTATTTATTTATTTTAATTTTATTTTTATGAATACATTAATTATTATATCCTTTATTTAATTGTATAAACATAATATGAGTCCTATTGTTACTCGAAATAAATGAATTTGAATTTGAATTGAATTGAAATATAAAATCAGATCAAAAATTTAAGAGTGTTAAGTTTTGTAGAAAATACTAGGATAAGAAACTAATGAATTTGGCGCCAAAAATCCGCCATTTTGTTTTTTATTTATTTTAATATACCCAGCGTCACTCTCACAGTAAAAACGAATCTAACGACACCTCTCAGGGTAAAATCCATAGAGCTGTTCAGGCCGGAGAGAGAGACTGATATTTTTAGTTGTTCCCCATTTACAATAAGATTAATTTAAACGCACCGCACTTACCGTTCGGTTCACGTATAAGTAACCTGATATTTTTTGATGCAACCGGCTGTGTAAACATTATTTTGCTTTCAACACCATCCTTATCAGTACGGAATAGAACTCAAAATCGGTTGAATAAGCTGCAAAAAAGAGATTGGGTTTATTTCTAATTTTATTGTAAATGAAGTATATAGGTTTGTGCTAATTATTATTGTCTGTTTATTACAGAGGTATGTTCGCTAGAAACACAGTGATAAAAGTAGTACATTTGGACCACAATAACATCAAGAAATTGGACACAAATAGTTTTAGGGGAATGAGGTTTTTGAGGTAAGACTTTTTTTTTTCATTTAAATTTGAAATAATAGGGTATTTAATATTTTTAAACAAGAGGTTCTCAGACTGTTTTTTCTCATAAACCACTATCAAAATTTTGCTGGTTCCGGTGGATGGTTTTTTTGGATGGTAAAATTACCCCTCCCGCCGTTAGTGTCATACTCTTACTGACTAAAACCCACCCACGGTGGGAGAGGTCATTTGATGATTTCCCATTAGAAAAATAAAATAAAAAAAACATACTTGGGAAAAGACTAGGAAGATGATCAATAATGTTTTTCTATTTCCAGACGACTATACCTCCAAGACAATCAGATATCCGACATAGGCCGGGGTACCTTCTCAGCGGTGACTAGAATAGGCACGGTGGATCTTGCAAGAAATAAAATCAAGAAGGTTGACTTCCAAATGTTCCAGCAAGTCAAATATGCTGAGGTAAGTAAGGGGACGTACCCATACTACGTGACCCGTTTAGGGGGGGAGGGAGGTCCTTCAAATACTACGCTCAGTCACAGGAGCGGGGGGGCGGCTTGGATTTTTGTTATACCCATACTACCTGACCCGTTTAGGGGGGCAGGGAGGTCCTTGAAATACTACGCTTAGTCACAGGAGCGGGGGGGTGGCTTGGATTTTTGTTATACCCATACTACCTGACCCGTTGAGGGGGGGAAGGAGGTCCTTAAAATACTACGCTCAGTGACAGGAGCGGGGGGGGGGGGGCTTAGATATTTTTGTTACGTAGTCGCTGTCGATTTCGCCGAAAAAAGATTAGCGCTTTAATAAAAAAATAGGATTTAAATTATTTTCATTTGTTTTTGTCAATACTACGTAAAACTGTAGGGGTGGGGGAGTGGCTTGGCATACACTACGAGTGGTCACCGAAGGAAGGGAGGGGTCAAAAAATCTTAAAAAATAGGTCACGTAGCATGGGTACGTTCCCTTATCTGTCTAGCCCTTTCATCTATACATATAAAATGCTTTGTCCTGAATGACTGACGGACCAACACAGCCTAAACCGCTGATCGTAGAGACCTGAAACTTGGAGTGTGTGTTTTTTTAATTTTAATATATTAATAATAATACTTATTAGTAAATTTCCTTTACAGATGATAAATCTAGCAGAAAATAATATAACAATAATAGAAAACCAAGCGTTCACAGACCTATACCAAGCCATAGTCAACATATCTCACAACGCTCTGTCGACCATAGAGACGGGGGCGTTCCAAAACTGCAACAATATGACGTTGTTGGACTTCAGCCATAATAACTTGTCTATGATCAGTCCGCGGGCGTTCGATGAGAATAGCTATGCTTATCAGTTGCAAGTTGCTCATAATAAGTTCACAGATTTTTCACAGGTAAGGTTTTTTTAGTGTTGGTAATTTGATAATGTTACCCTTTTGATAATGTTACCTTTTGGCAATGTTACGCTTTCACAATGATACCCTTTGTCAAGTTAATGTTACCCTTTGACAATTTTACCTATTGACAATGTTACCCTTTGACAGTTTTACTCTTTATAAATGTTATCCTTTGACAATGATACCCTTTAATAATGTTACTCTTTGACAATGTTACCCTTCGTCAGTGTTATCTTTTGATAATGTTACTCTTTGACAGTGATGCCCTTTGACAATATTACCCTTTAATAAATTGACTATATTACCTTCTCTCTTATTCTCCAAATTTAATTATCTTTGATAATTACATTTGCCCATTGAGAATATAAAAAATTAACTGACTAAGGAAAACTGACTAATATCGTAGTCAAATAATTATAATATTTGGCATTTTTTGGCCCTGAGTGTACTAAACTTAGTCTTTTACCCTTTTGGGTAATTTTGACGTTAGTTGATAGTATTACCCTTGACAAAATTACCGTTTGACACTACTCTTGGTCCAGAAAGTTAACTTATTGCTATTGTTTACAGATACCCATACAAAATATGACAGGAATACAGATATTGAATGTTTCATACAACAAAATAGAATCGATTCCGAAGCTCGCCTTCCCGAAATTGTATGAGTTGCATACTGTGGACTTAGCTCACAATAATTTGAGTGAAATCTTCAATGCCGTCTTTCAAAATCTATTTTCTATAAGGTGTGTAATATATCTACACTGACGGACTAATAAACTGCATCAATGTTCAACACGCACCCACCTTTGAAAAAAACATTTTAACCAAGTATTCCAACTTTTTATACAAATTTAAATTGAAACCTATAGTTTGGTTCGTTAACTTCATAACAGCGTAGTATCATTATCCCTAAGTGTATGTTTGTATACTGGAAAGGGCCATTCAATTTTTTTTAAACAAAAACTTTGATGCAGTTTCTTTGTCTGGGGGTATAGATACATATAAAAGCTTTGTCTTGAATGACTGACGGGCCAACGCACAGCCTAAACCGCTGATCGTAGAGACCTGAAACTTGGAGGGTGTGTTCTTTGTATGACGTAGGCATCCGATAAGAAAGGATTTTCCGAAATTCTACTCCTAAGGGGATGAAAAAGAGGGGCAAAATTTGTATGAAACTATGTCATTTTTAATTTATATTCGTAAAGCTAGTAAATTATGAATGTGAAACTTTCTAAGGACATATGTATGCACATTTGTTACTCTTCCACTTAAAACAACTGAATGGATTCGGATGAAATTTTGTACACAAGTACTTTATAACCTGGATTAACATATAGGATACTTTTTATCCGGGTGGGGGAAAAAGTTCTCTCGAATGTTCGATAGAGTTACCGCGGCCCGGGAACACAAGGGCTGAGGAAGGAACATGGATGGGTTTTAGTCAGTAAGAGTCTGACACTCCCACCCGCCCCACCCACGGCGGGAGGGGTCATTTGATGATTTACCATACCTAAAAAGATGCGGGTGAAAATGCGGTTACGGGTAGTCAGAGGCCAGAAAGTCTGACAACCAGTCTTACCAAGGGGTATCGTGTTACCCGGTAACTGAGTTGTGGAGGTCAGATAGGCAGTCGCTCCATGTAAAACACTGGTACTCAGCTGCATCCCGTTCGACTGGAAGCCTACCACATAATTCGAAAAAGCCTAGGCAGTCGATGCAGATTCCAGTCTAAACCGGATGCAGCTGAGTAAAACACTGGTACTCAGCTGCATCCGGTTTAGACTGGAAGCCGACCCCAACATACTTGGGAAAAGGCTAGGCAGATGAGTCGATGAGAAATTCTTCTTGTATTATATATGTATTGGTCAAGGATACGAGTCGATAAAATAGCGACATCTGTGAAGTCACGTACGCACTACGTTAAGGTTCATTAAATAGAAGCTTAGTGAGGAAAGAAGTCCTATATTTTACAACGTCAGTTAGATGCATCGGTAGCCGAACGGCTTTACGCTCGCCTCACGCTTCAATGTTTGAGGGTTCTATTCCCGGTGAAATTATATCACTTTTTGTAAATTAAAAAACCTTTGGGAAAAAAGTACAAATAATATACTAAATAATAAATATATATATATACTAATATAATACAAGAGGCACCAATAAATAACACAAAAATGAACTTCTTAGAAAATATTACCTTTCGCCGTACTAGAACAAACTCTGACTCGATATTAAATAATACAACAACTAGTGTACCGGAGATGTCAGACGATGAAGATGGCGAACTAAAAATGCTTCGAGAAGAAGTTATAAAACTCACAGCGGAGCTTCAAAGTGCGCAGTTACAAATTGAATCTTTAACATTAGAAAACGATAAACTTAAACAATTCAACGAAAACTTGACCGAAGTAAATAAAGTCACGAACAGTCCAGCTACTTTAAAGAAGACGACTAGCACCAAAAACCGCAAAAATAAACCACAAACTAAACACATCGAAACAGAAACATCTCATAACAAACAAAATCACGAAACAACAGATATAGGTAAAACCTGTCCTATTATTAAAAATGACCGATACAAGAAGCCGAATTTGAAGAAAAGAGGTAGAATTTGTATATTAAGCACAGATAATAAGAATAACATTCTAAGCATTGCAGAGGACTTTTTTACTCGATCTGAAATCTGTCATTACATCACACCTAACGGCAATGCAAGCCTATTACTAAAAGGTATGCATGAAAAAATATCCGACTTCACATTAGAGGACTACTGCATAATCATACTGGGTGAAGAAGACTTTAAAACTACGAATAGCTATTTTGACATTATTCTACATATCAGACAAGTACTGCAGGAAGTCACTCATACAAATTTTATTATATGCGCTCCAACGTATAAATATGAGAATTACACCAATTTATATAATTCAAGAGTAGAAACATTCAATAACCTACTCTTTCTAGACATACTGACGCATGAATACGCTTATCTTATTGACAGCAACAAAAACCTCACATATGATTACTCTGAATACAACAGATTGACTGGCACAATAAATAATAGAGGACTACAAAGAATATTTAAAGACATAAATAATTTAATGGAAGACATACAATATAATAACAAGATGATATCGACTGACATTAACGATACTATGGATAATCGGTCCGGCGGGGAACTTTTTCGTCACTAAAAATCTGTATGTAATGCACCAGAATATAGCAGGATTATTAAACAAGTCGAATGCACTAACAGTTTGTTTGAATGAACTCACTGAAAATGAAAAACAAGTAGATGTAATATGCGTTACAGAGCATTTTATGATGGAAGGATACGAAAAATTACTAAGAATACCTAACTATTGCTTAGCCGCGCACTACAGTAGAAATGAAGTTAAGAGAGGTGGATCATGTATCCTTATTAGAAATGGGCACGAATGGAAGGAATTACTCAAAATCTCAAAAATGTCAATATCGGGAACTTTTGAATGCTGTGCCATTGTGCTTACCAAGTACAATACTGTCTTTTTGTGTGTGTATCGAGTTCCAAATATGAACAATATCAATATTTTCTTTAACCAGTTTGAGAAAGTCTTACAGGAGTTATCAAAAAAATCTTATAAAAACATTGTGATAGCCGGCGATTTCAATGTAGACATGTTAAAGATAAATTATCAGTCGACAGAGTTTGAATGCCTTCTTCTTAGCTACAATTTAAAACTAGCAATAAATCAACCCACTCGAATGGCGAGTCAGACATGTATTGATAATTTTGCGCATAACTACAACAAGCGATGTAAAGCGGAAGTTTTAGAGTTTGCCCTTTCTGACCATACAGCCCAGCTTTTAAAATGCCCGGTAAATAAAATATGTGCTATTGACAAATACTATGCTATTAGACGAAATTTAAACAACGAAAACATATCAAAATTTAAACACTGCATGAGCAAAATCTGTTTCTCCGAAATATATGAAACGGACGACCCTAACATTGCCTATAATCAATTTCTAGACATATTTAGTTTGTTTTATAACTTGTGTTTCCCTAACACAACAAGCACAGTAAATATAATAAAAAAGCCTAGGTGGATATCAAAAGGTATTAAGTCTTGCAGTAAGAAAAAACGGCAACTTCTGTGGATCTTTAGACTAAATCCAAATGAATTAAATAGAATACGCTATAAAAACTACTCTAAGCTTTTTAGAAAAATCATGACTTTGACACAACGCTCACAAAATAACTACAAAATCAAAAAATCTCACAACAAATGTAAAACTGCCTGGCAAATAATAAACCAAGGAAAATTTAATGAACCGAAAAATTGCATCTTGAAAATTAAAATTAATAATCACACTTTTACAGACGCGAAACAAATTGCCAACAAATTCAATGACTACTTTATTAATAAAATACAACCTAATAAATCCAGCAATAACAAGACAGTGCCTATCTTCAATAAGACAAATTCAATGTTCATGGCTCCCTGCACTCCTCAACAGATCTTAAAAATTATAATGGACTTAAAGAATACAAATAGCGTAGGGTTCGATGGCATATCGACCAAAGTAATAAAAGCGGTGGCATCAGAAATATGCTTCCATCTGTGTCATATTGTTAATCTTAGCATTGAAGCCGGCACATTTCCTGAAGCATTAAAAATATCAATTGTCAAGCCATTATTTAAAAAGGAAGATAGAGAGCTTATGGAATACTACAGACCCATTTCGATGATTCCGATCTTCTCGAAAATTTTTGAGAAATTTATACAAAAGGAATTAAACGGCTATATAGAAAAAAAAACTATTTTATGTAATGAGCAAAAAGGATTTCGCGAAAACAAGACGATAAATATGGCTATTTTCGACTTCCTATATACAGTATTGATAAAAATGGACAAAAATGTACCTGTGTGTGCTATCTTCTGCGACATGACACAAGCATTTGACTACGTAAATCATGACACTTTAATTAAAAAACTTGACGCATATGGAATAAGGGGTAATTTACTTAATTTATTTAAATCATATTTAAAAAATAGAAAGCAAAAAACGGAAATCACTAGAATCAATACAACCACTAAAAAGGAAGAGATATACTTGTCAGAGGAACGTCACACAACTTACGGAGTCCCACAAGGCAGTGTATTGGGACCAACGCTGTTCACTCTGTACATTAATGATTTGCCAAAATCAATTTCACACCCTATGACTCTATTTGCAGATGACAGTACTGTGACAATCGCTAATAGTAACAAAGACATGACTCAATATAAATTTGACATTCACAATACCTTGACATCTATAATACTATGGTTGAACAATAATAATTTAAAGATTAATTTAGATAAAACCAAAATTATTCACTTTAGCCAACGTTCGACTATAGAAAATCTTGACATAAATATGGATAATAAATTAATTGAAAGCGTAAATACAACCAAATTTCTTGGACTAATAATTGATAAAAGACTTGATTGGAAATCACAAATAGACAACCTATGTAAAAAAATTAGTAGTTCTGCATTTGCCTTGCACTCCCTAGCCGCAGTCGTGAATGTAGATACGTTGATTGCAGCCTACTACGGAATAGCTGCATCACACTTAAGCTACGGTATTATATTTTGGGGCAATTCTACTGACGCCGACACTGCATTCAAATCCCAAAAGAGATGCATTAGATGTATGTTTGGGCTAAAAACTACAGATACATGCAAACCATACTTTAAAAGATACAGTATACTAACGGTACCCTGCCTATACATCTTCGAAACAGCAATGTTTGTAAAATCAAATCCCCAACTGTTCCCACGCTTACAGGACCACGTTCAACGTAACAGACGGGATATAAGTGTACTTCGCCTCCACCCCGCAAAAACGGCACTGATGCGCAAAAGTATCGTCTGTATGGCTCCCATAATATACAATAAATTACCTAAAGGTTGGAAAGAGCTAAATAGAACTACATTCAAGCGTCACTTAAGAAAGTTTCTGGCACAAAAAGCATATTACAGCGTATCAGAATTTTTAGCTGAAAATGAGTATTTTTAGAAAGAAGAAATATTGTCAGACGTTGCTGATTGAATTATATTATGATTGTTATGAATTATATTATTATTATTACCGATTTTTTTAATTATGACAACAATTTTGTAAAGTAATTTTGTATCCAATTTTTTATGTATGATTTTTAATGTTCTATTTATTATTGTTAGGTAATAATATCAATATATAATAATATTTGTACGCCGATGCTGACGGCTAAACATGATTGAACTAGACTAACATAATAAGATCTCGCATGCACCTGTATGTATACCTACTCATGTTTAGACAAATAAAGGAATCTTATCTTATCTTATCTTATCTTGTATTAAAAAAAAAACATATTCTTTTTACAGATTCTTGAACATAAGCTACAATTCTTTAGAAATATTAAAGCCGGGGACTTTCGGCACTATTCCCACGGTGTTAGAGCTCGATTTGTCTCACAACAAGCTGCGGGACGTATCCCGTGGTAGCTTGGCCAAGCTGGCGAGCTGTCGGCTCATTGATGTCAGCTACAATGAGCTGGAGAAGCTGTTCCAAATACCTATTAGTTTGGGGTGAGTACTTTTTTATCAGTTAGGAAATACAAGGCACTAAGGTTATGTTGGAAAAATGATTGACGTGTAAAATTGATATCATAACCAATTTGCTAGATAAATAATTTAATTTCATATCTTATTTAACTTAAATTTTAATTTCATTTATAAATTGATGTTTAACTTAATATTTCACTCGATTTTTTATGTTAACTTTTTTGAATTTTATTTCATAAACTTCTTTTTTGGCATTTTTTTTTACTTATACCTATTATTTATTTATTTGCTGTGATGTCTTACATCTATATTATAAAAATGAATCGCTATTCGTTAGTCTCGCCAAAACTTGAGAACGGCTGATTAGGTTGATTTTGGTTTTGAAATGATTGTCGTAGTCCAGGGAAGGTTTAAACGGTGAGAAAAACGTACGTACTTCACCGGGTCATCTAGTATTAAATTAAAATCATTACAAAACCTCTAAAAACACAGTTTTTATCATCATCATCATCATCATCATCATCAGCCTATATGTTGTCCCACTGCTGGGCACAGGCCTCTTCCCACATAGACAAGGCGTGAGCATTGATCACCACGCTCAAGGCGGATTGGCGATTTCAGACTTTTTAAAGAAAGAAAAAGAAAAGGTCCAGGTTTCCTCACGATGTTTTCCTTCACCGTTAGTCAGTGACGTCTAAGATATACTTAGAAAGTACATATGACTTGAGAAAAGTCACATTGGTACTTGCCAGGTTTAGAGCCCGCATACTCGTAATCGAGAGGCAGGTGCCTTAACCACTAGGCCACACGACTGTTTTTATCAGAGTGCTTTAAGTAATTTCCTCTAGAGGCGGGTAAAATAAAAAATAGTTTAAAAAAATCTTTTCCACAGCGAATTAAACGTAGCCCACAACAATATAACGACGATAAAGTCCAACACGTGGCCGAGCATGAACGCGTTGCTCCGACTGAACCTATCGTCCAACATGTTGGCCGACACGTTGGCGTCCGACAGCTTCTCCAGCTTGTTGACGCTTCAGGCGCTGGATCTGTCAGCTAATGGCTTGACCAAGCCGCCGTGGGAGGCTTTGAGCACTTTGACTAGTTTACAGTATCTGTATTTACAGGTAATTATGTTTTTTTTATTGTTATAGTACTTCTTAAGATAGAACATTTTCTGTTTCTGCCAGAGCAAAATGATACGACGATTTGTGCAGGACTAGAGTTGTTTGTAAAATGTGAGACACAGTATAAGTTATTATTTTATTAATCGACTTCAAAAAAAGGAGGAGGTTCTCAATTCGATCGGTTTTTTAGGGTTCCGTAGTCCGACAAGGAACCCTTATAGTTTCGCCATGTCCGTCTGTCTGTCTGTCTGTCTGTCTGTCCGCGGCATAGCTCCGAGGTTCTTGATACTAGAAAGCTGAAATTTGGTATGGATATGTATATTGATCACGCCGAGAAAGTGGTAAAATAAAATTTTGAAAAATATTTATTTTTAGGGTAGCTCCCAAACACGTAAAGTGGGGATGAATATTTTTTTTCTCGCGTACCCCTCCGTGTGGGGTATCGTTAGATAGGCCTTTCAAAAATATTATGGATGTGTGAAGACCATTTTTTGGTTAAGCGAGCCATTTGCGAAATATCTAGCTTTTCAGTGCAAATTTTTGTTCGATACGAGTTACCCCCCCCTCTAACTTTTGAATGGCTGTACCTAGAAATGTGAAAAAAATCACAGACGTAGTACATGTAATGAAATTACAAGGAAAACTATCACGGCTAAGTAGGCTTAACCGGTTACAGAGTTATAGTCGACTAACTAACTCCTACTACGGAACCCTACTGCGCGTGGCTCGACACGCACTTGACCGGTTTTTTTTATGTATGTACACTGATTACGCTGAGATTTATGATCCGATATACGTGATTTGTATTGACAGGTTTGAAGTCGGTGCCAAGTCCTAAACAAAATGAAATTCCTAAAGATTAACCTACGTAAATAAACTTAAAGAACAATGTGAATTAATGTGAAACAGATGAAAACTTTAATACCTGAATGAGTAACACTATTACATTTGGCTTGGCACCGACTTCAAACCTATCAATACAAATCACGTATATATCACGCACATACAAATAATAGTGTTTTATTAATATTAAAGGTATTAGGTTTGATTTAAATCTTTATTAAGTTATTTTATACTTTTTAATACTTTCTAGTTTTTTTTTGAAGTCGGTTTTTTTAAACGTAGTTTTTTTTCTCATTTCAGGATAACGAAATAACCGAACTAAGTAGATCAGCGTTCGGTAATTTACCGACTACGTTCCAAATAGATTTGTCGCGCAACAAACTGACAACTATTGCTCAACGGTCGTTTAATGGGCTGCAACAGTTGCTCGACCTCTCGCTCAGGGGCAACAAACTTGAGCATATACCTAACGAAGCATTTAAAGGATTGGTTGCTTTGAGGTACGTAATATTTTAAAAGTTCTAGGGTTTTGTAAGGTTAAGCAGCAGTTACCGCGGTCAGTACATAGATGGGTGACCGTTTCGTACCTCAAACGGAAAAACGGAACAATAATAGGATTATTTCGTTGTCCGTCTGTCTGTCGAGACCCGTTAAGGGTATCAAAACCTTTAAGGTATTTGGTAAAGTCAACAATATTGTAAATGTCAAAAATGTTATTATAGACTTTGAAGACATATCAAGCGCGCTAAAATATTTTTTCATCGAAGTTTTAAGTTTTTTCGGCGCAAGATATTTTATTAAGTACTTATTATTTAGTAAGTAGGTTAAGCTGCGTTAGCCGCGGTCAGTCCATGGATGGGTGACCATTTTCTTAACATAGCTCTACCCCCCCGTGCCTCGGCTCGCACGTGTCGCTGTCGGTCCTGCGCCTGATCTCACCCTGGTCGTGTCGGACTGCCGTCCCTGAGGACTGTGAGAGTGAGGGAATAGAGAATGCACCTGTGTCTGCAAGCGTGCGTGCATTATAATATCTCCTGCGTACCTGGCTAGTCTTCATTGAGATTGGCAGCCGTGATCGAAATTGGTTTGGAGAGATTATTTTCTTACCAAAATGTAAAAACATACACACATTTTCCTTATTAAATATGTGTATGTATGTTATTTTTCAGGAAGCTTGACCTGTCGCATAATCTCTTGGAAAAGATTGATAATAAGACCAACGGCTTGCTGGATGACTGCTTGTCTTTGGAAGAGGTAAGTTAATTTCTTTATTAATACATATTATAATATTAGTAGGCTAACTAGCTCCGGGGCTGCGTGACGTTGGAAAGAGATACCGCGCCCCCGGAATGCAAAGGGCTTAGGAAGGATATCGACGACCTGAGTGGTTTAGTGGTCAACATGCCGGAATGCCACGCAAGAGGTCCCGGGTTCGATTCCCGGCCGGGCAGAAATTGAAATGATGAATTTTAATTTCTGTAACGGGTCTGGGTGTTACTATGTATAATATGTATGTATTTATAAAAATATATAAGTAGTATATCCGTTAAGCTAGCACCCATAACACAAGCATGCTTGCATTGCTTACTTTGGGGCTAGATGGCGCTGTGTGAAATTGTCCAAAAAAAAAAGATATTTATTAGGAAGGAACATGGATGGGTTTTAGTCAGTAAGAGTCTGACACCCCACCCACGGCGGGAAGGGTCATTGATGATTTCCAATCCGAAAAAAAGGTTATCTAGCTGTTTCTCGCGATTTCACATGCATACCGAGAAAACTACTTGATGTACCAAGATAAAAACTATCCTATGTTCTTTCCAAGTCTTCAATCTATCTCCTAACCAAATTTCATCGAATTCGGTTCACACTGTTTACAGTTAAAGCGAAACTAACAAACAGACAAACAGAGTTGCCACTGTATTTCTAATTTTATCTCATCTTCTTCTTGGTCTTAGTTGTTAAAACTAAGACCAGATGAGATATTTTGGTGAAGGGCGGGCATTTTGGGGGCTGTCTTTTGTAATTTTGACGTTCAAAAAGTGCTGATTTTCAGCCTAACTTGAATAAACGATTTTTGAATTTTTTTTTTTTTTGAATTTTGAACAACATTTCTCATCTCATTTCCAGGTAAACCTAAGCTACAATAAAATAGGTTTCCTAACCAAGAAGATGTTCCCATCCAACCCTTGGATCCCGTACAGACTGCAACAAATTGACCTGAGCTACAATGAGATACCCGTCGTGACCCACGATTTAACATTAGGAGCGAAAAAGGTCAAAAAACTAAACCTATCTGGGAATTATATTAATGACGTCAGGAATAGTAAGTTTTATTTTTTTTAACTAGTTTACTCCCGTGGTGTTGCTTGCGTTTAATGTCCTTGCTAGCTTTCCGCCAGTGGCTTCGCCCACGTAGGCTATACGAATTCAAATTAAAAATGACAGTTACATACAGTCTTTGCCCCCCTTTTCACCTTCTTAGGGGTAGAATTCCGAGAAATCTTATCGGAAGCCTACGTCATACTAAGAACACACCCTCCAAGTTTCAGGTCTCTACGATCAGCGGCTTAGGCTGTGCGTTGATCCGTCAGTCATTCAGGACAAAGCGTTTTATATGTATAGATTAACAAATATTTCTTTTATACCGTTTCAATCGCGTCCTGACGGAACAAATTTACCCACCCGGATAAAAAGCCTATATCTGTCTGAAAGGTACTATCTCCATACCAAAATTTCATCTAAATTGGTTTAGTGGTCCTACCGTGAAAGCGAAACAAACAGACAGATTATTTTCGCATTTATATCATTACTTAGGATTAACGCTTCTTCGCTACATCTGAAGGCTCGATATATCTAATATATGTATAATTTTATCTATCTATACATATAAAACGCTTTGTCCTGAATGACTGACGGATCAACGCACAGCCTAAACCGCTGATTGTAGAGACCTGAAACTTGGAGGGTGTGTTCTTTGTATGACGTAGGCATCTGATTAGAAAGGATTTTTCAGAATTCTACCCCTTAGGGTTTGTAAAAAGGGGGCAAAGTTTGTATGGAACTTTGTAATTGTTTATTTTAATTCGTTTAGATCACGTGGGCGAAGCCGCTGGCGGAAAGCTTGTATAAATATATAAAATGTCTATATATGTGTGTGTATGTCTATAAATGTCTATATGCTATAGCGTTATTATTTATTTTTATTTAGCTGGTTTATTTTACTTAAATAAATTGTATGTTTTCAGATGTCCTAGGCAATCTAACATCGTTGGAGGTACTGGATTTATCGCACAATAATCTAGTAGATCTAGTTTCGAGGACATGTGAGTACAATCCTTACTAATATTATAAATGCGAAAGTAACCCTGTCTGTCTGTCTGTCTGTCTGTTACGCTTTCACGCCAAAACTACTGGACCGATATAAATGAAATTTGGTACAGAGATAGAATAGACCCTGAGGAGCAACATAGGCTACTTTTTACCCGGGTGCGCTAAGTAGTTCCCTCGGGATGCGGGTGAAACCGCGGGAAACAGCTAGTATTATATAATTTTAAGTGTACTTAAAACACAAATTCTATACCCCAACAGCATTGCTTACTTAAAACTGAAATGTATTAAAACTTATAAATAATAGTTTTAACTGAAAATAGTTACTTCAATATCCGCTTAATTAGTAATTATTTTTATTAAAACAATTATGTTTTGAAAAAATATTTAAAAATCACAAATAATGTTTATTTAAATATTTTTTTAAAACATTACGAATTTAGAAAAATGCAAAATATTCAATAAAAAATAAAAAAATAAATACCTACAAAAACAATATGTCTGAAATTATCTATCACATAATTAAAAAAACAATTTTTATATTTTCAGCTGAAATAAAATTCACCCTACCAGATAATATAACAGAGTTGATTTTAAAAAACAACTCGCTCCAATCTCTGCCTATACCCAATATAATGTCGGCGAGATATTTGAAATTATTAGATGTAAGAAAAAATCAGCTGACGAGCTTCGAACCGGAACTAGTAAGGAGGGTCAGACATGAAGGCTTGGTTGTACTGTTCCAAGGTAAGTACTTATGAAATTCATCATCTGCCTAGCCTTTTCCCAACTATGTTGAGGTCGTCCAGTCTAACCGGATGCAGCTGAGTACCAGTGTTTTACATGGAGCGACTGCCTATCTGACCGCCACAACCCAGTTACCGGGTAACACGGTAACCCTTGATAAGACTGGTTGTCAGACTTTCTGGCTTCTGACTACCCGTAACGATTGTCAAAGATCTATAAATGACAACCGGGACCAACAGCTTAACGTGTTTTCCGAGGCACGGAGGATTTTCGGTATGACATAGATGGTCACCCATCCACGGACCGACCGCGCCAAGCGACGTTCAACCTTTGATCGATCGACCCGTGCGGCTGTTACTTAGCCACGAGCTCCTCCTGGCGAAAAGCTAATGTAATTATATATTTTAATTATTTATGTTATATTTATTTGCATCACCGATTTGACGTCATCACGTCAGTATTCGGCTTTCGCTGAAAATCAGCGCTGGGACTTTGTCTCGCATCACAGCATCTCGGGTCACAGCATTAAGCTGAGCGAGGGCCGTATTGCGTGTTTGTGACGCATACTACCCCCCTTATGTATCAGTAGTTTTTTTTTGTGTATATGTATGTGTCTCCAATCACGTAATTAACCGCATTTTCTTTCTTTCTTTCTTCATTTTCCAGGTAACAGTTTAAAATGCGACTGCTTCACCAGACCTCTAAAACATTACTTAAACCACATGCGGCCATCTTTATTAAAAAAAGACGAGAAATACCAAAATCTAACATGTGCGGAACCAGTTACGTTGGTGAATGAAAATATATTGACAGTTGACGAAGATAGATTATTGTGTACTGGCAACATTGAGGTTGATGCTAAAATATTGGAGCATAGCAACACTGAGGGGGAGAGCGCGTTTGATTTCACTTCAGAACCGGATTTAGCTTTCAGAGATGTTCAATAGTAAGTTTTTTTTTTCTAAATATTTATCTATACTTCATTTACAATAAGATTAGAAAAACGTCCAAACTAGTTTTGCAGCTTATTCAACCGATTTTAAGTTCTATTCCGTACTGATAAGGATGGTGTTGAAAGCAAAATAATGTTTACATTACCAAAATTATAATCTGCATCTGTTTTTGTCATGTCACCTTAGTAATAGAGCTTTAAATCGTTTGAACAAGCATTAAATAGGATGCGTTTAAATGTCTAATCTCATAATAATTGGAGTATACGTACCTCGGTGGCCTAGTGGTGTGAAATCTCGGGTTCGATTCGAAGGTCGAACAGACATCGCTTTGTGAGTTTAAAAAAAAATCACAAATCAGCCCGGAGTCAGGTAGTTGGCGGTGTTACACCCCCGTGTCTAGGAACGTTAAGCCGTCGTCCCCGGCTGGTATCTTGATAGCAGTCGTTGTTACAATTCCATGTCAGAGGCCGTCAGGCGGATTTGAGGAAACTCTGACACTAGGGCTTGTTAGGTAGGTAAACCTGCAGCTCACACGATAAGAAGCTTAAAGTATTGATCGGTTTTGAAAAATTCAAGGTTCCTAATTTCGCGATTGTTAGTAAGTCTTCGGTAGTATAGTGGTAAGTATCCCCGCCTGTCACGCGGGAGACCGGGGTTCGATTCCCCGCCGGAGAGATTCTTTTTGTGAGTTATTATTTTGTTCTTAATTGGTGTGTACTGTCTAGATTGTCTTTATATAAACACATATAAAGTACTATAAATAGATTAAATTAATATTTTTTTTACAAAAAATAAAACTAACTCAATGTGGCCCAATCAATCTATTTACTAAGTTTAAATTTAATATGTATAGTATAGTAGATTTACGATAGTTTTTATCCGGGTTCGTGAAGTATCCCTCAGTATGGGGGTGACCGTCTTAACCTATAGCTGTCTCCAGGATCCCCTCTATCTCCGTACCAAATTTCATCCAAATCGGTTTAGCAGTTTTGCGTCAAAGCGTAAAAATATAAAAGTTGTAGTATTAGATCGCCAATTTCGCCGCTCAAAATAAGTCTTCGGTAGTATAGTGGTAAGTATCCCCGCCTGTCACGCGGGAGACCGGGGTTCGATTCCCCGCCGGAGAGATTCTTTTTGTTTACGATATATATTTTTATTGTTGTTTTACTTTCATTTTTTATTAAAACTATTTGAAAATTTTGATTATAATAAAGATATTGTTTGTTTTTTTTTATTCAAGAATTTCTCAGCTCGTCTCTTTATTGTTATAGCGTGATGATACATAGCTTAAAACCTTTCTTAATAATTTGCTATCAAATGCACGAACATTTTCAAATCTGACTAGTAGTTGTAGAGATAGAATAAGCAATGCAGATCATTTTGTATTAAGCGACCATTATTTTTGATATTATAGCAGTTTTTTTATGCCAAGTATACCAAAACATCAGTGGATTGTTTGCAATAAAGATTCCCGATCCTCATTAAAGTAGGAGTAGTAGTTTTTTATAACAATTCTATTCGAAATTTTAGGGCTTTCCTGTAAAGTTCATAAAATGTCGCTACAGTACAGTCGTACAGAAATATTTTCGCCACCGACTTCTAGAAAAATCCTTATATTCATCATCATCATTAGCCTATATATTGTCCCACTGCTGGGCACAGGCCTCTTCTCATACAGAGAAGGCATGAGCATTGATCACCACGTGCGCTCAAGGCGGATTGGTGATTTCAGACTTTTTAAGTCCAGGTTTCCTCCCGATGTTTTCCTTCACCGTTAGTCAGTGACGTCTAAGATATACTTAGAAAGTACATATGACTTTAGAAAAGTCACATTGGTACTTACTCACTCTCGTACACGAGAGGCAGGTGCCTTAACCATTAGGCCACCAACACATTCCCATTAGGCCACCACGACATTCCCATTAGGCCACCACGACATTCCCATTAGGCCACCACGACATTCCCATTAGGCCACCACGACATTCCAATCCACACGACACGAAATTCAAGTCTGATTAAAAGAAATTATGTCAATTTTTTTTCAGTTCCCAATCTTCAATATACGCCCACTGGTTTATAACAACAAACGAAGATGTCGGAGATTTCCTCCTATACATACGAGATGGCGCGAACAAGTTACACTTCTCATCCGACATCGCGTACAACCTCAGATCTCTCACCATCCAAATTGATGAACCATTCAAAAATTCCCTCCAAGACGGACAAACCCATGAAATTTGTATACAAGCGAAAAATTCTAATGACACGCCCAAAAAATGGCATCCAAGCCAATGCCAGAAAGTTCCAGAAGATTTTAACTCCTGGCCGTTAAAATTGGTGGTTGATAAGCGACGGTTGACTAAGAAAAAAGTTAAGTATACTTGGTTTGGTAACAGCGTGCTGGGTTTGGTTAGCGATTCCATTTTAATAACTCTGTGTATATTTTTGAGTGTTTGTTTTAAAATTACTGATGACTTATAATTATTGTGAAGATGGTTTTTAATGATATATCTTCTTTTGGTAAAGCCATTAGCTTGATATTGACATGGATCTATATAAATGTGTGTGAAAACTGTAACTAACATTGTCATCATGGAATGACACTGTTAAACATGACATGACTTAACTATTTGCTTTACAATAATAATTTTAAATGGGAAACAATAAAATGTGTTATTAAACATTCAACACTTATTTGGACGTTAGTAAGTAGCTCTACAAGCCGAGATTTTCAAATTAATATAATTTTTAACTAATTCAAATTTGAGATGGTTTCAAAATACATATATTTAAAAACTTAGAGACTCCATTATTTATATTGACGCATGATTTTTTTTTACAAACAAATATTTTACAATACTTGTGACCGGTTGCCCAAACTTTGTATCATTTATTTTTTTACGAATATCACAAAACATGATATCAATAATTAGCATACTTTTAATATTATTATGATATCGACACATAGATATAATAATAATATTCAAACGAAAAAAAATAAAAAAAATGCAAAATTAATTCAATTTTATCCTCCATTTTGACAGATCTTGAAAGACAGTTCTTTCGTTTCACGTATAAGTAACCTGATATTTTTTGGTGCAACCGACTGTTAGTCTTTTTAATACTCGAAATTGTATATTTATATCGAATATTCGAAATAAACTTAGAAGATTTTATATGTATTTTTATAACTTAAATTAAGAATCAAAATGGTTGACAAAATGTGTAAGGGAAAGTATTATTACCACTGCCATTTATATAACTTCTTTTGTATTTAGATATAAGCGCCATTCCTTTAACAGAGTTGTGAAATATCATAGTACTAGCTTTCCAGCGGCGTCGCCCGCGTGGGCTATACGAATTCAAATAAAAAGTAACAGAGTTTCATACAAACTTGCCCCCCTTTTTACCCCCTTTAGGGGTAGAATTTCGGAAAAACCTTTTACATCGGATGCCTACGTCATACAAAGAACACACCCTCCAAGTTTCAGGTCTCTACGAGCAGCGGTTTATGCTGTGCGTTGATCCGTCAGTCATTCAGGACAAAGCATTTTAAATGTATAGATAAATAAACTAGGTACCTACTTCAGAAAATAGTCGTATTGTTTTTTTTTCTGTGTTTTCGTGTCAAAATGTCCATTATTTTTATTTGACTCCCAAAATTTTGGCGAGGTAAAAGATATTATTTTGTAGGTAAAATAATCTGTGAATAAAATTCTGTAACTACATGTGATGTAATGAGCTCAAAAAAGATATTTTTTTTATATACAAAAGTTAATGTTTAATATTTTATCTTTTGATAAACTTTTTTGTATATTATACTATTTTATTTATAAATATAATACATAAGTACATAATGATTGTGTAAATAATTATAATATATTTTAATCTAGAACTAAAATGACTTAAAAGAATCTCTATATATACATTCCAAAATGTTATTTTAAATTTTAAGGAAAATATGATATCCGTCCGTTTTTTGATATTTTTTTTTATTGAAATAAATAAAGTTACCTTATAATTATTAAATGCAGTTTTAATTAATATTTAAGACTTACCTATGAGTTTAATTAATTTCTGATCTATTTAAACTACGTTATTAAAATGCTGTAAATGCATTAACTATGGGTTTTCGTTTCCTCGCTAAAGTCTTCATCCTCAATGGCTGCATGGTTCTTGTACATGGGTATAGTCTTGTATGGAGACACGTGGCTAATTTCTGGAGTATAAGAACTCCAATCCACTGCGTGGTATACTGGAAAAAAGTTGCAAGTACTAAAATATGGCCATATTATTATCCAAATAAAACAGAAAGACAAGTGTAAGTTTAAATGGGTGAAAAAAAAATCCCTTGGGGTAGTGGTGAAGGGTTTTGGAGGGTGCCATTTTGTTATTCTGACACTCTTAGCTTAATTTGAATATATGAGTGTTTAACTTTGATAACGAATGATAAGGGCCGTGGTGGGGACGAGCCGTAGCCCGAGGCGCTAAGAGTAAAAAATAATTTAGGCGCCCTCGGTACGCGGATGCCTCACTGAATAGCATGAACAGCTATATATAAAATATTTTCGTAATTTTGAATAAATTCGTTGTCCCCGCCTCGTCCGGGCCACAGCTCGTGGTGTCATGGCCTAGCATAAATCATCTTAGGCCCGAGTTCATCGACAGCTTGTTACCTAACCGGCCCGTTAAACAAAAACGTTTTCTAACCAAGAAGCGGGAAAATTTCGTGCTATCCACTTCTTGTCCAACCCCGGATTGGCAATGGACCGTTTGAGGAATAAAAAAAAAGATAAGGCATCCATCGTAAGACAGATGATTGAATTTATGGAAAACAGCTGTTTTGAGTTTATCGGACTGTTATCTTGTCGGTGAACTTGGGCCTTAAAGGCGTATCTGCCTGATACCCTGATAGGTACTGGTACTGTTATATAGCAAGATGGGCCAAGAGCTTTACGTGTACAGAGCTGCCTTTAGTTTCCGTCGAGGCGCCAGATTTAGGAGGGCGCCAGGATGAAAAGGGGCGCCGAAAAAAATGTAGTGCCAAGCATTAGATAACTAGTGTTGTATTTTTTATAAACAGTGTAGATGATTAACAAAATCTTATTTATTAATATTTAAATGAAAATATCGAAAAAATATTTAGCAAAATTCTTACCGAAATCCGGTAAACTTCTCTCAAACCCTGCAATGAAAAATAATAAATAAGATTTTGTAACAAAAGACTTAATGTAACAAAAGTAGTTCAGTAGTTCTCAGGGGTTCTCATTTGGGGGAGGGGGGGGGGGTCATCAACAACCAAAGTTTTGGCCGAAGCTGAAGGTTTCAAGCGAGCTCCAAAATTGGACGATCTATTACGAATTAACGACCTACCAATGTGTCATTACATTTTTTTTTTCAAATGTGTATTTATAGGAGGTTTGTCAACTAGATGTGTACGATTTTGGGAGGGTCATGTCCCTGTGACCCTGTCCCCTCGGACAGCTATGGTAGTTCTCCCGTATTAAGTCAAATAAACAGGCTAATAAAATAAAGTACCTTGGTGTTCCGATGGCGATGACCAGGAGTGGTCATGGTGACTATGTTTTGCCTTCAATGCCGTGAAGAATGATGCCACCTGAAATATAACAAAATAATCATTCACCAAGTGGATTTTTCGACTTAAAAATAAATTTCAAAATTCAAAAATCGTTTATTCAAATAAGGAAACAATCAGCAAACGTCAAATCTATAAAAGACAGCCCCCAAAATGCCCGCCCTTCCTATGTGTTTTAGCTGGGAAGAAGAAGTGGCGCAACAAACTCCCCAGCAACCAATAGCATTGTAGACAGGTATACTCCATTTATAATAAGATTAGAAATTTAAACGCACCCTATTTACCGTTTGTTTAAACGATTTTAAGCTTTATTGATTAGGTGACATGACAAAAAACAGATGCAAAATATATTTGGTATAGTTAATATTATTTTGCTTTCAACACCATCCTTATCTGTACGGAATAGAACTCAAGGTCGGTTGAACAAGCTGCAGCTTATTCAAAGAATTGGATTTTTTTTCTAATCTTATTGTAAACTAGCTTTCGCCGGTGGCTTCGCCGGCGTGGGCTATACCCATTCAAATTAAAAATGACAGAGTTTCATACAAGCTAGGGATGAAAAGGGGGTGGCGGTAGGGGTAGAATTTTGGAAAATCCTTTCTTATCGGATGTCTACATCATGCAAAGAACACACCCTCCAAATTTCAGGTCTCTACGATCAGCGGTTAAGGCTGTGCGTTGATCCGTCAGTCATTCAGGACAAAGCATTTTATATGTAAGTATAGATGAAGATTTGTTAGGGTAGCTCCCAAACTCCCAAACACGTGCAGTGGGGATGATTTTTTTTTTTCTCGCGTACCCCTTCTTGTGGGGTATCGTTGGATAGGTCTTTCAAAAATATTATGGGTGTGTGAAGACCATTTTTCGCTTAAGTGAGCCATTGGCGAAATATTTAGCTTTTGAGTGCAAATTTTTGTTCGATACGTGCATCCCCCCTCTAACTTTTGAATGGCTGTACCTAGAAATGTGAAAAAAATCACAGACGTAGCACATGTAATGAATTTACAAGGAAAACTATCACGGATAAGTAGGCTTAACCGGTTACAGAATTATAGTCGACTAACTAACTGCTACTACGGAACCCTACTGCGCGTGGCTCGACAGGCACTTGGCCGGTTTTTTGTATTATATAGGTCACTATATAATACAAAAGACTTGTTTATTGATATAAAAATATGACAAAAAATAAAACGTTCACTATTCAGTTCACATTTTATCGGGTTTGAGGTGTGGTGCGAGTGTGAGCGGGGTCTTTCAAATAATATTACTGACAACCGTTAGGGTAAAAGGGTTCTGGAGTGTAGACCACGGCTAGGCTGAAGTCTGTGAGAGACTGCATGCAGTCGGATGCGTCAAGCTGAAGACCGGCCGATATGGCACTCATTACGGGATATACAACAGTGAATTAATATGAAATAGCCTTTTTTTTCGAATGAGAAATCGAAGTGGGGTGGGTGTGAGTGTCCTAAAACCCATCCATGTTCCTTCCTCAGCCCTTTGTATTCCGCAGCTCCAATATGAAATAGCCTGATGATGAATCTTAAACCGAAAACCTTTTCGCATTTCGGAAAACGTGGTAGTATCGCATTGTCATCCTATCAGATTATGATGAGGGAATAGAGATTGCACCTGGGTCTGCTCAAACAAGCATAATACGCATAAACTTTAATATCTCCTGCGCAATGGATAGCTTCTGTTGCGATAGGCCGCGGTAACCGAAATACGGTTTGAAAAAAAAAAAAAAACTTTATAAGTAGATACTAATATGGAGAAAGCCTCGCTCTCACTGGGGCCCAACCCATTAGTCTCTATAACGCATAATTACCTCTGCACAATATATAAAAAAAAACTATTGTGGCACAACACTGCTGATTGAATTCAATTTTGCTTAGGATGAGTATAAAAGAAAAGAAAAAAAAACTACTTACAGGCTATTGTTGGGTCTTCGCATTGAATTTAAACAATTTATCGATACTTCGAACAAATTACTATGAGATATTATATTATCGATAATTCAAAGGGTATTAATAATAGGTATCAGTTAGAGGCATAGTTTAGAAACAATACTTTCAAACAATATTTAGTACTAGCTTCTGCCAGCGACTTCGTCCGCGTGGAATAGTGGTGCTCCGCTCCTATTGGTCTTAGCGTGATGATATATAGCCTATAGCCTTCCTCGATAAATGGACTAAAATCGGACCAGCGGTTCCTGAGATTAGCGCGTTTAAACAAAATTACAACATTTTCCTTCACTGCTCTGCTCCTATTGATTGTAGCGTGATGAAAAGTATACTATAACCATCTCAGGAGTATGACAAATAATTGTACCAAGTTTCGTTAAAATCCGTCGAGTAGTTTTTGTTTCTATAGAGTTTATACAGACAGACAGACAAAAATTTTACTGATTGCATTTTTGGCATCAGTATCGATCCCTAATCACCCCCTGATAGTTATTTTGGAAATATATTTCATGTACAGAATTGACCTCTCTACAGATTTATTATAAGTATAGATATAGATAGATGTTCATAGATAATTATTATATTACGTAAACTTAAAAATAAGTACAAATATTTGAATATCCATCAATCAATTTGTTTATTTCTCAAAAACAAAATAAAAATATTTACCTACACTAGGTAGGTACTACGTATTTTTATTGATTGATGCTTGCACGAATTTGAGGTGAAATATCGATACTAAACTTATCGACATCGCTCCAACACTAAAGCTGTGGAATTTGAGTAGAGTGCCAAGCTATGTATCTTCTAGTAGGTGAAATTAAATAGTTTTTTTTTTTAGTTTGCTAATAAAAACTTAGGCCTAAAAACTATGAGTTATTTTTAAAAGCTTTTTCAATAGAGGTACTTTATTTTTATTTGAATTTTTAACTTTGCCTTTCTATAAATTTCTCCTTAACCACGTGAGGGAAATATTGCAAAACATTGCTATACAAAATGTAGACTTGTCACATGGTCTTAACATGACCATGGGCCTTACCATGGCGTGCTAAAACAAGATTATTTTCGTTCTGAAATAGAGACGGAGCTATACGACGTTAGTAGCTGTGTCAC
This sequence comes from Pyrrhia umbra, assembly GCA_963891755.1. NCBI lineage: Eukaryota > Metazoa > Arthropoda > Insecta > Lepidoptera > Noctuidae > Pyrrhia > Pyrrhia umbra. The sequence goes on from OY982944.1 coordinate 6,808,016, forward strand.
GCTCTCAAACTTGAGTAGTGATTGCAAAAACACGTGGTGGTACAGCCCCATGACCTCAGAATTAGCAGGACTGCTATATTATTAAACACTTTGATAAATCTATACTATTATATAAAATGACAACCTCATACACTGAATGACTGACTCATCAACGCAGAGCCGAAACGGCTGGACCTAGAGTAATGAAATTTGGACAGGGGGTGCCTTTTATTTCCTAGACAAGTAATAAGAAGGGATTTTTGAAAATTCCAATCCTAAGTATATCAAAATGGGGTTGAAAGTTTGTATGGAGTAAGTTTTATTTTTGATTCGATTAAACTCAAATTTTGTAGGAACACTCTAAAATGAAAATAATTAAACACGTGTTTCATAGTTTTTCAAGATTTTAGCCCTAGGGTGAAAAATTTAGATTTTAAGTTTGTAAGAAAAAAATCTGTTTTAGCTTTACGTCAAAACGTCTGAAAAGATTTACTTGAAATTCACCAAAAATGTTTATTATGAATCGGATCAAGCCTTAGGCCACAAATCATTACCTACACTAAATATTATGGGGAATGAGCAGTGAGGTATTGAAATAAGTTTGTAATGGGAGGACCTATCAGATTTTTATAATTATGCATTTTCGCTATTATAACAATCTTTGACATGAAAATCATCACGCCCGTTTCTAAAGAAGATAGGGAGTAATTAAAATTGAAAACACGTTGTATTAGAACGTCAATTGTATCTACCTACAATGTCAACGAGCACTATAGTGGAGGGGCTGTGTTAATGATCATGCGAATTGGTTACATCGAGTTCGAACCCCACATATGGTAGTTTTTTTTTAGTTTGGTATTTACATATTTTCTTCTTTTTTGGTTGATATTATCTTTCACTTTAACGACTTCAAGAATTAGTTACGAATTTGTTAAAAGTAAGCGCTTTCAAGTCATAATATGTACATGTTATTCCACCTTAACAAGCATGGTGATTAATGCTCATGCGTTCTACGTATGAAAGGGCCTCTTTTCATACATAACAGTGAGATAATTATAAGCCAAAAAAAAATAGCGCTTTCCATTGAATTCATTCTATTCCATAATTCAGAAATTAAGAATCTAAATCTAGAATTCCCCTTGCTAATAAACAAATCATATCTAAGGCCATACATTTAAATGTATTCGGATGGACCTGCCTGAGAATTGTTTGTCTTACGCCCAACTGTATAAAAATATATTTAAGAGTTTATTTATTTCTTGATAAATTATATATTTATAAGTAGTTATCGGTTTTTGGGATTACCTGTACATGAGAGGGTAGGCCTCTGTCTCAATTAGGTACTAACAGCAAAGAAACCGCGATTGCTGCGATCGTATGCCTGTGATTATTGAATGGTTCCATATATATGTATAATACCTAATTGAATGGTTCCATTGGCTATCTCCGAAGAACTTTATCAGATCCCAATATACTATATTATACTAAAACCTTCCTTGAAAACTGAGCATTTGAACAACGAAAACCCCTATCCAATTCGGATCAGTAGTTTTTGGGAAAATCACGGACACATAAACACATACATACGGGTCAAATACAGAACCACCTTTTTGAAGTCGGTTAAAAAACACACTGCCTACCCGTGCGAAGCCGGGGCGGGCCACTAGTATTAATATAAATAAATACGAAAGTAATTAAATAAATGCGAAACTGACTGTCTGTATGTCTGTCTGTTAAGCTCACGGCAATACGGTTATACGGATTTGGATGAAATTTGGTAGGGAGATAGCTCAGACCTTGGGAAAGGTCATAGGTAGGATAATTTTTATCCGGGAGCCATTTCACTATCCGATTTTACGCTTCATAAACTTCTCAATCAGTTTTTAATTAAGTAAACTTTATATCATCTATTCGCGAGTCTAAGAAAATTGCTTTGTATACAGTCAGTCTCAAGTTTCTAGACAAATAAGAAACTCAATATGTAGCTATCGTAAAAAATGCTCTTAATTTTTTTTTACAGCCTTTTTTTATTAAAAGTTTTTAAACAAGCAAGAAATTCAATATGGTTAGTAAGACATGTTCTTAATTTTTTTAATGCCTTTCTACACGCAAAGTAGTACAAAATAAAAATAAAACTTATCATAGAGAATCATCGCGCGCGAACAGCTTAACCTACTTATATGGCGCCAAAATATGGTGGATCTCCCGGAAGAGCTCGTGGTTAAGTAGGTAACAGCCGCACGGGTCTATCGACCTGGCGCGGTCGGTCTGTGGATGGGTGACAATTTAAGACATAACGCTACTGGAAAAGTTTGCCTCGGTCATTAGTAGATCCTTGACAGTCGTTACTGTTAGTCAGAAGCCAGAAAGTCTGACAACCAGTCTTACCAAGGGGTATCGTGTTACCCGGTAACTGGGTTGTGGAGGTCAGATAGGCAGTCGCTCCATGTAAAACACTGGTACTCAGCTGCATCCGTTGCGTTGTCTATTTAGACACCTACATAACTGTGTTGGGATCCGTGATACCGTAAAACATCCAATTTAAGACCTCGTTCCTTACCTTAGCGGAGCTGACAGCAATTTTGAAGACTAGCAGCACGAGGCCGATCACTACGGACTTCACAGCCATGATGCTGGTCAGCAGCATCCAGGTGGAAGTGGCGCCCACATGGAAGACCAGCGGCATCATCGCCATGCCCATCTTCTTCATGCTTTTGCCCTCTGTTGGGAAAAAAATAATTAAAAAACCTCCTACGCAAAAATGCCTTACTTCGGGAAAAGAGCTGATACTCTTATACTGCTAGACCGATATAAACCAAACATAGTTAAGAACCACCGCAAGGAAACTGGCTTTCAAATGAAAAGAAACGGATCGAAATCGGTCCATCCGTTTGAGAGCTACGATGCCAACAGATACACACACAGACAGACAGACATCGACGACGTTTGCGTCGGGGGTTAAAAAAAAATGTTTAGTAATTGGATTTTAGTTTTTAACTTTTTGCTTGACAATTGTTTTTGCTTCTTCTTCTTATTCATCGTGTGGGCTGCAGGTTTACCAACCTAACAAGCCCTAGTGTCAGAGTCTTCTCAAACCCGCCTGACGGCCTCTGACATGGAATTGTAACAACGACTGCTATCAAGATAACAGCCGGGGACGACGGCTTAACGTGCCCGGGCACGGGGGTATAACACCGCCAACTACCTGCCTCCTCTTCCTCTAAGCCCACAAAGCGATGTCGGTCTAACTCGGGATTCGAGCCCAAGCCCGAATTCACAGCAGTTGCGGTAGCGATCACTCGACCTAAGAGGCGGTCATTAATTACTTTAGTTAATTGAAAAAGAAAAGAAACTTACTTCTAGACGGTTCCACTATAGTCTTTGATTTTAATTCCTCGTAACGTATCATTCTCCCCAATTCCGTATTACCTAAATGTCTATCATTAAAACCTTCCAAAGAACTAACAATATAATTACTAAATTCACTCAACTTGTCATTAAAACTTTCTTCTAAAATTTTAATAAAATTATTTTCTACCGCCTTTATTGTTTTTAAATTCCAACAGATTATAAAAAAGAAAATTATTTTTGACAGCGACTCCATTTTGGATAATTTTAAATTTGGAATGCGCGTTCGCTCGCGACCCGTACGCGACTGTTATTTGAATAGATTAGATTCAATTTGAAAGGTGAAAAGACGAAATTTGGTGCCTATATTGTTACTTTCTTAGAAGTACAAAGCGGCTCGTCCAAGCATTGCACAGTTATGCTTTTCAAAAAAGCTATAAAAATCGTCTTTACCGATGGATTTGCGGAATGGACGAAGGAAGGAACATGGATGGGCTTTAGTCAGTAAGAGTCTGAGGGACTCCTCCCGTTCCGCTCACAGCCGAGTCATTTGATGATTTTTCATCGCAAAAAAACCTGTATATTCCATTTCTAGGGTTCCGTACCAAAATTAGTAAAAAGGAACCCTTATGGTTTCACTTCGTCTGTCTGTCTATCCGTCTGTCACAGCTGATTATTTCAGGAACTACTCTATCGAATTGAAATTTGGAACAGTTATAAAGAACGATTACCAAACCAATGCGTATTGCAAATAAAAAACGGAAAAATCATATTGCTTTTATGGAAGAAGAGGGGGTTTAAATTTCAAGTTAGTAGGTCATGTGGGGTATCAAATGAAAATTTGCACATTCTAACATATATTTTTGTTGTCTTTTAATTTTCTAATTATAATGAAATTTCCATAAAAAAAGACAGTTTCCATCCCCTTATCTCCGAAGTTTGAGAAGGGAAAAAACTAAAATAATTAGGATTGAAAAGTCTAAATATAACAGGGGAAAAAAATATGATTCTAAATATCGCAGTTTTTAAGTAATCAGCTATTTTCTTCTACAAACAAACTTAATTATGCGCTCGAAAAAGGACAAGATAATTGCGACTTTATTCCGTACCAGCGACTTCGTCCGCGTGGAATAGTGGTGCTCCGCTCCTATTGGTCTTAGCGTGATGATATATAGCCTATAGCCTTGATTTCTGTGTAGCTTTAACCATTAAGGTTGCACACGCGACGGAAGCTTGAAAAATGGAGTAACTTATTCTCCCGTTTTCCCAACATTTCCCTTCACTGCTCTGCTCCTATTGATTGTAGCGTGATGAAAAGTATACTATAACCAGTTCAGGAGTATGAAAAATAATTGTACCAAGTTTCGTTAAAATCCGTCGAGTAGTTTTTGTTTCTATAACGTTTATACAGACAGACAGACAGACAAGAATTTTACTGATTGCATTTTTGGCATCAGTATCGATCCCTAATCACCCCCTGATTTTGATTTTGGAAATATATTCCATGTACAGAATTGACCTCTCTACAGATTTATTATAAGTATAGATAGAAGAAGATATATTATAATTCTTTCCAAATTTTAAATTTGAATGCATTTTGGTATACACGTAGTTAACATATAGGATACTTTTTACCCGGGTAGGTACGTGAAGTAGTTCTCTCGGGATGTGGGCGAAATCCCGGGAAAAAGCTAGTATTTAATAGATTAAATTGTATTACTTGAAACTCAAACAAAAAAGTCGTGGCGGCCTAGTGGTTAAGGCACTTGCCTCTCGTGTACGAGTGTGCGGGTTCGAAACCTGGCAAGTACCAATGTGACTTTTCTAAAGTCATATGTACTTTCTTTCTAAGTATATTTTAGACGTCACTGACTAACGGTGAAGGAAAATATCGTGAGGAAACCTGGACTTAAAAAGTCTGAAATCGCCAATCCGCCTTGAGCAAGCGTGGTGATCAATGCTCATGCCTTCTCTATATGAGTAGAGGCCTGTGCCCAGCAGTGGGACGATATATAGGCTGATGATGATGATGAAACTCAAAGAATTATACCAAAGCCATTTACCACTTAACTATTTAAAAAACCTTTTTTTTTGTAAAAATACCGTTTCGTTTGTGTCACCATATTAGCTATTGTCCAAAATAATTCCATAATGCGTAATTGACAATAAAAGCTAATCGTTTCCCACGGTGCTTTTATAAAGCACGAGTCCGTTACGACCACGACACGCCTTTTTTTTTTTTCGGATGGGAAATCATCAAATGACCCCTCCCACCGTGGGTGGGGCGGGTGGGAGTGTCAGACTCTTACTGACTAAAACCCATCCATGTTGCTTCCTCAGCCCTTTGTATTCCGGGGGCGCGGTATCTCTTTCGAGCGTCCCGCAGCACCACGACACTCCTGCGTTTGTGGGTATGTAATTAGGTATCTACTGCTATTTACCGCGTCTTGATGTGCCAATCACCCGGATGAAAAGTATGCCTATTACCGACTCCAAGGTCCCCTCTATCTCCGTACCAAATTTCATCCAAATCGGTTCAGCCGTTTTACCTTGAAAGCGTAACAAACGAATACTAAGAAAAAACCAATCTTACTTTCGCATTTATAATGTCAGTTAGAATAATATTGAAATCGAGTGTTATGGAGTCTAGTCGACGACTGAATAAGTACTATCTTTTCCTTATTTTTTATTTCAGGAGTTTCAATTACTGAATTGCGGATTTAACCATAATTTAGATAATTGTCTAAGATATGTATAAAAAATAAAATAAAAAAATACTATAACACAACTAGTTTAGAATTTCTAAAATGAAAAATTGAGTATAAAAAATATACGCCTTGACTTATAAACGTCCTCCATCTTTTTTTTCGTCGGTTAAAAAGACATTTTGATGAATGAAGATGGAGAGATAGAAGAGATGTATGGATTGGAGAATAGAGTAGAGAAAAAAACTCCCTTCTCAATTCTATGCATCTTCATTATATCCAACCCATAAATCGTATCGTATCCGTGTCGTACCATGTTAATGTAAATAAAATTTGTTTAGTAAAACTCTGTGGTTTTAATCTTTTGTTGTTCTCAATTGTGTGTTGTGAGTACTTCGTATTGACGAAACTGTTAGGTAGGCACTCGTATTTGCTTTCTTTTGACGTTCCATCTCGAAAGATGAATTATTATTCTTCATCTTTAGTACAGAAAGTAAGGTAAAGACTCTTTGCAACGGGATAGTTCTAAATAGTTGGAAAACAAGGTTTATAATCTATATCTATCTATACTTATAATAAATCTGTAGAGAGGTCAATTCTGTACATGAAATATATTTCCAAAATAACTATCAGGGGGTGATTAGGTATCGATACTGATGCCAAAAATGCAATCAGTAAAATTTTTGTCTGTCTGTCTGTATAAACTCTATAGAAACAAAAACTACTCGACGGATTTTAACGAAACTTTGTACAATTATTTGTCATACTCCTGAGATGGTTATAGTATACTTTTCATCACGTTACAATCAATAGGAGCAGAGCAGTGAAGGGAAATGTTGTCATTTTGTTTAAACGCACTAATCTCAGGAACGGCTGGTCCGATTTGAAAAATTCTTTCAGTGTTAGATAGTCCATGTATCGAGGAAGGCTATAGGCTATATATCATCACGCTAAGACCAATAGGAGCGGAGCACCACTATTCCACGCGGACGAAGTCGCTGGCAGAAGCTAGTATTTTATAATGTCGTGGTGGCCTAGTGGTTAAAGCACCTGGTTGAGGCCTCTCGTGTTCGAGTGTGCGGGTTCGAAACCTGGCAAGTACCAATGTGACTCTTCTATGTCGCAGTCGTTAGAGCAAGATACAGCTATTAACGTCGTATGCCACCGACTCTTTTCTACAACGAAACTATTCTTGTTTTTGCACGTTCCGGTTAGGCCCCCGGATCTTAGCAAAGGTCGAAAATCGTCAATCCGATCCGAGCAAGTGAGTAACCCTTCTCTGTGTAAGATTAGGTTAGAAGTGTAAGAGTAGATAGTACGTTGTTGTTGTAAACATATGACCTAAACATAGTTCTAAATCGCTCAGAAAGTGACTAACTCGCACACTTTCTCTTTTACAAATGAGTTTAAAGAGAAAAAAGAAAACTATTTGAATGTGTTCAAAATATTTTGGAGATTGTAAATTTATATCAAGTTTTTTATTTTTTCGTTTCTTCGTGCTGATGATTTTATGAATTTAATAAGGTCTTCTTTTACTAGTTTTTTGTCTAACTTGTCATTCAATACGGTTTAGTTCAATATTATTATTTGGTATTATTTTGTACAATGTACTTTTGTTTATTGTATTTCTGGCTTATGTGCCTGTCTGTTACGCTTTCACGGTAAATGTCTGAACCGATTAAAATTTATGTATTAAATTTGTTATGTATTAAATTTGGTATGGTAGTAGCTGGCACTTTGGGGAAGGACATAGGATTGTATTTATCTACATACGTAAAGTAGTTCCGACAAAATACGAGTAAAACCATGGGAAACAGCTAGTAGCATAAATAATATGTATCTATTTTATTTTATTTTTTAAACGTTGCCCCACACTAGGAATTACTCCTGTATCGTGGGTGCGTTTACAAACATTCATCACACATGCATAAACACCCAGACCCGGAACAATTTTAGTTGTACCGTGCGGGAATCGAACCCGCGACACGCAGCGCAGCAGCCAATTGCTCAGCCACTACGCCAAACGTGCTGTCTAAAAAATTATAATGTTCAGACCGACTTCGGTTACGGCAGCCAATCTCAAAGAATACTATAGCCAGGTACGCAGGAGATATTATAGTGCACGCACGCTTGCAGACACAGGTGCACTCTCTATTCCCTCACTCTCATAGTCCTCAGGGTCGGCAGTCCGACACGACCGGGGAGAGATCACAAGCAGGACCGACAGCGACACGTGCGAGCCGAGCCACGGAGGGGTAGAGCTATGTTCAGAAAACTGTCACTCATCCATGGACTGATCAGCTTAACCTTGCTAATCTATCGATCCGCATGGCTGTTACTTAGCCACGAGCTCATAAATAAAACTTCATCAACTCCCAAAAATACAATTTATTACTTATTACATTAACAACAATGTCCAAATGAAACTCAGTACTAAGCAGGAGCTCTTGAGCCCCCGCGCACCCCCCCTCTGGGGGGCGAACAGCGCCACGTCGTGGTAGTTAGAGCTCCAGCCTATGAGGGGCTCGTCTCTGTTTTGGACACGAAGCCACAGCTCTAAAGGACGGAAATATCTGAGGACATAGAAGATTTAGATAAAGAAAGATCTAGGCCGTGCCTCGGAAAGCACGTTAAGCTGTTGGTCTCGGCTGTCATTTGTAGATCTTTGACAGTCGTTACGGGTAGTCAGAAGCCAGAAAGTGTGATAGCCAGTCTTATTAAAGGTATCGTGTTACCCGGTAACTGGGTTGTGGAGGTCAGATAGGCAGTCGCTCCATGTAAAACACTGGTTGTTAGCTGTATTTGTTTAGACTGGAAGCTGACCCCAACATGGTTGGGAAAAGGCTAGGCAGGTGATGATTTAAGCTGATTATCTTTTGGACAAAGACCTAGACGTCTTAGGCCCAAGTTCACCAACAAGATAACGGTCCGATCAACTGAAAACAGCTGTTTAGCATAAATTCAAACTTCTACTATACGATGGATCATCTATAATTTGGCTATGATTACCAAGCTGGGGTTGAAAAAGAAGTTGATAACACGAAAATTTCCGATTCCTGGTTAAAATTCAAAATTCAAATGTTTTTATTTCAAATAAGTCTTTGCAGGCACTTATGAAACGTCAAGCTAGTTGCACGGTTCCAAGGAGTGGGTCTTATGGAGAAGAACCGGCAAGAAACTCCATAGGCACTCTTCTCAAAAGGAAATGTTTACAATAGTCTTTTTACAGTACAGGTTATCTTTGAGAAAGTTATACAATTCAAATGATGTTAAAAATCATTTTTATTTAGCGGACCGATTAGGTAAACGTCTGTCGGAACTTGGCCTTTAAGTATTTAGTCAAAAATTAACAAAAAAAAAGTTTTCTTATTTCCTTCATGGTTTGGCATGGGGGGGTTTGGGTGCACCCCCATGTACCTCCCTCCCACTCTTGGATAGACTACCCCCAGTTCATTATCTATGTCTATATACTTACTTAACAAGAGCTTCAGGAGATATCCTATTGGTCTTGCCCCGGGTCATGGATTTGATGATCTCCGAAGCTGGTTTTGAAGAACCAGCTTGCATTATTTCACTGAAAAGATAATTCAACCTTATAAAACTAGCTATTGCGCGGTTTCATCCGTGTCCTAAGGGAACTGCTTATCGCACCCTGATAAATCTGGGGGCTAGACAAGTGGCAAAAACGCTAGTAGAATAGAAAACAAAATGTATGGGAATGACAGATAGCTAGTCGTAAACGAATGTCATTCCCATACATTTTGTTTTCTATTCTACTAGCGTTTTTGCCACTTGTCTAACACCCTGGCTCTCTTAACTGAAAAATGGCCTTCACACACCTATAATATTTTTGAAAGACCTATCTTACAATAGGATAAACGAGAAAAAAATATTCATCCCCACTTTACGTGTTTGAGAGCTACCCTAAAAAATATTTTCCTAATTTTACCACTTTGTCGGCGTGATCAATATACATATTTATTGTTTATTTGATGACTTCCCATCCGGAAAAAAGCAGTCATTTGCTCAGCCACTACGCCAATCGTGTCGTCATTGTGACAGCGTAACAAACAGAAAGGCAGACAGACTAATTCGTATTTAAAATATCAGGATAGGAATACAATGTCCTACCCATCCAAAAAATTCTATCTGTCCGGAAAAAATCTACCTTTTTTTATTTATTTTGCAAGTAGGTTATAAAATAACACTTTTACACGTCAAACATGATGAGGCCGGTTTTTCCTATCTGACTACCTTGAGAAGAAACACCGAAACAAACTCAAGGGTCACAGTCTCTTTTAACGTCCAGACATTAAATAACCATTGCAATATGGTAGAACAATGTGGACTCGTGTCTGAAATGACCTTTTGAAGAGAGAGCCATACAAATTTGAGGCCCCAAAATTGTGTCCGATTCTTAACTAACCTGAGGACACGTCCAGCATCTCTACTCCTGTAGATATCGCACTCGTACAAGTGTCCGGTGTGTCCGGACACAGAACACAGCTGCTCGAAGATCTGGAACTCCAGAATAGTCGCTAGGAAGTATTTGATGTACTCCTGGAATTGAGAAATTGAATTTGTCGAAAAATACTCATTTCAAAGACTTACTTTCTAAGTGTATCTTAAACACCACTGACTAACAGTGAAGGAAAACATCGTGAGGAAACCTGGACTAAAAAGTCTGAAATCGCCAATCCGCCTTGAGCAAGCGTGGTGATCAATGCTCATGCCTTCATCATATGAGAAGAGGCCTTTACTCAACAATGGGATAGTAAATAGGTCAATGATGATGATAATATGCCTAGCCTTTTCCCAACTCTTGGGGTCGACTTCCAGTCTAACCAGATGCAGCTGAGTACCAGTGTTTTACATGGAGCGACTGCCTATCTGACCTCCATAACCCAGTTACCGGGTAACACGATACCTCAACTAAACAACGCTTAAGACGAGCAACACTGGTATTAAATAAATCTAAGTCAACTTCAAGGGAAATTGTATTAAAAGATTTGCTTGCTCTTATCATGAAAGAGTTTGCCTATATGTGGTGACCCGTGGAATATGAAGAAGGCTGGGATGTCTTAGCAGTGTAGTACGTGTTATAAGTCCTTATTTGCTGAGGAGTTCTGGACAATCAATATCACTATTAGCTATTTCAAAGAGACTATGATGATGGAATACCTCACCTGATCAGAAATGATGTGGTATTTGGAGCCAGGGTCGAAGTCACCCTCGTGCCTTGCTACTGGTGGAATTACTCCCTGGCAATGTGGACATTTTATTCATTAATTTTGTGCAGGAAAATCACATGGCAAATATTTATCTGTCTTAACAAAAATAAAATTGCTAAACCCTGACCAGATCTTTAATATCCAGTTTTGGAAAATTTGGAGTACCTAAATCTGTTATCAGGTTTGGCGTGGAGCTCAATATATAAACATCCTAACAGATGAACAGACGAAAAATCGTCTTCCGATCACATGAGCACTAATTTATATATATTATTAATACATTTATAAAAATGAATTGCTGTTCGTTAGTCTCGCTAAAACTCGAAAACGGCTGGGCCGATTTAGATTTTGAAATGTTTGTCGTATTCCAGGTGATACGAAGTACACCGGGTCATATAGTAGAAAATAAAACAATTTGGATTTGAGAAGACTATGGGCTAGGGCTTGTTGGGTTAGTTAACCATTAGTCATCACGATAAGAAGAAGAAGAGGCGATACAGAACGCTCGTTTCTCGCCCGCGTAGGCTATACGAATTCAATGTAAAAAACCGACTTCCAAAAAACACTGAAAAGTAAAAAATAATTTTTATTTAAACGCTTTACGACCAAAACATCGCTTTCGAAGTCGGTGTCTTGTAAGTTACTATTGTTAGTATTTCGCCACCGACTTTGAAAGCGATGATTTGGTCGTAAAGCGTTTAAATAAATATTATTTTTTACTTTTCCGTTTTTTTTTGGAAGTCGGTTTTATTTTTTTGTAAAAAGTTTTTTATTTTTCGCTTTTCAGTGTCTCGGTCTTGCTATCTTAACAAAATAATCACACCACTTTTTTAGGTTGTAATAAGCGTAAATAACCAAATCATCTAAGTATTTGGCATATCAGCAAGTAGAGATAAATCGTTATTTTTGATATATTTATAAAACGGCTGAACCGGTAGTGATAAAATTTATATGGGACCACACGGGAAGCACCAGCTTTCAAATAAAAAAAGAATCATGAAAATCGGTTCACCCAGTCGCAAGTTATGAGGTAACAAACATAAAAAAAAAAAAAATGCAGTCTAATTGATAACCTCCTCCTTTTTTGAAGTCGGTTAAAAATGACAGAGTTTCATACAAACTTTGCCCCCCATTTTCACCCCCCTAGTGAAAGAATTTCGGAAAATCCTGTCTTATGGGATGCCTACGTCATACGAAGAACACACCCTCCAAGTTTCATGTCTCTACGATCAGCGCTTTAGGCTGTGCGTTGATCCGCCAGTCATTCAGGATAAAGCATTCTATATGACACTAGCTTCTGCCCGCGACTTCGCCCGCGTGGGCATTTTATTTACACCTTGGGTTACATTATTCAAGTTTAAGTAGGGATCCCTAATTATTTCTGGAAACAAATATAGCCTATGACACTTCGTAAAGATGTAACTTTCTAACGGTGAAAGATTTTTTAAAATCGGTCCAGTAGTTTTTGAGTTAAAACCCTACAAACAAACAAATCTTTCCTCTTTATAATATTAGTATAGATAGCATTATTTACTGTACCTGATATCGTAACTTCATTTGCCACCATCTCGAATTCATGTTCTGGACTCCATCTTCGAATGCTGACCACCTCCACTGTAATATTATTTTGCGTTGTACTTCAAAGCTGATCATCTAGAATCCTATGATTTTCAGTAATCAATACTGAAGTCTCAGAACTGTGAGGGATCTTATGGGTAAGAAGAAGAATGCCTAGATTCGGTTTAGTAGTTTCGTATGGGGTTCCTCGTGAGCTCGTGGCTAAGTAACAGCCGCATGGGTCGACCGATCTTAGGGTAAGCGGCTCGGTTGGTCCGTGGATGGATGACCATCTATGTCATAGCGAGACTCCTCCGTGCCTCGGAAAGCTCGTTAAGCTGTTGGTCCCGGTTGTCATTTGTAGATGTTTGACAGTCGTTACGGGTAGTCAGAAGCCAGAAAGTGTGACAACCAGTCTTACCAAGGGGTATTGTGTTACGCGGTAACTGGGCTGTGGAGGTTAGATAGACAGTCGCTACATGTAAAACACTGGTGGTTTAGACAGAGAGCCGACCCCAACAAAGTTGGGAAAAGGGTAGGCTGATGATATACATATAACACAGGCAAAGCCGCGGGCTGTAGCTGAGTATCAGTTAAACATTGTCACACGTTACCTGGTCCGTGAGGAGCTCGTGGCTAAGCAACAGCCACACGGGTCGACCGATCAAAGGTTAAGCTGCGCTTGGCGCGGTCGGTCCGTGGATGGGTGACCATCTATGTCATAGCGAGACTCCTCCGTGCCTCGGAAAGCACGTTAAGCTGTTGGTCCCGGTTGTCATTTGTACATCTTTGACAGTCGTTACGGGTAGTCAGAAGCCAGAAAGTCTGACAACCAGTCTTATCAAGGGGTACCGTGTTACCCGGTAACTGGGTTGTGGAGGTCAGATAGGCAGTCGCTCCATGTAAAACACTGGTACTCAGCTGCATCCGGTTAAGATTGGAAGCCGACCCCAACATAGTTGGGAAAAGGCTAGGCAGATGATGACACGTTACCTGGTCCACCATGAACGCGAAGGGTAGGTAAGCCACCTTCTCCAAAGCCATCGTCATGAGGAAGTTCATCCCCACCTCGTAAGGGTCGTGACTCCTGGAAGGTAAAGCAGGATATGAAAATGGATGGGTGAGCAGACTTTGCATAAACGACTAGAAAAAAAATAAAAAAAATATGCATTTTAATAGCGAAAACCCCATCCAAATCGGATCAGTAGTTTTTGTGAGAATCGCAGACATAGAAACAAACATACATACGGGTCGAATACAGAACCCCCTTTTTTGTAGTCGTTTAAATATAAACTCGACTGCCTCTTCAAAAAGTTATAAAGAAGGTTGTGACATGAAATCGCAGATAATTATTATTTTCCTAAACTATAATACTTGGAGTGATGCAAGGACTCTAACGATGTCTTATAGAGAAAGGGCTGACACTCATAGTAAGCTGTCTGACACTTATAGTGAAGCTGCTGACACTCGCAGTGAAAAGGCTGACACTCATTGAAAGCCCCCTGACACTTATTGTGAAGGGTCGACACTCATAGTAAGACACCTGACACTCATAGTGAAAGGGCTGACACTCATAGTGAAGGGGCTGACACTCATAGTGAAGGGACTGACACTCATTGTGAAGGGGCTGACACTCATAGTAAAGGGACTGACACTCATAGTGAAGGGGCTGACACTCATAGTGAAGGGGCTGACACTCATAGTGAAGGGGCTGACACTCATAGTGAAGGGGCTGACACTCATAGTGAAGGGGCTGACACTCATAGTGAAGGGGCTGACACTCATAGTGAAGGGACTGACACTCATAGTGAAGGGGCTGACACTCATAGTGAAGGGGCTGACACTCATAGTGAAGGGGCTGACACTCATAGTGAAGGGGCTGACACTCATAGTGAAGGGGCTGACACTCATAGTGAAGGGGCTGACACTCATAGTGAAGGGGCTGACACTCATAGTGAAGGGGCTGACACTCATAGTGAAGGGACTGACACTCATAGTGAAGGGGCTGACACTCATAAGGGTATGAAACTCATAGTACAGCTGATACTCATAACAGACACGTTTGATATAAGATAGATAAAAAGATTTTTCATTCTTAATTGATTTTTATAGGTACTTACTTTAAAATATAATAAAACTAAAAAAAATGTGTTTTTTTTTATTGGTTAATAATTAAAGTAACTGATTATTAAACATTGAGTACCTTGTAAATTTTTCATCAATTTAACGCTAAACGAATACGTTTTACGAGCTCGTAACGTTATATTTTTGTCCATTATCAAACAGATCCACAAAAAAACACAGGTTACTTGTACGTGAAACGGAAGATTTGTCAAAATGGACGATAAAATTGAATATTTTACGTCTAAATATTTATGATTATGTTTACTAAATTATTACAATCTATGTATTGAAAATATAAAATATATTAAAAGTATGAATGAATATGTCGTGATATTCGTTAAAGTATAAGGTATAAATGATATAGCCTGTATACCGATTGATTTTAAGAAAAAAATAACAATTTCGTAACCTATTTTGTTCTAATTCTGCCACAGAAATTAACAAAATGGCATAAAGATGGCGCATTTATGACAATTTCATGCTCTAAACATCACCTTTCCTCATTTGCAACCGGCCATATTAAATGTATTTCTATTTCTACTTACTTATTTTGATAAAGTCCAACTCTCTGCAGGTGGGGTAGGTTGTACACCGATAAAGTGGCGGCGTTAGCGACAGCTTCATGGAATGCTGAAAGAAAAAAACAAAATTAATAAAAAAAATAGGGATGAAAAAAAGGACAAAAAGAATCTCTCCGGCGGGGAATCGAACCCCGGTCTCCCGCGTGACAGGCGGGGATACTTACCACTATACTACCGAAGACTTGTTATCTTTGGAGAAATTAACGATCTATATGTCCTATAGTGTATTTTAAAACTGCGGATTTATTGTGTAAGATATTTGTACAAGTGTAGAAAAGGTAAGGTTTACTCAACTCGACGTGTGGTCGAAATGTTGGCTTATATTTCGCCAAAGGCAGTCAGCATTGCCATCCAACGTGGCAATGCAGCCAGCCTATTGGGTACGATTCCCGCTGACAGCGATGCGGACGAATATGTTGATGTCTAACTTTTTCTATATTTTAATACTAGCTATCCGCCAGCAGCTTCGCCCGCGTGGTCTATACGAATTCAAATTAAAAATGACAGAGTTTCATACAAACTTTGCCCCCCTTTTTCACCCCTTTAGGGACAGAATTTCGGAAAATCCTTTCTTATCGGATGCCTACGTCATATAAAGAACAAACCCTCCAAGTTTCAGGTCTCTAAGATCAGCGGTTTAGGCTGTGCGTTGATCCTTCAGTCATTCAGGACAAAGCATTTTATATGTTCAGTAAGATTTTCTCTTTTCTTACCAGGGTTAGCGCCATCCCTGAAGAGTTGCGGCTGCTCGGAGTACTGCAAGTAATATTGGATGTGTGCCATCTCATGGTGTGTGGAGACCAGATCCTGCATTGTCACTTCCGTGCATTGTTTTATCCTATAAAAAAAATGTTTTTATGCCACCTATCTAAGAAAACTTGGATCAATGAGACGAATCTAACTATACTCTGACACTACGGCTTGTTAGGTCAGTAAACCTCCAGCCCACGCGATGAGAAGAAGAAGAACGGACTAAGTACTTCCTAAAAACGGCTGAACCGATGTTGATAAAATTTAAATGGGACCACACATAAAGCGTTAGCTTTCTACTTAAAAAAGAATCATCAAAATCGATTCACCCAGTCAAAAGTTATAAGGTAACAAATATAAAAAAAACATACAGTCGAATTGAGAACCACCTCCTTGTTTTGAAGTCGGTTAAAAAAGGGGGGGGTTCATCAACAACCAAAATTGGCTAAAGTGTTGGACGAAGCTGAAGGTTTCAAGCCAGATCCAAAATTGATCGATTTATTACGATTAACGACCTACTAATGTCTCATTACAATTAAAATTTTCAGAAATTGATTATTTTTTTGGAGGTTTGGGGAGGGGTCATGTCCCCTGTGATCCTCTCCCCCTCGGACCGCCTGTTTTGGTAAGAAATGTTTTATTTTTACCTATCTACGTAATCATCATCCAACATATCAGCTTACCACCATCCAGAAGGATGGTAGAAACTTAACATAGGTATTCTGTAATATTTTATAGGGCTTAAAAAGTGCTAACCACATACATATATCTAAAAATCGGGTCACCCAGTCGCAAGTTATGAGGTAACAAACATAAAAAAAAAAATACAGTCGAATTGATAACCTCCTCCTTTTTTTGAAGTCGGGTTAAAATATGAGGCATGTGTGTGTATTTCGCGTGTGACAAATGAGTGCAGTGCACCTAAATCGACAGCATCATATAACTCCACCGTATTGACACCAGACGTGAACCGAAAGCTAGAAAAATGTATAATTGTGTCGTATTGAGCTGCAAAAAGTACTAAAAATGTTAGCTAGTATAAAAAAATCACTAACCGTCTTACTTATAATCTTAAGTTTAACCATTTCTCACCTAATCCTTACTTAACGTCGTAATCTAGGATTAAGCTGCTAAATTAAGTTCGGTTCGTGCTTATATAGCTTTCATACAAATAACGGAACTAGCGTTATCTGTTTAGATAACATATAGCTCTTGCGCAGGTCTACGTACCTATAGTCGATCCTATTGCACAGGTCCCAGGCGCTGGCTGTGCACTGCACAGAGCGCTGTGCAGGCCGCACCAGCATGGAGCCGCGCCAGAATTCAGGAGGAACAGGCTTCAGGCCCATCGATGTGTAGAACTCTTCAGCCATTTGAAACATTCTGGAGAAATTAGAACAGCTATAAATTTTACAAAGCCTCCCTTAAGGGGGTTTTTTGATGCAAAGGGCCGAGGAAGGAAATGGATGGGTTTTACTTAGTAGGAGTCTGCTGCTCCCTCCCGCTCCTCCCAAAGCGGCTCATTTGATGTTTTCTCATCGGGCAAAAGGGGTTTTTTGAGAGACAATTAATGATTTTAAATGCATTTTAATAGACTTGAGCAAAACATGAAGTTCTCAATTTTACAACCCACGCAAATTATTTTTAGATAGGGATTTTAGAGTATGAGGAAGAAAATGTAATTTTATTCTGCAAATAAAATTTATCTCAGTAAAAAGTTTTCAATTTGAGTTCAAAAAAGGAGTGTCTGTATTTGCCTTGTATGTTAGAAGGACCGCAATTTTCTCAAAAACTACTGATCCCATGAGGCGTTATTGTAAAAACTACTAATCCGTTATTTAAAAGCTAATGTTTCCGGGAAAGGTTATCCCCAAAATCGATTGCCTTCATAATTGGAGTTCCTTCCACCAACATTCACACAGCTTCGAAAAATATTAACCTATTCCATAAACGCCTTCTCTTCTTGGTGTTATCTTCTGAAAATAAGAAGAGTTTACCTGAGTGGAGTGAATCCCTGCCTCAACATCTCAGCAGTAACGTCTACGTTGGGAGACTGAGGGAACGGCATCACCAAATCCATGATCGACTTCCAGTTTTGAGCCCACATGTTACCTGAAGAAAAGACACAGACAGAGCTTCATCATGTGCTGTCCCACTGCTGGGCAAAGGCCTAACACACAGAGAAGGCATGAGCATTGATCACCACGCTTGCTCAAGGCGGATTGGTGATTTTAGACTTTTTAAGTCCAGGTTTCCTCACAATGTTTTCCTTCACCGTTAGTCAGTGGCGTCAAAGATCTGCCTAGAGTTTTCTCAACTATGTTGGGGTCCCGTGTCTTACATGAAGCGACTGCCTATCTGACCTTCACAACCCAGTTACTGGGTAGCACGATACCCCTTGGAAAGACAGTTGCGCCTAAGATACACTAAAGGCCGAAGTTCACCGACAAGATAACGGTCCGATCAACTGAAAACAGCTGTTTATCATAAATTCAAACTTCTACCATACGATGGATAACCTATCATTTGGGTTTTTTATTCCTAAAACGGTCGATTACCAAGCCGGGGTTGAACAAGAAGTCGACAACACGGAGATTCCCGCTTCGTGGTTAAATAACGTTATCGTTTAACTGGCCAATTATATATTACCGTCTGTCGGTGAACTTGGCTTTTAGAGGACTTACCCTTTCATTATTATCGTCATCAGCCTATTTTCCATTAGTCTACTGTTGGAAATAGGCCTCCCCTGACGAGTACAATGTCACCCAGTCTTCAGCTTGACGCATCCATGTTCTGTCACAAGCCTGCACCAGATCGTCACTCCATCTTGCCGGAGGCCCTCCCTTGCAGCCCTTACTAAAGATACTATACCAACTTACCCAGTAAATGAGCAGGTATAGGACCATCGGACCTGACGCTGGTCTCCCCATATCTTTGGACTAGTCGTCTCCTGACGTAAGTAAAGAGTTGCTTGTATAAAGGTTGTATTTGGTTGTACATCTCTTCAACACTTGCTCTAAAGGAAGGGTCTTCGTATGCTGCCCGCATCTGGTCTCCAGCATCTCTGTATCCTGGGAAAGGTGATTTTTGATGAAGAAAAACTAAGGAACTTACTATGAGATTTTAGTGAGTTTAGTGAGTTTCTTCGGTGGGAATTCCGTGTGAAAAAGAGAGGAAGTTATATATGACCAATAGCAGCGTTAGATTTTCCCACTGGAAACTTGATAGGCCATTTGTGTTTTTTTAGGTTAGGTTTCTTTACTATGTTTTCTTTTATCGTTAGAAAACAGTGTAAAAAAATTAAAGAGCATTTTTGTCTTAAAAAAAACCTATTTGATACTTGCCACGTTTTAAATCTAGGCTAGTGTTTGGAAGACGGAATCCTCTAAATGTACTCACCAGTAGCTTCAGCCGCTTGATTAGCCAGCTGCACATATCTCATGAACCGATTCTTCAATTTCGGTCCTGTCTGATCCCGGAAACTCCTCCAAACATAAAGCAGTTCGCTCTCAATCCTGGAATGGGCTAGGATCCTGGAAATCTCAGGATCTAGCTGCATATCACAGTAGTTCGACTCAGTAGACTCAGTGTAAGGTTGGTAGTGCTGGTACGGCTGGTTGGCTAACTGGTAGCCTTGAGGAATGTCTTGATACTCATGGCTGTAGGGAATCCTGGGTATGTGGGGGTCGTAAGGCTTCTGGCCGTATGGACAGATTTTCGCAGAATTGTATATCTCTTTCATTTCTGATATTAGCTGTTGAAGCTGGAAGGAAGGGTAGAACCAATCAGATTTATACTTACACAAAAATTAGCTTACCCCTTCGACTAATATAGTATGGGAAGAGTAAGGGAAAGGAAGAGGAATGATAGAGGAAAAGTATTAAGGGAAGGGGGAAGGAAGGGTAGCAGTAGGCGGGCAGTACTATTAATCAGGCGGAAATTTAAGCTTCAAGCTACTGATGGAGAATCTTATAAATCCATTAATATTTGGCCTGACTTAGGGATGGAACCGAGGACTATTTTCAGTTACGAGCACATACTTGAGGTAGTCAAAATAAGAATGAAAGAAGACAAACAAGCAAATTATTGTTCTATACTTTACAAGTACTCGTATATTATAATTATGTATGTTATTTTTAAGTTTTTTAGTGTATTTGCAGTAGGTATATCAACCATTAGGTACACATCCCGTGCCATATTACGCTAAAAAGAACCAACCTCTGAATATTTATCATCAGGCAACGCCGCCCTACTAGACTGGACTATCTTCATGAGCTGCCTCCTCCCCTGAGGGTCTGACAGCCTCGAGGAGTCGTAAGCAGCTGCCTTCCTCCACGACAGCCTCTCAAACTTGGAACTAAGAGCTAGTTCTTCCATCATTCTTCGTCTATTGTACTCCGTGATGTTAGTGACGAACTTCCATTGAGACATGGTGACCCTGAAATTGTGTAAAAGATTTTAAAGGTAGGTATCTGACCTTGGCTTAAAAAAAACCCCACTTCTTATGAATGAGAAGTGCACAGTGTTTAGGAACATTTTAAACTAAGTTGAAGGTAGGAGCCAGCGAAGGAAATTGACAGATCACCATGATCATCATCATCCTATTTACTGCCCACTGCTGGGTAAAGGCTTCTTCTCATACAGAGAAGGCATGAGCATTGATCACAACGCTTGCTCAAGGCGGATTGGCAATTCAGACTTTGTAGTCCAGGTTTCCTCACGATGTCTTCGTTTGTCGTTAGTTAGTGGTGTCTAAGATACACTTAGAAAGTACATTTTTGACTTAAGAAAAGCCACATTGGTTTGCCAGGGTTTCGAATACGTACATGAGATGCAGATGCCTTATCCACTAGGCCACCACGACATTTAGTAAATTTTCTGTGAAAATTGTCCTAGCCATTACGGCTTTAAGGAGACATTGCTATGGCAAATGGCAGGGTCCCATTGCACCCTTTAAATACGGAACCCAAACGCTTACCTATAGCACATTCCAGAAGCTTCCCTGTCATATTCTCGAAGGAATTGCGACGCCTCTGCTGTATTTGTGTTGACCCCCTGAAAAGTAATCAAAAAAGTTTTTACCGATAGTATAATATACTTCATCTGAAATGGCTAGGCCCTTTCCCCCTACAATTTTTTGGCTGGCTTTAACTCTATCCAGATGTAGTTGAACACCGATTTAAGCGACTTTTAAAAAAGTAGGAGGTTCTACATTCAATTGTAATTTACATGGAGCGACCGCCTATCTGACTTCTACAACCCAGTTACTGGGTAGCACGATACTCCTTGGTAAGAGTGTTGTCAGACTTCAGGGTTTCTTTTAGACTCGTTTAGTACTTAGCTGTAAAATTTTATGACCAGTTTAATCTTCCCGTAAAAGTGTAGGTAAGTTAAACTTATCTATCTAACTGATAATCTATCTATACATATTAAATGGTTTGTCCTGAATGACTGACGGATCAACACACAGCATAAACCGCTGATCGTCGAGACCTGAAACTTGGAGGGTGTGTTCTTTGTGTGACGTAGGCATTCGATAAAAAGGATTTTCCGAAATTCTACCCCTAGGGGGGGTGAAAAGGGGTGCAAAGTTTGTATGAAAGTCTGTTATTTTCACGCGGGTGAAGCCGCTGGCAGAAAGCTAGTTTTATATGAGAACTAGCTTCTGCCCGCGACTACATTCGCGTGGAATAGTGGTGCTCCGCTCCTTTTGGTTTTAGCGTGATGATATATTAGCCTTAGCCTTTTTCAATAAATGGGCTATCTAACATTGAAAGAATTTTTCAAATCGTACCAGTAGTTCCAGAGATTAGCGCGTTCAAACAAACAAACAAACTCTTCAGCTTTATTATAGTAGTACACATATAGATGATGTTTCAAATATGAATTGAACTAGTAGATAACTACCAGAAATGGTAAAAAAACATATATGAAAACTGTATCACAATCGGACTAGTAGTTTTGGAGAAAAATGGCAACATGGATTTGCACAGACAAACAACCTCTCACCCCAAACCCGTATACCGTCTCCGTTCTGTCGTGAGTAAAAAACTATAGTATGATATTTGATTTCAGTTAGCACAAAGGCATTGGATTAACTATTACCAACACAAGGTTATTTAATACCCCCATTACAGAAACGCACACAGTACATATAATAACTTAAGGATTTCCGCCAATTTGTGACATAAATGTCGTGCATTATTATATTTTTCCTAACAAAGTCGCATTGTCTCAGGGTTTTTCGAAGGTCGAATCTTAAACCAGAAAATTGGTCCATCGTGACTTCAGACAATTGTGTTCTTGATTTATTATGACAAGAGAGCACCTTATCTGATCATCTTTTTTTTGAAGGATGGGATCAAGAATCTGCTGAAGGCGGAGCGGGAGGGACGGTTGAACAGTTTGAGTAAACTGGGAAATTTAACCTGAATGTGTTACTAACAGCTGTTATCAATTACCTATCTATCCGTATTTTTGCTTATCTTTCTACCTATCTTTAACGGAATAAAATAAAACGCATCGAAATCGGTCCATCCGTTTGAGAGCCACGATGCAACAGACAGATCTGTCTGTCTGTCTCTTTTGCGTCGCGGTTTAAAAAAGGTTTAGGAAGGAACATGGATGGTTTTTGTCAGTAAGAGTCTGACACTCCTCCCCGCCCCACCCACGGCGGGGGAGTCATTTGATGATTTCCCATCGGAAAAAAAATGCGTGCAAATCTAAGGATATGTATAGATTACCACAAATGACCGTTTTTAAAAACCTATTTATCATTATATATTTATAATCTTCTATACTTATAATAAATCTGTAGAGAGGTCAATTCTGTACATGAAATATATTTCCAAAATAACTATCAGGGGGTGATTAGGGATCGATACTGATGCCAAAAATGCAATCAGTAAAATTTTTGTCTGTCTGTATAAACGTTATAGAAACAAAAACTACTCCACGGATTTTAACGAAACTTGGTACAATTATGTTTCATACTCCTGAGCTGGTTATAGTATACTTTTCATCACGCTACAATCAATAGGAGCCGAGCAGTGAAGGGAAATGTTGTCATTTTGTTTAAACGCGCGAATCTCAGAAACCGCTGGTCCGATTTGAAAAATTCTTTCAGTGTTAGATAGTCCATTTATTGAGGAAGGCTATAGGCTATATCATCACGCTAAGACCAATAGGAGCGGAGCACCACTATTCCACGCGGACGAAGTCGCTGGCAGAAGCTAGTATTTGAAATAAAGGCCATACTTTTAACGTTAAAACCGGCCAAGTGCGTGTCGGGCCACGCGCAGTAGGGTTCCGTAGTAGGTCTCAGTTAGTCGACTATAACTCTGTAACCGGTTAGGCCCACTTAGCCGTGATAGTTTTCCTTGTAAGTTCATTACATGTGCTACGTCTGTGAATTTTTTCACATTTCTAGGTACAGCCATTCAAAAGTTAGAGGGGGGGGTAACTCGTATCGAACAAAAATTTTCACTTAAAAGCTAGATATTTCGCAAATGGCTCGCTTAACCGAAAAATGGTCTTCACACACCCATAATATTTTTGAAAGACCTATCTAACGATACACACGAAGGGGTACGCGAGAAAAAAATAATTCATCCCTACTTTACATGTTTGGGAGCTACCCTAAAAAAAATATTTTTCAAAATTTTATTTTACCACTTTCTCGGCGTGATCAATATACATATTCATACCAAATTTCAGCTTTCTAATATCAAAAACCACGGAGCTATGCCGCGGACAGACAGACAGACAGACGGACAGAGCGAAACTATAAGGGTTCCTTGTCGGACTACGGAACCCTAAAAATCTATTCTTAAGAAGCAAATTTAAGGATAGATAGATGATTGAAAACAGCTGTAGGTTAACGGAGGCAGACTTTTAGGGATTTGGTAGCTAATAAAGGCAGCGAAAGTGTCCCGCTATTGTCAGACATCCGTCTGTCTATCACAACTCGGAAACAATGGTTCAATGAAAGTGGTCCGGTACTTATCACGTGGTTACTACAAAGTAAGAGTATGGTACCGTTTGCAAGCCATTTTGTTACAGGAAAATAATATATACTACACTAGCTTCTGCCAGCGACTTCGTTCGCGTGGAATAGTGGTGCTCCGCTCCTATTGGTCTTAGCGTGATGATATATAGCCTATAGCCTTCTTCAATAAATGGGCTATCTAACACTGAAATAATTTTCAAATCGGAACAGTAGTTCCTGAGATTAGTAGCGTACGCAAAAAAAGTAACTTTTCTGATTGATTTCTTACACCTTGTGTCCGAAAAACCCAAATATCTTACGGAACCCTATTTTTTTCCAAAATAAAATTTAGCCTATGTTACTCGTGGATAATGTAGCTTTTGAATGGTGAAAGAATTTTTAAAATCGGTCCAGTAATTTTTGAGCCTATTCATTACAAACAAACAAAGTTTTCCTCTTTATAATATTAGTGTAGATAAAAGTTTGTTGGTCTACCAAAATGCTTTCACTTTTTAGTGATCTATACTAATATTATAAAGAGGAAAGATTTGTTTGTTTGTTTGTAGGGTTTTGTTTGTTTGTAGGGCCTGCGGCTTCGCCCGCTTGGCCTTTTTTTACACCTTGGGTTACATTATTCAAGTTTTAGTAGGGATCACTAATTATTTCTGAAATAAACATAGCCTATGACACTTTGTAACGGTGAAAGAATTTTTAAAATCGGTCCAGTAGTTTTCGAGTTAAAACTCTACAAACAAACAAACAAATCTTTCCTTTTTATAATATTAGTATAGATGATGTTATTATTTATTTTATTCCTTCCGTCCATTTGTAACCTTGCGATATCTGAGGCCATTATTTTAGCTGGGAGTCCACGTCATCCCGAGATCTTCTTTTGGGCCTGCCGCGAGGTTTGGGACCCACAGAGTGATAGTTTTGGCCCACAGCTCATTCGACATGTGCCAGATATGACCAGCTAGCGTTTTTGCCACTTGTCTAACCCCCCAGACCAGTTCCACTTTACATCATTTTCATTCGGATGCGTTGAGAAGTTCCTACGGGATTTCTTACACAGAGAAGAAAGAAAGAAAGAAAGAAAAAAATATTTGTCAGAATACAGTACAACAGGTGTTAATAGTATTATACAGTATCATGTATTCTACCGAATCGGTGTACAAATATTTATTTATATCGCCAACTTAATTATATCCTAATATCTATTATATTTTATAAATGTTTCCATCCTCCATAAAGTCCTTGACAGAGTAATAGCATTATTAATTAGGAGATTAAATGATTTAGAAGGCATGAGCATTGATCACCACGCTTGCTCAAGGCGGATTGGCGATTTCAGACTTAGTTTAGTCCAGGTTTCCTCACAATGTTTCCTTCACCGTTAGTTGGTGTCTAAGATACACTTAAAAAATACATAATTTATGACTTTATAAAAGTCGCAAGAGTACTGGGCAGGTTTCGAACCCGCACACTCGTACACGAGATGCAGGTGCCTTAATTACTACGCCACCACGACTCTCATCTGAAGAACAATCGGCCTAAATGACTTTTTGTACATCTTCCGACCAATTTTGTCATTTCGGTCATGGTTCGCGAACATTAAAGGTACGTACTCCGATTAAAATAAGACTAGTTTTCGCCAACGGCTTCTTTCGCGTGGGCTATACGAGTTCGAATTAAAAATGACAGAGTTTCATAAAAACTTTGTCCCCCTTTTTTTACCCTTTCCGGAAAATCCTTTCTCGTCGGAAGCCTATGTCATACAAAGAACACGCCCTCCAAGTTTCGGGTCTCTACGATCAGCGGTTTAGGCTGTGCGATGATCCGACAGTCATTCAGGACAAAGCATTTTATATGTATAGATGGAGTGTATGTAGTATGACAAAAAATACCACATTTAAAATGACAAACAGGTATATATCTACGTTTCTTGGTTTGGTCACGAAGCGTGACTAAAGACAATGACGATATTTGGGTCATATGTACGAAGTTACTAAGCATATTGTTTGTTTGTGAGTTTGTTGGTTTGTAAATACAGATGTGTATGCTATATATACCTATACTTTTAATTGGCTGGATTAATTAAGGACAGGTGCGAAAATTTGATTAGTTAATACCTAACCTCTTTTTTTGAAGTTGGTTAAAAATAGGTATAACAACAGCAGACTTGGATTTTTTTTGTTTTTTTTTTTTCAATGTTTCAATAGTTATTTTGATATTCAAGGTAGTGACAAAGCAATTATTTTGCTGGTTAGGGCTTCAGAAATATCTTTCTCTTTTACTCGCATACATTTAGACAAGGATAGCATTAGAGAAGAGTGACGTATTATGCAGTTTCCTAAACAAGTAGTTTAAAGTTACGTCATGATAGTAAAAACTTAGATGAACAATTTTATCATATAAGTTTCATCAGGAATCTCATTTCTAAAAGATGGCAAAAGATACGACACAATTCCCATTGTCAAATACCTCGTCAGATCTTATAATACAAAAGAATATGTAAACATAATGTTCGTTTTGCAATTCTTGCTCATGATATTACGTAAAAAGATCACAATGCATTCGCAAAGTTAGATTTGAACAAGATAACAACATGTTGCATAAAATTAGCATATAACACGTTGATAAACAGTGAAAATTTAAATTGAAAATGGATTTAATTAGTGCACTTACCATTCTAAAGTATTCCTGAGATATCGCATACCGTGTGAAGAAAGCAAAAAATAATAAACGCACTACCGCGCCTTTGAAAACGTCCATCTTAAAAAAAACGTAACTGTCAGTTACAACACCAATCAAACACTTATTTAACTGAAACAACTGTTTTTAAATTTTTAACTAATTTGTAAACACGTAATTAGATTAACATACAACATTTTTATGAATATATCAATTAATTAACAACATTGAGATTAAAAAGTAATTTAATTTGCATAAATTAGGCGGGAATATTTGACAGGTTATGTTTTTTAAATTATTCTACTATTACGCAATGGTAAGCGAGCACACAGCCGAGGTTTTATTTGAAATGTTAATTTAGAATATTAGATATTCGAATAGAAAACTGTCCTGTGGGCTTTCTTGTCGTCGACTGGAGTAATATTTCCGTTGCTTTTGTTTTCTGCATGCTTTGATGAACACGCTGCGACTTGCGAGGGAGTGGCACGAGCCAAGATTCATTCTATCTATCCTGAGATTGTTTTAAAATACAAACTACAGTTTCAAGTAAAGGACTGTTTTAATCTAGGGAAACCAGTTTAGTAGTTCGTACCTAGGTAAATATTCGAACTTAGTTATAACCAGCTACCAAACATCCCTATTTCGTAGTTGAACAAAAAACGACATTCTAGGGTGGATGTGGATTTTAGTTATATCTGTGATGTATGTTTGTACCTATGCCCTTTATTTCCTCAAAAAATACTAAAGTTATTTTGAGCCTGTGCTTTCCCCTCCAGAAGGACTTAATGTTACAAATCACAGCTAAAATATCGTCCCCGTAGGTGGAAAATTAAATAAGTCCGATTTTGGCGATTTTGACTTTTCCCTATTTTCAAAACACCTAAAACATGCCGCATTTTTGAGCCTAACAGGCATTTTCGTATCTTATTCCGTTCCAAAATTATAGCCATTTTTGTCGGATAGGTGGAATAATAAATATCTTCAGACAAACACTATTTTTTTTAAGGAAAAATAAATAACTCAGTAAATAAATCAATAACTGTGGTCAATGATAAGTTGAATATCAAATAAATTAAATAACATGAGTTGCTGAATTTTTCCTCAACTTAAAAATTCTTTCACAAAACTAACTAAGTTCTAGGAAAACTAAATAACTCTATTTATTTAATTCTGCTATTCAGAATTGTGATTATAACGTACCTAATTTATAAATACTTGATGTTATCTATTTCTTCTACAACTAGATAATGATTAATTATAAGATGCTAGGCAAATAAAATTAAATAAATTAAGTTGTTTATAATTGCCATAAAACGAAATGCACCTGAGGAAAGTTATCATTATTTTTTTAAGAGAATTTGGCGATATATTTTCAGTACCATCTAGGCAATGACTGATCGAGAACAACGGCGACGACGGAGAACGCGGGGGTGAGCGCGTGCGGTTTGATGCATCGCATCATCATCATCATCAGTGGCCTTTAACATCTACGAAAGATGATTCAAACAGCAGCCGTGTCAGGTTATTTGGCTTTGGCACTTGCGCTGATGGCTAAGAAGGCCTATACGAGAGCGACAACGCCGGTCGCAACGTCCACGGGCCTTCGATGGACCCTCCCACTGTCGAGAGTGACCCCTGGCGTCCGCGTTTACGTCTATCTGCTTGGACTTATAACCGGTCACTGCCACACCCCGTGTTGTTTTCCACTCAGCAAAGCTGTAGCCTACTGTACTTCACCCAAGTGACCTGTCCACGGATGCTGCATCGCCTGGGACGCAATTAAGATAGTGCAGGCTTTCCCAAGACCTACACCACTCTCTCGGCGTCACCGACTGGCCCCACAGGAACGACAAGTCGTTACGTGCGGAGTCGGATTCGCTGCAGGTGCTTTCGGCTCCACCAACACCGGGTTTATTTCGAGTTGACCGTCTCTGTGGGGGAAAGGTTTGGATATTGGAAGGGATGGGGGAATAAGGGATACTAAAGTCACGGAAAAGACAGGATTGTGACTCTAGCAGCTCGAGCAGTACGGGGTCGCACACCCGTAGTGGCTTTAGTCAGTTAACGGAAAGATAACTGAAGAGTCCACCCTCTGTCGTGCGTTTTACTGTGTGATACGTGACCTTCAATTGCATTGACGTCAGAGTGACCAATGATGGATTCGCGAGGTTTATTCAGCGACTCAAAAATCGTTCTTGCATGGCTAAACACTGAGCTAACAAAACCTCAAGCTTATGTATCGAACAGAGTAAGTGTAATTCGTCAAAATACCGCTGGAAGCAGTTGGCAATATGTCAATACACATGACAATCCTGCTGATCTCATTAGCCGAGGCGTCAACCCGAAAGAGCTGAGTAGCTGCAACATTTGGTGGAACGGCCCAAAGTTTCTGCAAAACAGTGAGTACGAGTTCCTGCTTACAGCTCACCTGCTAATTCACTCTCTGTGGAGCCCTGCTTAGCTCCTTCCAGCAACTTGGTATGCCAAAACCCCAATCCGCTTGACTATGTGTTCAAGCGCTTGTATAATTACTCTAACATAAATAAAATAGTTAGGCTATAGCATATCAGGCTAGCATTCATATTGCGATTTTTAAACAACATTAACAAATATAATACAAAAATAAATACAAACTATTTGCAAAGTTCTGAGTTAGATAATGCATTAATGTCAATAATTAAACATGAACAAAATACATATTTTAAATCTGAAATTAAAGCAATAAGCAATAACAACAGCTTGAAAGGGAATCTGGCTGAGTTGCATCCCTTTCTTGACAATCGGGGTCTATTGCGCGTTGGTGGCAAACTGCATTATGCTGATATAGCTTATTCACAAAAACATCCTGTCATACTGCCCAGAGGCTCTTCAATTACTAGCTTGCTTATAAGGTGTGAACATGAAAGGCTACTGCACGCAGGGCCTAAGCTTTGACTCTCGCATCTTAATCAAAGGTTTTGGATTGTCAATGGCTTATTAGAAGTTAAGAAAGTAACTTACAAATGTATTGTATGTTTCAGACAAAAGGTCTTAGCAGCCAAGCAACTTGGGCTCCTTGCCGGCTGCACGTGTAACAGCTACCAGCCGCCCATTTGAGAATGTCGGCGTGGATTTCGCTGGGCCAATTGATGTGAAACTCTCTCGCGTAAGACGATCTTTAATTGGGAAAGGGTATATCTGTGTATTCGTATGTTTCGCGACAAAAGCCGTTCACTTAGAACTCGCATCAGATTTGACCACGGAAACCTTCCTTGCGTGCTTGAGGAGATTTATCTCCAGACGAGGTTTGCCCACCGAAATTCACTGCGACAATGCAAGTATATTCAAATGTGCAAGGAGTCAATTAGTCGAGCTCTACAAGCTGCAAGCTTCTCAGAGCCACCAAATGCAGGTTCATTTACCGCCGAGCGTGGGATACAGTTTCACTTTATACCATGTTACTCACCTACATTTGGTGGGCTCTGGAAGGCGGCAGTTAAAAGCACAAAGTTTCACTTAAAAATAATATTACAAAAAACTATTCTAACTTATGAACAACTTAATACTGTTTTAACTGAAATCGAAGCAGTGCTTACTTCTCCGCCACTCTTACCTTTATCTTTGAACTCCGATGATTATTGTTATTTGACACCTGGTCACTTTATTATAGGTAGTGCTTTGTCAACGTAGGATACGTACAAGGAAATGAATGTAACATTCCACGAAATAGACTTAAGTTTTGGCAACTATGTAATTCTTTAAAAAATCCTTTTGGAAAGTGTGGTATCAATGTTATTTAAATTTATTACAAAACAGACCTAAATGGAAATATGCTAATTGTAATGTAAAATTAAATAGTTTAGTAATTTTAAAGGAAGATAATCTTCCAATAATGTCATGGCCAATGGCTAGGGTTGTGAAATTATTTGATGGTCATGATAACAAGGTTAGGGCTGTAGAAGTAAGAACTCCTAATCATAAAACCCATGTACGGAGTATTCATAAAATATGTGTCTTACCCATAGATGATAATGAATAAATTTATGTGTTTTGATTTGATACAAACTTATATTTTTTAGTTCTAATACTTATTATTAGTTTTGCTCACTACTAAGTATGTCTTTTGTAATTAGGTCTCTGATTTTAGAGCCATAATGTTATTTTTTGAGTTCAAAAATTATTTTTTGTTTTGATTTGAAAGAATACTTTAAGTTAACTTGTTTTCACTTGTTATAATTGGTATAATTTTGTTTATTTTTTTAAGTTTGTAGCAAGATAAGTATCTAATTACAATACACTTTTTCTGATTTTTATTGTACTTTTCTATTTCTTCCTTACTGTGACTTTATTAATATCATAATACAGCTTTTATTTTATATGAGACCAATAATAGTTAAAAAAATATCAAAGTAATAATAACGTACAAAGCTACTAAATTGTACATTTAAAAATATTTCGAGTTTGATAAATTCAATAACTGCATTTATTTAACCAAATTTTACTCTACCAAATGTATTTAGCTCGTAGGAAAACTAAATAAATAGCCGAAATAAGTAGCTAATTGTAGTTACGTTATAAATAACAGTTGTGGCAAAATTAAACAACTTGGTTTTTTATGTGTTATTGAGTTATAGTTAAAGATAGAGTTCAGTTTGTTAAAACATAATGTAAAAGGTAATCAGATCCACAATATATAAAATTACCGACAGTAAAATTGTCTCACATTTTTTAACAAATGTACATTAACTGAAAAAAAACCACTAAATCGCGTTTATCTCGAAACTACAAAATCAGAGTTATTTAATTTTCCAACTACGGGGACGATATATCTTACAGCACATAAGATGTATCTCAAGCTAGTTACCCCTTGTGTGTCGGCGCACGCGACGCGCCATCGCGTGCGTTACTGCGACATACTTCACCAAGACTAATAAATATCGTAGACAGGGCATATGCCTACTTACAGTTATATTTGGTAAATAGCAAAGTGCTATGAATAATGCGATTGAGCTTATAGAAGTCTAAGTTCACCCACAGCTAAGAGACATGGTTTTAAAGACCATAAAAACAGATCTTTAAATATACAATTCTTTTGTATGTGCGTTTGTCACCTAACTCCTCCTAAACAACTTGACCAATTTGAGTTTAGTCAGTTATTGTTTGAAAATATAATTGGTCCCGGTAGATCGTCGTTTTCATAAAAACGCCAAAATTAAGACATTTCATTGTGCTTTTTTTTTCGGATGGGAAATCATCAAATGAATCTCCCGCCATCAGTGTCAGACTCTTACTGACTAAAACCCATCCATGTTCCTTCCTCAGCCCTTTGTATTCCGGGGGCACGGTAACTCTTTTGGAAGATCCTTCAGCCTCGGCAGGCTATGGCCCTGGAGCCGTCATTTATGGTGACATCTCTTTGAGGCGCGCGTTGAACACGAACGCGCCGTTAACACGGGACTGATCCTTACTTACAATTAATGCCCTTTCTACGTAATAATCTTTAGTACTTATTTATGTAGGTCCGTCACCGGCGGGAGAGAGCTTAATGATTTGATATATAGCTAATAACAGCTCGAGATGTTTGATTAAATTATCTGTTACACGCGATCGTTGCGAAATGATCTGACAAGCGCAACGACTTTGCGACCATGTACTAACGCTGCTATTCCTTGTTCATGCAACGTATATCATTGTAAAAAAGGAGGAGTAGCAGGAGCCGTATTGTAAAAAAACAAAATTCAAACTAAATTGAAAGAGTGTCAATCTCTCCAGACCGAATTTTGTCACGGCGGCTAGTCTCAATGAAGACTAGACGGGTACGCAGGAGATATTATAGTGCACGCACGCTTGCGCAGTCACAGGTGAACTCTCTATTCCCTCACTCTCACAGTCTTCAGGGTCGGCAGTCCGACACGACCGGGGAGAGATCAGGCGCAGGACCGACAACGTCACGTGCTCTCCGAGGCACGGAGGGGTCTCGCTATGTTTAGAAAACTGTCACCAATCCATGGACCGCGGCTAACGCAAATTCATCTGCCTAGCCTTTTCCCAACTATGTTGGGGTCGGCTTCCAGTCTAAACCGGATGCAGCTGAGTACCAGTGTTTTACATGGAGCGACTGCCTATCTGACCTCCACAACCCAGTTACTGGGTAACACGGTACCCCTTGGTAAGACTGGTTGTCAGACTTTCTGACTTCTGACTACCCGTAACGCCTGTCAAAGATGTACAAATGACAACCGGGACCAACAGCTTAACGTGCTTTCCGAGGCACGGAGGAGTCTCGCTATGACAAAGATGGTCACCCATCCACGGACCGACCGCGCCAAGCGCAGCTTAACCTTTGATTGGTCGAACCGTGCGGCTGTTACTTAGCCACGAGCTCCTCTCGCTAACGCAAATTAATCTTGCTAATCTATCGATCCGCATGACTCTTACTTAGTTACGAACCGCTTATTAGCTATGAATGTGTCGCTGGGGAGTTTGTTGCGCCACTTCTTCCCAGCAAAAACACATAGGAAAGTGGTGTAGGGCTGGCGTTTTGGTGGCTGTCTTTTGTATATTTGACGTTCAAAAAGTGCTGATTTTCGGCCTATTTTTGAATTTTGAATAAAGTCAGTCAAAGTCAAAAGATTTGCTTCGTTTAAATCTGAATATCATAGTCATTACATTTATTTTATTCTAAGCGTCCGTCTCCACGACTCGTGGAAACAAAAGACATGTCGACAATACGGACTGTCAGAGCGTGACAGGTGTCACGTTACATATTGTTGTCGTTGTAGATTGAGCTACTATTTAATTGGAGCGAGGTAAAACTGGCGTGGTTAAGTTCACTGCTTATTAGGGTTCCGTAGTCCGACAAGGAACCCTTATAGTTTCGCTCTGTCCGTCTGTCTGTCTGTCTGTCCGCGGCATAGCTCCGTGGTTTTTGTTATTAGAAAGCTGAAATTTGGTATGAATATGTATATTGATTACGCCGAGAAAGTGGTAAAATAAAATTTTGAAAAATATTTTTTTTTGCGGTAGCTCCCAAACATGTAAAGTAGAGATGAATATTTTTTTTTCTGGCGTACCCCTTCGTGTGGGGTATCGTTAGGTAGGTCTTTCAAAAATATTATGGGTGTGTGAAGATCATTTTTCGGTTAAGCGAGCCATTTGCGAAATATCTAGATTTTAAGTGAAATTTTTTGTTCGATACGAGTTACCCCCCCTCTAACTTTTGAATGGCTGTACCTAGAAATGTGAAAAAAATCACAAACGTAGCACATGTAATGAACTTACAAGGAAAACTATCACGGCTAAGTAGGCTTAACCGGTTACAGAGTTATAGTCGACTAACTGAGACCTACTACGGAACCCTACTGCGCGTGACCCGACACGGTTTTTTTTAAATAACGTTTTTTGGGTTCTGTAGTCGACAAGGAACACTCATAGTTTCGCTATGTCCGTCTGTCTGTCTGTCCGCGGCATAGCTCAGAGGTACTTGGTATTAGAAAGCTGAAATTTAGTTTAGATATGTATATAGGTTACGCCGACAAAGTGGTAAAATAAAATATTTTTTTAGGGTGGCTCCCATACGTAGTGGGGATGATTGTTTTTACGTCCTATATATTAATTAAAAAGCCGTGAATCACAAAATATGGCTTTATTTACTTACATAAATACTGTATATGGGTGTCTGATAATAATAATTTAATTAATAATATTTACAATACTGAGGCGAAGACATCTGCGATTGATGTTCTTTTCCGACAGATGGTTACGTAGTCGGCCCGTTAAACAAAAACGTTTTCTAACCAGGAAGCTGGAATTTTCGTGTTACCCACTTTTTGTTCAACCCTGGTTTGGTAATCGACCGTTTCAGGAATAAAAATCCCAAATAATACGTTACCCACCGAAAGTTGGATTTATGTTAAACAGCTGTTTTAAGTTAACCGGACCGTTATCTTGTCGCCGAACTTGGGCCTAAATATTTTTCATGTCGAACCCGTTAAATGTATCAGACAGCTCATATAGAAATTTTAATATATATACATAAAAACGCCTGCCTTGTTGGTCCAGTGGTCGCATAACGCGACTGCTGTAAACGGGGTCTCGGGTTCAATTCCCCGGTCGGGCCGAAATCGCTTTGTGGATTTTAGAATATTTTTTTTATTCAAATATAATTGTTAAATGTTAACATTTACATCGTTCTCACATAAAAATGTTAATTTCTATGGCAGAATTAGAACAAAATAGGTAACGACTTTGTTTACATTTTTCTTAAAATCAATATTGGAACAGATTATAGTATATAAATGCGTGTCCACCGCTGATGTGGTCGTAAAGTACCATATATAATTCTTGTATCCTCAAGAATATTTTATCATCATCATCTGCCTGCTTTTGCACCGATTGTGGCTAGTGCAATGAGCATCGACATCTATACACTCTATACATATAAAATGCTTTGTCCTGAATGACTGACGGATCAACGGACAGCCTAAACCGCTGATCGTAGAGACCTGAAACTTGGAGGATGTGTTCTTTGTATGACGTAGGCATTTGATAAGAAAGGATTTTCCGAAATTCTAACCCTAAGGGCGTGAAAAAGGGGGGCCAAATTTTGTATGAAATTCTGTCTGTTTAATTTGAATTCGTATAGCCCACGCGTATACATACATGTTATCAGTATGTCCAAAACTGGATACAGTACGACCGAGGACTGAAGTTAGTTAGTTGGCTTCGCAAAAGCTCTTTTCAGGCGCTTATCCCACGCCTTTTACCATTGTAAGCAAATTCCTTTATCAATTTATATAAAAAACACGCCTAGGACAACATGTCAGCGTATACTGCTAAAAATCTGCAGCCCCACGCTACGCAACAGACTACGGTGAAGTGGGATAAAAATTTTAGTAAAAAATACGCCATTGCGCTGCCAAAAAATTAACGAACAAAAGGACCATGGCCTGCCGGAGCTGCGGGATGTTCGGAAGAGTAACCGAACCCCTAAAACACAAAAGGCCGAGGAAGGAACATGGATGGGTTTTAGTCCTTGGAGTCTGATACATCCTCCCACCACCACGGCGGGAGGAGACATTTGATGATTTGCCATCCGAAAAAAAAGATCAAACCGGCCACGACTCGGTCGTCTTATATTACAGTAAAAATACTGTAATATACTAGATATTATCTGTACCTATATTACAGTATTTTTTATTATACGTCTGAAAGTAATAAAATATTTTAAAAAATCGTGATCATCATCTGCCTAGCCTTTTCCCAACTATCTTGGGGTCGGCTTCCAGTCTAAACCGGATGCAGCTGAGTACCCGTGTTTTACATGGAGCGACTGCCTATCTGACCTCCACAACCCAGTTACCGGGTAACACGGTACCCCTTGGTAAGACTGGTTGTCAGACTTTCTGGCTTCTGATTACCCGTAACAACTGTCAAAGATGTACAAATGACAACCGGGACCAACAGCTTAACGTGCTTTCCGAGGCACGGACCGGCCGCGTCAAGCGCAGCTTAACCTTTGATCGGTCGAACCGTGCGGCTGTTACTTAGCCACGAGCTCCTCCTTTAAAAAATCTTGATAATATTATTAATTAACTTAATTAACCATCAAATCTGTTTGTGATCAGTACCAGATGTACTACTACTACTACTTATTGGTTTTAAGAAAATCAGGAGGGACTTTCAACTAGAAACTGCCCATAACTTTTGAACTGGTGAATGGATTTCCATCAATTTAAGTTAAGAATCATCCTAATTAAACTAGCTTTAAGTTATAGAAAACCGCCTTAAATTCAGGTCATCGGTTAGGGAGTTACAATGCCACAGACAGATACACAGGTTAATTTTGTAACACCCCTCTTTTTTGACGGCTGTTAAAAAAGGGAATAAATAAAGTTAAAATACATGTGTTTATTCAACTTTAAAATCATCCTTGACAAAAACAACATTATTGTCAATACTTTAATTTCATATATGTAGCTTTTTCAAATTAAATTTACATTTTATTCAGAAGAAACTTGGCTAATATTATTTAAGGAATGCTGATTACACTATTTAATTATAAATAACTCATATAATTTATCTTTCATTTCATCATTGAGAAATAAGCTTGAAGATACAAAAATTTAAATCACACCGCAGTGTTACGTTGGATTTGTCTCAACATCGCTACCTTCCATACTCTGTTCATTTTCTACAACAATATTAACACGTCTCCTAGAAGTATCGATATCATGCCTACGTTTCATATGTTTCTTAAAATTAGAACCGTTCGTAAAGTCTCTTTGACAATAAATACATTTATACGGTTTAGCGCCCGTGTGCTGTCTTAAATGCAAATTCAAACGGGTTTTGAACCTAAATGTTTTGTTACAATACTCACAAACGTAAGGCATTAAGTCTGTATGTACTATCGAATGGGATTTCAAATGTCTTTTGACACGGAAACTTTTACCGCACTGTTCGCAGACAAACGGTTTGGCACCGGAGTGGAGGGTTACATGTGATTGAAGATTCCCTCGAGCACGGAATGCCATTGGGCAGAATTCACATTTAAACGGCTTCGTATCCTCATGAGTCAACATATGCGTGCTTAGAGTTCCTTTAGTAAAGAACATTTTACCGCATATATGACATGAGAAATCTCTACTTCGTTCCGTGTGCACGAGTTTGTGTTGCTGTAAATTACTGCGTGATTTAAATTCTTTATTGCAATGTTCGCATTTCAATTCATATTTTTCATTTTCGCATTTCATCGCTCGTTTCCTATACGTCTTAGCGTATAATATGATATGGTCTTGCAACAGTTCTTCATTATCAAATACAGAACCGCAATTCTGACATGTCAGTCTGTACACGTTCGCATGAGATGTGTTCCTATGCTTTTTTAAGTATGCTGCCATTGTAAATAGTTTGTTACAAAACTCACAGCAGTACCTCAGTACTTTCTTGTGGGTCCGTACATGGTATATAAAAGATTTGTAATTATTTATGACTTTGCCGCAATCCGAACACTTGAATGTACAACAACGGTTGTGTATCTGTAACGCATGCAAGCGCAGTGACATTATATTCTTGCACTGGGCGTCGCAGTCAGCACAGCGACACATGTACTCGTCCCAAGTTAAAGAAGAGTTCTGTTCTTGTTTAGCGATAGTCTTGGTGTCTAAATCTGAATTGTACCTCAATTTATTTTTCTTTTTGAGCTTTTTCTTCTTAACGGACATGTATAGGGGTGCGTCACTGTCTGTGCTGTTGAATCCATCTGAGTGTTGGAAGATATCATCAACACTTAACCGCTCCACCTTCACAGAAGCTAGATCAATCAAAGTATTAGGGTCCACAGTCACAATCTGCAATTCTTCACTGATTTCAGGTTTAACTTCTCGCTTCATGTCTTCGAACTCTTCCCAGTCCTCGTTCACGGGTTTTCCATCATTATTTTTTTGGTTTTTGACATCGGAACACAAGTTTTCCTTGTCATCTTTTTTCAAGAATATCTCTTTTAATGTTGCTTGTGCGGTCCTTACGTTGTGTAAAAAGGACCATGTCCGTTCTAATAAGTCGAAGCATGAGAAACAAATGCTTTTCGGGAGTGTATCTGTAGTTGAAACATCGATGTTAATCCACAACAATTTCATAGATATTTTGGAGTTGATTCCAACATCGTCGTCAGGCGATATTAACGTTTCTTTGTTCGTTGGCTCAGCGCACAAACGACAGTAGGCTTCATCTTCGTCACACATTGTTAGTTATCAACTGAATTTACTTATCATTTGATTATAAAACTTTATTTTTTTCGGAAAAATAGTGAATGACTTCAATGATAAACAACCATTTTGACAATAGACGCGTTAGTGTTGCCAAAAAGTTGATGAAGTAAATCTAATGCATGTTCACTTGATGCCATTAATATTATTTGCGAACTTTTTTATTTATATGACATTTTGTAACATTTTTAGCAATAACTTTATTAAATTTACAATTTTGCTTAACAGTTCTTAAAACATAGAACATAATTAACTAACAAATTCCTGTGATCTTTAGAAAAAAGAAAATGGCTAAATTTCATTTAATTATATTCATTGGAGACTGTTATGTATGTTTATATAGTTATAATTACTTTTCGAAGCTATTGACAAATACATTATACATCAATATATTAAATAACATTTAGGAAGTATATCGTGACTGTGGCAGCACTGACTTTAAATTTACTAGCGCCATCTATAGGAATAAGTTTACATCAAGCATTTTTATTTTTTTCAATAAGCCTAAATAGTTCCTGTTATTGATACAAGATGGCAGTATTTTAAGTTTGATAATAAAATTTGCACCCAATTTAACTTAATGGTAGCATAATTAAGTGTAATTAAAGAACTGCAGGATTTGTAAATTAAAATCTACATATTTTCATCCCTGTCATGCCTGAAATCTTAGATAATATTCTAATACCTATCTTAGATAAATCCTTTTTATATTTTTTGGTTTAGACATAATGGCAGACTAAAAATATCTTTTATACGTTTTATTCTAGAAAATAGGGCCAAATGCCAGTTGAATACAAGTTCTACGTATCAGACAAAATGATACTATCAAATAACATAGTATCAATCTATTTAGATTCACTGTGTACCGCGAATAACAATATCAACGGAGACAGAATACAAATCAGAGCCTTCAAGCCATTGACCTTAGACATCTTTTACATAACATCTAGAAAATAATGTTGGTATGAAAATCTAGACTTCTAGGTACATTATTAATTGACATAAGTTGCTGTAAGGCGAAAAAAAACTCGTGACGAAAAAGTCGTGGTGGCCTAGTGGTTAAGGCACCTGCATCTCGTCTACTTACGGGTTCGAAACCTGGCAAGTACCAATGCAACTTTTCTAAAGTCATATGTACTGTCTAAGTGTATCTTAGACACCACTGACTAACGGTGAAGGAAAATATCATGAGGAAACCTGGACTAAAAAGTCTGAAATCGGTAATCCGCCTTGAGTAAGCGTGATCAATGTTCATGCCTTCTCTGTGTGAGAAGAGGCCTGTGCCCAGCAGTGGGACTCATGCCCTTTTCCCAACGATATTTTAGTCCACTTCCAGCCTAACCAAATGCAGTTGAGTACTGATATTTTAAATGGAGCGACTTCTTATCTAAACTCCACATCCTAGTTACCGGGTAACACGATACCCCTTGGTAAGACTGGTTGTCAGACTTTCTGACTATCCAGAGGAGTCTCGCTATGACATAGATGTTCACTTATCCACGGACCGACAACCTCAGCTTGACTGTAACTTAACCACAGGAAGCGGATACCTAATTTGATGAAAAAAAAAAATGGATTTTATACATCGCGCTTAGGGTCACAGTAGTATCCTGAGAGGACTAAAAAGCGCCTGAAAAAAATCTGAAAACATACCTACTAATAATAACCAGTAGTTGTGTTTTGTTTGTTAGACTGTCGCTCCATGATATACTCACTGAAAGCCGACCCCAACTTAGTTGGGAATACAGTAGCGGAGCCCTACCCACGGGGCGATAGCTTGCCGGGGCTGCGGGGTGTTCGAAACATGGCCCCGGCATGCAAAGGAGTAAAACACAGGGAACATGGATGGGTTTTATTCAGTAAGAGTCTGACACTACGCGTGAGGAGTCATTTCATAATTTTCAATCCGAAAAAAAACTTAGTTGGGTAATCTCTAGGCAGATAGACAATGACGCCTATTTATTTCACGGCTTATGTAAATATGTATATAGAAATGTAAGTACAGTTATAATATGTTCATTTCTTATAGGAGGTCAAGATTCTCATATATTAAGACTTACCATTATAAATAATGGTTATCATTTTGGAAACTGAAAATAAGTACCTACATAATATGCAAAAATGGTTTCGTAATTTACTATTGAAGTTGGGACCAGACAGATATCTGTACTTACATATAAAATGCTTCGTCCTGAATGACTGACGGATGCACAGCCTAAATCGCTGATCTTAGAGACCTGACACTTGGAGGGTGTGTTCTTTGTATGACGTAGGTATCCGATAAGAAAGGACTTTCTGAAATTCTACTCCTAAGGGGGTGAAAAAGAGGGGCAAAGTTTGTATGAAACTTTGCCTGATTTGATTTTTTATTTAATTTTATTTCGTATAGGCTACGCTGGCGGAAAGCTAGTATATAAATAAATTACTTTTAAAGTAATTTCGACAGTATTAGGTACTTGTATTATTTAAATTGCAAAAGCAGTCACGCGCAAAGAAAAAATCTACATTTAGTCCTGTTTTAAAATTGAAATAGTTTATAGTTTGTAACATTTTTAAAAAGTGCACTATTTATGCACTTTACAAAGAAAATTATGTGCGAACACCATCTACATATTATCATCCTTATTAATAAACGCAACACTGATTCTGTCTGTCTGTCGGTTTTGTACGGAACTAGGAAACGAAAACTACATTATGACTTGACAGATAGACTGTTTTGTATTTCGATAGCTAAAGCAGGCTTATAAAACGAATGGTGTTACTGTGAATAAGATGGATGTGTCAATACTAAATTACATGCATTGTATGATTGCATGATTCAGCAGTTTTTGAGATAAGCGCGCACAAACATAACTAAAGACATAGATTGATAAAATTAAGTCTTCGCGCCGCTCCGACTAGATACCGCGCTTCCTAAAAACAATAGCTCCGTGAATGCGGCAACTTATTATTGTAGTGTGTGTAAGTGAACCCAGTGATTTTTCTAGTAGTATTTTCACACACTTTCACTACATAAACTGGCATTTTACTCAGGATTATGTCTAAAATAATTTAATTTCGTGACGCCTTTCTTGTAAAGGAATTGGCTTCAGACTGGCTCGGGTATGCCGACTTTGGCATAGTATTTGTTGCCGCATTTTACAAGTACACTGGCGGTATCTAGTCGCAGCAGCGCGGAGACTTTCATTAATCTATGGTTTAAGATCAACAACATGAATAAGACTATTACCAAAGTACATTTGAAGCTAACGGTGTCGCCTCCTATTGATAGATAACTTGTGGGTAAGTTGTCGAAGATATACGCGAAGGTATTTTTATTACATTGACGTACGATCCTAGTTAGTAAAATGACCATTTTGTTTTTGCATATCTATACTTCTATACTAATATTATAAAGCTGAAGAGTTCGTTTGTTTGAACGCGCTAATCTCAGTAACCGCTGGTCCGATTTGAAAAATTCTTTCAGTGTTAGATAGCCCATTTATCGAGGAAGGTTATAGGCTATATATCATCACGCTAAGACCAATAGGAGAGGAGCACTACTATTCCATGCGGACGAAGTCGCTGGCAGAAGCTAGTACATAGATATATGTACGACTAGCTGTAGCGCGCGGTTTCACCCGCGTCCTCAGGGATATACGGCACGAACCCGAATAAAAAGTATCCTATGTGTTAATCCAGGTTACAAGCTATGTATCTACCAAATTTCATCCAAATCGATACAGTCGTTTTTGCGTGAATGAGTAACAAACATCTTTACATACAAATTTTTGCATTTATTATTAGTAGGGAGTATGGGAATCAGTTATTTGTTAAAACACACTGCCTCATTGGTGTAGTGGTTGCATAATGCTGCTGTAAACGGGGTTCCAAGGTTCGAATCCCGGGGGTCGGGCCAAAATCTCTTTGTTGATTTTGGTAACTTTCACAAAGCAGCCCGGGTGTTACACCCCCGTATCTGGCACGCTAAGCCGTCGTCCCGTTGTTGTTACAACTCCTGGAAAATCCTTTCTTATCGAATGCCTACGTCATACAAACACCCTCCAAGTTTCAAGTCTCTACGATCAGTGGTTTAGGCTGTGCGTTGATCCGTCAGTCATTCAGGACAAAGCATTTTACATGTAAAAATATACATTTTCAGTTTCCCACACACGTCGGCTGCGGGATGTTCGAAAAAGTTACCGTGGCTTCGGAACACAAAGGGGTAAAAAAGGAACATGGATGGGTTTTGGTCAGTAAGGTCTGACATCTCCCATAGAGGGAGGAGTCATTTGATGGTTTCCCATCCCTAAAAAAAGTATATCACCAACATAAATATCAAGAAAATGCAGTCCGTCAGATAATCTTAACGAGTTTTTTTGTCAAAAGCCGTCTATGAGAAGAGGCTTGGGCCCAGCAGTGGGACAATATATATGCTGATAATTATGAGCACTTTGGGCTTAATTTCATTGTTTTTGTATGCCATAAGGAATATGTTTAAATGACTACCTGAAAGTCGTGTCATTACTAGTCCGGCCGTTTTGGAGATTAGCCGGGACAATCAGACAGACAGACAAGAATTTAAAAAATCCCACAGCTACCGTAAGATTTTTTTAGTAGGTATTCGTTTTAGTAAAATTCGTTGTAGTTAAAATCAAACGACATAACTGTTTTAGAGGTCTTTGCCCAACTGTGGGCATTGGCATGCAGTATAACGCCGATGTATTAGACTATTACTATAGATAATTGTACAATTAAATATTTATTTTATTCAGAACACGGGGAAATGTCGACTTATGTGTTTTGCGTGTGTATTGTAATTCACACGGGGTCACCGACCTTTTGGCTAGACGAAAATCGATGGAGTCGGTGTTATTTTTCGAAGTCGACAAATACGACTGGTTGCATCAAAGTTCAAGGAAATTATAATCTTCATCATATAAAGCTAGATATATAATACTAGCTGTTTCCCGCGGTTTCACCCGCATCCCGAGGGAACTACTTAGCGCACCCGGGTAAAAAGTAGCCTATGTTGTTCCTCAGGGTCTATTCTATCTCTGTACCAAATTTCATTTATATCGGTCCAGTAGTTTTGGCGTGAAAGCGTAACAGACAGACAGACAGAGTTACTTTCGCATTTATAATATTAGTAAGGATGTCATCCTTACTAATAAATGCAACAATGGTGTGTGGACCGTTTTTCGGTTAAGAGAGCCATTTCCGAAATAGTGCAAATTTTTGTTCGATACGAACGTCGCCCTCCTCTAACTTTTGAATAGGTACCTACAGACTACTAGATATGTGAAAAATAGATAGGCTTAAATCGGTTATAGAGTTATAGTCGACCAACTAATAATTTTTAAAATACCTTTTAAATTATTTAAAAAATCAGCGAAATTTTCCTATATTTATTTCCCCATATCTTTTCTCAAATAAAACAAAACGAAACAAAAGGCGACTCCACTATTTCGCATAGATTACATCAGTCGTAGAATGAGTCACAGTTTTAGGGGTCGTTCTTAAGATCTAGACTTAAGATCTGGTCTGAAACGTGTCTAGATTTTTGGCAACAACGGTAAAATTAAAAGATGTACTTACATTTGATGTTAACAACAAGATTTCTTTGTACGCCTGGTTTTTTTTATAATGTCATTTGACTAGTTTTTTTTTTCCTAGATTTTTTAGGGTATCTCACACCAGTGGTCTACTCGAACTCACTCAAACGAAACTTCGGAAAAACCGAGAATAGACGATAACTTTTTTTGTGGTGCGATAAGGTGCGATCTGATGCTTTGTACATAGAGGGATATACTTACACT
Source organism: Pyrrhia umbra (assembly GCA_963891755.1). Classification (NCBI taxonomy): domain Eukaryota; kingdom Metazoa; phylum Arthropoda; class Insecta; order Lepidoptera; family Noctuidae; genus Pyrrhia; species Pyrrhia umbra. The sequence continues at coordinate 6,852,514 of OY982944.1, forward strand.
ATCCATATATTACAATTGTTTGCACTTTACCGCCCTAAAACCAAGGAAACGTACGAAACTTCAATCGAATCTTCGTTTTCGTTGAGTTAGTGTAGGCCCACTGTATTCAAAAACAATACTATGCTAAGTTAGGTATTGATCTTAGTATTTGTAGTGGTCTGATTTTCTATTTACTAACAGTACTCAAGCTATCCTTTGCTATGCGGACACAATCATCTATACATATAAAATGCTTTGTCGTGAATAACTGACGGATCAACGCACAGCCTAAACCGCTGATCGTAGAGACCTGAAACTTGCAGGGTGTGATCTTTGTATGACGTAGGCATTTGATAAGAAAGGATTTTCCGAATTTCTACCTCTAAGGGGGTGAAAAAGGGGGGCCAAAATTTGTATGAAACTTCGTATGGCCCACGCGGGCGATACCGCTGGCGGAAAGCTAGTATTATTATTATATTGGTTAATAGTTGATATTGTTCTACAATACTTGTACCTAGAATGGTTTGTAGGTGTCTATGAGACGATTTTCAGATCAATAGAATGTAGCTGTTTTTTGATAAAACACGAAGCGACTGCCTATCTGACCTCCACAACCAACTGGATAGACAGACTGTAGGACTACTTGTAATGACTGTCAAAGATATACAAATGACAGCCGGGACCAATGACTTGCTTGTTCAAAAGAGATACCGCGGCCTCGGAACACAAAGGGCTGAGGAAGGAACATGGATGGGTTTTAGTCAGTAAGAGTCAGACACTCTTTCCTGCTCAATAGATGATTTCCCGTCAAAAAATGCCTTGACGTGGTTTAGAAAGCATTGAAGTCTAGATTAATGTAGTTTAGTCGTAGTATTAAACAAAAAAAAAATTAAAACAAATTACGGACTACAAAAAAGGAGGTTCCGTATTCGAACCGTATGTAAGTATGTTTTTTGTTCCACTTTCAAGTCTGAATCACTTTGAAAAAAAAATATGTTTAGTATTGAAAAGTAAAAAAATATATCTTGTACCAAATTCCTAACACGATCCCCCCACCTCCCCACTAAGGTAAAAACCTACAGACCCCAATACGGAAAGACAATAAAAAAAATCCCGTAAATTTAACTAAAATAAGTTATTTGAACATGCTGTGCACGCGCATACGACCGCGAATTTTTTGCCGCTCTAACTGTAATGTAACTGTTCACTTAATTTATCGCCCTCACGATATCTGGATTAAGGCTTTTGGGGTAAAAGTGTACTTTGAATAAGAAAAAGAAATAATTTATTTTCTAATCTCATCTTGATCTTTACTCAATTTTTCCGTGCCTCGGAAAGCACGTTAAGCCGTTGTTCCCGGCTGTCATTTGTAGATCTTTGACAGTCGTTACGGGTAGTCCGAAGCCAGAAAATCTGACAACTATGTCCTTAAGCAAACAATCTTTAACAAGAATCTAATATAGGTTAGCCAAAAGCGTCGCAAATAGACAGACAAAGATATTTCCCCATACAATGAAATATAATCAGAAAAAACACTACTTTATTTCAATATTAAAATTGGAAATGAATAATACCTCATGGTCATGATCGATCAAGATTCAATGCCTCGGGAAGCACGTTAAGCTGTTGGTCCCGGCTGTCATTTGTAGATTTTTGACAGTCGTTACGGGTAGCCAGAAGCCAGAGAGTTTGACAACTAAGGGTTGTGGAGATTAGACAGGCAGTCGCTCCATGTAAAATACTGATTTTCAGCTGCTTTTTAATAGACCGATATAGTTATTAGTATCATGGTTTTCTGATTAATTTCGTTGCGAGTTCCAAGACCGTTGAAATCATTTCTCGACTCGTCCAGCTTCATTGCCTCGACGCTTTTTGGTGGTCGCCACTACTGATTCTGGCTTTCAGGAGTTGCAGTGGTTGGGGATAGTGTGGAGGGCTCGTCCCAAAAAAAAAGAACTGGTTGCGAGGGAGTTTGTTGCAAAGCAAAACTCATTGGAAGTGGCGAAGGGCTCATGTTTGGGGGTGTTTTTTGAAAAATTGACGCTCCAAAATTGATGATTATCAGCCTGGTCTGAATACCTGTGATTTTTGTGAATTTACTTAGGAAAAGGCTAGGCAGATGGTGGTTTGAAAAAAGACCTTGTTGACCTAATACCGTATCGATAACAGAATGGTTAGAACGTGATGGATTTCGCAGAATGTTCGCCTGTATCAATGGTTAATGTGTGGCGTAGCTACTTATGTTTTTTGTGCGACATTAAGTTTTCACGTCACATAGCTTTGAGACTGCCAAAGCCAAGATCAATGTAGGGTTAGCAAAGAAACTTTTGTGTTACTTTGTTGTGTTTTATTTTATTACACTAGCTTTCCGCCACTGGTTTCCTCACGATGTTTTCCATCACTGTTAGTCTGTGACGTCTAAGATATACTTAGAAAGTACATGATTTTTGAAAAGAAACATTGGTACATGACAGGTTCCGAACCCGCACACGAGATGTACTCGTACACGAGAGGCAGGCGCTTTAACCATTAGACCACCACGGTCAATTCGTGATCCATCGTCTGTGCGTGGATCAACGCACAGCCTAAACCGCTGATCGTAGAGACCTGAAATTTGGAGGGCGTGTTCCATGTATGATGTAGGTAGATAAGAAAGGATTTTCTTTTACGAAATTCTACTCCTAAGGGGGGTGAAAAAGGGGGGCAAAGTTTGTATAAAACTCTATCATTTTTAATTTGAATTCGTATCTATAAAGGAAAGCTAGTTTTTCCAATATTATTATATGTTTTTAACAGGCGAAATGTGAGTTTATTATGAGTAAGGTACATTTATCTGCTTGATTCTTAGTGTAAATATTTATGGAATATATTTAAGTAAATGTGAATAATTTTTTTTATAATAATTATTTTATGTTTGTTATTTGTTGGAAACTGGTCGCATGTTTTTGGCATCGAATGAACCAGTCGGCTTTTGTCTTTGGTGTTGCGGATATGACCTTATGACTGTTTAAGTTTGAACATGAAAGATTTGATTTTTCTTTATAGAATCATTTGAACTGTATAATTTTATCAGAGATAACCTGTACTGTAAAAAGACTATTGTAAACATTTCCTTTTGAAAAGAGTGTCTATGGAGTTTCTTGCCGGTTCTTCTCCATAAGACCCACTCCTTGGAACCGTGCAACTAGCTTGACGTTTCATAAGTGCCTGTAAAGACTTAGTTGAAAAAAAAAAACGAGTTTGAGATTTGAGTTTGGTTGCCCCATATTTTGAAACTAACGCGTATTTTACTAATCAACTAGGCTCATGGCTATATGACAAAAAAACTGTTAAAAAACAGAAACAAAATTCATAATAAAAACTCAAAAAAAATACCATTTTTTTTTGCTGTCCCTACAAAAATCATTGCGAATTCCTCAGCTAAAGTACACTACAGACATTTATAAAAGACGTCCACATCACCCGCAGTGCCCATAGAGACATATTCGCGAGGCAATCCGGGTGGCAACACTAGTCTGAGAGTGCTTCTTACATAGTGATTTAAAAGTGTATGTGAAAAAAAAATTCAAGAAAAATAATTTAGGTGAGTAGTATTTTTTTTGTGTTTTTTGTAGTGTTATCATCTGCCTAGCCTTTTCCTTAACTATTTTGTGATCGGCTTCTAGTATTACCCGATGCAGCAGAGTACCAGTGCTTTATAGAGCGACTGCCTATCTGACCGCCACAACCTAGTTTAATGACTTCGCATCCGAAAAAACCTCTGAGCTATGCCGCGGACAGACAGACAGACATAGCGAAACTATAAGGTTTCCTTGTCGACTACGGAACCTTAAAAAAGATTACTCCGATGACATTGTAGTGGTCGCAATCGCTACTGGACCTAGATTTGAGTCCTAAGGGTAGATTCGACCAAACCTGAATTTATACATGAATAACTACACGGAAAATAATATATACCACGATTTTATTCTTGAGTAAATCATCAGTCGTTTTTCCATGCAATCTAGCGTATAGCTATACTTGGATAAGCTACTCACGAATAGCGAAGTGAATGTGAACGAATGTAATACGCGGCCAAAAAAAAATGCTCTACAACGGAGGGTGCAGAAGCATAACTCATGTCAACTCTGATTTGTCGTATAGCTTCGAAAAGTAGCGACAAAGCCCTTTAAATAAATTAAAAAATAAAAATGTCAGTGAATTAAAATGACAGCATAAAACAATAGGACGCCATTTTATTATTCCTTGAATAAACTTCTTATTCCATGCAAAATGGTGGTATAGTGACTATTCCCGAATAGACTCGTTATTCATCGAATTGTAGTTGGTTAAACGTGAAATTGATTTATTCTCGAGTAATAAGCGATTTACGCCGAGAATAAAACTTCTTCTTGTTTGGTCGAATCCGCCCTAAGTCGTGCAAACTTAGCCTGCCGGCTGTGGGATGTTCTACAGAGATATCGCGCCCCCGAACACAAAAGGCTAAGGAAGGAACATGGATGGGTTTTAGTCAGTAACCGTCTGTAATACTTATAAAGTCAAATTTTTAATCTGCTGGTTAGCAACGGACTATCACAAATGTAACTCATAAATTAATGCTGTTTAGCTTTAATCCACACTTAAGTTAGTAACTCAATCCTGGATCTTGGTAAAAGAGGGTTCAGATTTCAGGTTTTTTTATTAGTAAGACGGTAAGATGCTGACACTTCCTACCGCCCCACCCACGACGGGAGGGGTCATTTGATGATTTCCCACCCGAAATAAAGGGAAGCCTTTGTTTTGTCCAACTGTGGACAAATATTAAATAAGATAATGATAATTATTTGTCACGACTTCGTTCGCGTGGAATAGCAGTGCTCCGCTCCTATTGGTTTTAGCGTGATGATATATAACCTATAGCCTTCCTCAATAAATGGGCTATCTAACACTGAAATAATTTTTCAAATCGTACCAGTAGTTCCTGAGATTAGCGCATTCAAACAAACAAACTCTTCAGCTTTATTATATTAGTATAGATAGCAAGCACAATAATTGTTTTTTAATTATCATCAATAAAAATACGGACGCGTTTAAAAAACATAAACAGGTCAAGTTTTCTTCTAAAGGTTTATTATGGTAAATATATCGATGTGCCATTGTTTTTGATATAAACCAATAGCCTTATTGGTATATAACAATATAAAATTGAGTATATATATACAAGGATAGTTGGGAAGTGAGTTCAGTGACCTGTGGTACGATTGGAAGATCGCACCCATCTTAAAACTGACCGTGGAGTTGCGTTACTTCAAATTTATGTGATTATTTTTTGTACTAAATATCGTGAATATTTTTAGTGCGTTATTTGTGGATGGTGTGATATTAAAGTTTGAATAAATAAAAGTGCGATAGTAATTATTATAACATACTGGCTGTTTCCCGCGGCTTAACCCGCATCCCGAGGTAACTACTTAGCGCACCCGGGTAAAAAGTAGGCTATGTCCTTTCTCAGGCTCTAGACTATGTGTGCACCAAATTTCATTTAAATAGGTTCAGTAGTTTTGTCGTGAAAGCGCGACAAACAGACAGACAGAGTTACTTTCGCATTTGTAATATTAGTACCTTAGGATGGGTGTGAAAATATATTAAATGCTTTCTTAGCTGTGACGCAGTCGGATAAAATTCGTGTTAATTTCCGAATCCTTATTAATATTATACCTAAACTAGCTTTCCGCCAGCGGCTTCGCCCGCGTGAGTTAAAAAATGACCGAGTTTCATACAAAATTTGCCCCCCTTTTTTCACCCCCTTGGGGGTAAAATTTATCAAAATCCTTTCTTAGCGGATGCCTACGTCATAACATCTACCTGCATGGCAAATTTCAGCCCGATCCCTCCAGTGGTTTGGGCTGTGCGTTGATAGATCACTATGTCAGTCAGTTAGTCACCTTAGATGCGAAGTGAGTTTGTTTCTTACGCTCTCACGGCAAAACGGCTGAACCGATTTAGGTGAAATTTTGTATGGGGATAGATGGGAACCTGGAAACGGTTATAGGTTACTTTTTATCCGGGTATTTAAAGTAGTAGTAAACTCCTCTACACTTTAGTAGGTAGTCCCATTGAGGAATCCAAAGGTTTTAATAGGTAACATTAGACCTAACCTTCTTAAGAGCTCAGAGGAGCTCATGGCTAAGTAACAGCCACACGGGTTGATCAAACGTTAAGCTACGCATGGCACGAGCGGTCCGTGGATGGGTGACCATCTATGTCATAGCGAGACTCCTCCGTGCCTCGGAAAGCACATTAAGCTGTTGGTCCCGGTTGTCATTTGTAGATCTTTGACAGTCGTTACAGGTAGCCACAAAAAAGTCAAACAGTATTACCTAGGGGTATCGTGTTACCCGGTAACTGGGCTGTGGAGGTCAGATAGGCAGTCGCTCCATGTAAAACATTGGTACTCAGTTGCACCCGGTTACACTCCAGCATAGCAGGGAAACGGCTAGGCAGATGATGATGATACTCTACCGTAAAAAGACCTTTCCTATAGCTTGTCTAATTTTCTTATTCTATTCCAGGTCATCCAAGATGGCGTCTCTTCGAGCTAGACATTTAGTCATATTCCTGGTCGTGACGTTAACAAGAGCTGAACGCGTCAGAATACCAGAAAAAGACAGCACTATCATAACAGCTTTGAGGGTATGTACAGTGGGCCAAAGTTACGCATGCTCACTTAAGAAAAAAAATGTGCGGAAGCGCAGCTAGTGATAAACCACACCCCTTTCTTCATCCGGCCAATTAGAGACAATTTGCATGTGTGTGAGTGAAGGGCGCGCAACAAAAAATACTATTAAACATCATCTAACAAACGAGTTTACGTGCACTACAACTAAATTCGCACACATCTAAAATGCGCTTCGTGCATCCTATTGGCCAAAAGGATACGTCGGGCGATCGAGTCGAGAGCCGTGCTATACGATTATCTAAGTGATCAAGCGGGTGTTTTGCCAATAGTACTTGCACATCTAATAATATAAATGCTAAACTTACTTTGACTGTCTGTCTTTATGTTTCTTTTACGCGGGAACTACCCGTAACGACTGCTACAGGTAGTCAGAAACCTTGAGTTGATTTATTTTAAACATTTCGTTTTAGTGTTCCTTAAACAACAAGGAACCCTTATAGTTTGGCCAAGTCCGTCTGTCTGTCCGTAGCATAGCTCAGAACTTCTTAGTAGTAAGCTAAGCTAAAATATTGGACGACAAATTAGTTAAATATTTTTTTTAGTCTACCTCTCAAACACGTAAAGTGGGGCTGAATATTTTTTTCTCGTGTACCCCAACTTGAGGGGATCGTTGGATAGGCCTTTCAAAAATAAATTAGGTGTGTCAAGATGATTTTCGAATTTAGAGATTTGTTTGTGAAATATTAAGCTTTTTTTGTGAGGTTCGAGCGTTCCCTTTAACTTTTGATTGGCTGTACCTAGATTTGTGAAAAAATCATAGATGTAGCATATATAACGAACTTAAAAGGAAGAGGCTTGATAGATGACTTTTAGTGACGTGAACTCCGTAGCATCGTCAGTAAATAACTAGATTGTTTCTTGCCCGTTCTTCTCCATAAAAATCCACGCTTTGGAAAGGGCAAATAGCTTCAAATTCTTTTGTGACTGAACTGACAGCATCATGACTCTTTGACAATTCAAAAGTGCCTTAATCTAGTTAAAATAAATGATTTGAATGTTGAATTTAATTACTTCCAGGATGTGTCAAATCAAACAAATGCCGACACACTGAATCTACCGGCAAATGCTTCATCTATCCGAGAGAACATCACTGATACCTTCAGGTAGGTGGTTTGCTTATTTTAGTTATATTCTTTATGTCTTTGTGGCTAAGTAAAAGTGCGCCTTTTACTTAGCCGGTTTGAACGAGCAAAGATTAAGCTACGCTTGGTGCGTGGATGGGTGACAATCTATGTGCTCCCGAGACTCCTCCGTGCCTCAAAAAGCACGTTAAGCTGTAGGTTCCAACTGTCATTTGTAGATCTTTGACCGTGGTTACGGGTAGTCTGAAGCCAGAGAGTTGGGAAAAGGCTAGGCAGATGATAGTGATTTTCTTTTCATTGTTATCCTAAATCCCTTCCTTCGATCTACGTGTCTACCAAATTTAATTTAAATCGGTTCAGTCGTGATAGCGTAACAAACAAACACACATTAATAAGTAATACTAGTAGCTGCCAGCGACTTCGTCCGCGAGGAATAGCGGTGCTCCGCTCCTATTGGTCTTAGCGTGATAATATATAGCTTATAGCCTTCCTCGATAAATGGGCTATCTAACACTGAAAGATTTTTTCAAATCGGATCAGTAGTTCCTGAGATCTCTTCAGCTTTATATATTAGTATAGATAAGTAAGTATTACATTTTAATCCCTCTCTTTTGCCCACAGCTGTGAAAACCGTACGTATGGCTACTACGCTGACGTAGACAATGATTGTCAAGTATTCCACGTGTGCCTACCCTCTCAGACGCCGTCCGGGCGCAATGTTACCTATCGCTGGAGTTTCATATGTCCCAGCGAGACAGTATTCAATCAGGTATGAATTAATCTATCTATTATTAATCTTGTGATTTATTCAAAATTAAATTTCATTTGAAAGAGTTTGAAAAAATATTAAAAACAATATTTCCTATGATATCTCATTTATTAATTACTAGCTTCTGCCAGCGACTTCGTCCGCGTGGAATAGTAGTGCTCCGTGCTCCTATTGGTCTTAGCGTGATGATATATAGCCTATAGCCTTCATCGATAAATGGACTATCTAACACTGAAAGAATTATTTAAATCGGACCAGCGGTTCCTGAGATTAGCGCGTTTAAACAAAATGACAACATTTCCCTTTACTGCTCTGCTCCTATTGATTGTAGCGTGATTAAAAAGTATACTATAACCATCTCAGGAGTATGACAAATAATTGTACCAAGTTTCGTTAAAATCCGTCGAGTAGTTTTTGTTTCTATAGAGTTTATACAGACAGACAGACAGACAAAAATTTTACTGATTGCATTTTTGGCATCAGTATCGATCCCTAATCACCCCCTGATAGTTATTTTGGAAATATATTTCATGTACAGAATTGACCTCTCTACAGATTTATTATAAGTATAGATAGATAGAAGAAGAAGATTTGTATTGCAAGAGAATATCTTTATGGTAAATAGTCACCAAAGCATGTCATATTGCATTATTTAGGGATCAAAGATCAATGGTCATATTTTGAGCCTCCATAAGCATAATTATTTTATTGTTAGAGTGATGAAACTATATACAACAAATTACACCATAGTTTTTTCATAACGAAACAATTATAGTTTTAACATTATCATTACAGCAACAGGTTTAGACTCAGGGATACCAAGATCATCACATGTAAATTGTTTGATTGATTCACTAACTTTCTTATGATTGTTTCAAATTACAGGAAGCCCTAACATGCACAAGAGTAGCCGATTCAATTGACTGCAAAGACTCACCCGAGTTCTACTACTTAAACCTGGAAATTGGCAAAGAAACAAACAAAACAGAAGAGGCCAAAGATAAAAAAGATAACAGAAAGATTCAGAAAAGAAAGCAAGACAAGAGAAAAGAGAACATTGTAATGGACAACATGGTTATGGAGAATTTAGTGAAAGATATTATTCATGATGAGTTGAAGGATCATTTGAAAGCTGTCGAATTGTCGAAGAGGGGAGAAGATAGACCGGTTCTGATTGAAGCGGTAATTGAGAGTGTAGACTCTGATATAGAAGATGTAGAATTGGAACAAAGGAAAGAAGAAGAAATGGATAGACTAATTATGGAGCGAAATATGAGAAATGCGAGAAACATGAAGCGAGGTGCGTTTAGGTTCAAAGGTGATGTTTAATGATTGATTCAAACGAGATTGATTCGAGATTAAAGATCGTATTGATTTTTGGGATGGCGACTTGATTTTTTTAAATGAAAATTATGCATTTGCCCGAAGCGTCGCCCGCATTTTATGTTGAGGAAACTTTCTATTACTATTTTTTTAATTGTAATCTGTATGTCAGAGATTACCCCACATACAAACATCCGAAAATTTTAACTCTGCAATATTAGTAGTGTAGATTCAAAAAAATGATTTAATCGATATCATTTGTATGGCTATTGCCTTTTCAGATACGTAAAATATATCCATTGACCTTACATCATCTGCCTAGCCTTTTCCCAACTATATTGGGGTCGGCTTCATTGACCTTACAATAGAAGGAAAATAAATGTGACGATATGCTGCCTTATCTAAGTTTCAAAGTGGCCTGCCAAGTGTAAGCTAAGTTATAATTAAATTAGTTCTAAGTTATTGTAAATAGAGAAATTGAAGTGCAAATAAATGAAAGTGTTCATTTGTGATTTTTGTCTTTTTATTTTGTTCTCCACTGCTGGGTTTTTTCATCAATGTGAACCTTTTTAGTAGCAGCCCCATGTTTTTTAGGTATGGGAAATCATCAAATATCTCTCTTTTCTTTTTTTTTCGGACGGCAAATCATCAAATGATCCCTACCGCCGTGAGTGGGGTGGAAGGAAATGTCAGACTCTTGCTGACTAAAACCCAATCATGTTCCTTCCTCAGCCTTTTGTATTCCGGGGGCGCGGTAACTCTTTCGAACGTCCCGCAGTCCCGGGATGCCTCCTCTCTGCTGTGTGCTGAGCGAGAGGAGATACTCTTACTGAATAAAATCAATTAATATTCCTTCTTCCATACTGAATAAGTTCAATTGATTAAGGGCAAAATGCTTGCCACCTATTGCCGAGTTTCGAACCGGCACCCTCATGCTAGAGATGTCCATGTGAGTCAACGCCACCCATGACAACATCCTAATCCTAAATATATATTATAAATTCGAAAGTGAGTTTGTTTGTTTGTTACGTTTTCATTGTAAAACGGCTGAATTGATTAGGAAGAAAATTTTATGCCCACACTTAAACCATTAAAATTCAGTTTCAGTAAAAAAATTACCATGCATTGTTGAATTATAATCTTATACATGACTGTGAACTAAATTCGAGATTAAAGGAATCAGTTCAAAAGAATTAAATTGGCGTTACTAGCTTATTAAATTTTGATCTTAGTCATTACTTACAGTATCTGATACTAACCACTCAATAGTCATAAACCCATCATCATCATGAGTCCGTATCAGTTCACTGCTAGACATAGCCCTCTCCCATGGCACGCCATTGAGCTCGATCTTCTTATGCCATAAACCTATATGGGATAAGAAAACAATATGGCCACACAGGCTCTGCATCATTGAAAAAACTAATTAATCCTTATCATCTTACCAATTACCATTGCCACGGTTGATTTCAATCAAATAACTGACTCCTTAATCGCAAATTAGTATCGACTTGAAATTACCTAGATTGGAAACATAAAAAAAAATGTTATGAAGTAAAATGCTGGTGTTATTTCTAATTTTATTCACAAAAGTTCTCGCTGATAGTGAAGAAGATAAATATGTGGATCTCCTACCAGATGCTGAGAAGCAGCAGTTTATAGAAAAAGTAGCAAGAAGAATACTTAAAGATGTCCAAAGTCAGGAGAATAGAACTAATGTTAAAAGCGGTGAAATGTCTGACGACCAGTTGATAAAACACAATGACTACGTCAAAGCAATAATCAAAGAAGAAGCCGAGATAAGAAGAAGTAAAGGTGAAATCGTCAAAGATAAAGAAGAGAAACCAGCGTCTGAAGAGAAGGAAACTTTAGATGTAAAACCTTTAGAAACTGAAAAGATGGCGATTCCTGATGATCCTGATGTTGAACAAGTAGATTTGACTTTACGCAATGATAGAAGAGAAAATGCCGCTGAAGATGTAACTGCTACTGATTATATTAAAGTAGAGATCGTGACTGACAATGTACCTATAATAAAGAGATCTGTACAAGATGATAGTGCTAATAAGAGCTTTGAAAGCGATGAAACTACAGCCGAAACTTTGGAAAGAGTGCAATCGGTGAATACAAAAACTAATCAAGCTAAAGTTGTTACTGAAAAATCAGATAGCATACAATCTACAAATAAAACTGAAGTCGTTACCTCTACAACAGCCACAAATATTGTCTCTTCTACAACGAAGGCAGAAATTATTTCCACTACTACTGTAGAATCAAAACTTAGAGAATCTACAATGGTAAATTCAGATCTTAGTAAACCTAAAAATGAAAATTCCTGGAATGTAGATCGCATGGCTCAAACGATGGAGCAAAATGAGACAAAAAATAATGATTTAAAGGAAATACCTAAACTTAATGATTTGGACTCAATCGAATCTACAACTGCAGGAGATAACGATGAGGAAATTGTACTTGTAGAAGGTAGACATAGTGGTTCTGGTGAATCGGATACAGAAGCCATATTAGTTAGAGGTATAGATGAACCGTGGTTACGCAAATCAAACAACGAAGTTTTTAAATCTGCAGAAAAAACAACAAAAAGTGATTTTACAACTTCTGTAATAGAATACTTTGGCATGAAAGCAAATGATAATAAATCTGACGAGTATAATAATGTTTCAAGTGCTAATGAGGGCGTTACAACGGTAAATTATCCTTTTAATAGTAACGCAATAGAGAATGCAACAACACAAAGTACAACAACAACAACAACAGCCGCTAGTTCAACTACATATACTTCAACAACCCAAGTAAATGAAGCTCCAACAATGAGAACTGAAATGAAAACAACAGAATACACTGGAAATGAGTTAGATGCTACTACAGAATCTAACACTGAGAGTACTCTAACTAGCATTATGACAGACGAAGGAACAATAGAATCGGTGATAGAAACGACAACTTTTATACCTGAAACTACACCTGAAACTAAAGAACCTGCCACAGAAAGTACTCCTGCTACAAACAGTCCTGAAAGCAGCACTCATAATATATTCATTCCTGTTATTACAACCGAAGATATGAAGATAATAGTTGAAGACTTTACATCAGCACCATCGAAAAAATATCCATCAAAAAAGAAAGTTTCTAAAAAGAGAAAACAATTAATCAAACATCGTGCTTTAGATATAGAATATACAACTAAAATACTAGTTGCTGAAGAGAAATCAGAAGAACCAGCGACTGAGAAACCTAAAGTAATATTTCATAAACTTGAAAAAGTTATATTGGGACCGAAAGCGCTCAAACTAAATGCGACAAGCAAACCGAAGAACGATGATAACCACAATAAAAACTTTATTGAGTTAGAAAAAGTCTATTATGATAATAATTACAAAGTTAAAAGAGGAAATGAGTATCAAGTTTATGAGATCCGTAAGTTATATGTACTTATTTTCTTCTAATCATGTGGGTTAACCTAACAAGCCTTAGTGTCAGTGTTTTCTCATATTCACCTGACGGCTCCTGACATTTTATTGTAACAACGACTGCTATCAAGGTAGCAGATGACGGCTTAACGTGCCCTCTCAGACACGGGGGTGTAGCACCACTACAGCAGCACAGCTTCACCTTGATCGATTAACCCGTGCGGCGGTTACTTAACAATGAGCTCCTCGCTTACATAAGTCCCTAGTCTTCTAGAATTAGGTTTTACTTATGAGTATGTTAAACTTCATCATTATAATTTATCTTGTAGACATTGGTGCCGATTCTGACTTACACACGACTAAACTAACTTTAAAATATCATGCTCTTTTTCTATTGCGATATTCAAGAAGAGGATAGCAAGTAATTCAGTGCTGTCAAATTAAATGACATATGACATTTTGTTCGTACAGGTTTGTTAATTTAGTCGAGATGTTACGTCGTGATATTTAAATTTGTATGGAAAACTATTTTTTTCTAATTTGACAGGTGTTAAAAGTTTGCTATCCCTTTCTTATATTTGTTGATGGAAAGAGAGAATTATAGACTAAATTTAATTTAGATGGTGTCAAGAGAATCGCGGCCATTATATTGTACTAAATATTTTCGGCGGTTCAACCCGAATCCTGAGAGAACTACTTCACGCAATTTCTTATTCGACCCAGCCTTTATCGCATGTTTATCTTTCCACAGCGGCTGATAAATCGCCATTCCTCCCAGATGAAGACACGATAGCAGAACAACCATATTACGTACCTGTATATAACTACTCTCCAGACAACGCCTACTTCAATCCACAGAACCGTCTAGGCCCAAACCCCGATGACTCCAGCTCTGAAAAAGTAGGTGCTTTCACTATATCCGATAACGATAGCAAACCACAATTGAACAATGTTTTGGATACACCAAACGTTGATATGGAATATTCAGATTCAGCATTTGAAAATAAGAGAAAGAAATTTGGCGGTCAACAAAAATCATCACATAATATGTATAGACAACCGCAGCCGCAGATTCAATTAGCCAAAAAGCGGGGCAAAGTCAACCCTGAAGATTATGTTGATGCAGATTATTATTTCGGAAGAGTTCGCAAAGATGAACGGAGAGTTAATCAGGAAGAATTTTACACATTCCCAAATTCCGATGAAAATGATCATCCAGCTCATAGTATACAAGAAGGAAATTTAAAGGATCACGTCCGAGCGGTCAGGAATATATTGTTTCATCAGAAATCCTTTGGACTTCTCGAGAAAGATAAGTATGGCAGCAAAGAATTGAGACTGGTTCGCAAAAAGAAGCCAATATTCGACACTAAGTTTTTCAAAAAGCCCCCATCTTTACGCACTTCTCATAATGAAGATGCACCAGCATACAAAAAGGAACATAAAGCTAAGAGTAATAAAAATAGAGAATCTGAAAGCAACATAGCCATTGACTACTATTTCGGTAGAGAACAACCAGTTTTAACTAAGGACATTAAAAACATCGAGAAAAACAAAGACCATTTCCAAAAAGTAGGCTATCTTAAAAATCAGAACAGCACTAAAGAATTATATATTATGGATGATTATTTTAAAGAAAACGTCGTAAAATATATCGAGGAGCTTAAAAGTAGAAACGATACTTATATCAAAGCGGATTTGATGCCAGCTACTCCTCTGCCACAGCCAGGGAAAATCGTTCATCTGTCAGAAAAAAGAAACGATGAAATATCGAACTTTCGAGAGCAAGAGAAGAAGAGAAATGCAGATTTGATGAAGAATTCAGAAGCAAACAATGCAGAGAAGCAAGATTTAAGGGTAACTGAACTAAAAGAAGAACTTCAAATAGAAACTCTTCCTTTGGCTGAGGTAAATGAAGTTGAGGATACCACCAATACAGGAGATGTTAATTACCCAGAAAATGCAGATCCACAACCAGTATACGAGAGAGACGATGAATACAATACTTTAGAACCGCCAACGAATGAAGAAGTAAATTTACAATTAAATAACAGACGGAATGATGACATTAGAGTGAGCGTATATTTACAAGTGTTGAAGGATATGATATTATCTGTAGATAACAATGCATTGAAGCAATACGATTGGTTGGGAACGACGGTTGATATACAGTCGGCGTTACAGAAAATGTTTGAATTGACGTAAGTAAAACAAACAAATGATTGCTAGCCTTTTAAGGACTAAGTTTGTAGATCATCATCATCTGTCTAGCCTTTTCCCAAAGATGTTGAGGTCGGCTTCCAGTTTAAACCGGATGCAGCTGAGTACCAGGGTTTAACATGAAGTGACTGCCTATCTGACCTCCACAACAGAGTTACCGGGTAACACGGTATACCTTGGTAAGACTGGTTGTCAGACTTTCTGGCTTCTGACTACCCGTAACGACTGTCAAAGATCTACAAATGACAGCCGAGACCAACAGCTTAACGTGCTTTTCGAGGCACGGAGGAGTCTCGCTGTGACATAAGTGGTCACCCATCCACGGACCGACTGCGTCAGGCGCAGCTTAACCTTTAATTTTGAATTTAGCTACGAGCTCCTCATGGCTATGTTTACAGAAGCGCGACGATCAGAGGACATACCATTAAGCGTCTAAGCCAGTTCAGCGGCGAAAAGGGGATGGTATTATACATTTTTATAGCTCCATCCTTTTTTTTTTTTTTTTTTTTTTTTTTCGGGGGGAAATCCTCATGGACGAACCCGGCCTGGGGAGGCCGGGAACAGTGCCGGACTCTTACCGGCTAAAACCACCCCGGTGTCGCTTCTCGCACGTGCGCGCGGGGCCGCGGGAATCCTGATTCGTCCGCAGCCCCGCACTGGTGCCGGCCCGTCCTGCCGGGCCTCGTCTCCTGCACGGGGTAGTGAGGTGTCCTACCCCGTGCATCGCCTCGGGGGCGCGCGTGGACACAGACGCGCGCCGCCGGCTCGGGTCCTATCATGGGGGGCGGGGACTTCCCCAAGTCCGTCGCCCCTGGACCCGTTTATGGGGGGCGGAAGAGGGCGTTGTCTGCCCTCCTCCGGCGCCCGGTGCGCCTGCTGCGGGCGGGGTTGAGAGTTGAGATCTCCCTTTCCCGCTCCGCAGCTTCCTTCTGCGACATCACGTCCTCGCAGAAGGACACCACCGCGTCCCACGACTCTGCGCTGCCGACCATACTCCGAACAACGGCCGGCAGCGACAGATCGCCTCCTACTTCAGAAGTGAGGGCACGGCGCTGCTCCTCCCAAGCCACACACTCTTGGAGCGTGTGTTGCGCCGTGTCCTCCCCACAATGGACGCAGTGGTGACACCGAGCGTCCGACTCCCTGCCTATGCGACACAGGTACTTGCCGAAGCACCCATGCCCCGACAACACCTGCGTCGCCCGAAACGACAGGGAGCCGTGCCTTCTCCCGAGCCATGCGTCGAGCACTGGCCGGATCGCCTCGAGCACTGGCCGGATCGCCTCGTTATAGCTCCATCCTAGTCCAACACTTTAACGGTGATAGCTAAAACACTTTATGGTTTAACCTATGATATCCACAGCCTAGTTACTGAGTAACATATCCTTGGTAAGTCTGTTTGATTACCAAAGATTTACAATTGACTGCCAGTACCAACGCCACAACTTTTCAATGTATGGAGGATTCTCAAATCTTGTCAAACGTAGTTAAACCTTCATTGACCCACTCGTGTAGCTACTCCTATTAATAAGCCACAAGTCCTGTAACCTATTGAATATACAAACCCTTACTTTCAGTTCTTTAGTAGTGAACAACGAAGATATCCACCCAGCTGACATGGAAATCCTAAAATACGTGGTCTTCTTACATAAACTGGCTTCAGAAATAATAGAAGCTAACGATTTTGGTGCTCAACTGAGGAAGAAGCTGGTTCTACCCAGAAATAAGAAGAAGAAATTAAAACCTAACATGTTAAAGGAGAAAGGTCTGATAAACCGGGTTTGGTTATATTTGAGAAGGGAAGTTCCGGAGGTGAATGAAAATGGCGCTCTAAGGAATCTCAATAAGTTCTTGAAGAATATCGAAGATGGTTTGTTTGATGTGAGTAGTGAAATATTTGATTAAGTAGACCTATTATTATTCAACTGGTAGAAAAAGACCTCTTCTCATACAGAGGAGGCATGAGCATTGATCACTACGGTTGCTCAAGGCGGTTTAATGATATAAGAGTTTTTTGTAGATCCAAGATTTCTTAAGATGATTTCCCTCATCGTAAGTGATGTTTTAGGTAAAGGGTAGTAGATAATGAACATCTAACGTTGAAAACAACTCATTGAACTCAGTGCTTGAGAATGTTATCCCACCTTATCATGTTTCAAGTGTGTTTAATGACACCGGCACCCACACCCTTCACACTGACACAGCGCCGCATAGCCGCAGACATACGTGTGCTGGTAGTACGTACAGACGAGTTGCTGAGCTACAGTTTTTAACACTATAATTATTTTTTTCAGCTCCATGATGCAATAAAGCACATAGCGAAAATAACAAAGTATAGAAACCAGAAATGGTATCAAAACCTGAAAGACTTATATATAAATACGGATGAAAAGCATCTTCTAGAATTATTGCTGCATATGACTGTTCTTAGACTGTTTAGCCTGATTGAAGAGAGTGCTAAGCATGGCTTAGAAGATGACTACGTACAATACATGAAGGAAAATAGGAAGGAATCCAAGAAGACTCTAGAAGAGATGATGTTTGTTATGCAAATATTGGAAGATTATAATAAATTTGTTGAATAGAATGTTGTTTTTTAGGTGTCCCTAGTCGACAAAGAACCCTTATAGTTTAGCCATGTCCGTCTGTCTGTCTGTTAGATAGGTCTTCTAAAAATATTATAGGTGTGTGAAGACCATTTTTCGGTTAAGTGAGTCATTTGCGAAATATCTAGCTTTTAAGTGCAAATTTTTGTACGTTACGAGCGTACCCCCCTTCTAGCTTTTGAATGGCTGTTTCTAGGAATGTGAAAAATACCACAGACGTAGCACATGTAATGAACTTACAAGGAAAACTATCACGGCTAAGTAGGCTTAACCGGTTACAGAGTTATAGTCGACTAACTAAGACCTACTACGGAACCCTACTGCGCGTGGCCCGACACGCACTTGGCCCGTATTTTATAGTTCTGTAGTGAGAGAGGACCTTTTATAGCTTCGTCTCTTATTTTTTCGGAAATAATCAAATGACACCTCCCGCTGTGAGTGGAGCAGAAGAGAGTGTCAGACTCTTACTGACTAAACCCACCCATGTTCCTTTATGAGACCTTTGACCTAGGGTCAAGGGTTACCACGACCCTCTCTCCCGATCTTTCGAAGATTCCCACAATCCCATGGTGCAGTGTGCCGTGATTTGAACTATTTTCTGATTATTTGATCTTAACCAGTTTTTCTGGTGACTTTTATTGTGCAAAAGCTTAATTTCAGACTATTCTAAGCAATAATTGCAATGATGAGATTGTGCGTTTGTTTGTTTAACCGATTTGTACATAATTTGGTATGGAGATGGGTTACTGGAGACAGTTATATGGTACTTTTTATCCGGGAGTGCTGAGTAGTTCCCCCGGGCCGGGGGTGAAGTCGCTAGAAACATTCATCATCTGCCTAGCCTTTTCCCAACTATGTTGGGGTCTGCTTCCAGTCTAAATCGGATGCAGCTGAGCACCAGTGTTTTACATGGAGCGACTGCCTATCTGACCTCCACAACCCAGTTACCGGGTAACGCGGTACCCCTTGGTAAGACTGGTTGTCAGACTTTCTGGCTTCTGACTACCCGTAACGACTGTCAAAGATCTACGAATGACAACCGGGACCAACAGCTTAACGTGCTTTCCGAAGCATGGAAGAGTCTTGGTATGACATAGATGGTCACTCATCCACGGACCGACCGCGCCAAGCGCAGCTTAACCTTTGATCGGTTGAACCGTGCGGCTGTTACTTAGCCACGAGCTCCTCTAGACGCGAGAAACAAGTTTTAAATACATGATAGCAAGAAAACCAGAAATTCACAACAAACTTTAATATAAACAATTATTATTATTTACTTCTATTATTCTATATTATACAAATATACATCTAAAATCACATAAATTATTATTTTGGTATACAAAACTTTTACACACTAAAAATTTTATGATATTAAAACATTTGAGGTAACATTAAACTAATAAATTAATACTCTGTCCAACCATAGACAAAACAAAAAAAAAATGCAAAAGTTCATGGCCGCTGAATAATTCCACGAAGTATCGCATTTTTGAAGTACATATCTTAGACGTCACTGACTAACGGTGAAGGAAAACATCGTGAGGAAACCTGGACTAAAAGTCTGAAATCACCAATCTGCCTTGAGCAAGCGTTGTGATCAATGCTCATGCCTTCTCTGTATGAGAAGAGGCCTGTGCCCAGCAGTGGGATTAGGCTGATCACGCTGATGATACGCGATTTTGTCTATGGTTGAGTTTTATTGATTTTAGAACGTCTTATGTCAAAAGTTGAACAAATGGTTGGATGGAGTATATCTACATTTTAATTATGACAAAAAATAGTTGAAGAATATAGTTAAAGCTAAGAACTAGGCGAAGTATATAAATTCACGATTCTACAATTGACTGATTTCTTCTTTTAAGAAAATTTGGTAACATCATGGTCATTAAACTTGCTGCGGGCTGTTCGACAGAGATACCACGCCCCCGGAATAAAAAGGGCTGAGGAAGGAACATGGATGGGTTTTAGTCAGTAAGAGTCTGACACTCCCTCCTGCCCAACCCACGACGGAAGGGGTCATTTGTTGATTACATATCGAAAAAAAAATGACAATATACTTCACCGTATTTTGGCTTTAACTCTAATGAAATAACAGATATTGACATTACAAGAAAATAATCTGTCCACTACTGTATAGTAAATCCCTTTTATGAGACAAAATATTATTATGTTTATTTAAAAATATAATATACACACATTGGGATTCAAACAAGACAAGACAGCATACAACGAATTAATGTAATCATAACGTTAATGTAAGCGATTATTGAACTATAAAAACAAATCAAATAAATACCTACTCTAAAGCAAAAATGATTTTTGAAATATAAAAAAACAATTATTCTTAGCACCCAACGATAATAAGGTCGTCAATTTAAAGAAATATTATATTAAAAGCGAATATTTTACATTAAAAAAATTGCTCGTCGTCAATTCAAATAAATAATATGTGAAAAGCGAATAATATTCTATTCAGAAATCGCTTACGGTAACTTTACGATTACACAAGGAAGTTCGTGCTAGGCCGTCTAATCTTGGGGCACCAATACATACATTTGTCTAAATTCTTACAAAAAATACAACTTTTTGGCTCGGATTTAGATAATTAACGAGTTTTAGTACCTATTAATAACTCCTATTTAGGCCTTGAGTTAAGTATCAGCCGTGCATAATTTTAGCAAGGTTCTCACTCAATAGATGCCCATTTTGGTCAATTATATCATTAATATTATAATCCTATATACTGACATTCTAAGAATTTCTGCTGTGGGTAGCGAAATATAAAGGTAAGCGATATATCTATGTACCTATAAAAAGAATTGCATATGCTTCTTGGTAGAAAAACGTTAAAGTATTTTACAATATGTCAAAGGAAAGAAATACTAGATTGATTGATTTCGCTTACTATGTCGCAAAAATTAGTACAGGGTGTACTAATTTTTGCGACATAGTAAGCGAAATCATTTTTGAATGCGACATTTTTGTATTTAATTGTAAAAAATCATTGTTTTAGCGTAATTTCTTTACTGTTCGCTTTTTGCCTTCAAAGTATAGACAATAAGAAAGACGCGAGGAGCTCGTGAAAGTGAAGGATAATTCGAAAAAATATATATAAAGCTAAAGAGGTTGTTATTCCAATGAAATTAGATAGATTGTGTCTTACTCTGGCATCAAATAAAATTTCATTACTTACAGCGAAATATCGTGTATAAAAACTAAACAAGTTTTTAGCCTCTTCTGTGCAAAATATACATTGTGTTTTCATACTTTAATAAATCAATATATTAATTTAACTTAAATTTTATCTTATTCTACTGGAATGGTTATAAATCTGAAAGCTGTATTATGGAAATAAAACTACTACTAGCGCCATCTCGCGGAATTACCAAGAACTACGTAGTCCGATAACTAACAAATAGTTGTAGATGGCGCTAGTTACACAGAGGTCACGTACTCCTGCACTGCGCAAGTAACATTTATATCAATGAAGTTTCTTAAAAATAATATTTTTATTTCCAAATGAAGTGTCGTGCACTCAAAGCGAATGACTTATGATATTTTAACGAGTATACGAAGTGCGATCATAATTATGATTGACATTTAGGCCAAAACTACATTAAATAGGGACACCATCTTTGGCTAAATATATAGGAATCCCCAATTTTATGTGGACGTATTTTAGGTATAACTCTGCTTAATCCTTGAAGGTCAACAGGCATAATATTATGTTACTGATAGATAATACTTATTAAATGGATAAATAAATAAAATAATACAAATGATATAGCTTTACAAAGCTAGAAACACACGCTTAATAAATTAACCATTTACGGCTTACTCTCCAAAAGAATTTATAAAACAAACTTGTTTATTTATTTTATCTAAAGATGTTATTTCTCAAGATTGTCTTCTGGGCCGAGTTTTAGCTATATCTTTCATTCGCATAGATTTAGACAAAGATACCACTATAATCAGTGACCTTTTTAACCCCCGACGCAAAAAGAGGGGTGTTATAAGTTTGACGTCGATGTCCGTCTGTGGCATTGTAGCTCTCAAACAAACGGTTTTTTTCATTTGAAAGCCAGTTTCCTGTCGGTAGTTTTTAGCTATGTTTGGTAAAATCGGCCCAGCAGTGTAAGAGTATCAGCTCTTTTCCAAAATGACGTTAGGCATTTTTGCGTAGGGGTTTTTTTATATTTTTGCTTGTATAAGCGTGTTTTACGTAGTTTTAGCCTTCAAATATCTGATCACGCCTCCGTTTCTAATTCAGCTTCTATCTCCTCAGGAGTTCGAAGGTCGATGGCAAACTTCTTCTTCGTTATGGGCGCTTTGGTGTCGTCATACTCTGAAATGAAAAACATGGACTTAATTAATACCAATACCATTTCATCACAAGGACTTGCGTCTGTTATACAACATCTATTGGTATTTGTAGATACCCTTGCTTTAGATCTACTTGTGTGAATTATATTTAACTAGAAGTTTCTATGAATTTATTCGCATCCTGAAGAAATGCCAAAATCGAAGTAGACAAAACAGCACCATCAACTACTTATCCTTTTCCTAGCTATAGGGACCAGTGTCCCTTTTAACTGGACGCACCTTTATACTGATATATTACATGGAGTGACTGCCTATCTCCACAACCCAGTTACCGGGTAACACGATACCTCTTGGAAAGACTGGTTGTTAGATTTTCTGGCTTCTAACTCGTAACTGTCACACTTGCTTGGTAAAACGTGTTTTAAAAGACACATAGAGACCCCCTGTGTCTTGATACGAAATTAGTGGCCACCTATAAACATATCCCGTCTTACTTATAAAAAAATCTGTAATCTGAAGAGTAACCATTTCTCACCTAATCCTTACTTAACGTCATAATCCAGGATTAAGCTAAACACACCATTTATGAGTGAGAATTTCATAATCCGTTGCAAAGCAGCAGATTACAAGTTAATTGGGCTTTATGCGTAAGACAGACAGACAAGAGCCATCTAAGCCTCTCAAAAGAAAACCAATAACCAAGAGATTGAGTAAAAGACAGACATTTCGATAGACCAAACAATCCAATCAATGATTGTTTCAAAAGAAACAGTTTTCTATTAGAAGAAGAACAACACCAAGCAACCAAAATAGAACGATGAATAAGAAAGAAGAATGAACGGCACAAAATGACAAAGACCAAACACATCTTAGAAGATCAACAAAGACCAGAGAATTAAGAACATGAGTCTGAAGAAAATAAACTCAATTGTCTGGTTTACTTGAAACTAGGAGAGTTATCCTGTCACCTTCCGTTGTAAGATATGCCAAGGAGACCAGCTCTCACCTGTGGAACATCACACTGCGATTACCAGGCGTGGTGTAGAACCAGTAGGGTACAATAAAGAAAGGCTAATAATTTTTGAGGGGACTAACAACTTATTTGGCGACTCACTACTTGGTTGCAAAAAAATTACTTGGTAACGATTAAATATTTTTATGAGCTACAAAAGGCAAGGATCTATAAAAACTAAATAATGGCTTCTACTATGAGATAGCAACTATATTAAACAGGACCAATGAAAACATAGGTGAGGTATTAACAATAAAAGGTGGGGTATTAAAAATAATGAGGTTAGATTAGGTTAGATTTTTTATCCGCCGTCAAGTTGTCGCCTAACAATAAATTCAGTTGCCACACCAAAAAAACACCTATTATTTTTGCTACCCATTTTAATTATTTTTAAACCCTAAGGGCGGATTCGACCAAACTGGAATAAATTTTATTCTCGGCGTAGATCTCTTATTACTCGAGAATAAATCAATTTCACGTTTAACCAACTACAATTCGAGGAATAACGAGTCTATTCGGGAATAGTCACTATACCACCATTTTGCGTGGAATAAGAAGTTTAATCAAGGAATAATAAAATGGCGTCCTATTGACTTATGCTGTCATTTTAATTCACTGACATTTTTATTTTATTTTTTTTAATTTATTTAAAGGGCTTTGTCGCTTAGGCAGTTACTTTTCCACGCTATAATACGACAAATTAGAGTTGACATGAGTTATGCTACTGCACCCTCCCGTTTGTAGAGCAATTTTTTTTGGCCGCGTATTACATTCGTTCACATTCACTTCGCTATTCGTGAGTAGCTTATCCAAGTAAAGCTATACGCTAGATTGCATGGAAAAACGACTAATGATTTACTCAAGAATAAAATCGTGGTATATATTATTTTCCGCATAGTTATTCTTGTATAAATTCAGGTTTGGTCGAATCTACCCTAAATCGGATTATTTTGTCGCCGCGTTAAATACATGCCATAAAGAAACGGTATTACGATATCTCCCTACAGTAGCGCAACGCTTTTGATGACGCGCGATGCCGCCGCTGACGTAAGTAGATACGCTAAGGTTGTTATAAAATCCTTACTAATATTATAAATGCGAAAGTAACTCCGTCTGTCTGTCTGTCTGTTACGCTTTCACGCCAAAACTACTGGACCGATATAAATGAAATTTGGTACAGAGATAGAATAGACCCTGAGGAACAACATAGGCTTTTTACCCGGGTGCGCTAAGTAGTTCCCTCGGGATGCGGGTGAAACCGCGGGAAACAGCTAGTGGGAAATAAAATAACAACGAAGCGAAACAATTTTCAACAAAACACGACCACGTCTGCCCCTCGCGCTCCGTTCCGCAAAGTAAGACTGTTTGCGGGACGCGGTTGACACCGTCCCCCCCGTTGCTCTGCGTAAGTACATAGGTTGCGCTACTGTAGGGAGATATAGTAATACTGTGGTAAAGATATGACAATACAGGCCAAGTAATTAAATTGGTATCAGAATCCACTGAAATTATTCAGTGGATTCTGAAGGAAAACATCGTAAGGAAACCTAAACTCATGAAAATTATCAGTTTTTCAGCCTAGCATTTTCCCAACACTGGTAGGTCGGTTTCTAGTCTACAGGTACTGATCTGCGTCCGGTTATACTGGAAGCCGTCCTCTAATATAGTTGGGAAAAGGCTAGGCAGATGATGATGGTATTAATCTCACCTGAACTGGCCTGCATTTCTTTAACTCTTCTAGAATAATCTTGGAATGCGGCGGCTAAGGAATACGTGAGACGCCTTGCAGCATTTCTGAAACGTAACCACAAAAACATTAGTCCTATTTCCAGGGGCAAGTTATTTTATTTTTATTCTAGTGTCCCACAGCACTTCACACAGCGGCGCCCACCACTGCTGGCCATGCCACCAGCAAAGACCAACCTACTGGCCAAAACGCCTCTCACGCGAGCAATTCGGACTATATTTATATAGTTTATTATATCAGAAGGTAGTATTTTATATTGTTCACTTTTTGTATAATTTTATATTTTTAAACATATGTATGTTTTTCATAGTCTTAATTATCGTATTAGGTTTTAAAACCTGTAATGATAGTTTTAGAGTTTTAAATAAATAAATAAATTTTTAGATCAGGTAGTCGTCAGAAAGTTGGACAACCAGTCTTACCAAAGGGTACCGTGTTACCCGGTAACTGGGTTGTGGAGGTCAGATAGGCAGTCACTCCATGTAAAATGGTAGGCGACCTAAATATAGTTGGGAAAAGGGCCAGACAGGAGATAGGAATACTGTGGGAAATCGTAGCATAATCTACTAATCTGATAATTTTATCTGATTCGACAAAATATGTTTATTCTTAAAATGTATTTCATAAACCAATGATACATTCTTTGACCTGAATATTCCGTGATATAAAATTGAAGTGTCTGATATGATATTTTATGATGAAATTCCTACTAGATAGGTAGTTTGATATTTGTGAGATTTTGACATTTCGTATCTTGACATTTTAGTATCTAGGAATTGAGCAATTTGTGTGTAAGAATATCGTTTTTTTCACGTTTTAAAATGTGTAATATTTTAAATAATGTTGTCACATCTTCAATGCGGAAAAGACACCAATCTGTGTTATTTAAAAGCAATGTTGAAATTAAATTCGTTTTAAATAACTTTGCTTTATTATTGGTAGTGCAACGTAAAAGTGGAACACAGAAAATAAAATAATTCCTTCACGATGTAAGCAAAACCACAATAAACAACTAGTATTATTACAAAGAAAATACTACACATTGAAAAATAATCAATATATCGTTCTAGAAGTCGGCGTCTCCAATTAGATATTGTTTGGTGTATTTTCGTCATCGACTTAATAGTATTTTTGAAGTCGATTCTATTTTTGGAATAAAGTTTTTTATTTCTCGCCTTTCAGAGGATTGGTTTGTACCTAATGTATCTAAATTACAATATTATGTCTAGTGATCATCACCTTGATATTATTATGAAATGATGAAATCAATTCATAGGCATGCGATTGCAGCAATCGCGGGTCCCTTGCTGTTAGTAATTGAAGAGTTGCCTATCTCCGAAGATCTTCATCAGATCCTCATATACTACATACTAAAACCTTCCTTGTGAAATATGCATTTAAATAGCGAAAACCCCATCCAAATCGGATCAGTAGTTTTTGAGAAAATGGCGGACAAACAATCATTTATATGAAGTCGCTTAATAAAATTAACAAAACCTTACCTTGACTCACAGACGAACGCGTGACATTCAAAAGGGTTCAAGCCCTTGACATCAGCATTATCTTTCACTATGATCATGGAGAACACCCTGGTGTACACCAGGTCCTGGACCCCATAGGATATAGACTCAATGTTGAAGAACACTGACATGTGCTCAAATTCATCCCTGTTTGCGCCGTGGTGCACGGTCTCTAAGTGGACACCATCCACTGTGATTGTTAGTTTCACTATCGGTAGAATTTGACCTGAAATACGTAAAATGTAACTTAAGTATATAGACAAAGGATTCATTATTCAAGTTACTATTTTCAATGGGATAACCAGGGGGGTTAGACAAGTGGCAAAAACGCTCGTAGAATAGAAAACAAAATGTATGGGAATGAGAGATAGCTAGTCGGAAACAACTGTCACTCCCATACATTTTGTTTTCTATTCTACTAGCTTTTTTGCCACTTGTCTAACACCCAGTACTTATAGTTCGAAGATTTTAAAAACTAAAGGGATTTTTTCATTTTATTTTGTTTAAAGAGGAGCTCGTGGCTAAGTAACAGCCCCACGAGTCAATCAATCAAAGGTTAAGCTGCGCTTGATGGGATGAGTGACCATCTATGTCATACCGAGACTCCTCCGTACCTCGGAAAACAGGTTAGCTGTCTCGGCTTTTATTTGTAGGTATTTGACAGTCGTTACGGGTAGTCAGAAGTCGGAATATCTGAAAACCAGTCTTATCAAAGGGTATCGTATTACCCGGTAACTGGGTTGTGGAGTTCAGACAGGCAGTCGCTTCATGTAAAACACTGGTGCTTAGCTAAATCCAGTTAGACTGGAAGCCGATCTCAACTGGTTAGGAAAGGCTAGGCAGTTGATGACAAGAGTGAACGTTAATCACTTCAAGTCTTGGTGGCCTAGTGGTTAAGGCACCTGCATTTCGTGTACCTATAGGTCCGAAACCTGGCAAGTACCTATGTGACTTTTCCAAAATTATATGCACTTTCTACGTGTACCTTAGACACCACTGACTAAATATATGTCTTGGCTCACCTGGAGGGAGTGCCTTAGCGACTGCTACCATCTGGTCGACAGGTTTCCTCGTGTGTTTGATGCCCCATAATCCCCGGGCGTCGCTCTGACCCAAGTATTTGACCTGGAATTGAAAACAAAACACATCATAATGGTGTGTAATCTTTTATACTTACTAATATAATAAAGCTGAAGAGTTTGTTTGTTTGACCGCGCTAATCTCAGGAACTACTGGTACGATTTGAAAAAATCTTTCAGTGTTAGATAGACCATTTATTGAGGAAGGCTATAGGCTTTATATCATCACGCTAAAACCAATAGGAGCGGAGCACCACTATTCCACGCGGACGAAGTCGCGGGCAGAAGCTTCCTAACTAGTAGGTAAATGCGAAAGAAAGTTTGTTACGCTTTTACGGTAAAACGGCTGAAAGGTTTTGGATGAAATTTGGCATGAAGATAGAGGGAACTCAGGGGACCGTTATAGGTTACATTTTATCCAGGTGCATTAAGTAGGAGGAGCTCGTGGTTTTGTAACAGCCGCACGGTTCGACCGATCAAAGGTTAAACTGCGCTTGGCGTGGTCGGTCCGTGGATGGGTGACCATCTATGTCATAGCGAGACTCCTCCGTGCCTCGGAAAGCACGTTAAGCTGTTGGTCCCGGCTGTCATTTCTGGATCTTTGACAGTCGTTACGGGTAGTTAGAAGCCAGAAAGTCTGACAACCAGTTTTACCAAGGGGTATCGTGTTAACCGGTAACTGTGTTGTGGAGGTCAGATAGACAGTCGCTCCATCTAAAACACTGGTACTCTGCTGCATCCGGTTTAGACTGGAAGCCGACCCCAACATAGTTGGGAAAAGGCTAGGCAGATGATGATTAGGTAATTCCCGTTCTAGTCCGTTAATAAATTGAAAGTGAAATTGTCAGCCATATTTAAAGTTGTAATGTGAGTCATTGCAGCCAAATGAACTGCCAATACCATTATACGTGTGGAATTTATTAATTACTAATTAACTAGTGTGTGTCAGCGATTTCACTTCTAGCTTTTAGGGATGGGAAAACATCTAGGTAATGACCCCTCCCGCTATGGGCGGAGCGGGGCGGGTGGGGCCGTCAGACTCTTACTGACTAAAACCCATCCATGTTCCTTTCTCAGGCCTGTGCGATCGATCCGTACCAGTGGCGGATTCAGGATTTTGGTTTGGGGGGGGGGGGGGCTTGATTCTGATGAAGGTAGGTTTTATCAAGCGAAACACTAAAAAAGCACTGGACATTGTATTTTGCTTAACGCATAATAAGTCTCCTTGCTTAGCTTTTAGGGGGGGCTTGAGCCTCTTAGCCCCCTGGATCCGCCACTGATCCGTACGGGTGTTACTTAGCCACGAGCCCTTCATACGAGTGTATTATTTAATATATTATGTGCTTTGTCCTGAATAATTGACGGATCAACGCATAGCGTGTGTGTTCCTTGTATGACGTAGGCATCCGATAAGAAAGGATTTTCCGAAATTTTACCCCTAAGGGGGTGAAAATTGGGGGCAAAGTTTGTATGAAACTCTGTCATTTTAAATTTGAATTCGTATAGCCAAAGCTATTTATATTATAAAAAAAATATACTAAATGTACTCCACGCTAGGCAGTCCTATTTAGTACGGGCGCCATATTGTTACCAGCGGATGTGACGACATAGTGTAGCATATGCATCATGATTAACGGTGAATTAGTGTATAGTATATATATATGTATGAGTACGTATGTTGGTATGTCACGGGTAGTTGGGTTTTAGGATGTTTGTTCATCGTCCGTTTAGTATTTTGTCTGACTACACTGGATAGCAAAAAATCTGGTCAGAAAAAAATGCTTAATCTTCACTACATAGTATAAAACAAAGTCGCGCGTCTGTCCCTATGTATGCATATATCTTTAAAACTACGCAACAGATTTTGATGTGTTTTTTTTTAATAGATAGAGTGATTCAAGAGGAAGGTTTTAGTATATTATTATAATATTAGTAGGATTGTTGTCAAGTTTTTGTTTACATTGGTTAAAATATCGCGGGTGAAGTCGCTGGCGGAAAGCTAGTATACTAATATAATAAAGCTGAAGAGTTTGTTTGTTTGTTTGAACGCGCTAATCTCAGGAACTACTGGTACGATTTGAAAAATTCTTTCAGTGTTAGATAGCCCACTTATTGAGGAAGGCTATAGATATGCTATATATCATCACGCTAAAACCAATAGGAGCGGAGCACCACTATTCCACGCGGACGAAGACGCGGCCTGAAGCTAGTCCACTAATAATAGAAATCAGAATACAACTCTGTCTATTACGCATTCACGAAAGAATGGCTGAACCAATTTCGATGAAATTTTGTATGGAGATAGATTGGACCTAGGAAAGGATATAGGCCATAGTTGTTATCCAGGTGCATGAATTAGTTCTCTCAGAATATGGGTGACACCGCGAGAAAAAGCAAGTCTGACATTAATATGATACAGTAGCGTTGGGGTCAAATATATTGACACAATTAGCTTCATTAATTGCTAATTAGTATAGAGACATGTCAGACACGATAATTTAAACTATATCCTACTTAAATTAGATGTGAAAATGTGTGAGAATGTTTGTAACTCTTTCACGTAAAAACTGCTGAACGGATTTGGATGAAATTAGGTACACACATAGTTTATAACCTGGATTAACATATAGGATATTTTTTATCCGGGTGCGCGGAGTAGTTCTCTCAGGATGAGAGTAAAACCGTGAAAAACAGCTTGCATTATGAAAGTTCGTGAGTATATTACTCTTTCATGCAAAAACTACTGAATAGATTTTGATGAAATCTGGTACACACATAGTTTATAACCTGGATTAACATATAGGATACTTTTTATCCGGGTGCAAGGAGTAATTCTCTCAGGATACGGGCAAAACCGCGGGAAACAGCTAGTAAAATTTCTGATTATTTTTCAATTTTGTTCTTTCTGTCTGCTAAACAAAGTAATAGAACAACAAAATATGCGTATAGTACATATGTAGGTGAAAGTGCGGGCGAAAGCTAGTCAGATAACTCACTTGAAACGTCATAGGCAGATCATCAACAGTGACTGGTCCTTCCTTTTCAGACATTTTGAAGAATCTTCACATCACTTTTCAGTCTAGAATTGTTCACAACATTTTATACCTGTAACGAAAAAGATAAATGTTTAGAACACATCAATATCGGCGTAGATTTTTCCCAACTATATAAAAAAAGATCTACAAATGACAGCCACGGACCGACCGCGCCAAGCGTAGCTTAACCTTTGAACGATTCACCCGCGTGGCTGTTAGTTAGCCACGAGCTCCTCATATCTAAACGTAATATAATAACGTTACACTAATGAACATATCTATACTAATATTAAAGTAATTCATTGCTTGAGTTCTTGGATATAGGTACTAGTAATGGAGTGTGCTAGTCAACATGTGTAAAAATGTTACCTAATTAAATGTATTTTTTTTACAATTATTTAATATTGTATAAAGATGGTTCTTCAAACCTTACAGACAGACATGTGTTGCTGGGGAGTTTGTTACGCCACTTCCTCTTCCCAGCTTAAACACATAGGAAGTGGTGAAGGGCGGGCATTTTGGGGGCTGTTTTTTGTAAATTTGACGTTCAAAAAGTGCTGATTTTCAGCCTAATTTGAATAAACGATTTTTTAATTTTGAATTTAATATACAATCAAACGTAATATACTAATATACAGTGTGTAAAAAAAATAAGCAATAAAATTTAAGCGGGCTACATATTCGGTGATAGCTAATCTTTTGAGCAGTATTAGGAACTGGAAATCTTATAGCATTTAGAACAAAAAGAAGTAACAGTTTTTGTTAAAAAAAAATTGGTTACAGCCCTAAAAATGGGTTAATAAACTCAAAATTTAAGATCAATAATGTAGAGTTCGCAAATCGGTTACCCCTTATTTTCTACCTATTCGTCAACTAGCCTAAATAAGCCTAGTATATTTAGTGAAAAAAAAATATGGAAAAAAAAGTTAACAGATTAAATAATAAGATTTTGTCAGTGGAATCTTTACTTGATATACACTTCTCATCAAAAAAATCGAAACACTTTCGTTTTTATTGTTTTTGTCCTAATTTTTTACAAAAGAGAATTAATTCCATGAAAAAAAAAACATTATTGTGTAGCTGGCAGTTTGGTCATTACAGTAAGAAGAAAAAAATCAAAATTCGAAATTAGAATTTCATTTGTTTATCCTATAAATGAAATTAATCACTGTTTTGAGACAAATGTGTATTTAGGGTTGGAGTACGTTTCTCGTTTAAAAACTAAAAATTAGCGCTTGTCTTTAAACTTTTTGTTTCTTATTTCATTTACTGTGACTTTGGGACGTCTGAAAAAACTTTTTTTTCTAAAACATATGGATACTTCGCCCGCAGAAGCCGCCCAAGTGGTGGCATTGCTGGATTCTGGACTTAGTCAGCGTGTTGTGGCTGCAAGATTGCATCTAAGCTTATCATCTGTTCATAGAGTCTACAAACGCTATCGGGAGACTGGTTCGTTCACGCGCCGTTCAGGATCTGGCAGGAATCGGGTCACTTCTGAGCGAGATGATCGATTTATTGTAACAACTTCTTTACGAAATCGACGCCTTAACGCTTTTCAACTGCAGCAGCAGCTTCGCGTTGTACGAAGAGTAGCTGTAAGTGACTCTACAATAAGAAGAAGGTTGAAGGAACGCGGATTGGCACCGCATAAGCCAGCGAATGGGCCGAAATTAACTGCAGACCATCGAAGAGCGCGCCTTAACTTTGCACGCGAGCACCTAACTTGGTCATACCTTCAGTGGAGCAAAGTACTGTTTTCTGATGAGTGTAAAATTATGCTGTATGGTAACGACGGAAGGAACAAGGTCTACAGAAGAGATGGAGAACGCTTTGCACAATGCTGCATTGAAGAAAAGGTCAGCTATGGTGGCGGTTCGTGGACGGTTTGGGGAGGAATCAGCGCCGACGGTAAGACAGAACTTGCCTTTGTGTCTGGGCCACGGCTGCCTGCACTAAACTCTCATCGGTACATCGAACAGTGTCTTGAACCTCATGTGATGCCCTATGCACATTTTATTGGCAACGACTTCATATTCATGCACGACAATGCTAGAGCTCACACCGCGGGCGTCGTACGAGATTATCTTACCGAAGTCGGTATCTCCATTATGGTATGGCCAGCAAGAAGCCCGGACATGAATCCCATTGAACATCTATGGGATGAATTAAAGAGACAAATTCGAGCAAGAGATCCAGCCCCAGAAACACTTAGCCAGCTGCAAAATGCAATCCAAGAGGAATGGGATAATATACCACAACATGTGATCGTGACTCTCATCCGATCGATGAAGAACCGTATGGAAGCAGTAATAAGAGCTCACGGAGGGAATACAAGTTATTAAATAAACGTTTCTTAATTTTTTTTTTCATTTACGCGTGTTGTTTTACCCATTTCCTTCATATTCCATACAGGGTAAAAATTACTCATTATACAAAATACGAAATCTATGAAGACTTAATTTGAATTTAGAACAATAACATTAGGATTTAAAAACCTCATACTACTCACTATTAAATGACATTTTACATTTATTCCTAAATATACACATTTTTCTGATAATCCTTATCAAATCATAAACTGCGAGGTGTTTCGATTTTTTTGATGAGAAGTGTATGTACATACCTTTAAATATTATTGCTCATTTTTTTACACGGTGTAGAAATCAGAAAAGTTAGTAAGTATGTTTGTTTGTAAACTTTGTATGAAAATTCACGCAAGCTCGTGACATAGCAGGGTAAAGTTATTCAAAAGTAAATATGTGACAATAAACGCAAACATTTCACTCATATTTTCAAGGTGATTGTTATCAGCCGTTATCAGCAGCTGGGAAACGTGCAAAAATATGTTCTACCTATGTCTTATGCATAATTATAGCTAAACTAGAAAATTTTAAAATATTATGTTGTAAAAAATCATCTGCCTAGATGATGATGAGATAAGCTTTTATTTGTTTTTTAATCGGGACAAGCTCGCCACACTATTCCCAACCACTGCAACTCCTGAAAGCCAGAATCAACAGTGGCGACCACCAGAAAACGCCGAGGCAATGAAGCTCGACGAGTCCTAGAGATATTTTTTTTACTGTCTTGGAACCCGCAACGAATTTAATCAGAAAACAATAGTGGGGGAGTAGGAATAATCATAGTTTCCACTTCCCTCCATATCAAGCAGGAGATAGATGTAAAGAGTTAGGCCATTAGCACAAAGGGACTTTTTACGACTGGGTGAAGCCCAGTTGCCTAGCACCACGGAATATAATTTACATAACATTTAATGGGTCCTAGTGAGTTACGCTTATCTATCCATACTTATAATAAATCTGAAACTTGGTACAATTATTTGTCATACTCCTGAGCTGGTTATAGTATACTTTACATCACGCTACAATCAATAGGAGCAGAGCAGTGAAGGGAAATGTTGTCATTTTGTTTAAACGCGCTAATCTCAGAAACTACTGGTACGATTTCAAAAAATCTTTCAGTGTTAGATATCCCATTTATTGAGGAAGGCTATAGGCTATATATCATCACGCTAAAACGGAGCGCAGCACCACTATTCCACGCGGACGAAGTCGCTGGCAGAAGCTATATAAATATAAAATGCGTGTTTTATAGTTGGAACGCGCTAATCTCTGAAACAGATTAAAAAAAAACTCTTTGTGTTTGATAACCCAATTCTTAAAGAAGGTTATAGGAGGCGGGCAATGCCGAGGGCTAAGCCTATTCTCAAATAAAAAAAAACTACAAATATTATAACTACGAAAGTCTGTGAGGATGTATGTATGTTTGTTACTCTTTCACGCAAAAACTACTGAACGGATTTGAATGAAATTCGGTACACACATAGTTTGTAACCTGGATTAACACATAGGATACTTTTTACCCGGGTACGCGGAGTAGTTCCCTCGGGATGCGGGCAAAACCGCGGGAAACAGCTAGTATAATTTCTGATTATTAACAATTTTGTTCTTTCTATCTGTCTTTGTTAAACAATGTAATATAGCAACAAAAGATGCGTATATGCACAATTTTTTAAACCTCCACCTGTCTTTTATTTTGTGTAACGGCCAAGACATCTGGCTTCCCCCAAATTGATACCCTCGGTTCACAGTAACAGGTGTATTTATGTAAAAGTTTTGATTAAGTATAGGTAGTTTAATAGTAAACTAAAATAAGAAATAACTTGTCTGAGACGTAAAATCACAAATTATCATCATCATCAGCTAATCTATGTCTTATCTATATCTATACTTATAATAAAGCTGAAGAGTTTGTTTGTTTGAACGCGCTAATCTCAGGAACTACTGGTACGATTTGAAAAATTCTTTCAGTGTTAGATAGCCCATTTATTGAGGAAGGCTATAGGCTATATATCATCACGCTAAAACCAATAGAAGCGGAGCAGCACTATTCCACGCGGATGAAGTCGCGGTCAGAAGCTAGTTTATATATAAAGCCAGAAAGAAAGACAACCAGTCTTACCAAGGGGTATCGTGTTACCCGGTAACTGGGTTGTGGAGATCAGATAGGCAGTCGCTCCATGTAAAACACTGGTACTCAGCTGCATCTGGTTAAACTGGAAGCCGACGCCAACATAGTTGGGAAAAGGCTAGGCAGATGATGAATTCCCATCCAAATACTGCGCTTACAGCGGTGACCATGGTCGTGTTTTTCATAACACATGTTCATTTTCAAAATGGTTGCTAAGTTAAAAACACTTGTGTAAACCATACGAGTATACCTTTTATATGTATGAACCAACTGGCTGCAATATTAAGTACATTATTGTGACCTTGTATATAATATATTAAATACTAGCTTCTGCCAGCGACTTCGTCCGCGTGGAATAGTGGTGCTCCGCTCCTATTGGTCTTAGCGTAATGATATATAGCCTATAGCCTTCCTCGATAAATGGACTATCTTACACTGAAAGAATTTTTCAGATCGGACCAGCGGTTCTTGAGATTAGCGCGTTTAAACAAAATGGAGTAACTTCTCCCGTTTTCCCAACATTTCCCTTCACTGCCCTGCTCCTATTGATTGTAGCGTGATGAAAAGTATACTATTACCAACTCAGGAGTATGAAAAATAATTGTACCAAGTTTCGTTAAAATCCGTCGTGTAGTTTTTGTTTCTATAACGTTTATACAGACAGACAGGCAAAAATTTTACTGATCGCATTTTTGGCATCAGTGTCGATCCCTAATCACCCCCTGATAGTTATTTTGGAAATATATTTCATGTACAGAATTGACCTCTCTACAGATTTATTATAAGTATAGATAGATATAGATTAAATACTAGTTAGTTCCCACAGTTTCACCCGAATCCTGAGGGAACTAATTACGCGCCAGGATAAAATCAACCCTATGTTCTTCCCCAGGTATGGCGAAACTATAAGGGTTCCTCGTCGACCACAGAACCCTATAAACCGCATCAAAATCCGTTGCCTAGTTTTAAAGTTCTAAGCATACATAGGGACGGACAGACAGCTGGAAGTGACTTTGTTTTATACTATGTAGTGATCAGTAGTTCAAAAGTTTATGTAGTAAAACCATCGAGATATATACAATAGAGATGCAATTCCGAACATTACGCGTCAAAAAAAACTTAACCAATTTTTCGGCATGTAGACGTAGCTTTGAAACTAGTAACCACTTTGATGCAACATTCTATTTATCTCTTTCACACTAACCGAAACGTTATGTACGACAAAGACGGCAACAGTCAGTTTTTCCAGACATTCAGTACACTTCAACATGACATGAATTGTGGCTGGGGGCTCAAACTTTCATGGCGCGCATTTTGCTTGGTGACTGCAGATCTAGTTACGTTAGTAACATTATATATCAATGAGTAAAACTCTCAAAACGGAAATGAAAGCGTTACATTATAATTTCAAAATGATTAAACTCCGATTGAATGTGGTCACCCATCCGAAACTTATGTGTGCTCAACATGCCAAGGTCACTATGTACTATTGTTCGGAAGTGATGTACTAAGGGCCTTACCATGACGTGATATAACAAGAATACTTTCGTTGTGTAAAAGGGACAGCGCTATACGACGTTCGTAGCTGTGTTTCGCTCTCATCTAAATCGGTTTAGCTGTTTAACCGTGAAGCAGACAGACAGACAGAGTTATTTTCGCATTGAAATTTAACTAGGTAAATAGAAGAAGAGCTCGTGGTTAAGTAACAGGGTTGATCGATCAAAGGTTCAGCTACGCTTGGCGATGGGTAACCATCTGTGTCATAGCGAAACTCCTCCGTGCCTCGAAAAGCACGTTAACCTGTTGGTCCCGGCTGTCATTTGTAGATCTTTGACAGTCGTTACGGGTAGTAAGAAGCCAGAAATACTGACAACCAGTCTTACCAAGGGGTATTATGTTACCCGGTAACTGAGGTCAGATGGACAGTCGCTCCATGTAAAACATTGGTACTCAGTTGCGTCCTGTTAGACTAGAAGCCGACCCCAAAATAATTGGGAAAAGTCTAGGCAGATGAAATAGTATACGATGAGATTTAAAATTAGCTAAGAATGTTAGACAAATCGGTTTTTATATGGAGTAACATATAATATTTATCGCAACCTTGCTTACGGTAACTGTTATCACATAATAATAAATAATTTATAATCTTTCCAATTTTACGTTCAAGGCGGCGACTTCTGTGTATTTTACATAAAAATATATTTACCTACTTCATAAAGATTTCAATCATTTTGTATATTTTAGCATTTTTTCCAATCTTACTGAAATATCTTTGTGTGATAACAAGATACAATCTATACTTATAATAAATCTGTAGAGAGGTCAATTCTGTACATGAGATATATTTCCAAAATAACTATCAGGGGGTGATTAGGGATCGATACTGATGCCAAAAATGCAATCAGTAAAATTTTTGTCTGTCTGTCTGTCTGTCTGTCTGTCTGTATAAACTCTATAGAAACAAAAACTACTCGACGGATTTTAACGAAACTTGGTACAATTATTTGTCATACTCCTGAGATGGTTATAGTATACTTTTCATCACGCTACAATCAATAGGAGCAGAGCAGTGAAGGGAAATGTTGTCATTTTGTTTAAACGCGCTAATCTCAGGAACCGCTGGTCCGAATTAAATAATTCTTTCAGTGTTAGATAGTCCATTTATCAAGGAAGGCTATAGGCTATATTATATCATCATGCTAAGACCAATAGGAGCGGAGCACCACTATTCCACGCGGACGAAGTCGCTGGCAGAAGCTAGTAATTATATAAAATTTGAATATTTCTTTAAATGGTTAAAATCGATATCAGAACACCTAAAACTAGAATACGAAAAAATCTAGATAAGTCAGTCTCACTGCCGAGCCTTATTTCAACTAAGTATATTGCAGTCTAACCTACTGAGCATCTGAGTACCAGTGTTTTACATGGAGCGACTGCCTATCTGACCTCCACAACCCAGCTACTGGGTAATACGATACCCCTTGGTAAGACTGGTTGTCAGACTTTCTGGCTTCTGTCTACCCGTAACGACTGTCAAAGATCTACAAATGACAGCTAGGATCAATGTGAAAGTTTGTAAGGATGTTAGTACGTTTGTTACTCTTTCACGCGAAAACTGCTGAATGGATTTGGATGAAATTTGGTACACATGTAGTTTATAACCTGGATTAATACATTGGATACTTTTTGTCTGGATACGCGAAGTAGTTTACACGGAATGCGGGTGAAACCGCGGGAAACAACTAGATGATAGTGCGTAATTGATTTTTAGTTATCGATTTAATTAATACAATATTAATTAGTGCAATGATAATAATAACAATATTGTTATCGTTCACATTTCCCGGAAATTTATTAATTATAATCTCGATCTATAGATAATATCATTATAATTGCGAAAGTATAAGATCGATTTTGGTCGTGTGGAGCATAAAAGATAGCTTTTCCCGCGGTTTTATCCTTATACTGAAGGAAGTACCGTATTTACCCGGGTAAAAAGTATTCTACGTCATTTTTCAGGTTTCAAGCTATGTCTATGCAAAATTTCATTTAAATCGGTTCAGCGATTTTTCCGTGAAAGCGTAACTGGCAGACAGGCAGATAACCTTTTGTATTTTGTATAATATACTAGCTTTTTCCCGTGGTTTCACCCGCATCCTGAGGGAACTACTACGCGCACCTGGATAAAAAGTATTCTATGTTATAATCCAGTTTATAAACTATACGTGTACCAAATTTCATCCAAATCCATTCAGTAGTTTTTGCGTGAAAGAGTCACAAACATACATATTATTATGTACTAGCTTCTGCCTGCGCCCGCGTGGAATAGTGGTGCTCCGCTCCCATTGGTCTTAGCGTGATAATATATAGCCTATAGCCTTCCTCGATAAATGGACTATCTAACACTGAATTTTTCAAATCGAACCCGCGGTTCCTGAGATTAGCGCGTTTAAACAAAATGACAACATTTCCCTTCACTGCTCTGCTCCTATTGATTGTAGCGTGATGAAAAGAAATAGAAATATACTATAACCAGCTCAAGAGTATGACAAATAATTGTACCAAGTTTCGTTAAAATCCGTCGAGTAGTTTTTGTTTCTATAACGTTTATACAGACAGACAGGCAAAAATTTTACTGATTGCATTTTTGGCATCAGTATCGATCCCTGATTACCCCCTGATAGTTATTATTTTGGAAATATATTTCATGTACAGAATTGACCTCTCTACAGATTTATTATACGTATAGATATAGATACCCTCACCAATTTTTCGCATTTATTATTTTAGTTAGAATTTCTTATAATGAAGTCTAATACTCTAACTCTTCATCATAGCGTAGGTTGAACAATGATATTTTATTACTATCTGACTGATAACATTTATCGTCACTGATAAGAGATAAGATTGTTATATACTGTAAAACTGTTTTTATAAATGATGGCATTCACAATTTTCTACTATATTTAACTTTAAAACGTGCACAACAAAAACCGGTCAAGTGCGAGTCGGACTCGCGCACCGAGGGTTCCGAACTTCAGAAAGAAAAATATAAACAGTAAAGACGCGTTTAATTAGGTTTTTTTCGACTGCTTAATTAAGTTTATTTGTAAAGAAAAATTGCTGATTAAATCTAATCTATAAGTTCGCGAAACAGTCGCTTATTTAAAACTAAAAATGACGGAGTTTCATACAAACTTTGCCCCCCTTTTTTACCCTTTCAGAGATAGATTTTCGGAAAATCCTTTTTAATCGGATGCCTTCGTCCTACAAAGAACACACCCTCCAAGT
Source organism: Pyrrhia umbra (assembly GCA_963891755.1). Classification (NCBI taxonomy): domain Eukaryota; kingdom Metazoa; phylum Arthropoda; class Insecta; order Lepidoptera; family Noctuidae; genus Pyrrhia; species Pyrrhia umbra. The sequence goes on from OY982944.1 coordinate 6,892,640, forward strand.
TTCAGGTCTCTACGATCAGCGGTTTAGGTTGTGCGTTGATTCGTCAGTCATTCAGGACTAAGCATTTTATATGTAGGTATACAAAATATAGACTGGAATTAAATGTTTATTGTGAATCGATCATGAAAATATTTGACTTAACAAAAACTGTACTGTCCCAGACTGACATAGGCTATACTCAAAGATAGCTGGGCAATAACCATTTTTAGGGTTCCCTATCTAACTTCCGAACGGCTGTGCGCAGAAACATGAAAAAAATCACAGACGTAACATATATATCGAACTTAAAAGCAACACTATCACGGCTAAGTAGGGTTTACTGATTACAGAGTTATAGTCTACCAACTGAAACGTAAATTGTTCACCACGCTTGCTCAAGGCGGATTGGCGATTTCAGACTTTTAAGTCCAGGTTTCCTCACGATGTTTTCCTTCACCGTTAGTCAGTGACGTCTAAGATATACTTAGAAAGTACATATGACTTCAGAAAAGTCACATTGGTACTTTTCAGGTTTTGAACCTGCACACTCGTACATGACTACTGCCTTCTCTGTATGAGCAGAGGCCTTCGCCCAGCAGTGGGACAATATACAGGCTGATGATGATGATGAAACGTACGAACCCTATTGCGCGTGGCCCGACACGCTATTGGCCGGTTTTATGAATCAAATCGGATTAGAAAATGTTGTTTTTCCTACAGCAGTAAACAAATTTTAAAATAATGGTAGGTACTAAAAATAATAGGTCGGTAAATAATAGTATACCCAGTGAATTATATGGGTATTGTTGAGTTCATGTTAACAAGATTTCTATGGAAGATTATGTCATAAGCAGTGACCCGTGTATTAGTAGGCATGTACCTAGTCAATGAATAATAGGATGTCCAAGGTTGAATAAGAGCACATGCCTAGCCTGTTCCCAATTATGTAGGTATCTATATGTGGGCTTCCAGTAGAGGGGCTCGTGGCTAAGTAACAGCTGCACGGGTCGATCGATTAAAAGGTTAAGCTACGCTTGGCGCGGTGGGTCCGTGGATGGGTGACCATCTATGACATAATAAAACTCCTCCGTGCCTCGGAAAGCATGTTAAGCTGTTGGTTGCTGTCATTTGTATATCTTTGACAGTCGTTACGGGTAGCCAGAAGCCAGAAAGTCTGACAACTAGTCTTACTAAGGGGTACCGTGTTACCCGGTAACTGGGTTGTGGATGTGAGATAGGCAGTCGCTCAATGTAAAACTCTGGTACTCAGCTGCATCCGGTTAGACTGGAAGCCGACCCCAACATAGTTGCGAAAAGGCTAGGCAGATGGGCATATGATGCATCTGTAGGTGGGCTTCCAGTCTAACCGAATGAAGGGAGATGAAGTGACAGGAGTTCTTCAATCTTCTTCTTATCGTGTGGCCTGCAGGTTTACCAACCTAACAAGCCCTAGTGTCAGAGTTTCCTCAAACCCGCCTGACGGCCTCTGACATGGAATTGTAACAACGACTGCTATCTAGCAGCCGGGGACGATGACTTTATGTCTTCGGCGTTTCATCAGCTTCCTGAGGCACTATTTCACGAACCTGGATAAGAGGTACCGTCTCCTGGGTTCCTCTAATGATCATCAGCCTATATATTGTCCCACTGCTGGGTACAGGCCTCTTCTCACACAGAGAAGGCATGAGCATTGATCACCATGCTTGCTCAAGGTTTGGCGATTTCAGAATTTTTAGTCCAGGTTTCCTCACGATGTTTCCCTTCACCGATAATCAGTGACGTCTAAGATATAGGTACTTAGAAAGTTCATAATATGACTTTAGAAAAGTCACATTGGTTAAAAGTGTAACAGACAGACATAGTTATTTTCGCAATGCTAGCTGTTACCCGCGACTTTACTTGCATACTGAGTATAGTAAATACTACACACACCCCAACTAAAACCACCCTGAATCAATCTCCAAGTTTCAAGCTATCCCTGAACCAAATTTCACCCAGATCGGTACAGTAGTTTTCGGTTAAATCGTTAGAAAGACAGAGTTATTTTAGCTTTTATAATATTAAATTAGTATACCTACATTGAACGATTATAATGTATCTTTAAGTACTATGTATATAATACCTAGGTATTTTTCCATGACTCATAAACTTAAGTATTTATTTTCTTACAAAAGATCATGTATTTTAAAAGGTGATGTCTCATGCAATTAACTCAAGAAGATGATTCAAACATTATTAATGTTGTTTAAATGAGTTAATTACAACTTCTTAACGGTTTAGCCACTGATGACTAAACCATTGCACTTACCTAGATTAAAATTATGATGATAATAATAATATCGAATGTAGAAATTGCTTATCACTTAAGTAACACAATAATACTTTATCTAAACATCTTATAGTATATAACTAAAAAGAATTAAGTATTTACTTACGTAGAAATAACACTTTTAAAAAACACTAGAGTTTTTCGCGAAAAATCCATCCAAAAATCACAAGATATCCTTAAAATATATTTCTTTTCCACTAAAAACGATCACAGTATTATTTTTGAAAAGAGAACAAATTAAAAAAACAAAATGGCCGCAGCGCGCGACGTCCACTTCGCGAGTGAATAACAAATTCAGTTTTCAAAATCGGAACGCGAATCGTCCATTATTCGATGACCTCTGAACTTCTATGCGATTCACCTTTACACGTCCAATCTAACATCGTAGTGGGGGACGAGGCAGGTCAACTTATGTTGGACATGACGCATGTCCCTACAAAGTGTTATATACAGTTGTGATGTGAAGTAATATACCTTATGTTTAACAAGATAGAGTTGGTATTAGTTTTGTTGGAAAGCAAATGTAAGTTGGTAGATTACTCATTGGTAAGGTAAAGTAGTGATAAGATATACAGGCTGTTATGAAAATAGTTTCTAATATTCAAAATTCTTTTTGTGATTACATTTTGGGTGTTGATTGGAAAAAATATATCATCTGCCTAGCCTTTTCCCAACTATGTTGGGGTCGGCTTCCAGTCTAAACCGGATGCAGCTGAGTACCAGTGTTTTACATGGAGCGACTGCCTATCTGACCTCCACAACCCGGTTACCGGGTAACACGGTACCCATTGATAAGACTGGTTGTCAGACTTTCTGGCTTCTGACTACCCGTAACGACTGTCAAAGATGTACAAATGACAACCGGGACCAACAGCTTAACGTGCTTTCCGAGGCACGGAGGAGTCTCGATATGACAAAGATGGTCACCCATCCACGGACTGACCGCGCCAAGCGCAGCTTAACCTTTGATCGGTCGAACCGTGCGGCTGTTACTTAGCCACGAGCTACTCTGATTGGAAAAATATAAATTACCTAAAGAAAGAAGATATTCTTAGAAAATTGTGTCATTTAGTCACTTGATACGAAAAAAATGAGACACGGCAATTAATTTAGCCGCTGTGCCTAGCGAATAGCGCTTCATCCCTTGAAATCTATTTATTTTCTTCAAAGGAAATGTTCCATCCTAAATTGGATTGGAGAGATGGGATACGTGTAATCTTATTGCGAATATCTGGAGAGTGAATTCCATGTAACTTAGGTAAAGGTTTGAGTAAAGAAAAATTATTTGTCCTTATTTTTACATGACCGCCGGAAAAAAATAATATTAAATTAACCTAAAACTTTTATTAAGCATTTGAAATTAAATTGTATTATGAATAATGATTTTTAAAATTATTGTGCTTTATTAATGTGTATAGTTTTGTACTAATATCTGATTTATAACATCTTAAAATAAAACAAAATAAAATTCATTGATCACACACAACCGTCACTGTTAGGGAGATAAAAAAATACCTCAATCACAATACATACATACATAGACTGCGTAAACCATAACCCTTCCTCTTTTTCGCCACAGTCGGGTAAAAATAAAAACAGCCAGCTGTATATACACATTCGCGTGTGTTCACCTGTTGAAGTGATGTGTGTATGTGTGTGTGATTACGTGTGTAACATACGGATATTGTGTGGGAGAGGTGATGCGTGAGTATGAGTGGCAAGTGGCTCTGTTTCAATTTATATAAGTCGAAAATCAACTCAAAATTCAAAATATTTATTTGCATACTAATATTACTAGCTTCCAGCTTCCCGCCAGCGGCTTCGCCCGCGATATTTTAGCTAATGGATACAAAAACTTGACATATTATATACTAAAACCTTCCTCATTAATCACATCTATTAAAAAATTAGAAAAAAAATATTCATCCCCACTTTACGTGTTTGGGAGCTACCCTAAAAAATATATTTTTCAAAATTTTATTTTACCACTTTTCGGCGTGATCAATATACATATCCATACCAAATTTCAGTTTTCTAGTAACAAGAACCTCGGAGCTATGCCGCAGACAGACAGACAGACGGACATGGCGAAACTATAAGGGTTCCTTGTCGGACTACGGAACCCTAAAAAACCGCATCAAAATCCGTTGCGTAGTTTTAAAGATTTAAGCATACATAGAGATATAGGGACAGAGAAAGCGACTTTGTTTTATACTATGTAGTGATGATAATGTCCAGCTTAGCACCTTTTTCAGGTGTTGCAAATTTAGAGGGCTCTAACAATACAATTAATTCACTACAATAAAATAAAATTAAAATATTAAACAATCCAATTAAAATATTCAAGTCTAGCAAGCTGAACGGTTTTACTACGTCGTAGGTACTACCAAAATTTTTTTTCAATCAAAAGAAATGTTTTTGATGTGAAAACTTCATAAGTCATGTTTAGCACTTTTTGGGTGCAGGCGCGGTCGCAAACAAATAATTTGGGGTCATCAACGACCAAAATTTAGCTGTGGCTGGGATGGGTTATCAACAACCAAAATTGGCCGTTGTACGGTACCTTTCGTATGTGACCATACCTAGCCTTTTCTAATGTACAAAAGAATAAAAATATGAAAAAGAAAATAGTCTGATGTGAAAATATAGCTATATTTTTGTCTGTTTAGTGCAGCCGAAATGTCGAACTTAATCGCCTAACATTGTAATAGCCCTAACCTTCACAATAACCTAATTCCCACAGCACAGCCTGCGCGAACTAAATAATTATTACATTTTGATAATTATCTTTTTTTATTAGTTTTGACTCAACATATATATTTTTTTCTCAAGCCGCGTACAAAAGACTGATTACATTTTCGTGTATACATATTTGAGTGCCCTGGATGGCTTAAAAATAAAATTGGACCCGCTAGATGGAATCGTTTTCATAAATATACCAAAGTTAGGACATACAACATCTATCGCGTCCGCTAGTAAATCTATATATATATAAAACAAATTCGAGTTTGTTCGAGCACTTATAACTCGAGAACGGCTGGACCGATTTTCATGGTTTTAAATTTGTTGTCTCCGTCCCGAATAACAAAATAACTACCTATTAAAACATTAGAAAAATTACAAAAAAAAAAATATTGGGGCGGTACGAAGTTCGCTGGCTTGTAAATCTATACTAATATAAGAAAGCTGAAGAGTTTGTTTGTTTGAACGCGCTAATCTCAGGGACTACTGGTACGATTTGACAAATTCTTTCAGTGATAGATCTATTGAGGAAGGCTATAGGTTATATATCATCACGCTAAAACCGATAGGAGCGGAGCACCACAATTCCACGCGGACAAAGTCGTAAATAAATAAAAGTAGAGCACCTTTCTCCCTGTACTACCCTCACAGGTAGAGCTCCACGCATGACGTACCACACACTTGTGTTGTACCCGTGCACGGTTCACGTAACACTATGGTTCAGTGGTTAGTGTCTGACACGGGTTCCATGTCCGGCTGTTAAAACTTTTAAGGGGTTGAAGAGTTGATTGTGTAAAAAGTTAAGTGTCACAAACTTACGCATTTATGTTATTATTTTTTATATAGATATGTATATACATATATATTCTTATATATAATATAGCTGTACACCACGGACTACCGTTAGCTAAATATTGTATCTTTGCTGTCCATCCAAAGGTTGTCTGGAAGATATCGCTTTTAGCGATAAGACCGCCGTTGTACCCATATTTTTAGTTTTAAATTGTATCTGTCTTCATTTCTTTTTATTGTACAATAAAGCATATTCTATTATATTCTATATACTAGCTTACCGCCCGCGGCTCCGCCCGCGTGAACATTTTTTTTACACCTTGGGATACATTATTCAAGTTTTAGTAGGGATCCCTAATTATTTCGTTCCTATGACACTTCGTAAAGATGTAGCTTTCTAACGGTGAAAGAATTTTTAAAATCGGTCCAGTAGTTTTTGAGTTAAAACCCTACCAACAAACAAATCTTTCCTCTTTATAATATTAGTATAGATTATAGTAAGACTAGCTCTCTGCCAGCGGCTTCGCCCGCGTGGTCTATACGAATTCAAATATTAAAAATGACAGAGTTTCATATAAACTTTGCCCCCCTTTTCACCCATTTAGGGGTAGAATTTCGGAAAATCCTTTCTTATCGGATGCCTACGTCATACAAAGAAAACACCCTCCAAGTTTCAGAACTCTACGATCAGCGTTTTAGACTGTGCGTTGATCCGTCAGTCATTCAGGACATAGCATTGTATATGTATAGAAGATTCTAGGCACCGTCTGTCACGGGTTCGATGCCCCGTTGCTCTTATAAAATTCACGGAAGGGTGGCATTTAAAAGGTCACATCTTTCCCATAGAGGGTGAAATAGGGGTTGTATTTCCGTACTAGCTAATCCCTGCGTTTTCATCCACCCTTGACCATGACATGGTTAATGTAACTAAAACTATCTCTATCTAATTAGGGCCCGCTAAGTGTGGTCATTAAGGCTCTAACAATTTTAAATAGTATTTTTTTTACATCATTATTATATCATAGACTAGCTTTCCGCCCGCGGCTTCGCCCGCGTGGTTTTTTTTTACACCTTGGGTTACATTATTCAAGTTTTAGTAGGGATCCCTAATTATTTCTGGAAATAATTATAGCCTATGACACTTCGTAAAGATGTAGCTTTCTAACGGTGAAAGAACTTTTCTGGTTGATTTTTTACACCTTGTATCCGAAAAACCCAAATATCTTACGGAAACCTATTTTATTCCAAAATAAAATTTAGCCTATGTTACTCGTGGATAATGTAGCTTTCGAATGGTGAAAGAATTTTTAAAATCGGTCCAGTAGTTTCTGAGCCTATTCATTACAAACAAACAAACAAAGTTTTCCTCTTTATAATATTAGTGTAGACTACGTGTTGCTTGCGGTTTCACCCGCGTCCACCCGGATAAAAAAGTACCCTAAAACATTGTCCATCCAGCCGTTCACGCGTGATGCGATGATCAAGGGAAATAGGGATTCATTTTTATATAATAGATAGATTGTATGTATAAAGATTACCAAGTCTTTTTGTAAAAAAAAAACTCTCTTTCTCGAGACCGAATTCAGTCACGACGCCCAATCTCAATGAAGACTAGCCAGGTACGCAGGAGATATTATAGTGCACGCACGCTTGCAGACACAGGTGCACTCTCTATTCCCTCACTCTCACAGTCCTCAGGGTCCGCAGTCCGACACGATTTGGATATGGGTAGTATGAAGCCAGAAAGTCTGACAATCAGTCTTAATCACTAATAATAGTTATTGTGGAGATCAGATAGGCAGTCGCTCCATGTAAAACACTGGTACTCAGCTGCATTCGGTAAGACTGGAAGCCGACCCCAACATAGTAGGGCATAGGCTAGGCTGATGAAAATGAGCTACTTAAACTTTTGCTTACGTCTCATAATAGCGTGGTTTTTTGTATGTATGTATGTATTTATTAGATAGTCGGAAAACAAGACTATTTCGTGAGCGAATCGATTTGTTATCAATAAAATGTTTGAATGGTGAGCGGAAATACGGAAACCAGCGCCTCCTTACTTGTTCCACATGAATTATTGATATACTGTGACAAAGATATATCGAAAAAACATTCCTTGAAAAATATGCTTTTAAATAAAGAAAACACCATTCAAATCGGATCAGTAGTTTTTGAGAAACTGCACTCTCTATTCCCTCACTCCCACAATCCTCAGGGTCGGCAGTCTGACACGACCGGGGAGAGATCAGGCGCAGGACCGACAGCGTCACGTGATTACTGAGGCACGGGGGTGTCAGGCTCGACAAAAGATTGTTTCAAAATATGCTTGTATATATAGTTATATAAGTATAGTTTTAATTTGATAATTATACTGAACAATTAGAAAACGAATTTTAATAGACAAAATTAATTATAAATATCTTTGGACAATTTCACACAGCGCCATCTAGCCACAAAGTAAGCAACTAATATGCTTGTGTTATATATACTTATATACTTTTTAAACTATATATATATATAATACATAGTAACACAAAGACCCGACACAGAAATTAAAATTCATCATTTCAATTTCTGCACGGGCGGGAATCGAACCCGGGACTTTTTGCATGGTATTCCGCGCTTGTTGACCACTAAACCACTCAGGTTGTCAAAATGTAAAATGAATATTATTCTTCCCATGTGGGCTGCAGGTTTACCAACCTAACAAGCCCTAGTGTCAGAGTTTTCTCAAACCCGCCTGACGGCCTCTGACATGGAATTGTAACAACGACTGCTATCAAGATAGCAGCCGGGGACGACGGCTTAACGTCCCAGGCACGGGGGTGTAACACCAACTATCTGACTCCGGGTTGCTGTGTGAAATTTCTAAAGTCCACAAAGTGATGTTGACCTGACTCAGGATACAAACCTATGAAACCTCCGTTCACAGCAGTTGCGTTTGTAACCACTAGACCACGAGACAATCGGATGAGTATTTCAAATTACTTGACTAAGCGCCTGCTGGAATTATGTTTATTTGCAGGTTTACGCCTTTGCTATAACTTTTAAAAAGTGAAGAAAATCATCATCTAGCTTAACCTTTTCCTAACTATATTGGGGTCGGCGTCCAGTCTAAACTGGATGCAGCTGAGTACCAGTGTTTAATAAGGAGCGACTGCCTATCTGACATCCACAACCCAGTTACCGGGTAACACGGTAACCCTTGGTAAGAATTGTTGTTAGACTTTCTGGCTCCTGACTACCCGTAACGACTGTCAAAGATCTACAAATGACAATCGGGACCAACAGTTTAACGTGCTTTCCGAGGCACGGAGGAGTCTCGCTATGACATAGATGGTCACCAATCCACGGACAGACTGTGACAAGCGCAGTTTAGCCTTTGATCGATCGACCCGTGCGGCTGTTACTTAGCCCTGAGCTCGTCCAAAAAGTGAAGAAGAAATGACAAAGTCAACAACGTCTTGCGTAGTGGCTGAGCAATTGGCTGGTGCGCTGCGTGTCGCGGGTTCGATCCCGAGACAGCTAAAATTGTTCCGGGTCTGGGTGTTTGTGCATGTGTAATGTATGTTTATAAACGCACCCACGATACATGAGCAATTCTTAGTGTGGGGCAACGTTTTATACATAACTAGCTTTTCGCCAGCGGCTTCGCCCGCGAGGGCTATACTAATTCTAATTAAAAATTTCAGAGTTCCAAACAAGCTTTGCCCCCCTTTTTCACCCCTTGGGGATACAATTTCAGAAAATCCTTTTTTATCGAATGCCTACGTCATACAAAGAACACACTCTCCAAGTTTCAGGTCTCTACGATCAACGGTTTAGGCTGTGCGTTGATCCGTCAGTCATTCAGGACAAAGCATTTTATATGTAAGTACTTATAGATATATATTTGTGAAATCAATAGTGTTCATAAGAATAATAATAGAACCTTTTAAACACAAGCTTTTCTAAACGTTTCCAGATTACTTTGCCTGTCCAGTCGTTTTGGAGATAGGTTTATACAGACAAACTTACGGAACCATTGAAGATATAAAACCACCTTTTTTTTCAAAAAGGTAAAAAACAAATACACCGATTCATAGACAGTGGACATTTGAAAGACAATACAATCCGATTAATTACTATTTTTAATTACATTCATCAAGAGTGACTAAGATAATAATGTAGGTAGATTAATTAATAATAATTATGGGAAACCATTTTTTTTGTTTAATTAGTTATTTAGAATTTCCATGACGTACCTATTTTGGATTAGGTACATGAAGGTTCTTGATAATCAAAAAAACTTCTTTTAGAAGGAACTATGCGGATGTAAACGACTGTTTCAGAATTAAAATTCTCAAATAACACGTTACCCATCGAAAGTTGTAAGTTTGAGTTTATGTTAAACAGTTGTTTGTTTAAGTTAATCGTCGACCGTTATCTTGTCGATGAATGACAAGATAACGGTCCGATCAACTGAAAACAGCTGTTTAGCATAAATTGAAACTTCTACCATACGATGGATAACCCATCATTTGGGTTTTTTTGTCCCTAAAACGGTCGATTACCAAGTCGGGGTTGAACAAGAAGTTGACAACACGAAAATTCCCGCTTCGTGGTTAAAAAATGTTTTCGTTTAACGGGCCGATTATAAACGGGCCGACTAAGGGCCAAGTTCACCGACATCTGGTTACCTAATCGGCCCGTTAAATAAAAACGTTTTTTTAACCACAAAGCGGGAATTTTCGTGTTATTCACTTCTTGTCCAACCCTGGATTTGTAATCAACCGTTTTAGGAATAAAAACCCAAATGATGAGGTATTCATCGTTAGACAGAAGTTTGAATTTATGGTAAACAGCTGTTTTGAGTTGATCGGACTGTTATCTTGTCGTGAACTTGGGCCTTAAACATGTTAAAATCAAAACACTTCTACTCTAGTAAAAATACATTGATATAGTGAGACTTCTTAATTTGCTGTTTATTTTGTCCATCGTCTGTCTGTCCATCTGTCTATCTGTCAAGGTCTTTAATCTCGGAAAATATGGTCTACACTCCCTTGTTTATTCCCTTACCGATATTTGACAAAATCTCTCTCTATGAAATGTCTAATACCTGTGGGTTTTTTGCTTCTAACTTATCCTACGGAACCCTAGACACCAAGTCACGCGTTTTATAATAATTAGAGCCACGTGGACAAATGGAAATCACAAAAACTCTACTCGCGCTTGCTCGATATAATTTCATTATTTATTTTCTACGGTTCTTATCACGCGACGGTTAAACCATTGTCGTGATTGCTAAGTGACAGTTTGTTGTTTGATTAAGGTAATAACACGTGAGGGGGCGTGGGGTTGCTCGAAAGTTACCGCGCTCCCGAAAGGCACATGGATGGGTTTTAGTCAGTATGAGTCTGTCACTTGGTGAATCTTCAATATTTTGCTGTTTAGTTTTCGAATCGTTATTATCCTCATCACCGACTGTCGTTTAAATTGTATAATTTATTACCTTAAAATTATTATGTTAAATAATGAAATGGAAATAGCCTCTTAATGTAGGTAAATATTGAATTTTATACGGCTGGTAATGATGACATTCGTGTGAGGAAGCGAACAGCGTCGAAAAACCTACCGCACATTTTTGAAGATTCACCCACTTCCTCCCGTTCCGCCCACAGTGGCAAGACTTTTGATGATTTTCCGTCTTTAAAAAAATGGAGCTGGAAGCTTAGGAGCACGCTAGTATCGTGGCAATAAATGCATTTGAGAAATAGCTAGAAAGACGCTACAATGTTCTCATCTTCCACGTTCTCACCAGACACGGTTGTTCCGCGAGGTAGTTGCATCGGATTCGGCGGGAGGATACGCCCGGGTGCCACTATTGTGAGGATGCCTGGAAGCCACGGTGGAACAAACGGTGGAGGTCTTCCCCACTTGGGCGGAGCACTACCGTGTTGTTATAGCACCGATTGGCGGAGGCGTCCTCTCGCATCCGACCCAGATGGTTCAGTCCAAGTCGCAGCAAAAGAGCATAGCAGTCACCTCCTTCTGTGAAGATGTTATGATAGCGAAGGAGGGAGTTGAGGATTTCCTCTCTTTAAAAATCGGCCAAGTGCGTGTAGGCCAAGGGCCAGAGCACAGTAGGGTTCAGTATAAGTACATTATGTGCAAAGGAAGTCATTGTATCAGATAGGGACGGCCATTTAGTAGTAAGGGGGTGGGGGGGGCACGAATCTAACAAAAAATTGCACTTTAAAGTTTGGTATTTTGCAAATGGATCCCTAAATCGAAGAATGGTCTTCACATACTTTATGGGAGCTACAAAATTATTTTTTTCCGTAACTTCATCTTACCTCTTTGTCGGCGTGATCAATATAATACATCTCCATATCAAATTTCAGCTTTCTAGTACCAAGACCATCTGAGCTGTCGAAGACAGATAGACAGACGGACATTGCGAAACAATAAGGGTTCTTTGTCGACTTCGGTACCCTAAAAAGGAGATCTCGTGGGGTTTTTAGGGATGGGAAATCACAGTGTGGGAGCTGAGGAAGTAAACCCATCCATGTTCCTTCCTTAACCCTTTGCGCCCTAATAAAGTAAAAAACCAAGAACTGAACCCAATTCATTGTTCTTCTAAATCACCATAACAGTATATGTCACAATAATAACCATTGCATTTGATTACAGTGGCGATACTACACTTGAAGTGGTTATTAGTGGGTCAGCGTGAGGCAAGAGCGCGGGAAACGGCCGATGTTCGTAAGCGTTGCGATTATAAATGTACCTTTAGGTGGAATCAACGGTTTTGATACTTTTAGAGAAGATTTTTGAACAACTAGCTATGTTCAGTGGTTTCACTCGCATTGCAAGAAAACTGCTTATAAAAGTTAGGATAATTAATTAATAGTCTTAAGTATTTTTTTCTTAAAAACCCTAAAAATGTTTTAAGATTACGATATTATTATAATAAAACTTTAAAAATCTACAATTTATAAAGGATTACTATGGTTATGTCTTAAGTCATACTAATATTATAAATTCGAATGTTTTTGAGTATGTATGTATGTTTGTTACTCTTTTACACAAAAACTGTTCAATGGATTTGGATTAAATTTGGGACACACTTATTTCATAACTAGTATTTATACATAGGATACTTTTGGCTCGGGTGCGCGAAGTACTTCCCTCAGGATGCAGGTGAAACCAGGGGAGCAGCTATAGTTCGTAATAAATATATTACATACTAGATTCTCCCCGGGACTTCGTCTGCGTGTACTTCATGGGTCCAAACCGGGATAAAAAGTACCCTATGTATTAATTCAGGTTATAAACTATTTGAACGGGCTACGGGATGTTCGAAAGAGTTACCGCGCCCGCGGAATAAAAGGGCTTTTTAAGGAACATGGATGGGTTTTAGTCAGTAAGAATCTAACACTCCTTCCAGCCCCACCTACGGCGGGACGAGTCCTTTGATGATTTCCCATCCGAACAAAAAGGTTTTAAACTATGTCCGTACCGAATTTCGTCTAAATCTGTTCAGCCGTTTTTGAGATTAACGCGCACAAACACGACTTCTCTACAGGTTTACTATATGTATATGATTATCGGCAAGTATCAAGACCTCTCGTCACCCAATCGCCCAGAGTTTGTTTTGCAAACAAATTGTTATGGGAACGATGATAAAGGCTGCGCTTGCGCTCCTCTCGCAGTGACCTTGTGACGCGACATCACGCTACAGAGTGTAGGCAGAGAAGGTAGGTAAAAGTAGTTATTTTTTGTGTCACAGACATAGCTTCTGTGCGTGACTTCGTCTGCTCGGACAATAAAATCGAGTTAAGATAGAGCTATAAAAAGTATCCCATGTGTTAATCGAGGTTTTTAACTACCTGTATGCAAAATTTCGTCTTAATCTGTTCAGCCGTTGTTGCTTGATTACTCAATCTAGATAAAAGGGCTACAAAAGTTTACTTTTCATAATATACTAGCGGTTTCACCCGTCTCCACCCAGATAAAAAGTAAAACCTTATTCGGGGTCCCCTCTATCTCCGTACTAAATTCCTACTAAGTAATCCGCGATATTGTCCGGGGTTCGAACCTTATATCGGTGTCAAAACATTATTAAGATTTTCATGTAAATTTCAGACACCTATGCTTCTGACTACCCGTCAAGCTACGTAGCGGTTTTAATACAAAATGGACGGTCACCCATCCAAAACCCGACCGCGGCAGCGCAGCTTAACCTTGATCGAACGACGCGTGCGCTTCACTTAGGCCCAAGTTCACCGAGAAGTTAACAGTCCGATCAACTAAAACAGCTGTTTACCACAAACTTCCAAGTTTCGAAAGGTAACACTATAATCGAGCTTTATTCCTAAAACAGTCGATTACCAACCCGAGTTTAAACAAGAAATGGTTAACACGAATATTCTGGCTTCGTTGTTAAAAAACATTTTTGTTTAACGGGCCGATTACGTAAACGTCAGTCGGTGAACTTGGCCCTTGAAATAACTTTACCCAAGGTTGAGTGGGTGCAATTTAAATAGATGCATTTTGGGTGCATTCTCCGGTCATTCTGAGGTCTGTCCTTTAAAGAGAACGTCTTGTGGACATTCTACACATTCACTGACATTAAGGCTTGGATCCTTTAGATAGTAGGTCAGAGTCTAGGTAGGTAGTAGGTAGGATGGACAGATAGGCCGTGGTGGCTCAGAGGTTGAAGCGCTCGCATTTCAAGTCATCGTCAACATCAGCCTATATATCGTCCCACTGCTGGGCACAGGCCTCTTCTCGCACAGAGAAGCCATGAGCATTGATCACCAAACTTGCTCACGGCGGTTTGGCTTTCGCTGGCGCCTTAACATCTAGGCTTCTAGGAAAGTTTTTTTTATTATAGCGTTTTTGGAAGTAAGTTGTATTTTTTTTATTATACATATAAAATGCTTTGTCCTGAATGACTGACGGATCAATGCACAGCCTAAACCGCTGATCGTAGAGACCTGAAACTTGGAGGGTGTGTTCTTTGTATGACGTAGGCATCCGATAAGAAAGGATTTTCTGAAATTCTACCCTTAAGGCAGTAAAAAAGGGGGGCACAGTTTGTATGAAACTGTATTTTTTTATTTGAATTCGTATAGCCCACACGGGCAAAACTGCTGGCGGCAAGCTAATATATTATAAGTATCTATGTATATTGTATTTATGTAGCATTGAAAGCGCACTCTTTTGAAAGATTTAAATAAATTTATTTCTTTAGCACAAAAACTAGTCGTACGTCTACCCGTCCATAGCGACAATCTCTCTTTTTCTTCATTCTTACTTCCCTCCATCATTCGCACATCACGTCTTTCATTCGTTCACTCATTACATTCCCTTTTCACGCATAATTTAACGTTCCTTTCCTACATTTATGTTTCTAAAAAAAAACATTTTTTGATTTGAAAATTTTCGTAATGTGCTATCCCTTCCATCGCACACAATAAACAATTGTTATACCTACTAACATCTAATTCGTGATGTACAAATGATCTCCGACCATTAAAACTATCGTTACAAATTGTTCTATAAGGTCAATACATCATAATTATATGGTTGAACTTAAAAAAATGATACAATCAGCTTTGTGGGAATCTTCTGACCTAATTATGACTTTAACCATAGACAAGTATCTAAATAGATGACGCAAGTGTGAGTATTTCGCGAGTGCAGGGTTTGTACTAGCAACAGGACATTCGAAAGAGATACCGCGCCCCCGGAACATAAAGGGCTGAGGAAGGAACATGGATGGGTTTTAGTCAGTAAGAGTCTGACACTCCCTCCCGCCCCACCCACGGCGGGTCCCCTTTGATGATTTCCCATCCGGAAAAACCGTCAATTTGAAAGCTAGGAATATGCTAAATTGTGCCGTATTAAGCTGCAAAAAGTAAGTAATAAAGTGTGACTTTAACCAACTTTGAAGATATGGCTATCCCTCATCATTCTGATAAGCAGCAAAGTGTTATTCTTCTTATTATGTGGGCTGTAGGTTTGATAACCTTACAATCCCTAGTGTGAGAGTTTTCACGACCACGACACTCTTCTGACTACCCGTAACGAATGTCGACTACAAATGACAGCTGGGACTAACGGCTTAACGTGCTTTCTGACGCACGGAAGGCTTCCAAAATGGAGTGGATGGTCACCCATCTACAGACCGTACGCAGCAAGCTTAACTTTGATTGGTCGATTCGTGCGGCTGTTACCTAACCACGAGCTCCACAGTATAAAAAAATCCATGAATAGTTGTTAGAGTGATTTAGAGTTTTTTTCTGTTCAGCTTTGTATTGTATTTTCCGAGGCACGAAGGAGTCTTAGTATGATATAGATTAAAAATATTAACTATAATTATTATTATTTTTTTTTTTAAAAAAACGTTGCCCCACACTAGGAATTACTCCTGTGTCGTGGGTGCGTTTACAAACATTCATTACACATGCACAAACACCCAGACCCGGAACAATTTTAGTTGTCCCGTGCGGGAATCGGACCCGCGACACGCAGCGCAGCAGCCAATTGCTCAGCCACTACGCCAAACGTGCCGTCAATTTAAAACTATACTTAAATACAATACATATTATAGCAGTTAGTTGTAAGTCTTCTCTATTCTACCTACAGATATCTAATTTTTTATACATTGTGGAACGCTATAAATAATTGAGTATTGAGTAGATGGTCACCCATCCACAGACCGACCGCGGCAAGCACAGCTTAACCTTGATCGGTTGATCAGTGTGACTACATCTGCCACGAGCCCCACAACTAAGAAACAAAAAGTTTATAATTAATAAAATTAATTATGATTTGCAACAATTATTACGCATTCCCATATAAGTGTGGTAACATATCCATAGACAATTTGATAATGTTTTTGTAAAGTTGCACAGGCCGCGGTGACCGGCGCGGGCGCACGTGGGAAATGCGAAAGAATAACGTGGATACGACTGCAAGGTAGATTTATTATTCCATTGTGATAATTGATAACATTATTGTAGGTTTAAGTTAATATTATTACTATATTAGTATTAGTTAAACTACTTGTCCCGAATTTGATTCCTTTTTGAAAAAAATATAAATAATTAAATGTTAATAATTATATGTTACATATTTTTAAATTACATATTTTATGTTTAGTTTTTAGTTTAGTACACCACGGACTACCCGTTATCTATCTTTTTACTGTTTATGTCCATCCAAAGGTTGTCTGGAAGAGATCGTTATTCAGCGATAAGGCCGCCCTTTGAACCTACATAATTTTTATATTTCTCTTTGATCTGTATTTATTTTTGGTCTACAATAAAGAGTATTTGTATTATAAAATATGAGACATTGTTAAATTTTGGAAGAAGAGCTTAACATCTTAAATCCTACCGGAGAAAATCGTAAGATTTTTATAGCTGTACTACTTAATTGGGTACTAGCTTCTGCCAGCAACTTCGTCCGCGTGGAATAGTGGTGCTCCGCTCCTATTGGTCTTAGCGTGATGATATATAGCCTATAGCCTTGATTTCTGTGTAGCTTTAACCATTAAGATTGCACATGCGACGGTAGCTTAAAAAATGGAGTAACTTCTCCCGTTTTCTCAACATTTACCTTCACTGCTCTGCTCCTATTGATTGTAGCGTGATGAAAAGTATACTATAACCAGCTCAGGAGTATGAAAAATAATTGTACCAAGTTTCGTTAAAATCCGTCGAGTAGTTTTTGTTTCTATAACGTTTATACAGATAGACAGACAAAAATGTTACTGATTGCATTTTTGGCATCAGTATCGATCCCTAATCACCCCCTGATAGTTATTTTGGAAATATATTTCATGTACAGAATTGACCTCTCTACAGATTTATTAAAAAAGTACTAAAAAAATTAGCTAGTAATTATTTCCAACAAGCTATTTAGCCTGTGGGATTGAGGTCTAAAAAACTGGCGATGTAAAATCAGCGGAAAAAAATTTAAAAAATACCAGAATTTGTTGCTTTTTTGTTGCTAATTAGTTGCTAAAAAAAAAATTTTGTTGCTCCGTCCGATCGCAAAAAATCGGCAATAACGCTAACTTTCGATTAAGATAGCGTGGAAATCACTGGATGTAGACTTATCGATCAAGCGAATAGGGGTCAATTTGTTGCTAATTTGTTGCTGAAAGATGTTAGGAAAAAAAATAATAAATAATAAAAAAATAATAAAAAAAAATAAAAAAAAAATTGATTTTTTTTCTTACCATAGCAATATGGGTATCAAATGAAAGCTAGTAAAAAGACCAGTTCAAATATATATATATCATATTATGTTTATACTGCTGTTTTATTTAACACAAAAAAAGTTCAGAATAAAAACATAAATTTAAAAAAATATAATAATAATATAATAAGAGTATTTTTACGCAGTCGGTTTTTTTGGATTTTTTTAATTTATGTGTTTTTTTTTAATTATGTCAAAATGGATAATATCCACGCCAGCTTAATTCTTGAGATTTCCGTGAAAAAGTTGAAAGAAAATTTGTTGCTGCTTCTGCTAGATCTTGTCTGAGTACAGAGAGTCAGCAACAAAATAGAAACGGAAAGTCAAAAGACGTTGAAGATTGTTTTAAGAAACACCCGGCCACGCCAACTTAACTCTTGACTTTACCGTGGAAAAACTATAGTGAAAATTTGTTGCTGCTCATACTGCAGCTTGTATCAACATAAAAAGTCAGCAACAAAATGGAAAAACGGAAGTCAAGAGATGTTGGAGATCGGTTTACAAAAAAAAACGACCACGCCATCTTAACTCTTGACTTTTCCGTGGAAAAACTATAGAGAAAATTTGTTGCTGCTCATACTACTGCTTGCTTCAGCATAGAGAGTCAGCAACAAAATGAAAAAATGGGATATCAAGAGAAGTTGGAGATTGGTTTACAAAAAAACCGGCCACGCTAGCTTAACTCTTGACTTTTCCGTGGGAAAACTATTGCTACAATTTGTTGCTGCTCATACTGCTGCTTGTTTCAGCATAGAGAGTCAGCAACAAAATAGAAAAACGGAAGTCAAGAGATGTTGGAGATCGGTTTACAAAAAAACCGACCACGCCAGCTTAACTCTTGACTTTTCCGTGGAAAAACTATAGTGAAAATTTGTTGCTGCTCATACTGCAGCTAGTTTGAGTACAGTGAGTCAGCAACAAAATAGAAAAACGGAAGTCAAGAGATGTTGGAGGTCGGTTTACAAAAAAACCGACCACGCCAGCTTAACTCTTGACTTTTCCGTGGAAAAACTATAGTAAAAATTTGTTGCTGCTCATACTGCAGCTAGTTTGAGTACAGTGAGTCAGCAACAAAATAGAAAAACGGAAGTTAAGAGATGTTGGAGATCGGTTTACAAAAAAACTGGCCACGCTAGCTTAACTCTTAACTTTTCCGTGGGAAAACTATTGCTACAATTTGTTGCTGCTCATACTGCAGCTAGTTTGAGTACAGTGAGTCAGCAACAAAATAGAAAAACGGAAGTCAAGAGATGTTGGAGATCGATTTATAAAAGCTGGCGTGGCCAGTTTTTTTTAACCAATCTCCAACTTATCTTGATTTCCCTTTTTAGGGTTCCGTAGTCCGACAAGGAACCCTTATAGTTTCGCTCTGTCTGTCTGTCTGTCTGTCTGTCTGTCTGTCTGTCTGTCTGTCTGTCCGCGGCATAGCTCCGTGGTTTTTGTTATTAGAAAGCTGAAATTTGGTATGAATATGTATATTGATCACGCCGAGAAAGTGGTAAAATAAAATTTTGAAAAATATTTTTTTTTAGGGTAGCTCCCAAACATGTAAAGTAGGGATGAATATTTTTTTTCTCGCGTACCCCTTCGTGTGGGGTATCGTTAGATAGGTCTTTCAAAAATATAATGGGTGTGTGAAGACCATTTTTCAATTAAGCGAGCTATTTGCGAAATATCTAGATTTTAAGTGAATTTTTTTGTTCGATACGAGTTACCCCCCCCTCTAACTTTTGAATGGCTGTACCTAGAAATGTGAAAAAATCACAGACGTAGTACATGTAATGAAATTACAAGGAAAACTATCACGGCTAAGTAGGCTTAACCGGTTACAGAGTTATAGTCGACTAACTAACTCCTACTACGGAACCCTACTGCGCGTGGCCCGACACGCACTTGGCCGGTTTTTTTATTTTGTTTTCTCCAACATCTCTTGACTTCCGTTTTTCCATTTTGTTGCTGATTTTTTATGTTGATACAAGCTGCAGTATGAGCAGCAACAAATTTTCACTATAGTTTTTCCACGGAAAAGTCAAGAGTTAAGCTGGCGTGGTCGGTTTTTTTGTAAACCGATCTCCAACATCTCTTGACTTCCGTTTTTCTATTTTGTTGCTGACTCTCTATGCTGAAACAAGCAGCAGTATGAGCAGCAACAAATTGTAGCAATAGTTTTCCCACGGAAAAGTCAAGAGTTAAGCTAGCGTGGCCGGTTTTTTTGTAAACCAATCTCCAACTTCTCTTGATATCCCATTTTTTCATTTTGTTGCTGACTTTCTATGCTGAAGCAAGCAGTAGTATGAGCAGCAACAAATTTTTTCTATAGTTTTTCCACGGAAAAGTCAAGAGTTAAGCTGGCGTGGTCGTTTTTTTTTGTAAACCGACCTCCAACATCTCTTGACTTCCGTTTTTCTACTTTGTTGCTGACTCACTGTACTCAAACTAGCTGCAGCATGAGCAGCAACAAATTTTCACTATAGTTTTTCCACGGAAAAGTCAAGAGTTAAGTTGGCGTGGCCGGGTGTTTCTTAAAACAATCTTCAACGTCTTTTGGCTTTCCGTTTCTATTTTGTTGCTGACTCTCTGTACTCAGACAAGATCTAGCAGAAGCAGCAACAAATTTTCTTTCAACTTTTTCACGGAAATCTCAAGAATTAAGCTGGCGAGGATATTATCCATTTTGACATAATTAAAAAAAACACATAAATTAAAAAAGTCCAAAAAACCCGACTGCGTAAAAATACTCTTATTATATTATTATTATATATTTTTTTAAATTTATGTTTTTATTCTGAACTTTTTTTGTGTTAAATAAAACAGCAGTATAAACATAATATGATATATATATATATATTTGAACTGGTCTTTTTACTAGCTTTCATTTGATACCCATATTGCTATGGTAAGAAAAAAATTCAATTTTTTTTTTATTTTTTTTTATTATTTTTTTATTATTTATTATTTTTTTTCCTAACATCTTTCAGCAACAAATTAGCAACAAATTGACCCCTATTCGCTTGATCGATAAGTCGACATCCAGTGATTTCCACGCTATCTTAATCGAAAGTTAGCGTTATTGCCGATTTTTTGCGATCGGACGGAGCAACAAAATTATTTTTTTAGCAACTAATTAGCAACAAAAAAGCAACAAATTCTGGTATTTTTTAAATTTTTTTCCGCTGATTTTACATCGCCAGTTTTTTAGACCTGTGGGATTGTTCGAAGGAGTTACCGCTGCTCGGAATGAAAAGGGCGAAGGAAAGAACATGGATGGGTTTTAGTCAGTAAGAGTCTGACACTCCCTCCCGCTCTATTCATGGTGAGGGGAGTTATTTAATGCTTAAAAAATTAAAAAAAAAATCTAGCCTATTACGACAAAATATAAAACAGCAAGCGATAAAATTTTACAACAAAACATTACATATTTTTGCTAACTCACATAATCGTAATACGTGAAAGTGATGACTTCTAGTGTAAACGACCTGTTCATAGTTTAGAAGTTAATACGTAATGTTACTAAATATTATGTCAGACATATTCGTGTGGCTTCGGAAGTAACACTAGTCAACAAAAACGTGCTTGTAAATTCTAAAAATTGGGAGATTTTTAGTGGGCAGTGAGGTAGTGGATGGTTGAATAATCATATCACCAGCAGCTTATTTATTGTCCTGGTCATATCTCTCTTCTCATACAGAGAAGGAATGAGCATTGATCAGAGCTGTCTAGCACAGCCTAATTTTATCAGTGGTGCTTACATCATCATCATCAGCCTATATATTGTTCCACTGCTGGGCATAGGCCTCTTCTCGTACAGAGAAGGCATGAGCATTGATCACCTCGCTTATTCAAGGTGGCTTGGCGATTTCAGACTATTTAAGTCCAGGTTTGCTCACTATGTTTTCCTTCACCGTTAATCAGTGGAGTCTAATATACACTTACAGAGTACATATTATTTTGAAAAGTTACATTGGTACTTGCCAGGTTTGGAACCCGCACATTCATATTTAAGTTGCAGGCGCCGTAACCTCTAGGCGATCATGATTTACGATGTTGAATAATATAAATATGAAAATTAGTTAATTTATCAGACGGATTTAGATTAAACTCGGCACATTTTTAGACTCTGACCGGATCAGTGATTACGTTACTCATTTTTTTATTTTGACCATTCAATGATATACATTGCGTCTTGATTGTTCTCAATATGATTAATGTTCAAACGAATGCAGTAATGTATTTAGTTAAATTTTCTTGAGAAATTAACTTGTCGTTAATGAATAACGAACGGTGTTTACGGCTGGTCATTTTTTTATTACGGCATAATAAAAGTTACATAGAAACAAATATGTGTACTTAATTTCGGAGTCACCACACATACATACGAAGTGAGAAAATCTTAATCTCCTGGGCCCCAACCAGGACCAATTCTGACACTTTTTACGAGTCCAGGTTTCCTCACAGATTTTCTCTTTGCCGTCCAATATGAAATTTTGGTACTTACCAAGTTTTGAACCCAACTACTTATACTTTTATTCGACTTCCATAAAAGGAACAGGTATGTAGGTATTTTTTTTTTGTTAATTGTGGGACGAATTTTAAAAATTCTTTTTTTAATCTTTGTTAAAGAAAACATCCCAGAATATTCGATATTTAAATAATACATTTCCATCCATCGCAGCGTCGTATCCACACAAATCGAACGCTGTGTATATAAGTGAGTTGCGCCTGCGCTCACATTTCAGTGCAGTGTAGTGGCCAATTGTGTACAGTGATAGTGTGTACTAGGTATGTAGTGCAAATATTTATATACAATTAATATATATAATAAAATAAAATAATTTAGTGGAAAAATGTGTAATTAAAAAAAAATACAGGAATTAAAAACTGTAAAAAAAATATTTACGAGGCTTATTTAGTAAAAAAGTATAAAGTTATATTATATATATCTAACAAAAAATATTAGGACACATTTATGTAGAAAAAAATGCTTGAAAGTAAAAAAACATTTTTTTTAAATGAAATACGAACTAGTAAATAAGGTCTAGTCTATAAGAAATAGAAAAAAATCTACGAATTGTATCGTAATATACAATAAAAAAAATAGAAAAATAAACTCGTCTCCGGGAAAAACGCACTGAAACGCATGAAATAAAAAAATATTTCTCTCTTGCTACCGTATTTACTAAAACTAGATCAAAGGGCATGAGATCACGACTGGAATCTTTAAATTTTAGTATTTTAAACCGTTTTTTTAATTTATTTTTCACCCGCAACTGTCATTTGTAATGTGATAATTAAACTCTTTCGTGAGATACCCAACACGGCATATTTTTAAATTATTATTCCGTCTATTTAATTTTTAAAAATATTAATTACATTATTAAAATTATAGTGATTATAAAAAGAATGAAAAAAAAATCATAAAAAATATTACAATTATTTATTTTATTTCGGGATATTGAGGAGTTCGTGTCTAAGTAACAGCTACACGGGTCGTTTGATCAAAGGTTAAGCTACGCTATGTCATAGGGAAACTCCTCCATGCCTCAGAAAGCACGTTAAGCTGTTGGTCCCGGCTGTCATTTGTAGATCTTTGACAGTCGTTACGGGTAGTCAGAAGTCAGAAAGTCTGACAACCAGTCTTACCATGGGGTGGGGTGTTACTCAGTAACTGGGTTGTGGAGGTCAGATAGGCAGTCGCTCCATGTAAAACACTGGTACTCAGCTGCATCCGATTTAGACTGGAAGCCGACCCCAATTTAGTTGGGTAAAGGCTAGGCAGATGATGATTGAAATTCACGATATTATGTCCTCTAAGGCGCCATATTGAAAAGTGTTTAGTCATATTATATAACCAGTTAATGATCAAGACGTCACGACACCGTCATTTGTTGAAATATTAATAGGCTAGCCATTTCCCACCGCATTCTGAACGAACTATTCCACACCAGGATAAAAAGTAACTTTTATAAAGTAATTTGTACTTTCTAAGTGTATCTCAGACACCACTGACTAACGGTGAAGGAAAACATCGTGAGGAAACTTGGACTTAAAAAAGTCTGAAATCGCCAATCCGCCTTGAGCAAGCGTGGTGATCAATGCTCACGCCTTCTTTGTATTAGAAGAGGCCTGTGCCCAGCAGTGGGACAATACCTATATATGATGATGATGAAATAAAAAGTATGCTATGTGTTAACAGCTATGTGTTCACCAAATCGGTTCAGCCGTTCTAGCGTGAAAGCATCAAAGACAGACAGCTACTTTCATATTAGGATATCAGCTAGATAGGTTTATTATCATTGTAAATTTTCGGAAATAATTAAAACTTTCACTGGCGTAAAACAATAGAAAGATGAAATTATTTACACCGTGTTTTGAGTAGAAAGATTAATTCGTTTACTGTACTCCCAATTACGTTGGGGTCGGCTTCCAGTATAACCAAATGCAGCTGAGTACCAGTGTTTTACATGGAGCGACTGCCTATGTAACCTCCACAACCCAGTTACCGGGTAACACGGTACCCCTCGGTAAGACTGTTTGATATTCTGGCTTCTGACTACCCATAACGACTATCAAAGATCTACAAATGACAGCCGGGACCAACGACTTAAGTGCTTTCCGAGGCACGGAGGATGGTATGACATAGATGGTCACCCTTTCACCGCAGCTTAATCTAGATTGATTGACCCATGCGGGTGTTACTACCCCATGACTTTATCGTGAAGGGCGGGAATTTTGTATCGGACCCTCCAAGTTTCAGGTCTCTGCGATCAGCGGTTTTGGCTGTGCGTTGATCCGTCAGTCATTCAGGCCAAGCATTTTATATGTATAGATAAATAATAATGTGCCTACATATATGACAATAAATTATACAGACATTAAGCACATGCGATCCACAGTTCAATAGTTAGCCGAACAACTGGATCACGTAATGTCGGAATTAGAAAGCATGAGGAACCAGATATCACGCTAGCTCCGTTCAGGAACATGATAAATTTAGATGCATGATTTGTGTAAACAGTTTACATGAAATATTTCATATCATCTGCCTAGCCTTTTCCCAACTATGTTGGGGTCGGCTTCCAGTCTTAACTGGATGCAGCTGAGTACCAGTGTTTTACATGGAGCGACTGCCTATCTGACCTCCACAACCCAGTTACCGGGTAACACGGTACCCCTTGGTAAGACTGGTTGTCAGACTTTCTGGCTTCTGACTTCCCGTAACGACTGTCAAAGATGTACAAATTACAACCGGGACCAACAGCTTAACGTGCTTACCGAGGCACGGAGGAGTCTCGCTATGACAAAGATGGTCACCCATCCACGTACCGACCGCGCCAAGCGCAGCTTAACCTTTGATCGGTCGACCCGTGCGGCTGTTACTTAGCCACGAGCTCCTCTACATGAAATATTTCATAGTCAAAGTCAATTTAGGGTTCTGACCATTTCGTCTATCTGTCTATCTGTCACAGCTGATTATTTCAGGAACTACTCATGCTATCGATTTGAAATTTGGAACGATAAAGAACGATTGTTCATGAGTATTGCAAATGAAAAAAGTTGAAAAATCATATTATTGCTTTTATGGAAAAAGTGGGGGCAACGTGGGTTTTAAATTTCAAAGTATATATGTATAGTTACTAGGTCATGTGGGATGTCATATGAAAGGTCTTGATTTGCACATTCTAATATATTTTTTGTTTTGTATGTCTTTTAATTTTCGAATTATAATGAAATTTGCAACAAAAAAAATACCGTTATCTCCGAAGTTTTAGAAGGGAAAATCCGAAATAATTAGGACTGATAGACAGAAAAAATTTAACTATGATTCTAAGATAGGTCTTTCAAAAATATTATGGGTGTGTGAAGACCATTTTTGGTTAAGCGAGCCATTTGCGAAATATCTAGCTTTTTAGTGCAAATTTTTGTTCGATACGAGTTACCCCCCCTCTAACTTTTGAATGGCTGTACCTAGAAATGTGAAAAAAATCAAAGACGTAGCACATGTAATGAACTTACAAGGAAAACTATCACGGCTAAGTAGGCTTAACCTGTTACAGAGTTATAGTCGACTAACTAACTCCTACTACGGAACCCTACTGCGCGTGGCCCGACACGCACTTGGCCGGTTTTTTTTCTCCCCGTAATATTGTGTGAGATAATGTAGATTTACTAGGTCATCATCATCATCATCAGCCTATATATTGTCCCACTACTGGGCACAGGCCTCTTCTCACACAAAAAAGGCATCAGCATTGATCACCACGCTTGCTCAAGACGGATTGGCGATCTCAGACTTTAAACAGTCCGGGTTTCCTCACGATGTTTTCCTTCACCGTTAGTCAGAGACGCCTAATACATACTTAGAAAGTACGTATGACTTTAGAAAAGTCACATTGGTACTTGCTAGGTTTCGAATCCGCCCACTCGTACACGAAAGGCATGTGCCTTAACCACTAGGCCACCACGACATTACACGACACAATTGTGTTTAGATCAGCGATATTCAAACTTTTTTATTATAGGGCCACAAATACATTTCAGTCACGGAGTCGCGGGCCGCAAGACATTTTTTTAGTTTTGAATAAAGATCTTAATAAGTTTTCCTCAGAAATGTTGATACGGTCGTCTTCACTAGTTGGCTATTTTATTTCTTACATGAAGTAATTACCTATTTTAATTACGCGGTGGGCCCACAGTTCATCTGATGCACGCGAAATTTAAAATGGTTTACAATTTTGTAACTTAATGTGGGCCAATCACAGAGGTCCGTGGGCCTTTTTTTTGTGTATGGCATCTCGCAGGTCAACCTAGAAGGTTGTCGACTGCTTAACCGGGCTTGCCTGTGAAGTGCCTTAAATGAATTTAGGGCCTCCAGCCAGGGCTTAAGTTAAAAAACTAAGCGACTACACGCTAAGGGCATCCCCTAGTGGGGTACGGGCCTCGGCTTAGAGCGTCGCTGGGGGAGGACAGCAAGAGAAAGGCCCGAGGGCCGCAGGTTGGATATAGCTATGTTACATAATGTAGATATAACTAAATATAATATCTAGAATCTTTCCCAGGACATTGCAGCATCATAGCGAATCCGATAAGTGGCCTGTAGCCCTTTCATTCCTCTCATTACTTCTCATCATTAGAAAGGATTGCAGGAAATATTCTGAAATGAGTTCGGTTGGCTAACATCGACACAATGCGAGTTAAATTGTTGACTAGTTTGCCTCTCTTGAGGACTTTAAGGAATGAAATGGCCTAAATAAAAACGTTCTATTCCCAGATTTCGATTTTACAAAATTTCGTCTAAATTGGATTAGCTGTTTACTGTGATAGCGAAACAGACAGAGTGGCAAAGTTTCAAAGTCATATCAGTACCTACTTGCTAGGTTTCGAACTTGCATGTTTTGCAGATGCCTTAACCTCTAAACGACCAACCACGTCTATAATATAAAAATGAATCCCTATTTCCCTTGGTCATCGCATCACGCGTGAACGGCTAGATCAATTTGGCTGAAATTTGGTACGGAGATAGAGAGGACCCTGGAGAAGGTTTTAGGCTACTTTTTATTTGGGTGCGTGAAGTAGTTTTGTCGGAACGCGGGTAAAACCGCCGGCAATAGCTAGTATCACATAAAAACGGCCTGAAGAACATTAATATAGAGTAAGCTACCATCATCATCAACAGCCTCTCTTAATATTAGTCCACTGTTGGACAAAGGCCTCTTAGAAGGATCTCGTGGCTAAGTAACAGCCGCACGGGTCGACCGATTAAAGGTTAAGCTGTGCTTAGCGCAGCTGGTCCGTGGATGGGTGACCATCTATGTCGTAGCGAGACTCCTCTGTGCCTCGACGTTAAGCTGTTGGTCCCGGTTCTCATTTCTAAATCTTTGACAGTCGTTACGAGTAGTCAAAAGCCAGAAAGTCCGGCAACCACTCTTACTAAGGGGTATCGTGTTACCTGGTAACTGGGTTGTGGAGGTCAGATAGGCAGTCGCTCCATGTAAAACACTAACACTTTCTGAACCACGAAGGAGTCTCGGCTTTACAATTAACAAGGGGCTGTACCACCACGTGTTTTTGCAATCAATACTCAAATTTGAGAGCGTGATACAGCTACTAACGTCGTATAGCTCCGTCTCTTTTTCATAACGAAAATAACCTTGTTTTGGCACATCATGGTAAGGCCCTAGAATATAAATTACTTACAACACTAAACTAAAAAACTCTTTTAACAAACCGAAGTCCCCATTTAAAAAAAACGATGCTAACCAAGATAAAATTACAATGTTTAACATTTCAAAATGTTCTCACAGATCTAAATATTGCAGCCATCTTGTTTGAGTCGAAACAATTCGGCTTGGTAATTGTGTTTGGAGATTTTCGCATGATGTTACAATAGTTTAATGGTTATGATCACGGCATTTTTAAGTTCTGAGATGTTTTCTTGCGGAATACAAAACTGGTGGGCCCTTGAAATTTATCACTGTTTCATATTACAAAGTGTTGTTTTAATTTATTTCATGTGAAATTAAAAAAAACTATCTTATGGCAGGCCTATTTTTATTCTATACTAGCTGTTCCCCGTGGTTTCACCCGCGTCCACATAATTTCCCGATTTAAAAAGTAGCCTTAAACCTTCTCTAGGATCCCCTCTATCTTCGTAGTAAATTTTATCCAAATCCAGTCCAGCCGTTCAAGCGTGATGCCTTTACTAAGAGACAGCGGGATTAATTTTTACGTAATGTAGAATTGTAGACTAGCATCGGCACGTTTCCTTGCCTAAGAATTGGGTCCAGATACCTGGATAAAAAGTATCCTATATGTTAATCCAGGTTATAAACTATGTCTGTACCAAATTTGATCCAAATTCATACAGTAGTTTTTGCGTGAAAGAGTAACAAATATACATACATCTTCACAAAATTTCACATTTATAATTTCATAGGATTATGAAGATCTAATCAACCTTTTAGATCCTTATAGAATCTAATTAATGCCTCATAAGTTGAAGTACAACATTGTTACATGATATATCGCATTGGCTAACGATCTGTGGTCGCGGGTTCGTTTCCTGCGTTGAGCAATCGTCACTTGTACACATATTGTTTCCCATACGTATTGGGGCAAGAGTAATTTGTATGGTTTTTTGATGGGAAGCATTTTCTCTTACTCGTAGTGGCGTAGAGGTTAAATTATAAGGCAGCTTAAGTAGAAATCTATAAGTTCGAAACCTGGCATGTACCAATGTGACTTTTTAAAAGTCATTATGTACTTTCTAAGTGTATGTTACACATCATTGACTAACGGTGTAAAAAATAACATCGCGAGGAAACCTGGACTAAAAAATCAGAACTCTCAAATCCACCTTGAGAAGAGAAAGGAACAGAGAAGGGATGAGAATTAATCACAACCGTGGTCATCTCTCTTCCTCTGTATGAGAAGAGGCCTTTGACCAGGACAATAAATGTGCCAATAATAATGATTCCTCCTTATGGTTTCAGCAAAAAAAAAACAATTCTAGTGAATAGTTAGTGTCAGTGTGAAGGGCATGGCTGTAGGTGTCATTATGTCTAGATCAATTTCGGTGACGGCGCTCAATGTAGACTAGCCAGGTACGCAGGAGTAATAGTGCACGCACGCTTGCAGACACAGGTGCACTCTCTATTCCCTCACTCTCACAGTCCTCAGGGTCGGCAGTCCGACACGACGGGGGGAGATCAGGCGCAGGACCGACAGCGACACGTGCTCTCCGAGGCACGGAGGAATCTCGCTGTTTTAAGAAAACGGTCTCCCAACCATGGACTGACAGCGCAGCTTAACGTTGCTAATCTATCGATCCTCATGGCTGTTACTTAGCTACAAACCAATGAGGTGGGAATGTCAAAAGAATGAGAAGGCATGAGCATTGATCACCACGCTTGCTCAAGGCGGATTGGCGATTTCAGACTTTTTAAGTCCAGGTTTCCTCACGATGTTTTCCTTCACCGGTACTCAGTGACGTCTAAGATACACTTAGAAAGTACATATGACTTCAGAAAAGCCACATTGGTATTTGGCAGGTTTTGAACCCGCACACTCGTACACGAGAGGTTGTTGCCTTTACCACTAATCCACCACCACTTACCACGACTTTACACTTACCACTTATTTATGGTAATGCAGATTCAAGGCTAAGTTCACGGACAAATGTTTTCGTAATCAGCTCATTAATGAAAACGTTGTTTAACCATCGAAGCGGGATTTTTTGTGATATACCGCGCCCCCGGAATACAAAGGGCTGAGGAAGGAACATGGATGGGTTTTAGTCAGTGAGAGTCTGATACTACGGCGGGAGGGGTCATTTGATGATTTCCCATCCGAAAAAAAACCCTTCTTGTTTGGCAAATATCCTTTTTATCGATAACAATCCCAAATGATATAATATACCTTTCGAAACTTGGACGTCTAAATTTATGGTAAACAACTGTCTTCAGTTGATTTGGTTGTCTATTGTGTTATCGGTGAACTTGGTCTTTAGAGTTACTGTTGCTGGGGAGTTTGTTGCGCCACTTCTTCCCAGCAATAACACCTAGGAAGTGATGAAGGGCGGGCGTTTTGGGGGCTGTCTTTTGTAAAATTGACTTTCAAAAAGTGCTGATTTTTTCAACTGGTCTAATTGGGAAGCTAATATTCTCTGTAAGCCGTTTTTGATACCCTCATGATATTTAAGTTCTTTAGGGTTATGTAACAAATTCTTCTCCCATTCGACTCATTGGTCTAGTGGTCGCTAACGTGAGCGCTACCCTGATAGCAGTTGTTGTTACAATTCCATGTCAGAGGCCGTCAGGCGGATTTGAGCAAACTCTGACACTTAGGGCTTGTTAGGTTGGTAAACCTGCAGCCAAGTCATAAAGAACGTGTTTTTCATCTGCAAAATTATGTTTGTTATTAAATAAGACCTACATTTTCGTTGGAGCATCAAGCGACGATGCTTTATACATACTTAAATTGTTTACACCTTGGGTTACATTATTCAAGTTTTAGTAGGTATACCTA
The DNA here is from genome assembly GCA_963891755.1 of Pyrrhia umbra. Lineage (NCBI taxonomy): Eukaryota > Metazoa > Arthropoda > Insecta > Lepidoptera > Noctuidae > Pyrrhia > Pyrrhia umbra. The sequence continues at coordinate 6,923,760 of OY982944.1, forward strand.
ATTATTTCTGGAAATAAATACAGCCTATGACACTTCGTAAAGATGTAGCTTTCTAACGGTGAAAGGATTTTTTAAATCAGTCCAGTATAGTTTTTGAGTTAAAACCCTACAAACAAACAAATCTTTTCTCTTTATAATGTTATAGTATAGAAAACAGATATGGTAGGAGAGGGTAGGAAAACCACGTTGCAAGAGACCACTTGCTGACTATACTAATAAAAAAAATCCTCAACTCAGGAGTCAAATCCAAACCACAACAATATACAAACCAACATACCTTCCCACGTGAACAAAAACCTTAATATCATTACAATTATAAAGCAATACGGCTTTTTATTTCTCTATAGACATATTTCTTTTTGTCCGTCTGTCTGTGTGATTTGTCGAACACATTGTTTCTAAGTATAATTGACTGTATTAAGTGTCACTCATATTTGTATGAAAATTTACTTCAAAATGTCGTGAGAAAAAGGTGGCTAGTGGCTTAGTCATTCACGGTACGATCGAAGAAGGTTAAGCTGTGCTTGGCGCCATCGGTCATTGGATGGGTGACCATCTATGTCATACCAAGACTCCTCCGTGCCTTGGACAATACAACACAAAGCTGCAACTACAAAAAAACTCTTACAGCCGGTTGTTTTATTTAATTTAAAAAAAAAGTATGCTTAGATAAAAAGAAATCGTTTCTATGGCTTCTTTACCACTTATAGATGCATGTTTTAAAATATTTCGAGTATGAATAGATGGACCTTATATATCCGTACCAGATTTCATCAAAATTGATTTAGATAATTAGTAATAGTTGTCACAATTCACTGTGTCTTCAGGGGCCTTAACATGACGTACTAAATCGTTGTGAAAAAGAGACAGCGCTATACGACGTTATTAGCTGTCTCGCTCTCACACCTGCATAATGATTACACAAACACGTGGTGGTACAGACTCACATTCCCCTTGCATAAAACTCAACATTAATTCCACACAATTTAAACTAATTTTGTGTCTCAAAATACTAATTAAGTTACGTAATTAAATTATCTTTGTACACGAATACAATTAGCTTTAGCATCGCAATTGTAATAAATTATATTGCAAGAGTTTCAGTTTCAAAAATAGTCCTATTATTTCGTAATCTTTTAAAGTACTTTTTCAAGGACTTTTAAGATAAAATATTTTTCTTTCTTTCTTTCATAAAAGCTTCAGATTAGACTTTAAAAAACAGAGAACATTATATTTTTTTAAGGATGGGAATTCATCAAATGACTCCCGGTGTGAGCGGAGCGGGAGAAAGTGTCTGACTCTTACTGACTTTGAACATTTAAAAAGCAGATACAACAAATCAAAAACCATGAAAATCGGTCCAGCCGTTCTCGAGTTATAAGTGTTCTAAATAACCCGACTTTGTTTTATATATTAAGACTAGCTTCTGCCCGCGAATTCGTCCGCGTGGAATAGTTTTCACCCCCTTGGGGGTAGAATTTATCAAAATCCTTTCTTAGCGGATGCCTACGTCATAACATCTACCTGCATGCCAAATTTCAGCCCGATCCCTCCAGTGGTTTGGGCTGTGCGTTGATAGATCACTATGTCAGTCAGTCAGTCACCTTTGAGTTTTATATATATTTAGATTTAGATATTCGCAAGAATAAATGATTTATGTTTTTAATAACTGCGAACTTTGATCTAAAAAGGGATTGTTAACAATTAAAATGTGAAGATAATCATCAATTAATAAGCACTTGTTTTAATTATTTTGAAAACAATGTGAGAGAGATTTTAATCTTTTTTAAAATACAATATCGTTACATCACCAAGGTTATTTTCTGACCTAGGGTATGACATACTTTTAGTTGTATTTAACGATGATACGGTTTTTGAAAATTGAGGTCATTATAATTTAATAAAAGCAGGTCAATGACCACATCCCATAGAGATAAGTAAGATAAACACGCTTTTACCATGCACGGGACTAGATTCCCGGACCTTAGGGAGGCAGGCTAGGGGTCGGAGTGAACACATAGAAGTCCTTTGAGACTTTACAAAATCATCATCATCTGCCTATTGTCCGGTTAAGCAGGTCGAATGCTGTTAGAAGCACCCTGCAAGAGGTCATGTAAAAAAAAAAACATCATCTGCCTAGGCTTTTCCAAACTATGTTAGGGTCGGCTTCCTGTCTAAACCGTATGCAGCTGAGTACCAGTGTTTTACATGGAGCGACTGACTATCTGACCTCCACAACCCAGTTACCGGGTAACACGATACCCCTTGGTAAGACTGGTTATTAGTCTACCCGTAACGACTGTCAAAGATCTACAAATGACAACCGGGACCAACAGCTTAACGTGCTTTCCGAGGCACGTAGGAGTCTCGCTATGACATAGATGATCACCCATCCACGGACCGACCGCGCCAAGCGCTGCTTATCCTTGGATTGGTCGAATACATTCAGCGTTTTATCCGTTTAAGCGTATCTAACAGATTTTCGATTAATTTCGCATTTAAGAATTACATAATACACCTAATTATTAATCAATCACCACATAAGTGGTGCTTCGCTCCTATTGGTTTTAGCGTGATGATATGATGCCTTCCTGAATAAATGGGCTATCTAACCCTGAAATAATTTTTCAAATCGCACCAGTAGTTCCTGAGATTAGCGCGTTCAAACAAACAAACTCTTCAGCTTTATATATTAGTATAGATAAGTATAGATAAATAAATAATAATTATTTTTAGTAACACAGAAATAATTTATTAACCAATTAATTAATTTTCGACAATTCTAAGCTACATATCTGCCAACCCAACCTTCAATACAAGCTTGAAGTTTTACCGCTAAAACACAAAGAATTCCGGTAAATAATTAGCTATGTGAATTATAACGAAAAAGTGCGACAATGTCCCCACAGTGCAAGCAAACAATTTGATTACAATTGTAATTAAATAGACAATTACACATAGCATGTCGTTATGCAAAATGAGATATGTGTATACACGGTTTAATTAATTTTCTTCACTATTTTCACGAAGTCGTGGTGGCCTAGTGGTTAAGGCACCTGCCTCTCGATTACGAGTGTGCGGGTTCGAAACCTGGCAAGTACCAATGTGACTTTTCTAAAGTCATATGTACTTTCTAAGTATATCTTAGATACCACTGAATAACGGTGAAGGAAAACATCGTGAGGAAACCTGGACTTAAAAAGTCCGAAATCGCCAATCCGCCTTGAGCAAGCGTAGTGATCAATGCTCATGCCTTCTCTGTATGAGAAGAGGCCTGTGCCCAGCAGTGGGACAATATATAGGCTGATGATGATGATGATTTTCCCGAAAGGTATGTACTCAGTCCATGACATAGAACCTTCCTAGAGCATTTATCCATCAAAATTAAAAATATTAATTAACAAGCTTTCCGCCAGCGGCTTCGCCCGCGTATACATTTTCTTTACACCTTGGGTTACATTATTCAAGTTTGAGTAGGGATCCCTAATTATTTCTGGAAATAAATATAGCCTACGACACTTCGTAAAGATGTAGTTTTCTAACGGTGAAAGAATTTTTAAAATCGGTCCAGTAGTTTTTGAGTTAAAACCCTACAAACTAACAAACAAATCTTTTCTCTTTATAATATTAGTATAGATTTATGTCGTGTTTATACTGTATGCCTATTTTTTTTAGATTATTTTTAGTATTACTGCCAGCGGCTTCGCCCGCGTGGCCTATACTAATTCAAATTAAAATGACAGAGTTTCATACTAACTTTGCTTCCCTTTTTCACCTCCTTAGGGATAGAATTTCGGATAATCCTTTCTTATCGGATGCCTATGTCATACAAAGAGCACACCCTCCAAGTTTCAGGTCTCCCCTCGCTTTTATCTATCTCCGTGCCAAACTTCATCCAAATCGGCTCAGCCGTTAAACAACGAAAGCGTTTATAACATTAGTACTTTAGAATTTAATATTGATGGTTTTTTGTTTCAGGTTTGTGCTGAACCCGTCGAATTAGGGTACCGCAGCGAAAATGACACAACAAAAACGACTTTGCGGGATCAGCCTGGGTTCCGTAGGAGTTCTGACTGTATTATTCTATCTGATCGACCGGACATTAGCTGTGAGTAAAAGTTTTAATCTAGTTTTTAATTAATTTATTTTTTGAGAATTTTATTAAAATGGGATACATTGCAATCATCATCGGTCTATATACGATCCCACTGCTGGGCACAGGCCTCTTCTCATACAGAGAAGGCATGAGCATTGATCACCACGCTTGCTCAAGGCGGATTGGCGATTTCAGACTTTTTTAGTCCCTGGTTCCCTCACGATATTTTCCTTTACCGATAGTCAGTGACGTCAAAGACACACTTAGGCCCAAGTTCACCGACAAGATAAAGGTCGATTAACTTAAACTGCTTATTACCATAAATTCAAAGTTCGAGCTTTCGATGGGTAACGTATTATTAGAAATTTTTATTCCTTAAACGGTCGATTACCAAACCAGGGTTGAACTAGAAGTGGGTAACACGAAAATTCCAGCTTCCTGGTTAAAATAGCGTTTTTGTTTAACGGGCCGATTGGACCATCTGTCGGTGAATTTGACCCTTACAAAGTACTAATATACTACAAAATATAATTACAAAATACTAACAATAATACAAGACTTTCGAAAAGTCACATTGGTACTTGCCAAGTTTCGAACCTGCATACTCATACACGAGATGCAGGTGCCTTAACCACTAAACCACCACGAAGTATGTTTACGATTAAGTTCACCTAATTAATCAACACTTGTGCCCCACATTGCTAATATAGACCGCGTCCAAGTTTTTCGTCCAAAGAATTTAAAACTTTTTCTACAAGCAATTGATTAGTTTTTCATAATTCATTAATTTCTTTATATGGACTTAGTAACACTCGATACACTGTTTCTCTGGATTAACATTTTGGGTTCCGTAGTTAAATATAATAGATAGATATGTGTTGCTGGGGAGTTTGTTCCGCCACTTCTTCCCAGCAAAAACACATAGGAAGTGGTGAAGGGTGGGCGTTTTGGGGGCTGTCCTTATGTAATCTAGTCTTTAAAAAACACTGGTTTTTAGCTTAATTTTAAAACAATGAGTTTTAAATATGAAATATATGGGTGTTTTTCAAAAAAAGTGACCCTAGCAAAATCGGACTGTCCCACAACTTCAAACATTTTTATTTTGGTTTTTTTATATGGCACATGTAGATGTGAAATGTTATATGATTAAGGCAGACATTTTAAAATCAAGTTAAATTGAAAAACACCATAAAAAGACGACAGATATATTTATATTAAAAAAAAAGTACCACAGGAGGTGAAGATTTCGCGTGTCCCACGGTGCCCTCGGTGATTTCGAATACTTCTTACTTGTAGACTATTGAGCTTTGAGTATATTTAGGTGTTTGAACATAATGTCATTATGTCTAAAAGTGTGTTTTTGGTCTTTATGTGATTAATTTATAGTTATTTTTAACAAATATCATTAAATTAACGTTGTCCTACGAAAACCATAGTACCGGAAAATCCGGTATCGTCACGGTGAATTTGATATCTTACACAAGACAAAATCTACTAATTTGTGTTTTTTTTACTTTCCTGGCATCATTGTGATCGGATTTTGATACCACCAATACTGTTTAAACGTCAGTTGCGACAAAATCTGTGATGAAAGTCTTGGTGTCTTCGACATGCAGAAAAAGTTTTCTGAATAGTGACAGTATTTAAAAGGCAAATAAACTCATTTTCTTTACTTTGGCATATTGTATTCAAAACATAAGTTAACCTATATTAGATTAATAAAGCTAAAAACAAGTTAATTTAACAGCGTATTAGTTATTTTTAATTTTAAAAGTTTCGTCGTATGAATATGTCACGTCCTGTGCGTCATGTGACTTACTACCGGAATAAAATCGTGACGAACTTGAACTATAAAGCTCAGTGTACAATTTCGTTGTACACTGAGCTTTAATCTTGTAATAGATACTTACCTACGTGTTACCTAATTTTGATAAGAGAGATATAGCCGATATAGTAGTAAATTGGGACGTTGACAAAATCCTAACATATTTTGATTTAAATCAATGTTACATTAATAATGCCAATGGTGGCAATTGGCAGTGTGGATACTGCTCAAATTATTCCTATTCGTCACACAATTTTCGTAATAGTCACTGTCCTATATTCTAAATTCTACAAAACTAGTTTTAAAAGTATCTAGATTTCTTTACAATATTAAGTTTTGTCACTATTAGAATTTTGTAATTGTCGAAAATTCCTCACCTTGCTTGATTTTTGAATTTGTAACACGTATCATTAGTAAACAACAACTTTTCTAGGGCAATGTGTCTAAGAAGTGACGAAAATGAAACTATTTGGCTGATTATTTATTATTGCGATAGAATTATGCTAACTTTTTGTTATTTTTGGAAACATTTTAAGCATATCTTTATGCTAATTTAAGTTGATTTTGATTCAATACCTGGTTGTTTTATTTCTGACCGATTATATTGTGTGACGTACAGGAACACTTTGCGTCATAGGTTGACCGAAAAACTTGAATATTTCTCATATTTATGTTTAAATTTTAATTTAAATAGCATATTTAGCTAGTTAATTACGTATTCTTTGATACCAGAGTAAATTTAAGCAATTTTATTTAATCCCAAAATTATATTTCCTGATCGTCACGGGGTCATTTTTTTTGAAAATCACCCATATATATCTTAGAGATAAGAATCGTAAAAATGTTGATAAGGTTTTTGAACGCGGTGACTTCTTTCAATTCTAAGTTAAAGCGCATTTGTGAACTAACTAATAAATCCTATATAATAAAAGGAACGTGTAAATATTATTATATTCTATTCTGTTCGGGGAACTACGGAACCCTGTTATTATTCTTTGTACTTACACTTCGCCGATTAAAAATAGCGATACGATATTAAAAAAAATATTACGACATACGTTTTTCCATTCTACCCAAAACTACGTAGAAATGTATAGTTTTTTTTTTATACGATTATCGCATGACACACGACACGATGCGACAAAAAAATCGAAGCGTGCAACACTCACGCGACAAATCGCATTAATTTGTAATTTGATTAACATAGTAGGTTTAATTAAAAACTCATTACTGTATCAATTATTATTATCTAATTATATTATCTACTAGGGAAAACTGATTTTTTTTTTCATTCAAAGCACATGCATTATTTTTTATTGATTGGTAGTTTTAGTTTTCCGTATTTCAAAACTCAAAAACGATTATTGAAATTAGACTAATTAAATTAGTACCTTTTCACGTCAAAATACATTATGACAGCACCCCAAAAACGCCCATCCTTCACTACTTCCTAGTGTTATGGCTGGAAAGAAGAAGCAGTGATGAACAAACTTCCCAGCAACACAGCTGTCTATTACAATTTTACTTTATAATATAAATATGTATGTCATATTTTATTTACAATATTAATATTTGTTAAATATTTATTATCCACTTCAGAGCTATTATTTAAGGGAGGTCGTGACTCTTGTATGCTATCAATATCGGTGGCTGCTTATCGCAAGTCCTTTCTTGGTTTGTATTGTACAATATCAAAAGAATAAAATATGCTTTATTGTATTGTATACCAAAATAAATTAAGACCGATACAATTTAAAATTAAATTATGGGTACATTGTAATTAGTTTATTTATGAAAAAAATTGGCTTACATATTTCGACACTGTCGTAGAACAAAGTCAGATGTGATAATACAACGAAATTGTGATTTTTTCAAAATCAGCTTCAACTAAACATAACCTATCGATATAAGCAAGAAAAAAATTTATATATTTGGCACTTTCCGAGATATTAAAACGAACAAAGATTTTTTTTTATTTATATTGTTAATATTGTTGTATATATTGTAAATAATGTAAATACTTTCTGTCAATGAATACTATTTAACCTGACAAAGTTGTATTTTCAATACATTCCAAAGAAAATCAAAACTTTAAAGTGCTCTCCTGTAAAGTAGATATTTTGTAGATCCGACTTTGTTCTACGACAGTGTTGATTGATGATTTCTTATCGCTAAAAAAGGCTATCGAAGATGCAACTGCATTTTAAATAAATACTAGTTTTCCGCCAGCGGCTTCGCCCGCGTGTACTAAACGAATACAAATTAAAAATGACAGAGTTTCATACAAACTTTGCCCCCCCATTTCACCCTCTTAGGGTTAGAATTTCGGAAAATCCTTATCGGATGCCTACGTCATACAAAGAACATATCCTCCAAGTTTCAGGTCTCTACGATCAGCGGTTTAGACTGTGCGTTGATCCGTCAGTCATTTAGGACAAAGCATTTTATATGTTTAGATGACATGGGAAAACATTAATTGACTCCTCCCGCCGTGGGTGGGGTGGAAGGGAGTGTCAGACTCTTACTGACTAAAACCCATCCATGTTCCTTCCTCAGCCCTTTACGTTCCAGCAAGGATGCGTGGCGTTAATAACTTATTTTCTGCACAGGTGGTTTTCCTAGCGACCAAAAAAATTCTAGGAACATTATTTATATTGCTGAATTTATTTGAATTGTAATTTAATTGTTTTATTACTTTTTTGTATAGCATCATTTGAATTGTATAACTTTCTCAGAGATAACCTGTACTGTAAAAAGGCTATTGTGAACATTTCTTTTCGAAAAGAGTGTCTATGGAGTTTCTTGCCGGTTTTTCTCCATAAGACCCACTCCTTGGAACCGTGCAACTAGCTTGACGTTTCATAAGTACTTGCAAAGACCTATTTGAAATTAAAACATTGAGTTTTGAGCCGCGATAATTCTGTGGAACAATCCCAGCTAGAGTCCTAGTACCATTCGTGCTAATATTGCAATTATTTGCATTACAATCGGCATCACTGTTATTACTTATTGCACTTTCTTTCCTTACGATGTGAATTCAAGCGATGCAGCATGCATTTATTATTGGTTTTAGCATAAATTCGATTCTCGCATCGCTATTATTGTTAATTTTATGTATAACTTTTGTATTGTTGATAAAATTTACGTTAATAACTTGCTGTTTGACGTGGTTTTACCTGTGTTCTGAAGGAACTACTTGAGGTATCCGGATAAAAAGTAGTCTATAATCGTTTCCAGCGCCCTATTTATTCTTTAAAAAATGAAACAAGCGAAACTAAATTCATACGCGCACTCAAGAACATCCTCATCAACAAAGCCTACTACTCAATAAATGAATACATGAATGATAACTATATTGCCTATACACAACATAATACACAAAACACTCCACACTTTCCGATATCATAGTCCTGTTATGTTAGGCCATATGTACCAAATGCCTGTTATTCTATTACTTATATTTTATTCTATAGTTCCTATAAATACGAATAAAGATGTTTAATTTTTAGGCCTAGTTGTTGAATTTTTATATACTTGTTTTAGTAATTTTAGATGGTAACGTTAATTAATTTTATATATTTTCTGATTGTTTTAATACCTACTTGTAATTTTAGATGTAAGATTAATTTTATTTTGCTGTGCCCTACAGGGTCCACGATTGTACTTAGCTCTAAGCCATTCTGTAACATCTTCTTTACATTGTGGAATGCAAATAAATATGAATATGAATATCTCCATGCAAAATTTCATCAAAATTGATTCAACCGTTGTGCCGTGAAAAGGTAACAAACAAATTTTGTAAAGGAACAATCGTATTTATAAGCTAGTAAGGACTAGTTAGGATGTGTATAATATAGATTGACCAAGGAAGGTGAAGCTACGTTAGTTACGGTCGGGCCTTGGATGGGTGTCCATCCATATCATCAAGGTTTTTTCGTTCCTCGAAAAGCACGTTAAACTATTTTGTTCCCAGTGGTAATTTGTAGATCTTTGATAATGGTTACGAGAGGAGTATCATGTCAAGTATAGTCTATAATAAAAAATGTAAACAAAATCGTAACCTACATATTTTGTTTTAATTCTGCCACAGAAATTAACAAAATGGCGTAAGGATGGCACGCATTTATGTCAATTTTATACTCTGAACATCATCATTCATCATTTAATGCCATTTTATTTAAAATAGAAAATTAGAACAAAAAAGCTTATGATTTTGTTTGTATTTTTCGTAAAATGAATTGGTACAGACGAGAATTGGGTTGTGGAGGTCAGATAGGCAGTCACTACATATACACACTGGTACTTATCTCCATCTAGTTAGACTAGAATCTAACCCCAATACAATCAGGAAAAGCTATTCAATTCAATTCAATTATTTCAATTAGGCCTAATTAAAAGCACTATTGAAAGTAAAAAAAAACCGGCCAAGTGCGAGTCGGACTCGCGCACCGAGGGTTCCGACCATTGGAAAGAAAAAATACGCAATAAAGTCGCAATTATCTTGTTTTTTTCCGACCGCATAATTAAGTTTGTTTGTAGAGGAAAATTGCTGATTACTTAAAAAACTACCTGCTAGATCTCGTTCAAACCAATTTTCAATGGAAGTTTGCATGGTAATCTACATCATATATTTTTTTTAGTTTTATCATTCTCATATTTTAGAAGTTACAGGGGGGGGGGGACACACGTTTTACCACTTTGGAAGTGCCTCTCGCGCAAACTATCCAGTTTAGAAAAAAATGATATTAGAAACCTCAATATCATTTTTGAATACCTATCCATAGATACCCCACACGTATGGGTTTGATGAAAAAAAAATTTTGAGTTTCAGTTCTAAGTATGGGGACCCCCAAAATTTATTGCTTTTTTTCTATTTTTGTGTCAAAATCTTAAAGCGGTTTACAGAATACATCTACTTACCAAATTTCAACAGTATAGTTCTTATAGTTTCGGAAAAAAATGGCTGTGACATACGGACGGACAGACAGACAGACAGACAGACATGACGAATCTATAAGGGTTCCGTTTTTGCCATTTGGCTACGGAACCCTAAAAAAGACCACACGGGAAGCACCAGCTTTCAAATAAAAAAAGAATCATGAAAATCGGTTCACCCAGTCGCAAGTTATGAGGTAACAAACATAAAAAAAAAATACAGTCGAATTGATATCCTCCTCCTTTTTTTGAAGTCGGTTACAAAGAGAGAATCTAGTTGCCCATTCCAAAAAGTAGTTTCCTATGGAGAAGAACGGGCAAGAAACTCCATGGTTACTCTTTTTAAATAAGTTTTAACAAAGCTAAGCCTCAAATAATGAATTTCAATAATAACTGGACTGTTTTTTTCAGTCGTTAGACGGATACATACCTGGCGAGGACTACCCGGTTTTCACTGAAGTGCCTAAGGGCCTGTCATTTACCTGTGATGACAAGATACCTGGGTATTACGCAGACCCTGAAACAATGTGTCAAGTAAGTTCTTCCTTATTCTTCTCTTCCTCGTTTTTCTTTTTTTTGTGTATGGCATCTCGCAGGTCAACCTAGAAGGTTGTCGACTGCTTAACCGGGCTTGCCTGTGAAGAGCCTTAAATGAATTTAGGGCCTCCAGTCAGGGCTTAACTTACAAAACTAAGCGACTACACGCTAAGGGCACCCCCTAGTGGGGCACGGGCCTCGGCTTAGGGCGTCGCTGGGGGAGGACAGCAAGGGACAGGCTGGATCAGAATATATAATGATTATTATAATCGGGAATTTTAAAGCTATTAGCTCAGCTCGCGGGCTGGCTCGTCGAGCTAGTTCTCTTCCTAGTGTCACAACAAGAATTATTGTGGGAGGAAGCCGTGCCATCTTCTTAGGGTTCCACACCCAAATGGTAAAGACGGGACCCTATAACTAAGGCCCATGTTCACCGACGAGATAACAGTCCGATTAACTTAAAACAGCTGTTTACTATAAATTCAAACTTCCAACTTTCGATAGGTAACGTATTATTAGAGATTTTTATTCCTGAAACGGTCGTTTACCAAACCAAGGTTGAATTAGAAGTGGGTAACACGAATTACACGATAAACGAAAATTCCAGCTTCCTGGTTAGAAAACGTTTTTGTTTAACGGGCCGATTACTTAACCATCTGTCGGTGAACTTGGCCTTAAGACTTCACTGTCCGTCCGGCTGTCTGTCACCAGGCCCACTGTATCTCATAAACCGTGATAGCTAGACAGTTGAAATTTTCACAGCTTTAACAAATACTAAAACCGAGTCGAACCTGTACTTAACCGGTTTTTCTTTATTTTTACCTATTAATTATCTATTTCGCGTGTGTGTCCAGAAATAAATCCTTTTTCTTTCTTTCTTTCCAACGTATCATCAGAAATTGGGGCATTTGATAGCGAAATAAAGACGTATCTTGCTAGTATGAGTTTGTTTGAATAAAGTGCCTGTTAATTTTTTTAGAGCAAAATGTTGTGTTTCTGAAAATGTTGCTTTGTAAAAAATTTAAGGTATTAGAATTTTTATTTTTTTGAAATATAAGGTTTAACTAGTAAAATTATCTTGCTTATTAAATTTCATTATTAAACTACTACATATTATACACTAGTAGACTAGTTTTAAATTCCAACAGAAAGTTTAATTTAAAACAGTAGATTCAATTCAATTTCTATAGAAAGAAAGAAAGATTATTTATTTTGCAAATATGGGTACAAAAATGGAGTTAGGTACATATGTAAAAAATTCAGCCATATTTTGCCAATCGGCATCCAAAAAAATAAAGTAATAATCTATAATAGTTTATCACTGACCTACTTAGTTCAATAAATTGTGACTTTGACTTTTACATAAATCTTATGACGTTGTAAGTTTTCAATTACTAAAAACCACTTTAAATTACCTTTATGTAATAAAAACCAAACCGTGCCGAAATAAGATGTCATTTAAAACGCCTACACAAATAATCATAGCAACATGTTTCTGTCTTGCAGGTGTGGCACTGGTGCGTCCCCAGCATAGGCGGCAACTTGATGTACTCCTTCGTGTGCGGGGCTGGCACCGTCTTCAACCAGAGGACCAGGGTCTGTGACTGGTTCTTCAAGGTAAAATAACTTCAATAACTTATCGGAAAAATGGCTTGAGTTGGCTGTGGGGGGCATTTTTTCGAAATAGGCTCTGTGGCTGTGACGTAAAAGTCTTGGGTGGTCCGGAAATGTTGCAAAAATAATAAACTTTGCCACACGAACAGAACGCCAGACATCACACTTGGGAACACAACAGCTTGAGTAAGACCTTTTTAGGGATGGGACATCATCAAAAAAGAGTGTCTATGGAGTTTCTTGCCGGTTCTTCTCCATAAGACCCATTCCTTGGAACCGTGCAACTAGCTTGACGTTTCATAAGTGCCTGCAAAGACCTATTTGAAATAAAAAAATGAGATTGAGTTTTGAGACCAATGATTGTTCCCGCTGTGAGTGGCGCAGGAGGGAGTGTCAGACTCTTACTGACTAAAACCCATCCATGTTACTTCCTTCGCTTTTAGCTTTCTGGGGGTGCGATAACTCTTTCGGACTAACCCACAACCCCAGGCCTGCTTGACACAGTATAGCCTGAAATAGTTTCTTTGCGAAAAATATATTTTTTTTCTTTCTTTGGTCAATATCACTCAGCGCCATCTTGCCCCAAAGTAAGCAACTAATATGCTTGTATTATGGGTGCTAGCTTAACGGATATATTACTTATAAACTTTTTTAAATACATACATATTATACATAGTAACACCCAGAACAAACACGAAAGGTGTTGTTTTTTTTGAAAAAAAAAAAATCTTTTTTTATTTATATTTTTCTTTTGTTTTTTTCACAGGTGGATTGTCCAAACGCCCCAGCGTACTACGGGATTAACGAAGACCTGTATAAGGACGAAGCCGGGAACTATATCAACGGGAAAAAGTAGATCTTACATTTAATAGAGATGTGCCGACTGCTTAGTGACTAAATTTATCGACTATTTAATAAGAGTTATTGTATTAATCAAAGCTAATTTTTAGTCCATCTGAAAAGTATTTATCCCTATCAAAAGAGCTATTTTGGCTCTTTGATCTACAATAATTTAATTGTAAATATGTCAAATTTATGAATGAAATTGACACTAATAAATCTAAATGAAATAAAGATTTAATTACATTAAAATTAGCAAGCTTTTTGAGAGTCAGTATTACAAAAAATATGCCCTAAAATACTTCAAAAACGCCCACCCTTCACCACCTCCAATGTGAAGAGGTGGTACAACAAACGTCATAAAAAAATCGATATAATTACTAAACTCGGCACATCTCTAACTTAGTAGGTTACTAACAACAAATTAGAGATTATTCTCTTTCATAAGTACAAGTAAATAAATATATAAGTGCAAAAACGTCATAAGTACAATCAATTAGTTGATAATTATTTTTTAACAAACTTACAAACATACATATAAAATATTTAATTCAATACTTTTCGACGCAATTATTTGATTAATGAAACAAAAAATATTTGAAATTAGTACAATTCAACCAACATTGTGATTGATTTTAATTAGTTTTTTGATAGTTAATTTTACCTAATTTTAGTCATAAAACTATGCTGACGCGGAAATTATTGCATTGAATGGTACAAAGTAGGAGATAACATGACATTTTCGACCAAATACAATGTAATAAATTTGGACACCAACGATAAATAATTTCAAGACACAATTTATCTAAAAATGCCCTTGATTATCCCTGAAAAACCGGATTTATTTTGAATGTACTGTAAAATTAGATTTTTAGTGGCTTTAAGAATCAATAAATAGTGAGTGAATTGAGTTGGAAAATTTGTGACGCCACAGTCCACTATTGCCATACAAAATCTATGGGAAAAACGCGTTTTGACAGCTTTATGAGCTGTCAAAGAATGTCCATCGATGTCAAACTACCCAATTCAAATGACTTTATGGTAACTTGTAAGTTATTTAATATGAAAACCTTGCGGCAATCTTTATATTATTGGTATCTTTTTATAACATAAATTTAGTATTTTGATAGTTACCAATAAGAAACAAAAGTTACCATAGTTTGATAAGTTACATAACAAATAATGTAAATAAGCAATTTTATGTCAGTTTTTCTTCACACCAATTAACACCAACACAAGCACAATGCAACGCTTTTAAATTCAGTTCTATTATTTATTTTATAGGTTATTTATTCCCACATTTTTAGGTAAATCAACCACTTTGACTCTTGTGAAAATATTTAATAATGATGTTAAATAATATTCTGCAAAAAATTGCTTCAAATGATTGCGGGCATTTTTGCCAGACGCACAAACTTTAATGCCAGACGTTTTTAGTGGTCATTTTTGAAATTAATTGTATATTATTACAGGGGTAATTCATACAGCAACGAGTACGACAGACGACGACTGACTGCCAGACGCAAGCGACATGAATACGCTGCCAGACGCTCAACGAAGACTGACAGTCATGACATACAGGCTAGAAGTGACAGAATTGCAGTAAAAAGAGGGAAATCTAGCTAGGACCTGACAATTAGAACTAATATTATGTATTTAAATGTGACAGATATACAATGACGTTTTAAGGGCTTGTTTTTCAATAGTCAGATAACTTATATCTGATGAATAAATATGTGAGTTTGACAGATTTAACTATTGAAAAATCAGCCCTGAGTCTGTGAATTTTATTTTGACAAAACAAAATACTGATTATCGTAATCGTGGGTACGACATGAAAATGACAAAATTATATTGGATTTCTCAAATATGAAACGAAAGGTTATTAATTAAACTTCTGATTATTTTTAGGGACAAACTTGACTGACAATACACACGCAACTTTAATGTTAAGAAATGTTTACGAAAAACTAAGTTTAAAACAATGACAATAAGATAACATTTTACGTATAGCTAATAAAATATCTGACAATGACTGACTTATATACTTTGACAAATATTTAGCACCACAATAGACCATTGACGAATTTCAGCCCTCCATTTTTATATTTTTAATCTTCAATATTTTGCGCTTTTTTTTTCCGAATCGTCACTACCCTCATCACCGACTGTCGTTTAAATTGTATAATTTACAAGCTTAAAATTATTATCTTAAATAATGAAATATATATAGCCTCTTAATGTAGGTAAATATTGAATTTTATACGGCTAGTAATGATGACATTCGTGTGAGGAAGCGAACAGCGTCGAAAAACCAACCGCACATTTTAATATAATTATGCAAAGAGATAAATTTTGAATTAGAAAATCTTTTTTCGATAAAATGCAATTTATTCAACTCATTTATAAATAAAAAATACTTATAAATGTATAACTAAAGTGTATCGTCGTTTGTGTGTACATATGACCTAATTAATAATTATAAAAAAAAACTATTGATTTTCTAGTAAATAAATTGTAAACCATGAATGTTTTTGCCATAAAATTAGGTTTTGTCTTATGTAAATATAAATTTTATTATTGTAAAGAACTATATTTTTGTACCTAATAATAAATAATTAATTAATTGATTATTATTGTTTTTTTTTTGTTTTACTAGCTTTTCTCCGTGACTATGTCTGCGTGGACTTAGGGACTTATCCAGGTAGGTGTCTAGACTTAATTCTATTTGTTAATCTAGATTATAAACTACTTTTGTAACAAATTTTACCCAAATCAGTACACTATAACCAGCTCAGGAGTATGAAAAAGAATTGTACAAAGTTTCGTTAAAATCCATCGAGTAGTTTTTGTTTGTATAACGTTTATACAGACGGACAGGCAAAATTTTTACTGATTGCATTTTTGGCATCAATATCGATCCCTAATCACCCCCTGATAGTTATTTTGGAAATATATTTCATGTACAGAATTGACCTCTCTACAGATTTATTATAAGTATAGATGAACACAAAACTAGTCGTACGTCTACCCGTCCATAGCGTCAATATCTCTTTTTCTTCATTCTTACTTCCCTCCATCGTTCACACATTTACGTCCTTCATTCATTCACTCATTACATTCCCTTTTCTACACTAATATTATAAAGAGGAAAACTTTGTTTGTAATGAATACTTGAATAGGCATAAAAACTACTGGACCGATTTTAAAAATTCTTTCACCATTCGAAAGCTACATTATCCACGAGTAACATATGCTAAATTTTATTTTGAAAAAAAAAAATAGGGTTCCGTAAGATATTTGGGTTTTTCGGACACAAGGTGTAAGAAATCAACCAGAAAAGTTACTTGTTTTGCGTACGCTACTAATCTCAGGAACTACTGGTCCGATTTGAAAATTATTTCAGTGTTAGATAGCCCATTTATTGAAGAAGGCTATAGGCTATATTTCATCACGCTAAAACCAATAGGAGCGGAGCACCACTATTCCACGCGGACGAAGTCGCGGGCAGAAGCTAGTCACGCATAATCTAACGTTCCTTTCCTACATGAATGCCATTTCACGCAGAAACTACTGATCGGATTTGGATGAAATTTGGTACACACATAGTTTATAACCTGGATTAACACATAGGATACTTTTCATCCGGGTGAACGAAGTAGTTCCCACGGGCGAAACCACGTGAAAAAGCTAGTAATAAATACTAAAGTATCTCTATCTGTTTGTTAGTGTACTCATGACAGAACGGCTTAACCGGTTGAGATAAAATTTGTTATAAAGATAGATTAGTGTGATAAATGACGCCGAAACAGCTGACATATAAACATACAGATGCGATATCTAATTATCCATATACTTGTATACATACCCCCAGGCAAAGAAAATGCATCAAAGTTTTTGTTTAAAAAAAAATGAATGGCCCTTTCCAGTATACAAAACATACACTTAGGGATAATGATACTACGCTGTTATGAAGTTAACGAACCAAACTATAGGTTTCAATTTAAATTTGTATAAAAAGTTGGAATACTTGGTTTAAATGTTTTTTTCAAAGGTAGGTGCGTGTTGAACATTGATGCAGTTTATTAGTCCGTCAGTGTATATCTTCATGCTAGCAGCCTTGACAGGATATTCAGAGAGCGGCTTGAACCTCGTCAATATGAATATTGCATTCTAGTCACACACACACACACACACACGCTGTTATATTGCATTGTATTTACTTGTGTGCAATTGTAAAGGTGTAATCACCTTACAGTTAAAAATCTGAAATCGCCAATCCAACTTGAGCAAGCGTGGTGATCAATGCTCATGCCTTCTCTGTATGAGAAGAGGCCTTTACCCAGTAGGATAGTGAGGCCGATGATGATGATGATGATTGAACCTAGTAATATTATAAACGTGAATGTTTTTAAGGATGGTTTTTGTGGCTGGAGGGATGGATGTTATATGGAGGAGCTCATGGCTAAGTAACAGCCGCACGGGTCGATCGATCAACGGTGAAACTACGCTTGGCGTGGTCGGTCCGTAGATGGGTGACCATCTATGTCATAGCGAGACTCCTCCGTGCCTCGGAAAGCACGTTAAGCTGTTGGTCCCGGTTTTCATTTGTAGATCTTTATCAATCATACGGGTAGTAAGGAGCCAGAAAGTCTGATAACCAGTCTTGCCAAGGAGTATTGTGTTACCCGGTAACTGGGTAGTGGAGGTCAGTAAGCAGTCGCTCCATGTAAAACACTGGTACTCAGCTGCACCTGGTTTAGACTGGAAGGCGACCCTAACGTAGTTGGGAAAAGGCTAGGCAGATGATGAATATTAATCATCATCATCTGCCTAGCCTTTTCCCAACTATGTTTGGGGTCGGCTTCCAGTCTAAACCGGATGCAGCTGAGTACCAGTGTTTTACATGGAGCGACTGCCTATCTGACCTCCACAACCCAGTTACCGGGTAACACTGTACCCCTTGGGAAGACTGGTTGTCAGACTTTCTGGCTTCTGACTACCCATAACGACTGTCAAAGATGTACAAATGACAACCGGGACCAACAGCTTAACGTGCTTTCCGAGGCACGGAGGAGCTCGCTATGACATAGATGGTCACCCATTCACGGACCAACCGCGCCAAGCGCAGCTTAACCTTTGATCGGTCGAACCGTGCGGCTGCTACTTAGCCACGAGCTCCTCGATGATGAATATTAATACATAAATATAATAATTAGGTAAACATTTATCATAAACATTTAGACGAAAAATATAAAATAATAGCAAAATTATTCAAGTTTATCCTCCACTAGCTTCTGCTCGCGACTTCGTCCGCGTGGAATAGTGGTGCTCCGCTCCTATTGGTTTTTGCGTGATGATATATAGCCTATAGCCTCCCTCAATAAATGGGCTATCCAACACTGAAAGAATTTTTCAAATCGTACCAGTAGTTCCTGAGATTAGCGCGTTCAAACAAACAAACTCTTCAGCTTTATTATATTAGTATAGATTTTGACAGGTCTTGAATGACAGTTCTTTCCTTTCACGTAGTGCAACCGGCTATAAGCCTTCTTTATCCATCAGTTACCTTAAATCCTCCTTTATTTCATTTTAAATTAAACGTCATAAAAACGCACAAATTCAACCCACCAATATGAAACCTCCTTAATGACTGTCACTTTACCAACCATGGAGGGGCGATCACTCAGTAAGCATAACATCTTTGCCGCGACTAGACGTGGCAACAAAAAAAAAAACAATAAAAAAAAGTGTTTTCTAAACCTAACATCAGTGACAGTGAAGTGCAGTGTTATTCCCAAGCAGATAAACGGTAACCACATTTTATCGTTAACACGTTGCGTAATAACTGTTTTATTATAGTTATTTCGGTAACGTAATATCCGAAACTTGTTTTGAAATGAGAACGCGAAGTTTTGAGTTTCGTATTATGTGACTTGCTTGTGTTGTATGGCGGGATATTAATTTGTTTCCGTCATATTTTTGCATATTTTTCTTAGTTAATTAAAACGTTTTTATAGTTGAGTAACTGATCATTATTGATTGAACATAGAATTTAATCTGTAAAAAAAAATTAAAAAAATATTTTCTTGTCAAAAATAGTCAGTTTTTACGAAGCGTTTATTAGTAATGATATCTTTAAATTCTACTTAGGTATTAAAAAATAAATAGGTATTTTACACAAACATATTTTTTCTATTTTTAATAAAATATACACTAAGTAATAAAATTACGTGTATAACTTAAGAAAAGGTTAAAACCAACAGACAAATTAAATCTAGATAGATATTGAAGACTTAGCTGGTCGCGTAACTTCTTCCCTAAGGATAATATCGTCTTTTCAACCGACTTCACATAAAAAGGAGGTTATTGTAATCTAAAAATAGTATTCATACAGTTTTCATTGGACCAATTGCTTAAAACCGTATATTTTAAATACATATTTTAGGGAAGAATAAATATGATAGTATGTCATAATTTCTTTACAAAATCTGTCAAAGTGACATATTTATTCATCAGATACAAGTTATCTGACTATTGTAAAATCGGCTCTTAACTGATAATCATCGTGAACTCATCATCATCATCTGCCTAGCCTTTTCCCAACTATGTTGGAGTCGGCTTCCAGTCTAAACTGGATGCAGCTAAGTACCAGTGTTTTACATGGAGCGACTGTGTGAAGAAAAAAAAATATTTTTTTTACAAAATATTTTCTGTGATTTTATTTCAAATCGATCAATATGACTTTAAAGCCACAAATTTTCTCATCGTTTTCTAAACGGTAACGAAGCTGTTACATCAGCACCTTATTATTCGTATCGGGGTAGGCAGAGAGAATACTAATACCCGGCTGTTGGCAACTTAGGCCGCGCACTCACCGGCCACTGTTGAGCAACCGAGCGCAACCTGTTTTGATATATTGCCTAATATTGTATATTCGATATTGACATACTTAAAAATTCGTCGTGGCCTAGTGGTTATAGCTCTTGCCTGTTGTGTACGAGTGTGCTGGTTCGAAACCTAGCAAGTACTAATAAGGTCATAATTATGTACTTTGTAAGTGTATCATAGATACCACTGACTAAGTGTAGGAAAATATCGTGAGGAAACCTGGACTAAAAAGTCTGAAATCGCTGAAATCAATCCGCCTTGAGCAAGCGTGGTGATCAATGCTCATGCCTTCTCTGTATGAGAAGAGGCCTGTGGCCAGCAGTGGCACAATATATAGGCTGATGATGATGATGATGATGATGGTTATTGACATACATACAGGCGGTTCACCAAAAGAAAAATATACGGTTACTTATACGTGAAACGAAAGAACTGTAACTCATAATCTGTCAAAATAGGGGATAAAATTGAATAATTTTGCTATTTTTTTATCTTTTTGTCTAAATGTTTTTGATATATTTTTACTTGATTATTATATATATGTATTGATATCATAAAAAATATTAAATACTTACTTTTATAAATGTCAATTTAAGTTGTGGAGGCTCCGAAGGTTAAGAAACCCGCTTCTTTTTAAGCACGAGTGTGCGGGTTCGAACCCTGGCAAGCACCAATCGAGATTTTAACAAGCCTTTAGTGTATTTCGGATTATTTTTTCTTTAGAAAAAACCGTTCGACTATTTAAAAACAACCTCAAAAAGATAGAGTCTTCTGGTGGTATTAATTTTAGTTCTTTGAATATTTCAACATACTGTCACTGGTGTGCACACATCCTTATATTGGACACGTCAATGTGTTGTCACCTTGATATCTCGAGGAAGTTGTAATATGTCGCGTGAGAGAGATACCAGTTACCTTCATACATAAAATGTCACTTTGTACAATATATCAAGCTTATATCCTTACTAGTGTGAAATGAATTGAAATGAAATTATTATTTTTTTGTAACTTTTACACGTCAATAGCTTTGTTCTTATGAAAACGCTGGCACCGGCATTTCTTAGCTGACTACCTCATCATCTGCCTAGCCTTTTCCCAACTATGTTGGGGTCGGCTTTCAGTCTAAACCATGGATGGAGAGATGGAGGATGCAGCTGAGTACCAGTGTTTTACATGGAGCGACTGCCTATCTGACCTCCACAACCCAGTTACCGGGTAACACGGTACCCCTTGGTAAGACTGGTTGTCAGACTTTTTGGTTTCTGACTACCCGTAACGACTGTGAAAGATCTACAAATGACAACCGGGACCAACAGCTTGACGTCGTCTTATTTTGAAGTCGGTAAAAAAATTGCAGTTGGTCCAAAAAATAACAAAATCACATCGACTTGGATTCAAACTAGTGTACCTCCACTCACTTCTAACCTTTTTGTCATTGTTATAGACCAGTTAGCAGAACAAATAGGTGTACACAGTATGTCACCACTAGTGAATGGTTGCCGTCAACCGATGTCAACACGCTTGGTTATCCAACAACTTGCTGGTTGAGCAACCAATGATAATACGAGGGACTCGTAGCTAAGCAACAGCTGGGCGGATCGATAAATTAGCAAGGTTAAGCTGCGGTCCGTGGATGGGTGACCGTTTTTTTAACATAGCGAGACCCCTCGTTGCCTCGGAGAGCACGTGACGCTGTCCTGCGCCTGATTTCTCCCCGGTCGTGTCGGACTGCCGACCCTGAGGACTGTGAGAGTGAGGGAGTAGAGAGTGCACCTGTGTCTGCAAGAGTGCGTGCACTATAATATCTCCTGCGTACCTGGTTGGTCTTCATTGAGATTGTCTGGAGAGGTTAAGGTAACCAATTGAGTGTATAGTATATCCATATCGGCTTATTCACTATTCCACTGTTAGATAAAAGCCTCTTCTCATACAGAGAAGGCATGAGCATTGATCTAGCTTGAAAAGTATCAATGAGAATTTTCTAAAGTCATTCTAAGTGCACCTTAGACACCACTAACGGTGAAGGAAAACATCGTGAGGAAATCTGGACTAAAAAATCTGAAATCGCCAATCCGCCTTGAGCAAGCGTGGTGATCAATGCTCATGCCTTCTCTGTATGAGAAGAGGTCTGTGCCCAGCAGTGGGACAATAAATAGGCCGTAGTTATTATAGCTACAACACAACCAGATTTTGCCAGTTTAAATACTTTTTAAATTGCATAGCTAGGCTGTTCTGTTTAGCAATTAATTATTTATTTCTTACAAAACGTCTTACTCCATCAACGTTGCTACAGATAGACAGCTTTGTAATAGAAACAGGACTTTATATATATATATATTTACAGACTTGTTTTTTAAACACGTTAAGCGCTAGTCTCGGCTGTTATTTGTAGATATTTGACAGTCATTACGGGTAGTCAGAAGCCAGAAAGACAACCAGTCTTACCGAGAAGTATCGTGCTAACCGGTAACTGGGTTGTGGAGGTCAGATAGGCAGTCGCTCCATGTAAAACGCTGCCCCAACATAGTTGGGAAGCTGCAGGATGTTCGAAAGAGATACCGCGCCCCCGGAATACAAAGGGCTGAGGAAGGAACATGGATGGGTTTTAGTCAGTAAGAGTCTGATACTCCCTCCCGCTCCACCCTCGGTGGGAGAGGTCATTTGATGATTTCCCATCCGAAAAAAATGAAGTTGCGAAAAGGCAGATGACAATTACTTGGTAAGACTGGTTGTCAGACTTTCTAGCTTCTGACAACAGAAGTATGGGGTTAGATTGAGACCTTGGTAAAAAAAAAGTTTTGTTTAGTATAGGAATTGAATCCGCGACACCCAGTGTACACACACAACAGCGTAAAGATTGTAAATTGATTAGTTTGTATAATAAACTGTAATCCACACAGGAAATCCTGGTTTACGTTTGCACAGACAGACAGACATACGTATGCACTCATTTGAAGTATTGTTATATATACAACATACCGGTTATTTTAACCGATTTCTAAAAAGGAGGTTCTGTGATCGACCCCTATGTATTTATGTTTGTGTGTCCACGATTTGATCAAAAGCTACTGATCTGATTTGGATGGGGTTTTCGTCATTAAAATGCATATTTTTTACGGAACGTTTTAGCACATAGAATCGTTGCTACAATTCCATGTCAGAGGCCGTCAGGTGGATTTGAGACAACTCTGACACTAGGGCTTGTTAGGTTGATAAACCAGCGGCCCTACCATGACGTTTAAAGTAAGATTATTCGATTCTTATTCTAATTTGGGTAAGAGATGGCGCTAGACAACCTTTTTAGCTCTATCTCTTTCTCACACTAGAATAAGAAAGTAACAATCTTACTTTAAACGTCATGGTAGGGCCGCTGCAGCCACACGAGAAGAAGTTGTGGGAAATTAAATGAGCATAGAACACCAAGATTTTTAATTAAGTTTTGCAATTAAACGTTATTTATAACTGGAGTAGTTATAAATCTTGAAGTTATTGGTAAACGGCTAAGTAATAGTCCGGTACATAGTCGTAAGTGTATATAATATATATTAGAAACGCCGCTCTAATTTACCGACTGCTTCCTTGTTAGTTTAGTGATGCGAAATGTTAAAAGTTTCTATCGATAATATCGATATTATAATTTTTTTATATTGTTTCAACTAGCGGACCGGGCAGACGTACTGTTTTAACTTTGGCGTTTTTATGAAAATGACTACATTTTCCAGGTCTGATTGTATTTTTAAATAGTCCAGGGATTACTCAAATATACACACTAAACTTCACCCAAATCGGTCCAGTCGTTAGGAGTCATTAGGAGGAGTTAGGTGACAAACACACATAAAGAAGAAGAAGGGTGTGTTTTAATTGCTAAGGTGACATGATTTACAGACAACGATTTAAAGCTCTATTACTAAGGTGACAAGACAAAAACAGATGCAGAATATATTTGTTATTGTAAACATTATTATGCTTTCAACACCATCCTTATCAGTACGGAATAGAACTCGAAACTAAACTAACAAAATCACAATGACAATAATATTTATTTACCATAAATATAAATTATGGTCACCCATCCACTGCCTAACCTCGATAAAAAACAACTTAATAACATCACTATCATTCATATACCACGAAACATTAACTAATATTTAAACTGATGGATATTTTGAACAAAAAGATTACAATTCAGAATATTAATCAACCGACACTGCTGCTTTCACCACAACGCCTGAACCGTGAAGTTGTAACTAATTCATCAATCAACAATTTATTGATTTCAGAAATCGATTAGGTCTCACAATATCTTATAAAGATTATATCGAAATATAATTACTTAATGTTTTTATCGGCTGCTGTTAATTATTGCTATCTGTTACCCGCGTTGCCACCCGCGTCCCGAGGGTACTACTCCATGCACCCGGATAAAAAGTAAAAGCTTAAAAGCTTCTCCAGGGTACCTTCTATCTCAGTACCTACCAAATTCGATACAAATCGGTCCAGCCATTTCAGAGATTAGCCGGAACAAACAAACAGACAGATAAAAATTGTAAAAATGTTATTTTGGTGTTTGTACCGTATTCATATACATGTAGTAAAAAACGGTTATTTCAATATTATATAGACACTCCGATTTTATTTATATGTATAGATTAAGATAATAAGGATTTATTTTTTCATCTTGTATTCGGTTACAAGAATTTATTTCTCTAAAAAAACTTTACAATGTTCGCTAAGAAGAGAAAAGTTAATATAAAATAAAAATACAACATCGAGAAGAGTTACAGCTTACTAAATTTATATTATTAATACTGAATACAATGCAATCTAATAAAACAAAACAACAAAACTAAAGTAATCGAACAAAAAAATACTTGATCCATCTTAGTATCTTAATAACTCACTTTTTTTATTGACTTTAATTAAATAATAAAACAATGCGTTTAGCTTCATTTCATTTTATGCTATTTGCACAATAATAATATTAAGTGACATAATCCTACTAATATTATAAACGCGAAAGTTTGTAAGAATGTATGTATGGATGTTTGTTACTCTTTCACGCAAAAACTACTGAACGGATTTGGATGAAATTTGGTACACATATAGCTTTTAACCTAGATTAACATATAGGATACTTTTTACCCGGGTGCGCGGAGTAGTTCCCTCGGGATGCGGGTGAAACCGTGGGAAACAGCTAGTAATAAATAAATTTACTATAATATTCAGAAAAATAAACTAAATAAGAATCATCAAAATCCATTCATAATCGTGTTACAAACATACAGTCGAATTCATAACCTCCTCCTTCTTTGAAGTCGTTTAAAAATACACAAAATTATTTTAAATATTTATTTATCACATGTAAACTATCGACATATCTTCCCCCTCCCTAGCAAGGACTAGCGGCTTGCCACAGACATTACACAAGAAGTGTTGCGACATTACGCAACCGATGTATTATCGATAACTCGTTCTGTGCCGCTGCTGTTTTTTTGTCTGTCTGTCTGTCACTATCTTAGGTATTCAGGTTATTTTAGTTGTTGCTTCAAAAATCGTGAGTTCAGGTCACGCCTTGGTCTAGTTATTTTTAATAAGGCTTTTTCTAAACAAATTGAAAGTCTTACCTCAACATTATAAATGCGAAAGTGAGTTTGTTTGTCAAGCTCTTACACTAAAATGGCTGAACCGATTTGGATGAAATTTCGTATGGATATAGAAGGGATCCTAGACACGATTATAGGCTATGGGTACGTCCTTGAGGATGCGGGTGAAAACGTGGGTAGGTACTATGTTTTTCCTCAAGTTGTATTTTGTCTCCTTGACAAATTTCATCAAAATCGATTCAGCAGCTTTATCGCGAAAGAGTAATAGACAGAGTTGCTTTCGCTTTTATAATATTAGTAAGGATTCTTAAACTGCCCATGAACATTGTTTAAATAATTGGATGTTATGTATAATTTGATTCAATTAATTGTATCGTCAATTAAGTCGGTTCAGTTAGAAATCGGTTTGTTTATCATCCAATTAACTAGTTATGTTTAAATAGAGTTTATAAAATACACTTGCGTATTCTTGCAGCTTATAGAGAACAGTTAATATATTACTAACTATAGGTTAATTCATCATAAACTTAAGTTGAAAATTATAATTTTCAAATCTAGACTTTTCAAATATTTTTTTTAATTCTGTTTGTTCATTACACTTTTACACTTAAACTACTGAGCTAATTTTAATGAAACTCAGTATAGATATAGCCTAAACTCTTTTAAAGGAGATGTGATACTTTTAATGTAGACAATTTAATTAATTCTTCTCAACATGAGTAAAACACCTTGATCACGTAAGCTCGGCTAAAATACGAACACGCGTTGATGTCTTTTGTATGGAGATAAAATATTCTTAAAAGATTCTTCCAATTTTATTTAACACTAGCTGTTGTCCGCGGATTCACCCACGTCCCGGGGAAACTACTTAACGCACCCGAATATAAAGTAGCCTAAAACCTTGTCCAGGGTCCCCTCTATCTCCGTACTAAATTTCATCCAAATCGGTTTAGCCGTTCACGCGTGATGCCGTGACAACGGAAAAAGGGTTTCATTTTTATATATATAGATAGAGAACAACATGCCTATTTATTTCTTGCCTATGGCATAGATGTAGCTATATATTTATCCATACTTCATCAGTAATGTTTAAGTCCCACGCATTAGTAGGCGAGCCTTTTCCTAGCAACCTGGCTCAAATTCCGATTCTTCTCCTTATCATGTGGGCTGCAGGTTTACCAACCTAACAAGCCCTAGTGTCAGAGTTTTCTCAAACCGGCCTGACGGCCTCTGACATGGGATTGGAACAGCAACTGCTATCAAGATAACAGCCGGGGACGACGGCTTAACGTATATCTGACAGATAAGTTTTACAAAAATAAAAACTATTATGAGATTGGTTAGAATTAGGAATTGAATTTACATTTAAAATGAAAAACGCCTACACATCTACCTACCATTTTAATTTTCAAAAGCATTAAGACCAAAATTCTACTATTTTATGATCAAAAAACAACTTTTAGAAACTTCTTAGATTAAATTCGATCAGTTGTTGTGTAATAATGCCTTTTAAGGTATTTAATGGATTATACAATCCTTATATGGTCATTACCAAAAAAGGTAAATACAGGTTCGAAGTCTGGTAAGTAGCAATGTGACTTTATTCAATGACAAGTATAGTTTTGAAGTTTATTTTTGACTAGCTTCTGCCCGCGACGTTGTCTGCATAGACTTGAAATAGGGTCAAATCTATACGTACAATCCTTGACGGATCAACGCACAGCCTAAACCGCTGATCGTAGAGACCTGAAACTTGGAGGTTGTGTTCTTTGCATGACGTAAGCATCCGATAGGGAAGGATTTTCCGAAATTCTACCTCTAAGGGAGTGAAAATGGGGGGCAAAGTTTGTATGAAACGCTGTCATTTTTAATTTGAATTCGTATAGCACACGCGTGCGAAGCCGCTGGCTGAAAGCTAGTTATATGTATATAAAATGATAAGATGTCATTGATATTGCTGAAAAACCTAGATTTTAAAAGAATAAGAAAAACAAATATACAACATAGGTAATGTGTTAAACGCAATGATTATTCCTACACCACCACTATTGTTTTCTGATTAAATTCGTTGCGGGTTCCAAGACAGTAAAAAAAAAAAATCTCTAGGTCTCGTCGAGCTTCATTGCCTCGTCGTTTTCTTGTGGTCGCCACTGTTGATTCTGGCTTTCAGGAGTTGCAGTGGTTGGGAATAGTGTGGCGGGCTTGTCCCATAAAAAAAAACCCAACGTAATTTAAACCAGCTCAGCCGTTTACCCGTGAAAGCGTTACTTACAGACAGATATACAGCCAGAGAAATATTAGTAAGAATATTTAGCAATCAACCATTAACCATGCATTGTTATAGTAATGTTCTCACAGCCCTATGTTATAGTCTTCTAGGTTGCCACATAACCTCTTGTGTACTACGACTAGCGTATCCTTACTAATATTATAAATGCGAAAGTAACTCTGTCTGTCTGTCTGTTACGCTTTCACGCCAAAACTACTGGACCGATATAAATGAAATTTGGTACGAATATAGAATAGACCCTGAGGAACAACATAGGCTACTTTTTACCCGGGTGCGCTAAGTAGTTCCCTCGGGATGCGGGTGAAACCGCGGGAAAAAGCTAGTATACTATGAATACAAATTCAATTTTTATTTTTATTTATTTCAAATACGTAGGTCTTTGCAGGCACTCATGAAACGTCAGGCTAGTTGCACGGTTTCAAGGAGTGGGTCTTATGGAGAAGAACCGGCAAGAAACTCCATAGACACTGTTTTCAGAAATAAATGTTTACAATAGTCTTTTTACAGTACAGGTTATATGTACAGGTTTTTAAGACTAAGTAACAGCCGTACGGGTCGAACGATCATAGGTTAAGCTGTGCTAGGCGATGTCGGTCTGTGGATGAGTGACCATCTATGTCATAGCGAGACTCCTCCGTGCCTCGGAAAGCACGTTAAGCTATTGGTCTCGGTTGTCATTTGTACATCTTTAACAGTCGTTACGGGTAGTCAGAAGCCAGAAAGTCTTACAAACAGTCTTACCAAGTGGTATACCAGTAGCTGGGTTGAGGAAGTCAGATAGGCAGTCACTCCATGTAATACACTGGTACTCAGCTGCATCCGGTTAGACTGGAAGCCGACCCCAACGTAGTTGGGAAAAGGCTAGGCAGATGATGGTAGCTCCCAAACACGTAAAGTGGGGATGAATATTTTTTTCTCGCGTACCCCTCCGTTTGGGGTATTGTTAGATAGGTCTTCTAAACATATTATGGGTGTGTGAAGATCAGAGCCATTTGCGAAATATCTAGATTTTAAGTGAAAATTTTTGTTCGATACGAGCTACCCCCTCTAACTTTTGAATGGCTGTACCTAGAAATGTGAAAAAAATCACAGACGTAGCACATGTAATGAACTTATAAGGAAAACTATCACTAAGAAGGCTTAACCGGTTACAGAGTTATAGTCGACTAACTAAGACCTACTACGGACTACCCTACTGCGCGTGGCCCGATACGCACTTGGCCGGTTTTAATTGTAACAGATAATACTATGTCACAATATCAATCTCACTACAAAAATGACGAATAAAATCATTAATATATTTTGCGTAGTTTTAAAGATCTAAGCATACATACGGACAGACAGCGGGAAGCGACTTTGTTTTATACTATGTAGTGATAAGGCGATAAATATTTTCCTATACAAACAGATGCAGTTGTAAAATTGAGAGCGAGACAGCGATACAGAACAGCTGTTCTATCTACTGCACTCAGTTTTCTGAGTTCAATGACCGGTCAGTGACCTCATTCATAACATTGTTATGCAGTTCTTGACTTCGCCATCAGAATACTTTTTTATAATAAAGAAATTATGTGAAGATACCTGGACACTTTCTAAGTATATCTTAGACACCACTGACTAACGGTGAAGGAAAACATCGTGAGGAAACCTGGACTTAAAAAGTCTGACATCGCCAATCCACCTTGAGCAAGCGTGGTGATCAATGCCCATGCCTTCTCTGTATGAGAAGAGGCCTGTGCCCAGCAGTGGGACAGTTTAGCTGCATCTTAACGTGTAAGATCTGCTTAAATTACTTGACACACCCGGATGAAAACATCCTATCTTTTTCTCCAGGTTTCAGTCTATCTGCATGCTAAATTTCATTCAAATCGGTTCAGTCGTTTTACTGTGAAAGCGTAACAAACAGACAAAAAGACAGAGGTAGGTACCTTCGCATTGATAAATACAAGTATAAGATGGTGTTATTCGTACGATATTGCATTATATCCCTAGGGAGTAAACAAGTGAATGAAATAATGTAGCTATGCAAAACTGGTGTTGTCATTAAAATAACAATTAGAATTATTAATTAATGTTACTCCATCGATATTACTTCACTTAACCTTCTAGTTAACAGTGGCAACGTTCTAGTTGCGTAGATAACACGATTATTTCGCAAAAACTTAACTATTAATTTAACTATAGCTTGCACCAATTGATTTTACGAAAAATTTAAACAAAATCATAACCTATTTCGTTCTAATTTTACCACATCTAATCTAATCTAAATATATATAAAACTCAAAGGTGACTGACTGACTGACATAGTGATCTATCAACACACAGCCCAAAACACTAGAGGGATCGGGCTGAAATTTGGCATGCAGGTAGATGTTATGACGTAGGCATCCGCTAAGAAAGGATTTTGACAAATTCTACCCCCAAGGGGATAAAATAGGGGATGAAAGTTTGTATGAAACTTTGTCAATTTTAAACCGATCGGGCTGAGAATTCATATATCCCACGCGGGCGAAGCCGCTGGCGGAAAGCTAGTAAATAAATAAAAGGCATTAAATTATAAATGATGATGTTAAGAGCATGACATTGACATAAATGCGCCATCCTTGCGCCATTTTGTTAATTTCTGTGGCAGAATTAGAACAAAATAGGTAACGACTTTGTTTTCATTTTTCGAAAAACAATTGGAACAGACTATAACTCTTTTTCGCTAATTCACCCACGTCCTAAGGGAACTACTTTAAACAATTAAAAATCTTTTCGGATACTTACAACATAAAAGGCATTAACTGATAAAATTTCAAGTTTTTAGCCACTGCGGTTTAGGCTCTGCTTAGATGAATCACTCAAGAAAAAAAAACTAAAGTAATTCATTCAACTGGGCTGAAAATCAGCACTATTTTGAACGTCAAATTTACAAAAGACAGCCCCCAAAACGCCCGCCCTTCACCACTTCTTATGTGTTTTTGCTGGGAAGAAGAAGTGGCGCAACAAACTCCCCAGCAACACATATCTGTCTTACTAGATTTGAAAATATCGACATGTATAGATAGATTACCAAATAAGGTTTATATATATTATTTGCGACTGCCTCTTTGCCAACGCCCAATGTTATGCAGATAATCTCGGATTCCAATTCCAGATCGGCACATCGAGTCTGGTAGTTGATGGTGTACCCCCGTGCCTGGGACGTTAAGCCGTCGTCCCCGGCTGGTATCTTGATAGCAGTCGTTGTTACAATTCCATGTCAGAAGCCGTCAGGCGGATTTGAGCAAACTCTGACACTAGGGCTTGTTAGGTTGGTAAACCTGCAGCCCAGAAAATATGTGCTGTTGAATTTTTTCTGCAAATGTTTTATTAAAATTCGATATCAAAACTTTAACTTTATACAGACGAAATGACTTAACCAAAATTCGTTGTGGCATTGCGTGAAACTTTCTCTTCGCTTACGCAAAACTAAAGCGAGCGCTCGCCTAGCATTACAATACGGCCTGGCGTCGCCTGCATACGCTATTAAATTAGATCACATTGTGACGACATATTGAACATAATTTTGCAAGTATTTAGGACTAAGAACTAGTGAGCAGTTAAAAGGTATCCTGTTCTAGGGTTCCGTAGTAAACAAATAAAAAAAATATCATTTCGGTGCTAGTTCGTCTGTCTGTTATAATAATAGAATTCAATAGACTTGAATTTAAATAATTGCAAAGATTTTTTTAGCAAATGAAAGTTTTTTAGCATTTTAATAAAAGTGGAGCATTTGAATGATAATTTAATAAAATGCATGTAATATATTTTTTAAATTTTGTTTGCGAAATGATATTGTGTAAAAATTGATTTAGCTGTTTCCCGCGGTTTCACCCGCATCCTGAGAAATCTACTTCGCGAACCCGGATAAAAATCCTATCCTACGTATTAATCCAGGTTATAAGCTATATGTGTACAAAATTTCATCCAAATCCATTCAGTAGTTTTTGTGTGAAATTGTAACAAACTTACATACAACCTCACAAAATTTTGCATTCATCGTATTAGTAGGATTATTGGTAAACTTCTGTGTCAAACCCCTTAAGGTAACAAGCGTGATGTTATATCATTTTATTCCAATCTAGTTGCACATAGCTAGACCTACTTTTTGTGCAATAAGTTGAAGTCAAAGATTGCATTATTCAATGCAGAGGAATGAGTTATGGTAGCACCTACTGCTTGTGTTGTCAACCTAATTTATAAATCAATTTTGCAACCTGTCAAAATTGTGGTTCAATAAGATAGGTGGATAAACATCCACTTGATAAACATCAAGAAAGGTTTTTGGCGAGATTAATACAAGATTTTATCTGCCTGATAGTGCGCTATAAAATCTGACAGATAATAATTAGTATAATTATAGTTAGATTATTATCTGCTGAGCGCGTGTGTGACTTTATTGCCAAAAAAATATTATCTGCCTGATAGTTTAATCTAGTAAATAAAACGTAGACGTGTGGCGAAACAGGCCTTATGTTTGTTGGTGTATTATTTATATTTTACATGGAGTGACTGCCTATCTGACCTCCACAACCCAGTTTACCAGGTAACACGATACCCCTTGGTAAGACTGGATGTCAGACCCTCTGCCTTCTGAATACCCGTAACGACTGTCAAAGATCTACAAATAACAGTCGGACTCAACAGTTTAACCTATTTTCTAAATCACGGAGGAGTCTCAGTACGATATATAGCTGGTCACTCATCCACAGACCGACCGTGCCCAGCGCAGCTTAACCTTTGATCGACCGACCCGTGCGGCTGTTACTTAGCCTGCGAGTTCCTTAAAATGAGGACATTTTAAGGAACTCGCAAACTAGTAATTATTATATAATCTATACATATAAAATGTTTTGCCCTGAATGACTAACGGATCAACGCACAGCCTAAACCGCTAATCGTAGAGACCTGAAACTTGGAGGGTGTGTTCTTTGTATGACGTAAGCATCCGATAAGAAAGGATTTTCCGAAATTCTACTCCCTAGGGGGTGAAAAAGGGGAGCAAAGTTTGTATGAAACTCTGTAATTTTTAATCTTAATTCATATAGGCCACGCGGGCGAAGCTAAGTCGAAAGCTAGTCTATTATATTCCTTGTGTGCAAATAAGTGTTCCTTTCTTTCTTTCTGTAACTTGTACGTAATAATTTGTTGATGAATTCACTTCTATTGTGCATTGTTTAAAAACGAAAGTGCTATATGCATTCACGACAGCATTAATTAAGGTTATTGACAGTAATTACACAATTAGAGGTGCTTTTATCTACATACAATAACAGCCGCTCCGATTGGACGATATGTTTTTTATTTCCTAATTTCGGACATTGATCCTAAGTCCGGCTACTAACACATGAAAAGGCGTAGGTTAATCCTTATATTATAAAATACGAAAGTGAGTCTATTTATTTGTTTGTTACGCCTTCACAATATAACAGCTGAACCGATTTGGATTCATTTTGGTATGGAGATAGAAGGGACCCTGGAAACGGCTATAGGCTATTTTTTATTCGGGTACGTTAAGTAGTTCCCTCGGGCAAGGATAAAACCGCGGGAAACAGCTAAATAAATTATATGTGTCAATGTAAACTGTAAGTACCGTTAGTTTATAATTTTACTCGTAAGGTTATAAGCTGACGTAAAACTGTGAACCAACTGCTTATGTATGTCGTCTTGCGTCAAACCATATGAACGATTATAAGCTACCGAACATGAATAAGTTTATTCTATTTACAAATTTTCGACAGCTTATAATCTTACGAGTTAGATTACAAACCAACAGTATTCGTAGTCTTACGGTGAAATAGGTATACAATAAATATTTGTATATGAATGTAATGTGGTCCTATTACCGGCATGGTTCCTACTCCGGCAGTGTAACTATATTGGGTAACAAAATATTCTAGCAGGGTCTATATTCGATGAGAGCCATTACCGGCATAGTTCCTAACATCAGCACAGTGCTTATCGTTGTACTAAAACATTTGTCCATCAATTCTAAATAAAATTATGCTTTTTACAAAATAAAAAACCGTGGTGGCTTAGTAATTAATGCACGTACGAGTACGCGGGTTCAAAACCTAACCAATGTGACTTTTATAAAGTCATTGTGCCTCCTTCTAAGTGTGCCTAAGACACCACTGACTAACAGTGAATGAAAACATCGTGAGGAAACCTGGACTAAAAAGTTTGAAATCGCCAATCCGCCTTGAGCAAGCGTGGTGATCAATGCTCATGTCTTCTCTGTATGAGAAAAGGCCTGTGCCCAGCAGTGGGATAGTCAATAGGCTAATGATGATCAAGTACAAAGGCCTAAGTTAATCTAAACAGTAATACATTCATATTACTTAACAATGCCACGTAATAATGTACTTTCTATAGATAAAAATTACACTAGTGTGTTGTAGAAAGGCGTTCTGTTCACTGCGCGTGAGTTCAATGCCTATATTAACTGTCATAATGCGAACAATTAAGCGGTTAATTTGAAAATGGAATGGCAGCCATGTTTTTTTTGTTTGTACATTTATTATACCGATAAAGAGTGGCTGATACACTGATAAAGGGAATCTTTATTTACTCGACTGTAGCCAAAAAGAAGGGTCATGTTTTCGGTAAAATATGTCTTTGTCTGTTCTATATAACAGTACAATTGTGAACGTCGTAATTTTATTATGATTATCGAGATATTTTTAATTGATAACTTCAACTAAACTTTTGGGTACAATTTAACGCATTGTATCTCGTTAGTTTATAATCTGTCAATCTCAAATCGTCAAATTGTGAACTTTTAATTTAAAGTCTTAAATTTTCAACAAACTAAATATGTAGTTAAATTTAACCAAGAAGAACCGCTTTTAACAACTTCAGTTAAGCAATGTACTTAGCAAATAAATACTTGTACTCAGCTGTAGGGTTTCCTCACGATGTATTCTTTCACGGTTAGTCAAATAGTCAGTGACGTCTGAGATATACTTAGAAAGTACATATGACTTTAGAAAAGTCACATTGGTACTTGCCAGGTTTCGAACCCATACACTCGTAGTCGAGAAGCAGGTTCCTTAACCACTAGGCCACCACGTTTTTTTTTGTACGCAGCTTAACCTTGCAGATCTATCGATCCGCTCGACTGTTGTTAACCAAAAAAAATAAACATACAGACTAACATAAATCTATATCTATACTAATATAATAAAGAGGAAAGATGTTTGTTTGCTTGTAGGGTTTTAACTCAAAAACTACTGGACCGATTTTAAAAAATCTTTCACCGTTAGAAAGCTACATCTTTACGATGTATCATAGGCTATATTTATTTCCAGAAATAATTAGGGATCCCTACTAAAACTTGAATAATGTAACCCAAGGTGTAAAAGAAAGCTAGTGTGTTTATGTAAAGGAAGAATTCAATACTACAACCTATTGTGGGTACAATAATCTTTGACACGTATAATTAATCCAGTTTCAATGTATAATTTCAATACGCAAAACTCATATTTAAAGACCATAAACTCAGGTATAACAATTTCTTGTTGTCTTACATAATTTGATTGATATAATCTTTCATTTTAATTATATGCACAATTGCCTTTCCCTGTTCATGTAACCGTTTTAATGTTTTTATTTTTGTAACAATAAATTCACTTTATTTGACGTCATTTGCGAATCAAATCTACTAACAGACAGACATGTGTTGCTGGGGAGTTTGTTGCGCCACTTCTTACCAGCTAAAACACGTAGGAAGTGGTGAAGGGCGGGCGTTTTGGGGGCTGTCTTTTGTACATTTGACGTTCAAAAAGTGCTGATTTTCAGCGTAGTTAGAAATTAATAAAAATAAAAAAATATTTTTTTGTAGAATGTTAGTAAAATCGTTTCATCTTGCATTGCATTTTAGATCCTCTCTTTTTAATGATCTAGAAAAACAGCCATAACTTAAACCGCTCATCATCTGCCTAGCCTTTTCCCAACTATATGGCATATTGATTAAGAGCTTGTCAAAGGAAACCTCTTTGAAATACACAAAACTTTAACTTTATTACTCCTTCAAAACAATAATCAATTGGTAAATACATAATTATTGTTTTAGGCTTCCGAACCAAAACGGTTTCACTTCGTATGTCTATCTGTCCGTCTGTCTGTCACAGGAACTACTAATACTATCGACTTGATATTTGGAATAGTTATAAAGAATGTTTGTGCATACGTATAGCAATTGAAAAAAAAAAGAAAGATAAAGTATTTTTATGAAAAAAGCGGAATTTAAAATTCTAAAGTAATTATTAGGGTCCCACTCGCACTTGGCCGGTTTTTTATTAATTAGCACGCGAGACAATAATTTGCACACTATCATAGAAAT
Source organism: Pyrrhia umbra (assembly GCA_963891755.1). Lineage (NCBI taxonomy): Eukaryota > Metazoa > Arthropoda > Insecta > Lepidoptera > Noctuidae > Pyrrhia > Pyrrhia umbra. The sequence goes on from OY982944.1 coordinate 6,960,759, forward strand.
AATTACTCACCCGGATTCGAACGGCCAACACAGGGCAATATTGCGTGAAGAAAAAACTTCCTACAACGAACTGACTCGATTCGTATGCAATTAAGTGTATTTCCTTCCTCAAAATTAATTGTGTTTCCTTCATGCTTCGAAACTAGAAGTGTTTTTCTAACTTCCATCGGAAATGGTTTAGCAATTTTAATGAGTTTTTTTTTTACTTTACACATGATTAGTTTCAAAGTTAAATCTGATATTGATTATAGGTATAAAAAATAGGTATAAAATCAAAAATGCTTTGTCTTGAATGACTGACGGATCAACACACAGCCTAAACCGCTGATCGTAGAGACCTGAAACTTGGAGGGTGTGTTCTTTGTATGACGTAGGCATCCTATAAGAAAGAATTTTCCGAAATTCTACCCCTAAGGGGATGAAAAAGGGGGGTAAAGTTTGTGGACACTGACATTTTTAATTTGAATTCGTATAGACCACGCGGGCGAAGTCGCTGGAAAACCTAGTAATTAATATATTAAAAAGAAGAAACCATTAAAAATTCTAACTAATCCTACTAATATTTTAAATACGAAATTAACTCTGTCTGTCTGTCTGTCTGTCATACTTTCAAGACCCTACTGATTTTGGTAAATAGTACGGAGAAAGATTGAAATATACAGCCCTTTTACTAAGGGTTAGTGTAGTTATAGACTAGTAAAATATTTTTTTAGAATCTGTTCCGTATTTCTAGAAAAAAACTAACAAACAAACACACACATTCTTTGTAATAAACCAAAAGTCTATGAGTTTGTATTGGTTACTTCACATATCTACTAGCAGTGTCCCGCAGTTTCACCCGCGTCCTGAAAAAACTACTTCACACACTCGGACAATAAAGCCCATAACCGTCTCCAAGGTCCTATCTATCTCCACACTAAATTTCATCCAAATCGGTCCAGCCGTTTTACTGTGAAAGCTTAACAAACAAACAGCATTACACATACATTTTATCCTGTAATACTCAATTGAATTTCTTTGTATAATGTAAACTAGAATAGTTTAAAAACATTTGTAATTTGCTTATTCTGCTGCCGTGCGATCAATATAACGTTACAAATGCTAGTTCGATTTCACGCGCAAGCGCAACCACTCGGTAGGGTCACCACGTGATGGTAAAATAAAGTATTTTTTTCGTTTTTTAACTATAGTTATGTGGATACTAGCTTTATGTCTATGGTTCAGATTTGGGACAAAAATAAATACATTTTATTCTTTTGTATATTAATGAGATTTAATAAATGACTATCTACGTAAAGTAACGCGTATATATGTTTATTGTCTCACTGCTTAGCCTCATCTCACACAGAGAAGGCATGAGCATTGATCACCACGCTTGCTCAATACGGATTGGCGATTTCAGACTTTTTAGTCCAGGTTTTCTCACGATGTTTTCCTTCACCGTTAGTCAGTGATGTCTAAGATACACTTTAGAAAGTACATATGACTTTGTAAAAGTCACAAAACTACTTGCCAGGTTTTGAACCTGCGTATTAAGATGCAGGCGTTTTAACCTTTAGGCTACCACAGTACTTTCCAAGCTGTGTAATGGAAAAGTTCCTATTTTGGTTTACCTAACATCGATACCTATAGTTGCAACACTAAAACCTTGAGTTTTGTCCCCGAATTGCTTAACTGATAGTCACTCTAGTCCCCCCCACTATATGCGCAAGCGATCACCTACCAGTTTGCATTGCGCGCGCGCCGATTACAGTCACCATTTTATTTTTTTGTTTTTACATACTTTTCTTTTTAAATTTTAACTAGTTTAGAAAAACGTCGTGTTTTGTGTTTTTTAAAGTGAGTTTTATTTATATAGGTGTATTTTAAACATTGAGAAGGTTTTATTTTTTGGCTTTATTTTGATTTTTGTGTGTTGTCGTGTGCCTACGTCTGTCTGTCTGTATGTCGTAAGTGTTGCATTGTTTTGTATGTGTGTGTCTTTGGGAGATTTCCCATATTATTCTCGAGTATAATAATATATCTTTTATTTTATTATATAAGTATTTGTAATAGGATAGGTCACGTAGTATTATGTTGTTAGTTTGGCTTGACTTTGTATTTTTTTTTTAAACCGACTTCAAAAAAATTTGGAGTTTCAATTGGTCAGAAAAAAAATATGTTTTTTTTTTAAGAATCTTTGAGTGTTGTTTTTTTAAGATTTGGTTAATACTTTTTTTTTAAGAATTATTTTGTGTATATTGAAATCAATTGACTATATGGCACCTAGGTATATATATACATATGAGTAGACTAGCTGTTTCTCGCGGTATCTCTCTCAAAATCATTTCTACTATAAGAAGTATTGTATGCGTTAATCTAGGTTAACTATATGTACCTAATTTTATCCAAACATTCGTTTTTCTTAATTATTGTTAACTTTCCCACTGCTGGGCCAAGGTCTCCCCTATCCTTTTCCACTCTTTCGTATGCGTTTCCTTGTAATAAATTAAATCGCTTCTTCTGAGTATTAGTTTATGGATTCGAGTCACAGCTAAAGCAAAAGTTTTTTTAAGTTTTAAGTTTTTATAGTCGTGGTGGCCTAGTGGTTAAGGCACCTGCCTCTCGTGTACGAGTGTGTGGGTTCGAAACCCGACAAGTACCAATGTGACTTTTCTGAAATCATATGTACTTTCTAAGTGTATCTTAGACGTCACTGACTAACGGTGAAGGAAAACATCGTGAGGAAACCTGGACCTAAAAAGTCTGAAATTGCCAATCCGCCTTGAGCAAGCGTGGTGATCAATGCTCATACCTTCTCTGTATGAGAAGAGGCCTGTGCCCAGCAGTGGAACAATATATAGGCTGATGATGATGATGATAGTCGGGACCATTATTTTATGAAAAATTTTAACCAAGTCGTAACCTATTTTGTTCTAATTCTGCTTCAGAAATTAACAAAATTTCGTAATGATGGTGCATTTATGTGTATTTTTTATTTATCTATGAGAGAAAATTAAAACAAAATAGATTACGATTTTGATTAAATTTTTCGTAAAATCAAATTTATACAGACTCGCCCCTATAAGTAACATGTGGGTTAGACTAATTTTACGATAAAACTTTTCCATCAAAAGGTCTGCAAAATGATTCGCGATATAACGAAATAAAATAAAACCGGTCCAACAGGTGTCTATACTAAATCTTTTTATAATTAGTGTCGATTATAATAAAAAACCGGCCAAGTGCGTGTCGGGCTACGCGCTATATGGTTCCGTCATACGTATTAGTTCGTGGACTATAACTATGTAACCAGTAAAGCCTAGGTACTTAACCGTGGTAGTTTTCCTTTGAAATTCGTTATATATGCTACATGTGTTTTTTTCACATATGGAGGGTGGACGGGAGATGCTCGCATCGAACAAAAATTTGCATTTTTAAGCTAGATATTTCGCAAATAGCTTACTTAACCGAAAAGTGGTCTTCACACACGTATAATATTTTTGAAAGACCTATCTAACGATACCCCACACGAAGGGATGCACTACAAAATATATTCATCCCCCTTTACGTTTTTAGTAGCTACCCTTACCCATTTATTTGACTACTTTGTCGGCGTAATCAACATTTTATAACCATACTACCATAATTTCAGCTTTCTAGTAGGTACTAAGAACCTATGAGCTATGTCGCGGACAGACGGACATGGCGAAACTATAAGGTTTCCTTGTCGACTACGGAACCCTAGAAACTTAGTGTAATGTACACTTACACTTTTACTTGGGATTCAACCTAATGAGATGTTTCTACAATCGTTAGGCATTTACTAATGGTTATACTTACAAATGGTTAATTTAAAAGCTATTAATGACTTCTATATCTACGAATTCAAATTAAAAACTAGGGACAGCCATTCAAAAGTTAGAGGGGGGGGGATGCTTGTATCGAACAAAAATTTGCACTCAAAAGCTAGATATTTCGCAAATGACTCGCTTAACCGAAAAATAGTCTTCACACACCCAGAATATTTCTGAAAGACCTATCTAATGATACCCCTCATGAAGGGAACACGTGAAAAAAATATTCATCCCCGCTTTACGTGTTTGGGAGCAACCCTTAAAAAAATATTTTCAGAATTTTATTTCACCACTTTGTCGGCGTGATCGGTCAAGTAAAACACTGCACTCAGCTGCATCTGTTATACTGGAAATAATCAAAAATTGTTCGAGGGAAAAGGCTAGGCAAATAATGATATATGCATAAATACATTGTAATATAAGATATTTTCTAAAACCATAGTTTAAGCTACAGGCTACAAATAAACCATTCTTAAGTTTCTAAAGAGATACTAAACGTGAATTCACAATAATTTATCTTTGTAATGCATTGTATTTAATCTCTCAGCGTTGTATGAGAACCAACACACATACAAACAGACAGACAAACATTTATGATTACAGTGGAACATGGCATTTCAATTTTAAATGCATAATAACGTAATCGAAAACCCAAGAGGGTTAACCCAAAAGATTATTTTTTACATTAAAGACATTTTTTATCTATATTTCAAATTTGCGTTTTATGCGGTAATCATATACATAGTTTTCTATTTTTACGATTATTATTTTGGATAATAAACTGTTGTTTCTTTTTGTATAGAAATGTGAATGTCAGTGAGTGAGTGAAGTGACTGATGTTATAAAAACACTGTGACTTTTGGTGAACTTTTCGACATATCAAGGAGAATTCGGTAAGTGGTTTTTTTGACAATTTTTATTGTTTTTTTTTTGCAGGTTTCTAAAAAAATATTCTTTTGTTACTAAAGGCCAAGTTCACCAACAGATGGTTACCTAATCGGCCCGTTAAACAAAAATGTTTTTTAACCAGGAAGCTGGAATTTATGTGTTACCCACTTCTAGTTCAACCCTGGTTTGGTAATCAACCGTTTCAGGAATAAAAAAATCAAATAATACGTTTTGAATTTATGCTAAACAGCTGTTTTAAGTTAATCGAACCGTTACCTTGTCGGTGAACTTGGGCCTTAGTTACTTAACCTATGGTTACAATTTGTTTTTTTTTTAATTAATTTAGTAGGTACCCCGCATTATCTTCGCAGTCGCCAACAATGATACAATAATTACCAATCCCTTATCTATTTATAAAGCAAAACATTTGGATCCCTGTTAAGAATACTGTACATTAAGATTTGGCGTACCTACCTGCTTAAAGTTTATATGGGGAAGAAGTCTTCTTCATCGGTACCTTCACTATCCAACTGTTGGGTAAAGACGTTTTCTCATACAGAGAAGGCATGAGCATTGATCACCACGCTTGCTCAAAGCGGATTGGCGATTTAAGACTTTTTAGTCCAGGTTTCCTCACGATGTTGAAAAAGAATTACAGAAATCTAATAAAAAATACGAATTTTGACCTACGAACGAACACTACTATTAAATGTAGGCCACGACTCGTTACTATATAGACAGACAAACATATATTTGATTATTACATACTGCTGTTACCGCCGACATTGCCTGAGGGCGGTACAAATAATAGCTTGAGCCAATCATTTTAAATTGCATAATCATCTTCAAATTTAAGTGAGAGAAAAAAACATGGTGTTTGAAATAAAATATACATGGAAATGCAAAGCTTAAAGTTTGCCTCGTTAATATAGTGGTTGTAAACGCTACTTTTGTGAACAGGATCTTAAGTTTGATGCCTTGGTCAAACCAACATCCCTACGTAGAAAAAACAAAAGCAACCTCCTTTTTTTTAAAAAAAAGAAGGCAAAGTTTTGATCATGAATGTGGATGGCTATAGAGGTAGAGGAAGACAAATAAAAAGGTGGATGGATTGTGTGAAAGACGATATGGCTAGAAACGATGTTACTAGTGAGATGAACTCAGATAGAGAAGTATGGAAGAAGAAAACATGCTGCGCCGACCACAAATAAATTGGGATAAGTGCAGGAGGATGAAAGCAGCCTTTTTTTGGATGGGAAATGATCAAATGACCCCTCCGCCGTGGGTGGGGTGGAAGGGAGTGTCGGACTCTTACTGACTAAAACCCATTCATGTTCCTTCATCAGCCCTTTACGTTCCGAGGGCGCGGTAACTCTTTCGAACATCCCGAAGCATCACAAAGTAGCCTAGAGTGATGTATTGGCGGTGTTACACCCCCGTACCTGGGACAAGTTAAGCCGTCGTCCCCGGCTGGTATCTTAATAGCAGTTGTTGTTAAAATTCCATGTCAGAGGCCGTCAGGCGGATTTGAGAAAACTCTGACACTAGGGCTTGTTAGGTTGACCGCGCCAAGCGCATCTCGGTCAACCCGTGCAGCTGTTACTTAGCCACGAGCTCCTCATTAAGCCGACCCCAACATATTTAGGAAAAGGCTAGGCACATGATGAGTGATCAAAGTCAAAATGTCAAAATATTTATTTAAAATAGGTCTTTGCAGACTCTTATGAAAAGTCACACTAGTTGATATAAATAATACCGTGTTGAACCAAATAAAACTACTTTAAAAACTTTCACACTATATTTGTTTTGACCTCTAAATACAACTATAACGTTACAGATAGCAAGTCAAACATAACTGTTAGTTAGTTATAACTTATTCAAGTCAGCTCTGTCATAACTATACAAGGATTGTGTAACACATAACCCCTCTTTTAAGAAGTAGGTTACACAGTAACCTGGTGATCTATGGGGTCGGTAGCCTTTAGCCTTGAGCTTAAATTTAACTGTACTATCATGCTGATTTTACTGTAGTCGTTACCAATACATTTTATAAAAAATGTAAACAAAGTCGTAACCTATTTTGTTCTAATTCTGCCACAGAAATTAACAAAATGGCGTAAGGATGGCGCATTCATCACTTATTTATCTATGTGGGAAAATTAGAACAAGAAAGGTTATAATTTTGTTTACATTTTTCGTAAAATAATTGGTACAGGCTATATAAGAGTAAGGCAGTGAGGATTTGAGAAAACTGACACTAGGGCTTGTTAGGTTAGTAAACCTGCAGCCCTCACGATAACAAAAAGATTTAAATTCTAGTTATCTGTGAATGTTGGCAGTGAGGAGCTCGTGGCTAAGTAACAGCCGCACGGTTCGACCAATCAAAGTTTAAGCTGCGCTTGGCGCGGTCGGTCCGTGGATGGGTGACCATCTTTGTCATAGCGAGACTCCTCCGTGCCTCAGAAAGCACGTTAAGCTGTTGGTCCCGGTTGTCATTTGTACATCTTTGACAGTCGTTACGGGAAGTCAGAAGCCAGAAAGTCTGACAACCAGTCTATCGTGGTAGGTATCTAGGTATCGTGTTACCCGGTAACTGGATTGTGGAGGTCAGATAGGCAGTCGCTCCATGTAAAACACTGGTACTCAGCTGCATCCGGTTTAGACTGGAAGCCGACCCCAAAATAGTTGGGAAAAGGCTAGGCAGATGATGTGAATGTTGGCAGTATAAAGGTGTGTGGCAAAATTATTTATTAAAATTGTTTTAAACATGATACTTACCCTATTTTTTACATATTTTGTATGAATGAAGGTTCCTCAAACCTAACAGAGAGACATGTGTTGCTGGAGAGTTTGTTGCGCCACTTCTTCTTCCCAGCAAAAACACATAGGAAGTGGTGAAGGGCGGGCGTTTTGGGGGCTGTCTTTTGTAAATTTGAAAAGTGCTGATTTTCAGCCTAGTTTTAATTTTGTATACTTTTTCAAAAAAGATTCTTTATCTTAATTCCAACAGTGAAAGTTAAAAAATGTCTATCCAACACAAATCAGTGTTTAAAAAATAACCCTTTGTACTTTAAAATGCTTTCACACAGTGTAAGAAATAACGATTCCATAAGTTAACACTACTAATCGATTAGGCAGTGGCAATCGTTATAAATCATTTGAAAGCTGACGATCAGACCTTGTCGAATCGATTTAAATCGATTCTAACAATCGCTTCAGCTGTTTCGTAATGTTTTGACATGCAGTTTCATCATTAGTGTTTGTACATTCCTTTTATTATTTTCATCAGGACTATAAAATTATAGAACTACTAATAATTATAGAATAGTCTGTGCCGATTGATTTTAAGATAAATATAAACAAAGTCGTATATCCTATTTCGTTCTAATTCTGCCACAGAAATTAACAAAATGGTGTTAGGATGGCAGATTTATGTCAATTTCATGCTCTAAACATCATCATTCATCATTTCATCATCTGCCTAGGCTTTTCCAACTATGTTGCGGTCGGCTTCCTGTCTAAACCGAATGCAGCTGAGTACCAGTGTTTTACATGGAGCGACTGCCTATCTGACCTCCACAACCCAGTTACCGGGTAACACGATACCCCTTGGTAAGACTGGTTGTCAGACTTTCTGGCTTCTGACTTTCCGTCACGACTGTCAAAGATCTACAAATGACAACCGGGACTAACAGCTTAACGTGCTTTTCGAGGCACGGAAGAGTCTTGCTACAACAAAGATGGTCACCCATCCACGGACCGACAGCGCCAAGCGCTGCTTAACCTTTGATCGGTTGAACCGTGCGGCTGTTACTTAACCACAAGCTCCTATTTATCTATTATAAGGAATATTTTAATAAAATAGGTTATGATTTTGTTCATATTTTTCGTAAAATCAATTGGTGCGGTCTTATAATACATAATGTACTTAACTCAATATCGAAAATAATGGTAGTTACAGCCTTTTTTCTTATGACAACAGTATACTAGTCATTACACATTCAAGTCTGGTGTCTACCAAGTTTTTTAACCTTTAAAGCTTCTTATAATTCTAGTGATTTCAGATATTTATGTGTGTGTTGATAAACCGATAATGTGCAGGGGGGATGTCACAATAAATGTCTGTGGTTTTTATTGAATTTATTGTTGAAAATAAAATAATAATATGTGAGAAAATTATAATAGATGGTTGTGGTTTTTCATGAAGAATAGTCTCTTTTGTTAATAAATATTTATTATTTGTTGGCTTTAAAATAAAGATACATACTTAATTATAATGACATTTTGGTTATCTTTTTCTCATTTTTTCGAAAACAAATGTTTCTTTATTATAAAAAGTTATTATTCTTGTCCTCTTCTTTCTGTTTTTTTTTCTGGTAAAAATTATTAAAATTATTTCGGTAAATTACTTTCGCTCCATGTAAAACACTGGCACTCAGCTGCATCCGACTTAGACTGGAAGCCGACCCCAACGTAGTTGGGAAAAGGCTAGGCAGATGATTTCGGTAAATAACTTTAATCCTAACAAATACTATGAATGCGAAATTGTTTATTACGCTTCCACCGTGAAACGCCTGAACTGATTTGGCTGAAATCTGGTACAAAGATAGATGGGACCTTGGAAACGGTCATAGGCTATCCGGTGGTTATAGTCGGTACCAATTTGATTTTATAAAAAATTTAAACAAAGTCGTAACCTATTTTGTTCTAATTCTGCCACAGGAATTAATAATATGGCGTAAGGATGGCGTATTTATGTCAATTTCATACTCTAAACATCATCATTTAATGCCATTTTATTTATCTATGTGGGAAAATTTAAATAAAATGAGTTATGATTTTGTTTATGTTTTTCGTAAAATCAAGCGGTACACACTATACATCGGGAAGCGGGAGAAACAGCGGGAAACAGCAAGTATTGCTATAAAAACAAAACACTTTTTTCTTCATAAATACAAGAACGAATGATTATGAATGAATGAATGAAAACTACGCCGCTACTGAAGGAAAGTGTAGTCATGCTCCGATGGCTCAATACGATGCATTACTTACGCAAAGAAAACTTCACTAAAAAGAAATCTTTACGTTTTCTGCTATGAATTATGGCAATAATATCCTCTGGAGATTTTATAATTGAACTAGTTTTCTGCCAGCGGCTTCGCCTTGGGTTATACGAATTCAAATTAAAAATGACAGAGTTTTAGTACAAACTTTGACCCCCATTTTCACCCCCTTACGGATAGAATTTCGAAAAATTCTATCTTATGGGATGCCTACGTCATACAAAGAACACACCTTCCAAGTTTCAGGCCTCTACGATCAGCGGTTTAGGCTGTGCGTTGATCCGTCAGTCATTCAGGTCGAAGCATTTTATATGTATAGATACTATCGATAGAACTTCTCAAAGAAATGCCAACTGATATTAAATACGATTACATTCCCGTTTCAACGAAAAACGGCTGCACCGATTTCGATGAAATTTGTTATAGAGATACACTGAAACCTGGGAAACGACGTAGGATAGTATTATCCAGATGACTCCCTCAGGATTCTTGTGAAAAAGCGAAATACTGCTAGTAAAAATCAAATCGTTTTTGTAGCGACAACAATTGTGTGCCCCACCCTATTAAAATATTTTAAAACTTTTCATTGTTTATCGTTTGTCTCTGATGCAACTCGAATACAAATAAGTTACAATCAAACATTACTCAAGCTTTTGTGTCATTCCTTTTGTATTGTATTATTTGCATATACATAAATATCGTCATCATCAGCCTATACATCGTCCCACTGCTGGGCACAGGTCTCTTCTCACACAGAGAAGGCATGAGCATTGATCACCACGGTTGCTCAAGACGGATTGGCGATCTCAGACTTTTAACAGTCCGGGTTTCCTCACGATGTTTTCCTTCACCGTTAGTCAGTGACGCCTACGATATACTTAGAAAAGTACGTATGACTTTAGAAAAGTCACATTGGTACTTGCCAGGTTTCGAACCCGCACACTCGAACACGAGAGGCACGGTGTAAATATAAAAGGTATGTAGGTACTCTGTGCATGACATAGAATCTTTCTAGATTAATTCATCATTCCTCCTTTAGAAGGTGCTCGTGGCTAAGTAACAGCCGCACGGACGATCAATCAAAGTTTAAACTGCGCTTGGCTCGGTTCGTGGATGGGTGACCATTTATGTTAAACCGTGCCTCGGAAACCACGTAAGCTGTTGGTCCCGGCTTTCATTTGTAGGTCTTTGACAGTCGTTACTGATAGTAAGAAGCCAGAAAGTCTGACAACCAGTTTGACCAAGGGGTATCGTGCTATCCGTGTAAATGGGTTGTGGAGGTCAGATAGACAGTCGCTCCGTGTAAAATGGTACTCAACTGCATCAGATAAGACTGGAAGCCGACCTCAACATATTCGGGAAAAAGCTAGGCAGATGATTATGAATATTAGTTTAGTTACATATAGATTTAAAATTGTGGATGGATATAGAGGAAGGGGACGACCGAAGAAACGATGGATGGATTGTGTGAAGGTTGATATGATTAGAATGAATGTTACTAGCGAGATGACGGCAGATAGAAGAGTATGGAAGAAGAAAACATGCTGCGCCGACCCCAAATAAAATTGGGATAAGGGCAGGAGGATGATGATAACATATAGATTTAAAATTAGTTAACCGAGGTAGGTGAATAAAATTACTCATAAACCATCTCAAAGGAATAATGTCACATTACATGATTTATTGCAAAATGCACACGTAACTGACAGACAGACAGGTCGCCGATTAAGTATAGATGATGCAACTCGTATGTTTAGGTCACTTACGAAAGGCTAGGCTGAACTAAGCGACAGGTCCTGACGCTTATTCATATTCAAATATCTTTTATTCAAACTAGGTTGAAAATTAGCACTTTTTGATCGTCAAATTTACAAAAGACAGCCCCCAAAACGCCCGCCCTTCACCACTTCTTATGTGTTTTTGCTGGGAAGAAGTGGCGCAACAAACTCCCCAGCAACACATGTCTGTCTGTTAGGTTGTTAGAACGGTTTTCTCTCGTTACAATAAAAGAAAACCTATATATACATCGACTTTTGTTTTAAATGGTGTCTATATCGATCCCTGATTCCAAATATGTATATTTTTAGAACTTCTGTCTGTTTGTCTGTTCATTCGTTTGAGCTTCACGCGAAAACTACAGAACAGATTCACATGAAATTTTCTAAAAATGACAAATGTAAATTGGGTCAGGATTTTGGCTATTAATAATCACGCTGTAGGCTATGGGTGATGAGCAGAAAGGCATTACATAAAAAGGTGCGACTCACCCGGACGAAGTCGCGGGCAAACTGCTAGTTTCAAACAATAATCTATACATATAAAATGCTTTGCCCTGAATGACTGACGGATTAACGCACAGCCCAAACCGCTGATCGTAGAGACCTGAAACTTGGAGGGTGTGTTCTTTGTATGATGTAGGCATTCGATAAGGAAGGATTTTCCGAAGTTCTAGCTCTAACGGGATGAAAAAGGGGGGCAAAGTTTGTATGAGAATCTGTCATTTTTAATTTGAATTCGTATAGCCCACACGGGCGAAGTCGCTGGCGGAAAGCTAGTGTAATGTAAATAAGAAGTAAGTGGGCCATGGGGTCGCGCGGTCGTATAATAATTATCACTTCAACACGCAATATGACATGTCAATAATTTTAGCATGTATCAAGTTATCTAGGCTTTTTATTGTCCTTGAGCAAGAATTGAATAGACAGGCCTTTTGACCGACTTGGAGAAAAGCAGGTTATGCATTCGCTTTCTTATTATATCGTAGCTAAGTAATAAACGTGCGGATCAATAGATAAGTAACGTTAAGCTGCGTTAACTGCGATCAATCAATAGATGGGTGACAGTTTTCTGAACATTGGTGCCTCGGAGAGCACGTGTCGCTGTCGGTCCTGCGCCTGATCTCTCCCCGGTCGTGTCGGACTGCCGACCCTGAGGACTGTGAGAGTGAGGGAATAGAGAGTGCACCTGTGTCTGCAAGCGTGCGTGTACTATAATATCTCCTGCGTACCTGGCTAGTCTTCATTGAGATTGGGCTGAAGAAGGTCTGGTGTTACGATATGTAATTTTATATTTTTTGATGTAACTGAAAGAAAGAAAGAATTGTCATTAGAGATCTGTCAAAATGGAGGATAAAGTTAAACAATTTTGCTATTTTTAATGTTTTTCGTCTAAATATTTATGACTAGCGGCCCGTCCCGGCTTCGCACGGGTAGCCTTTGTTACTCAGGGTGAATGTGCTTTCCAATGGTGAAAGAATTTTTGAAATCGGCACAGTAGTTTTTGAGTTTATTCATTACAAACACACACACAAAAATACAAATCTTTCCCCTTTATAATAGTAGTGTAGATGTATGTTTACTTAATTATTATATATATGTATTGATATCATAAAAAATATTAAAAGTTAGCTAATTAGAATGATTGATATCATGTTTTGTGATATTCATGATAAAAAGTTTAGTACAACCGGCTATTAATCTTAACTTGCTTGCAAAACAGTTAAAAATAAACCGTGAAGCATTATTTTCGAGAACAAAACACGAACAAACAGATGTACAACACGCCGGAAATATCTATGACAGGTGTTACATAACCTCGCTAAGATAAAGTCGGTCAAGAAACAAAAAGTATTACTGCTCACCGTTAGATGGTAATGAGGTATTGTTATGATATTGTAACTTGTTATGTGATTTTATGACAAATTACAGTAACAAGTTGTAACAACGTAAAATATTTTTGTGACACATTTCGGCTTTTTGGCTCAAAAAATAAAATTTCAAAAAGCCGGCCACAAGCAATAGGGTTCCGTAACACTATCACTCTGTAACCAGTATAGCCTACTTAGCCGTGATGGTTTTCCTTGTAAGTTCCTTATATGTGCTACGTCTGTGATTTTTTTCACATTTCTACGGACAGCCATTCAAAAGTTAGAGAGGACGCCCAACCCTTACAAAAACATGCACTATAAAACTTGATATTTTACAAATGACTCCAATCAAAAATGGTCTTTAATACGTAGTATTTTTAGAATAAACTAGAATACGTGTATTTGCTTGAAACGAGTTACAATGGGTGATACATAGATATAGATATAGTACAGACATTTTGCCAAATCGGCATGCCAACTGTTTTTGTTGTGACACAATAAACACTAGGTATTTTTGTAATACTTAAAAAAATACCAAGTACATTGATTTATTATCAAGTAAGTAATTAAAATTACTAGACTAATAAAATTAGTCTCCAAAATTTCTTAAAGTGACTTATAGCATTTTTCAGATAGCCAAAAATCTTCTTCTATCTATCTATATCTATACTTATAATAAATCTGTAGAGAGGTCAATTCTGTACATGAAATATATTGCCAAAATAACTATCAGGGGGTGGTTAGGGATCGATACTGATGCCAAAAATGCAATCAGTAAAATTTTTGTCTGTCTGTCTGTATAAACTCTATAGAAACAAAAACTACTCGACGGGTTTTAACGAAACTTGGTACAATTATTTGTCATACTCCTGAGATGGTTATAGTATACTTTTCATCACGCTACAATCAATAGGAGCAGAGCAGTGAAGGGAAATGTTGTCATTTTGTTTAAACGCGCTAATCTCAGGAACCGCTGGTCCGATTTAAATAATTCTTTCAGTGTTAGATAGTCCATTTATTGAGAAAGGCTATAGGCTATATATCATCACGCTTAGACCAATAGGAGCGGAGCACCACTATTCCACGCGGACGAAGTCGCTGGCAGAAGCTAGTATAATATAAATTTAAACTTTTTTAACGGCAGTGATAACAATTTAGGTGGAATATTATTAATTACAGTAATACACATTTGAAAACAATAATTCATGCAAAGATTTGTTTTAAAAGAACTATATAATAATAGCACTTTTAAACGTCAAGTTGACAAAAGACAGACCCCTAAACTGGTGAAGTCCCTTAGTACATTATTATAGATCAATGAACAAACTACACGTAGAATACCATCTATGTACATACCTATAAATAAAAATACATGTATATAACGAACGACCTTGCTAACTTGGTCAGATGCGCGAAGGTCGCACTGTGTCCTGTTTCTCGCATACAGATGTAACAATATTTAGACAGGTTGTGTCCCTCTTACTAGTAGACACAGCCTTAAAAATAAAAATGTGTTATACCCTGTTCTATTCCATTCTTATCTATACTTATATTATAAAGAGGAAAGATTTGTTTGTTTGTTTGTAGGGTTTTAACTACTGGACCGATTTTAAAAATTCTCACCACCGTTAGTAAACTACATCTTTACGAAGTGTCACATAGGCTATATTTATTTCCAGAAATAATTAGGAATTCCTAATACCTAAAAATGACTGGAGGGGTCATTTGATGATTTCCCCTCCGAAAAAAGGATTTAAGTGCGGCAAGGTTTTTTATTTTACTTCTTGAACTACTAACATACATACATACATCTCAAATACTCTTTTTTGACAAAGTCGGATAAGCCACGTCCTATACATTATCTTGTTAACTCTATGACAACAACTGACCTTTTGTGTTGACATTTTACGCTAAAATATTACTTAATAAAAATGTTATTTAATCTAAAATTATAACGTGATCTTTAGTGTTTAGACTGTAATTAATTATAGATATTAATCACAACAACGATTGAGGAGCTCATGGCTAATTAACAGCACGGGTCGATCGATCAAAGGTTAAGCTGCGCTTGGCGCGGTCGGTCCGTGGGTGACCATCTATGTCGTAGCGTAACTCCTCCGTGCTTCGGAAAGCACGTTAAGCTGTTGGTCCCGGCTGTCATTTGTACATCTTTGACAGTCGTTTCGAGTAGTCAGAAGCCAGAAAGTCTGACAACCAGTCTTACCAAGGGGTATCGTGTTACCCGGTAAACTGGGTTGTGGAGGTCAGATAGCTAGTCGCTCCATGTAAAACACTGGTACACAGCTGCATTTGGTTGAGACTGGAAGCCAACCCTAACATAGTTGGGAAAAGGCTAGGCAGATGATGAGGCGGAGGAGTCTCGCAAAGTTCAGAAAACGGTCACCCATCCACGGACTGACCGCGGCATTCGCAGCTTAACCTTGCTAATCGCGCGGCTGTTACTTAGCTACAAAATACCTAGTATAATAATGTAGTGGATTTAAGTACATATGTACATTATTATTACACAATAGCCTAAAAATTCCCACGATAACATTATGTTTGTATGTATGTGTGCATGACCAATGTTTGTATGACATTTTGTATGTTGTCAAACAATTAGGCACGGACAAAGTTAGAAGTATACATCTATTTTTATTCAATACTAGCTGTTTCCATTATATGTATTATAGTCAATCAAATAAAATATACTACAGAACCTAACACAGTGTGTGGCCCGACTCAGTCTTAGCCGGTATTTTAACTGCACAATATAATTATTATTCCTTCTTTCTTTTCTAATAAAATTTCACCTTGTTTTTAAATTAATAACGTTATGTAGGTCACTTCGGTCACGTCTGTCTGTCCGTCTGTCACTTATATAACGGTAACATTACGTGATACGATATTATTTATTGTATTCAAATGTGCAAATTGTGTATTGCCTTTGATGGAGGCAGTGCCTTTCGTGGCGAGAACGGGGCAATTGCTGAATGATTTGAATGGTTATCATTCATTCATTCGTTCAATTATTGTTTAATAAACAGTTTTTTTATTATTATTATTTAATTTAAAATATATACTAGCTTTCCACCAGCGGCTATACGAATTTCAATAAAAAAAACGGTCAAGTGTCGATCCACGCGCATTAGGGTTCCGTAGTAGGTCTTAGTTAGTCGACTATAACTCTGTAACCGGTTAAGCCTACTTAGCCGTGATAGTTTTCCTTGTAAGTTCATTACATGTGTTACTTCTGTGATTTTTTTCACATTTCTAGGGACAGCCATTAAAAACTTAGAGGGGGGACGCTCGTATCGAACAAAAATTTGCAGCATTTTTTTTAAGCTGGATATTTCGCAAATGGCTCACTTAACCTAAAAATGGTCTTCACACACACATAATATTAAAAAAAAAAACCTATCCACACTAAGAAAGAATACGCGAGAAAAAATATTTATACCCACGTTACGTGTCTAGAGGCTACCCAAAAAAAAATTCTCAATTTTATTTTACCTATTTGTCCAAAGAACCTCTTAGCTATGCCGCTGACAGACAGACATGGCGAAACTATAAGGGTTCCTTGTCGATAACAGAACCCTAAAAAGACAAGCGCTTCAATTTAAGTTTAGATAACCGAAAACAATGAAAGCGTAAACTAATTTCTTATACAGTTTACATAGCTTAACAAGGTAATAAATGCCTATCAAGATTACATAATATAACTAAATATTATCATAAACACAAGCTGTTATATAATGCTCGTTTAAAACAATACGGTTTACAACGCAAAGTGCAGAGAAAGTCTGCGAGCAGTCGACCGAGGCTAGGCATGCGTCGCGTGGCATAAATACGACCTACGGCAGACCGATTCATATAGGTACCAACCTATAATAGCCTGGAATTCTTTACTGTATATACTTTATAAAAACCGGCCAATTGCGTGTCGGGCCACGCGCAGTAGGGTTCCGTAGTAGGAGTTAGTTAGTCGACTATAACTCTGTAACCGGTTAAGCCTACTTAGCTGTGATAGTTTTCCTTGTAAGTTCATTACATGTACTACGCCTGTGATTTTTTTCACATTTCTAGGTACAGCCATTCAAAAGTTAGAGGGGGGGGTAACTCGTATCGAACAAAAATTTGCACTGAAAAGCTAGATATTTCGCAAATGTCTCGCTTAACCAAAAAATGGTCTTCATACACCCATAATATTTTTGAAAGACCTATCTAACGATACCCCACACGGAGGGGTACGCGAGAAAAAAAAAAACATCCCCACTTTACGTGTTTGAGAGCTACCCTAAAAAATATATTTTTCAACATTTTATTTTACCACTTTTTCGGCGTGATCAATATACATATCCATACCAAATTTCAGCTTTCTAGTATCAAGAACCTCGGAGCTATGCCGCGGACAGACAGACAGACAGACAGACAGACGGACATGGCGAAACTATAAGGGTTCCTTGTCGGACTACGGAACCCTAAAAACTACTGATAAAAATCGTCAAATTTCATTTAGGTCAAATGTCGTCGTGGCCTAGTGGTTAAGGCCTGACTCTCGTGTACGAGAGTGTTTCGAAAACTGACAAGTACCAATGTGACTTTTCTAAAGTCATATGTACTTTTAAAGCATATCTTAGACACCACTGACTAACGGTGAAGGAAAACATCGTGAGGAAACCTGGACTTCAAAGTCTGAAATCGCCAATCCGCCTTGAGCAAGCGTAGTGATCAATGCTCATACCTTCTCTGTATGAGAAGAGGCCTGTGCCCAGCAGTGGGACAATATAGATGAATGCGTCGACAAAAAGGTCGGTGCTATAATCTGTGCCATTTGATTTTACGAAAAATATAAACAAAATTATAACCTAATTTGTTGGAGGAGTGGAGTGGAAAGAGAGTAGGCCTTTGCCCTGTAGTGGGACACAGGTTTATAATAATACTAGCTTCTGCCAGCGACTTCGTCCACGTGGATTAGTGGTGCTCCGCTCCTATTGGTCTTAGCGTGATGGTATATAGCCTATAGCCTTGATTTCTGTGTAGCTTTAACCATTAAGGTTGCACACGCGACGGAAGCTAAAAAAATGAAGTAACTTCTCCCGTTTTCCCAACATTTCCCTTCACTGCTCTGCTCCTATTGATTGTAGCGTGATGAAAAGTATACTATAACCAGCTCAGGAGTATGAAATAATTGTACCAAGTTTCGTAAAATCCGTCGAGTAGTTTTTGTTTCTATAACGTTTATACAGACAGACAGACAAAAATTTTACTGAATGCATTTTTGGCATCAGTATCGATCCCTAATCACCCCCTGATAGTTATTTTGGAAATATATTTCATGTACAGAATTGACCTCTCTACAGATTTATTATAAGTATAGATAGATTAATAAACTGGAATAAAGTGTAACAGCTCACTAAGATCCAAAAATGATCACGCCTAGCCTTTTCCCAACTACATTGGAGTCGGCTTTCAGTCTTCTTCTAATCGTGTGGGCTGTAGGTTTACCAACCTAACAAGCCCTAGTGTCAGAGTTTCCTCAAACCCGCCTGACGGGCTCTGACATGGAATTGTAACAACGACTGCTATCAAGCAGCCGGGGGCGACGGCTTAACGTTCCAGGTGTAACACCATCAACTGCCTGACTCCGGGCTACTTAGTGAAAATTAAAAAAACAGAAAGCTATGCTGTTACCCGAGAATCGAACCCTAGACCTCAAGAGTCTTACCGAATACAGCTTAATACCAATGTTTTACATGGAGCGACTGTCTATCTGACCTCCAAAACCCAGTTACCACTTCAGCTGCATCCAGTTTGACGTAAGTTCAGACAAGTCTCGCGTAGGGTTATGGTGTTAGCGTGTTACCCAGTAACTGGTCTATGAAGGTCAAATGTGAGTTGTCGGTCCTTATAAGTACTGGTGCGAGTAATGAGCTGGATCTGGTTAGATTGGAAGATTATGTTAGGAAAAAGCTAGGCATAATATCTTTGTTGGTGATTTAAATTGTGTTTATAGTTACAAAACATAAATAATATTTTTCTATTTGTATTGATTTATCTATACCTACATAAAATGCTTTGTCCTGAATGACTGACGGATCAACGCACAGCCTAAACCGCTGCTCGTAGAGACTTGAAACTTGGAGGGTGTGTTCTTTGTATAATGTAGGCATCCGATAAGTTTTTTTCCGAAATTCTATCCCTAAGGGGATGAAAAGGGGGGGGGGCAAAGTTTGTATGAAACTCTGAAATTTTTAATTTGAATTCGCAAAGCTAGTTTTAGATAAAAAAAACACCCATTATGAATTTTAAGTTTATTTATTAAACTTTATAATGTGTAATGAGTTTACTACGCTCGGTACGGTAAAACACGGTAAAACGGCTAAACCGATTTTGATGAAATTTGGTATGGAGATAGCTTAAACTCTAGAGAAGGACATAGGATAGTTTTTATCCGGGTGCATAAAATATTACCCTCAAAATGCGGGCAGAACCGCGGGAAACAGCTGGTCAATATCATAAATGCTGACGTGAGCTTTGTTATGCTTTCACATTAAAACGGCTGAACCGATTTAAATGAAATTTTGTATGGATATAGCTTGAACCTTGACGAAGGTGATACAATCGTTTTTATCCGGATACATGAAGCAGTTTCCTCAAGACACGGGTGAAACCGCGAGTTCTAGTTATAATTAACACTCGTGTAAATGTTTACCGTTTCATATTGTTGTGTGCAGGTAAAAGTGTTTAGCAAGGACGCTGCGAAGGTGAACGTCCTATAGTTGCATTCTCCACATAATGTATATAGAAGTACTCTTATATACACTGAGTATATACACTACTTTGTATTACAATCGGTAGCAAAATAAACGAGCTAGTTGAAGAAAAACCGGTTCAGTGCGAGTCGGACTCACGCACGAAGGGTTCGGTACCATTATCTATAAAAACCGGCCAAGTGCGTGTCAGGCCACGCGCAGTAGGGTTCCGTAGTAGGTCTCAGTTAGTCGACTATAACTCTGTAACCGGTTAAGCCTACTTAGCCGTGATAGTTTTCCTTGTAAGTTCATTACATGTGCTACGTCTGTGATTTTTTTCACATTTCTAGGTATAGCCATTCAAAAGTTAGAGGGGGGAGTAACTCGTACCGAACAAAAAATTTCACTTAAAATCTAGATATTTCGCAAATGGCTCGCTTAACCGAAAAATGATCTTCACATACCCATAATATTTTTGAAAGACCTATCTAACGATACCTCACACGAAGGGTACGGGAGAAAAAAAATATTCATCCCTACTTTACATGTTTGGGAGCTACCCTAAAAAAAAATATTTTTTAAAATTTTATTTTACCACTTTTTCGGCGTAATCAATATACATATTCATACCAAATTTCAGCTTTCTAATAACAAAAACCACGGAGCTATGCCGCGGACAGACAGACAGACAGACAGACAGACAGACAGACAGACAGACAGACGGACAGAGCGAAACTATAAGGGTTCCTTGTCGGACTACGGAACCCTAAAAACGGCAAAAAAACACGTATGTTGAATGGGCCCCCTTAAATATTTATTTTATTCTGTTTGTTGTTATAGCAGCAACAGAAATGCATCATCTGTGAAAATGTCAGCTGTCTAGCTATCACGGTTTATGAGATACAGCCTGGTGACGGACGGACGGACAGCGGAGTCTGAGTAATAGGGTCCCGTTCTACCCTTTGGGTACGGAACCCTAAAAAAAACAGCTCAATACAAGAAGAAACTCACGCACTAAAGATTGATACAGCGATATTTTTATCAGTATTTTTTGAAACTGATTTGTGCATACAGGTTTCGAACCTGCACACTTACACGAGTATCTACCACGACTTCTTAGGCCCAAGTTCACAGACTTTAACTTAAAACAGCTGTTTACCATAAATTCAAACTTCCAACTTTCGATGGGTAACGTATTATTAGAGATTTTTATTCCTGAAACGGTCGATTATCAAACTAGGGTTGAACTAGATGTGCGTACCACGAAAATTCCATCTTTCTGGTTAAAAAACGTTTTTGTTTAACGGGCCAATTACGAAACCAACAGTCGGTGGATTTGGCCCTTTGTATAATGACTTCAAAGTGATAGTCAATAAGGATTCAAGGTTAAGCTGTGCTCGCTGCAGTCGGTCCATTAAGTCTAGTGACCCTTGTCATACCGAATCCCTTCGGTTCCTCGAAAAGTCATTTTGTAGATCTTCGACAGTCGTTACGGGTAGTCAGAAGTAAGATTGAGCCAGTCTCACAAAGGTATCGTGTTACCCCGTAACTGGGTTGTGGAGCTCAGATAGGCAGTCGCTTCATGTCAGACACTGGTATTCAGCTGCATCTAGTTAGACAGGTAGTCAATCTTAATATAGTTGGGAAACAGCTAGGCCGATGATGGTAGCCATTAGCCCCCTTCCTGTAGATTTAACGTTGGTATTAAATAACAAATTGTACATAAGTGATCACAATGATAGGAAGTAGACACCGTATCGTATATCAAGCCTATTGTCTTGTATAATCAGTAATGATGGGCGCATATCGATAAAAAAATGTCGATACTTTTTTAACTCCCACTTGATTTTTAAATAAGACATCTCGGATTTTTTTTACAATACAAAATGATCCGGAAAAAGTTTGCATTGTGGGTTTAAGAAAATTTTACAAAGCAGCCCGGAGTCAGGAAGTTGTAGGTTTATACCTCGTGCCTGGCACGTTAAGCCGTCCCCGGCTGCTATCTTGATAGCAGTTGTTGTTACAATTCCATGTCAGAGCCCGTCGGGCGGATTTCTGAAAACTCTTACACTATAGGTCAGTAAAAGCTTACACCATAAGAAGCAAAAGAACACATTTCTCTTTAACTCTTAAGTGGAAACATACAATACACGTGCAAAACCACAGTTGTTTGTAGGTTTAAAAAAAATTAAACCACTTTTTTTCCTCATACGTAAAACATTTCGCTGCCTATAAGTGCTGCTTATACCCCAAGGTTATTAAGCGACTGCATTGTTAATGCTCAAGTAATGACCACTGAGAGGTTCACCTTCTGTTTGTATGGTAGGAATTTCAGTTATGTACCACAGTTATGTATACTATATGCGTTGATAGTCATTAATAATAATTAATGATTTATATCCTCAACACTTATTACTTGTATGCAAGATAGAAAACATCTATACATTATTTCAATAAATAAAACAGCATATTATTGTACCACTGCAGGTCTAAGGCATCTTCTCATTCAAAAAAAGTCGTTGATATATATGCGATTTTAAGTACGTAGGTACATATCATAGAACTTTACTCAATGGCTATTATTTTATGAATACCGGTGCGACCTAAAAACACTTAGAAACCCAAACAAAACAGTTACAGCCGGTCAGCACCAAACTTTTTATCGTTTATACTTTTACGAATATCAATAAATATGAAATCGATAATTAGCATACTTTTAATATTTTTTACGATATTAATACTTAAATATAATAATTAAGTTAACGTATATCATGAATATTTAGAGAACAAACATAAAATAATTGTTTATTGTTTAGTGCTAGAAAGTATTTTACATTATTGGTTATGCCCTAGATCCTACACTAGGATTCCCTGTATTCAAAGTCAAAGTCAAAGTCAAAGTTATTGTAGGACAAATAATAATAGCAAAAATATTCAATTTTATCCTCCATTTTTACAGATCTTGAATGACAGTTCTTCCGTTTCACGTATAAGTAAAGGCATATATTTTGGTGCAACCGGCTGTTGGGCTATCTAGGTATTCCCAAGAAAGACTGACCACAAGGGTAAAACAAAAGTTTTCAAGGCCGGAATCATTTAGGTAGATGATCACTCAATTTTTACTCTTTTTTCGTGGTTAGAAAACACATATAAATGCTTTAAAGATACCTGTTTAAAAATCGTCTCCTCCAGTAAACGAACTGCCTTTGTCACCACAAAACGTTAATGAGTAAATATTCAAATGTACAGAATAAACAATAAAGCCCATTAAAACCTGAGAAATATGATGCGTTTGGCCTTATTTTGACCTGAAGGCACGCCATGACACATGTCAATAGGTATAGAAGTATTTTACAATATATATTCCTGACCTATGCCCATGTGACAACAGCACTTCTCAAACTATAGACCATCTACATAAATACTGCCCAAAATTCAGCCTCGCAAGATATACACACGAACAAACATGCAACAATAAAAATTTAGATCCATTTAGTTTACAGGACGTAATAAAAAAGGAAGAAACAAAAAAGTCGTTTATCGAGCTAGCTGAATTTATAGTAAATGCATTGAAAAAATTTAATGCCACATAAACCACAAATTTCAACCAGCATTATATTATAAAAGCACAAAAAGGACTCAGCCTCCCGTAACCCTCGCGGGGACTGAGCCTTACAAACAAATAGCATCTACAAAAAAAATATATATATATATATTCCTTCATGTATTCCGATACAACGCAGGCAAAGCCGCAGGCCGAACCTAACGTATCATATTTTAAAGACTCAGCAAAAAAAAACATAAACCTAATTTAAAAGGTTAATTACTATGCGAAATAAAAACGAATAGGTATACAGGCAAATTTTTGCTTTGCTTCTTCTATTTCGCAACTGCAGAGGTCAGGGAAGATTATTATTAAACAAAATAGGCAATTTAAATTTCGCAAAGAATTACAATTCTGAGAATTCGGTTACGCCTAAATATATATTTTAAAATATTTAGTAATACATTGGCTTGTTGACACTTCCTGTGACCCAAAGGCTGGCTTTTATTTTGGTCAAAAGCTAAGCATTGCCATCCAACGTGGCAATGCCGCCAGTCTCTTGGGTACACTCCCAGTTGACGGCGATGAGGATGAATTTTTTGACGCAATATTTTAATATTGTAGTTTTATTTTATTTATATTGTTAAGAATGTTTATATTGTAAATAATTTAAAATCAACCTGTAATAAATAAATTAATGAATAAATTTGTAATACATTAGTAAAATAAACTTCTCGTAAATGATTTTGTCTCCTTGCTAAATATCATAACCTCTTTCTGCGGCTATGCGTCACTGTGTCAGTGTGAAGGGTACGGGTATCGCAGTCAATAGACACACACCACACAGCACAACTTTGTCACTAGTTATAACCGTGGCAAATATCTATAAGTAGGTCACTTTACCGATTTTCTACTTTTTTAGTTATTATTTTTGTTAATCTCTTTAAAACAATTGAATTTATTTCGACGCTAAACATCAAAACCTACCAACAACCTCAAAAATAATATTTCTTCATAGAAGCAGTTAACAAAAACGTTCTTCTATAAAATGACATTATAAATATCCCTCACTTGGTTTTTACAATCACTGATATCGATAAAATTAACGTTAAGTATGTCCCATCACTAGCAATAACAACGCAAGGTCTTACATTTCACTTCGCTCGGCTATGGAGTAAAGGGAGTGTTTGTTTTTATGTGCATAAAGGGCTATTGCTAGCCTTAAGTTATGCGTTAAGAGATGAACCATAAAAGCAACCCTATAACGAGACCCTATACCTATCTCTTTCGCTCACATTCGTTTAGACAAGACTGGCACTACAAAATTGTGACCTATTTTTATATGTCTCTAAAATTGTTTTTAATTGATATCGGACTATTTTTTAAGCCTGCAATGGATTTGACAACATTTTATTCGTTTAATAATGTTTTAGTCAAGATTAATGCTTATATTTAAACGACTTCAAAAAGGAGGAGGAAAAGGAAACGCTTTTTTTTTAATGGCATCTCGCAGGTCAACCTAGAAGGTTGTCGACTGCTTAACCGGGCTTGAAGGAAACGCTTGTCGACCAATAAATCGTTCTCGAAGTCTGTGGCAAAATACTAACAACAGTATCTTACGAGACACCGACTTTTAGAGCGATGTATTGGTCGACAAGCGTTTAAAATATTTTTTCGCTTTTAAAGTGTTTTTGGAAGTCGGTTTTATTTTTTTAGAATGCAAACGACTTTATTGTATTAAAGTCTGTTTTTTCTTTGTTCACAGGTCGAAGTGACAAAATGAAGCGATCTAGACACAGATGGGTTGGACTCAGTTTATTTTGTAAGTATATTTTTACCTAAGAAACTCCATGGTTACTCTTTTTAAATAAGTTTCAACAATTTTCATGTAGGTACATTTATCAAATAATAACATGCGAAGATCATGTAAAATATTTTTGGGTTTAAAGGTGGCCATTTATAGCGAGAGCTCCTCCGTGTCTCGAAAAGCACGTTATGTAGTGTTCAGTAAAACAAAATAGTGATGGAGACACATATATTTCTATTCTTACAACAAGGTTGCGTGCGTCCTCGTGGCCTCGTAGACAGGGAAAGGGGCGAGTCCACCCCAGTGACAGTAGACATTATTATTGCCACAGATAATATAAACAATATTGAATATCCACAGATATTACATCTATCCCTTTTTTTAAAAAAAAAATAAAAAATCATACACATACATTCTCTACCCCTCTTATTTCTAAATTTACATTTACATAGGAAACTTTATAGTTTATATAATAATCTGTGATGCTAACATCTATTTAAACCTTTTTATTTAAACAAAGGAAAAACAAAAAAAAATTACATAGGAAACTTTATAGTTTATATAATAATCAGTGATGCTACACACTCAACCAGGAAGCATAGCATTGGAAGACTAACAATCACCCAGGTCGAACATGAAACGAAGTCCTAGTATACTTAACATTATTGTTATCAACAATATCATATGATCTAAAACCATTTTCCTTAACTATTTGGCCTTGTAGCCACTTATTAGTCTTACAATCTTTTTTAAACCATATTTTTTGACCTACAGTAAATTTATCTTTACTTTTGGTATTGGCATTATATTTAGTTATATTTCTTGAGACAGTCTTATTAAATTCACTTTGTATATTAATATTCAGTCTTGGCCTTAAATATCTAGAAGTGACAGGTAATTTAGTTTTAAGCTTTCTGTTCATTAGCAATTCTGCTGGTGAAAACTTAGTGCCACAGACAGGAGAAGATCTATATTGTAACAATGCTACTTGAAAATCTGTGTTGTCTTCTTGGCATTTAACTAGCATTTTTTTAGCTATTTGTACAGCTTTCTCTGCCATGCCATTTGACTGTGGGTACCTTGGGCTTGTATATGTAAACTTAAATCCCCATTCATTAGCAAAATTCTTACATTCTCGTGAGTCAAAGGGAACATGGTCCGAGACTATCTCACTTGGTACCCCAAAAGTACAAAAAATGTCCCTAAGACTATTTATAATAGTCTTGGCACTTTTATTACCAATTAATTTTACCTCAAGCCATTTAGAAAAGTAATCATATATCACAAGATAGCTTTTATTTCTATATTCCATTATGTCTGTTCCTAGTTTTGAGAAAGGTAAATCAGGAATGTTATGACATAACAATGGCTCTTTGGTGTTGTTATTCTGATAAGTTTGACATACATAACACTGTCTTACAAAATTATCTAAGTGTTCATCTATTTTGGGCCAATAGTACAAATTTCTAGCTAAATTTTTCATCTTAGCCATACCAAGATGACCTTCATGTAGTTTTTTTATTATCTCTATACGCAATGTCTTTGGTATTATTAACCTATGTTTCATAAATAACAAATTTTCATCACAAGTTATATCACCTCTGAATTTATAATAATATTGTAAGTTATCAGGTATATATTTTTTCTCTGGCCATCCATTTTGGGTAAAATTTATTAGATCTGATAGCTCAGTATCATTATTTGTTTCTGAAATTAAATTAGTTTTAAACTCTTCTGTGCACTGCAAGTTATTTGCTAACCCTACACAGTGAATGACATCATACATGTATGTATCGTCGGTGTCATTTGTAGTTATGTAGGCACGCGACAGAAAGTCCGCGATGTACATTAACTTACCCTTCAGGTACTGAAACTCAATATCATACTTAAGCAACTTTAATTTAAGTCTTTGAAGCCTGGGCGACGGAACCTCATGTATTGGTTTTTTAAGTAAGGATTCCAAAGGCTTGTGATCATTAAGAACAGTGCACTTTTGCCCGTAAATATAATAATGGAATTTTCTAGTGGCCCAAACAATGCTTAATAGTTCCTTCTCAATCTGTGAGAAATTTCTTTCAGAAATTGTCAAACTCCTTGACGCGAAACAAACAGGTTTCCCATTCTGTAATAGACAACAGCCAAGACCGTTTTTTGAGGCATCACTCTGTATAACCACAGGTTGATTCGCGTCAAAGTTTTGTAGAACAGGTGCTTCAGTGACATTCATTTTTATTTTGTTAAAAGAGGTTTCATGCACATCTGTCCATAACCAATCCACATTTTTCTTAAGAAGTGATTGGAGCGGTGATGCAATTTTAGCTAGATCAGGAACAAATTTCCTAAGATAGTTTATCATTCCAAGAAACACTTGTAGTTCCTTTTTATTACTTGGGCTTTTAATGTTGTTAATAGCTTTTATTCTTTCAGGATCAATTTTCATACCTTCCTGAGAAAATATGTGACCAAAATATTTGACTTCATTTAATTTATATTGAAATTTATTTTTATTAAACCGGACATTGTGTGTTTTCGCTCGCTCAAATACTTTTGTTAAAATTGCGTCATGCTCCAATTCACAGTCAGCACAGATAAGCAAATCATCGCAGTAAATGATCACTCCAGGGATATCCCCGAAAGCCCTTTCATTGTATTTTTGAAAGATTTCTGGCGCTACTGATAAACCAAAAGGGAGCCTGTTAAATTTGTAGCAACCAAAAGGACTATTGAATGTACATAGCTCACTTGAGTTTTCATCTAATTTTATATTGTAAAATCCCTCGGAGAGATCAAGCACTGAGAAGAATTTTTTATTTGACAACCTAGGTACAATTTCTTCAAGAGTTGGTATTAGATAGTATTCTCTAAGTAATACACTATTGAGATCCTTAGGGTCTAGACAAATCCTTAAGGATGTATCTTTCTTTTCAATTATTACAAGATTACTTACAAAATTTTTAGGATGTTCGACCTTTGTGATTATTTGTCTTTCCTCCAATGACTTCAGCTTCTCCGCTAGCCGGGGTTTGATTGCGTTAGGCACCCGACGCGGAGGCCGCACAACAGGCTCTGCATCCGGTCGAGTGTGCAGCACCAGAGGTTTTTCAAATTCGCCCACACCCTGGAAAAGTTCAAAATACTTTTTTAAAATTTCGTTTTTATCCTTTTCAACACTGTTTATGGTGTGAATGTTTTTAATTAATTTTAGATCCATTAAGGAACAAAGCCCTAAAATAGCTTTCACATTTTGTTTTACTATTATGAACTCAGTATTATATTGGACATCATTATGTGTCAGTAGCAAATCTATTTTTCCTTCAGGAATTATATGTGTCCCACCAAATACTTCTAAAACTATTGTTGTCTCAGACATTTTTAGATTATTTTCATCATTGACAACCTTTTTAAGATCTTTAAGTGACAGTACATTTACTTGGGCCCCTGTATCACACTTAAATTTGATGCCACACTTGTTGTTGACTTGAATAAATTCTGTCCACTCTCGTGTGCATTCATTTATAGTGTGACACGCCCTGACTAGTCAGATGGACTCTTCCTCTTCGACACATTCTATTTGCTTAACAGATTTGCACCCACTTTTGAAATGATTATATCTACTACAGTTCTCACATCGTTGGCCATAAGCTGGGCACGCCCGAGGGCCATGCTCAGTATTACATTTCTTACAGTTGTATACTTTGTTTTTAGATGATTGTGTATGTTGTTGAGAATACTTAGCTTTATTCTTGGACGAGTTTGGTAGCGGCTGCGATTGCTGCCTCCGTACTGCGTCGACTTCCGCAGCAGCAGGCTGCTTCGCCAACGCTCGAACATGTTCTTTGGACAGCTCCGCTGATCTGCAGACATCCACTGCTTTTTCTAAGCTAAGATCCTTTACTTCCAGTAGTTTTTGTTGCACCCGCTGCTCTCTAATGCCGACTACAATTCTGTCTCTGAGCATTCTGTCTAGGTGAGTATCAAAATTGCAGTTCTTCGCGATTTTTCTCAGCTCTGTGTAATAGCTGTCGAAGGTTTCACCTTCTTCTTGTACTCGCTTGTTAAAGTGCCACGTGTTTATAACCTCATTCGTCTTGGGCTTGAAGTATTCGTCAAATGCGTCTATTACTTCCTGTAGTTTCGAGGGCTCTTTATCGCTGTTACACACATATTACAATTCCTGCGCCGGTTGTCCAATGCAGTTAAGGAAAATCGACGCTTTTCTGACCTCAGTGATTTTTTCTAGCCCTGCCGCTGACAAGAAAATTCCGAAGGCTTGCTTGAATCTGAGCCATTGGGGGTATAAATCCTTTATTACCTCAAGATCCAACGGCGCCGGCATGCGGTATTCCACGCCCGACATCTCGACGTCTTCTAGTTCCGCAATTTTTCTTATTTTATTTCTTCTCTTGTTTGGAGCTTAGCTCTTCCGCGACTGCGCCATGTAGTGTTCAGTAAAACAAAATAGTGATGGAGACACATATATTTCTATTCTTACAACAAGGTTGCGTGCGTCCTCGTGGCCTCGTAGACAGGGAAAGGGGCGAGTCCACCCCAGTGACAGTAGACATTATTATTGCCACAGATAATATAAACAATATTGAATATCCACAGATATTACACGTTAAGCTGTTGGTCCCGGTTATCATTTGTAGATCTTTTACAGGCGTTACGGGTAGTCAGAAGCCAGAAAGTCTGACAACCAGTTTTACAAAGGGGTATCGTTGTTACCCGGTAACTGGGTTGTGGAGGTCAGATAGGCAGTCGCTCCATGTAAAACACTGGTACTCAGCTGCATCTGGCTAAAACTGGCAGCCGACCCCAACATAATTGGGAAAAGACTAGGCAAATGACTAAATGATTAATTATTTGGAACCAAATTATTTCGATTGTTGGTCACTAAGGAAGCTAATATGCAAAAAATAATTACCACCACGCATACCTGATGTGATTTTGACACGTGAATTAAAAAGCTATAACCAGTTTTATACGCGACAAACCACAGATGATATAACATCTATTTACGTACAAAATATGAATACTTAACAAGCACAGCCTCGCGACTTCACTCGGTACTATGTTCCTATTATATGTTTCTGCTTAGCTAGTTTTTTTTGTATGGCATCTCGCAGGTCAACCTTGAAGGTTGTCGACTGCTTAACCGGGCTTGCCTGTGAAGTGCCTTAAATGAATTTAGGGCCTCCAGCCAGGGCTTAACTTACAAAACTAAACGACTACACGCTAAGGGCACCCCCTAGTGGGGTACGGGCCTCGGTTAAGGGCGTCGCTGGTGGAGGACAGCCAGGGACAGGCCTGATCAGAATATATATGATTATTATAATCGGGAATTTTAAAACTATTAGCTCAGCTCGCGGGCTGACTCGTCGAGCTAGGGCTGCTTAGCTTGTTCAGGATCATAGCAAGATGTTTAATAGCATATCTTGGAGAATTGTGCCAAAATATCCTAGAGTCTGTAAAAAAATATTTTACGATATATGTAAACAAAATCCTAACCTATTTTGTTTTAATATTCCCACGTAGATAAATAAAATGGCATTAACTGATGAATGATGATGTTTAGAGCATGAAATTGACATAAATGCGTCATCCTTACGCCATTTTGTTAATTTCTTTATTTTCGTTAAGACTTTATTTACATTTTTCATAAAACTTATTGGTGCAGACCATACTAATATTATGCATTTTTATTAATTACTAGCTTCTGCCCGCGACTTCGTCCGCGTGGAATAGTGGTGCTCCGCTCCTAATGGTTTTAGCGTGATAAAATATAGCCTATAGCCTTCTTCAATAAATGGGCTATCTAACACTGAAAGAATTTTCAAATCGGACCAGTAGTTCCTGAGATTAGTAGCGTACGCAAAAAAAGTTACT
This sequence comes from Pyrrhia umbra, assembly GCA_963891755.1. Classification (NCBI taxonomy): domain Eukaryota; kingdom Metazoa; phylum Arthropoda; class Insecta; order Lepidoptera; family Noctuidae; genus Pyrrhia; species Pyrrhia umbra. The sequence goes on from OY982944.1 coordinate 6,992,184, forward strand.
TTTCTGGTTGATTTCTTACACCTTGTGTCCGAAAACCCCAAATATCTTACGGAACCCTATTTTTTCCAAAATAAAATTTAGCCTATGTTAATTGTGGATAATGTAGCTTTCGATTGGTGAAAGGATTTTTATAATCGGTCCAGTAGTTTTTGAGCCTATTCATTACAAACAAACAAACAAACAAAGTTTTCCTCTTTATAATATTAGTGTAGAAAACAGTGCACCCCTAGAACCATCTTCAAGGCCTCTGTCATGTCTATCTCTATACCAAATTTAATCCATCATCATCCTCCTGCCCTTATCCCAATTTTATTTGGGGTCGGCGCAGCATGTTTTCTTCTTCCATACTCTTCTATGTACCGTCATCTCGCTAGTAACATTCATTCTAATCATATCAACCCTCACACAATCCATCCATCGTTTCTTCGGTCGTCCCCTTCCTCTATATCCATCCACATTCATGTCCAAAACCTTTCTCACTACATAAGCCTCATTCCTCCTCATCACATGCCCATACCATGATAACCGATTTCCACATAGTTTTTCGGTTACCGGTGCCACTTTCAAACTTCCCCTAATATACTCGTATTTTTTAGTTAAAAAAATTGAATAGGATGCGAATGTAAGTCTATTTATTTATTGCTTCGACTTCACGGTAAAACGGGTAAACCAATTGAGATGTAATTTGGTACAGAGATAGCTAGGACTCTGGAGACGAGGACAACTTACTTTTTATTTAGGTATATAAAGTAGTTTGGTTTATATCAGGTGAAACCAAAAATAATTTATAAAATCCGTCTGATAGTGTCCGATAAGCATGTTCAAACAGACAAACAGGCTTCATATACATAGTATATATGTACACATACATTGTGTATTTAAAACAAGTAGGTATGCCAATTCTTAGTAGTAAAACAAAAATGTCATCGGTCAATACGAATTCTTGCCAAGGTTAGTCACAAGGAAACGGTGTTCAGTTAAAACAATCTAATTTTATATAATTTTATTATCTTTACGCACGGTAGGACCTTGAAAAGATCTAGAATATTAAGAGGTACTAAGAAGTGGAGGGGTCCGGGGCTTTCTGCGGTCATTCTATAGATGGGTGGCCCTGGATAATAACAGTTTGTCTTTGTTGTCGTTACGGGTAATCAGAAGCCAGTCTTACGAAGGGTATCGTGTTACCCGGTAACTGGGTTGTGGAGATCAGATAGGCAGTCGCTCCATGTTAAACACTGGTACTCAGCTGCATCCGTGTAGAGTGGAAGCCAACCCAAGTTGGGAAAAGGCTAGGCAGATGGTGATGATATCTTGGACGAAGATGTGGGCAAAATCTAGTCCATTAAAAATGCCCCTGACCTATTAAAAATAAATAGATATATTTAATGTTCTTAGAAACATAACATTTTCCTAAATGAGCAAAATTTTATGGAAATATGGCTGCTTTTTTTGTTTTCATTAAAATTTATTATAGAACCTGATATTTTTTTAGTAACTAGTGTTGTTCCTATCTTATTATTGTCGATTTATCGATTCTATCGATATGTTGCTTTCACATGCGTTAGTCAATTTCTGAATTATAGTTCTCTAAATGAACTCATTAAACGTTTATTCAAAGTTTAATTGCAAAAGTAGCTTCGTCTGTCTGTTATTAATCCACGTGTGTCCCTGTGACGAACTTGACTAAATTCTAGCACAGTGCATTAATATGGAAAATATTTCCTATTTGGGAGATTTTTTATCTAGCTAGATAAAATGATTGTATTGTCATACTTTAGTATCTAGATAAACTTTTCCTTATGTTACACAAATTCATTTTTTGTTATTACTTATCTTTTTTATCTAAAGAGAAAATAATAAACAAGCTTTAGATGCAATGCTCTCTAAAACAAAAGTTCCATAACATGTCACAGCATTTGACATTTGCTAAAAACTATCGACAATAAGTACATGCAAAATTATCGATACTTTGACACCACTAGTAGCCCATAAGCTAATTGACATATAAGACCATTTAACATGAGTTGCACCACAGATTATATGCTCAAAAGTCAAGGACTGGCGCCTGATGAAACTTAAACAGAAATGTCAAAATTTGCATTACATAAATGGTATATGTATAGGGAAAATTTATGATATAAAATAAATGATTGATCTGTCTTCTAGAGTCTCTAGCTCAGACTGTATCTATCTGTCACGTCTGCACTACAAAACTGATCAACCGGATCCAATGAAATTTAGTATGGAGATAGATTTATATATGGGGAAGATGTGCGATATTTTTTTATCCAGATAAATGAAAACTCCCGGATAAAAAGTATTTACAATCGTCTCCAGGATCTTATCTATCACCGTAGAAAATTTCATCCAAATCGGTTCAGCCGTTTTACCGTAAAATCGTCACAGACGAACTGTGCTCAACACAATTGAAAAAAAATCCATTAGCCCTAACTCTTTATCTGTCTCCTACTTGATATGGAGGAGGGAGGGAAGTGGAAACTATGGTTATTCCTACTCCTTCGCTATTCTTTTCTGATTAATTTCGTTTACAAGATAATTATAATATATAAAAGTTTCTTAAGTTTGGCACCAAAAATTTATAATAAAGTCCCGGATGAATACAAGACCTGCCATAAAACATTATTTAAAACTAAAATGAGTAACCTCTTGGCCAGCAAGTGTTACTATAGTACTGAAGAATTCCTTGAAGACAGTTTGACATGATTTTATATACCAACTTTTATTATATTTTATTTTGTATTTGTTTTTTCAATTAGCTTTTGTATATTATAGTATTTTAATCGAATTAAATGATTTATGATAATTAATGTAATGAATTTGACAAATAATTAATTTAAGTTTATTAGTGGACTGTGCTGTGTTCTGTTCATATGCCTCAATTGGTAGATTTTGGTGAAACACATTTTATTTAAGACCTTATTTACCTACCCAAAATGTAATGAACAAATAAATGATTTATGAATTATTTATGATTTATTAAAATCATTTCTCTGGGATCTCCATTGCCTTGACGCTTTTCTGGTGTTCGTCACTGTTGATTCTGGCTTGAGTTGCAGTGGTTGGGAAGAGAGTGGTGGGTTTATCCCAAATAAAGTTTAGTGATGAACGGTTAATCACTTTAAATATAAGTGTTTTTCATAAAGGTTTTTTAGAATTTATCCTCAATATGTTTTTGAGAACAGTTAACTTGCGGTTGGGTTTTGAACAGAAATGATTATTGCTTTTTTCGGTTTAGACATTGTAGGTATTAGTGACTACTTTCCCATTTTGTGTTTTCCCAGATTTCAATGGGTATCTATATACTTAATTCCATTTAAATTGGTTGTGTGGTTAACCGTAAAGAAGTAACTAAAAGACAGAGGTACTTTCGCAAATATTATTAGGCAGACGATCCTTTTGTAGAATATAGAACAAAATTTTTAAACACACAATTTTACGAAAAAAGTCTGACAAACTAGCTTGCCGCTAGCGACTTTTTTTCCCCAGCGAAATAAAAATGTAATTTTCTCCCCTTTTCACCCCATTAAGGGTTGACTTTTGGAAAATCCTTTCTTATCGGATGCCTACGTCATACAAAGAACACATCCTCCAAGTTTCAGGTCTCTACGATCAGCGGTTTAGGCTGTGCGTTGATCCGTCAGTCATTCAGGACAAAGCATTTTATATCTATAGATTTTGCGGACATAGGCTACGCAGAATCATAAAGCTAAATATGTATAGTGATTTAAAACATTCTTTTGTTTTTTCTTTCCAGGTATTTCCCTGACCCTCCTGGCGATAGACGTACCCACCACGTCAGCGGTGAAAGCCACTTCTCTGATCTTCTCCAAGTCTTCCACCACAGCAGCACCTGAGGATTCAGCAGCTGAAGATGGCTCCGAGGTGAGTTTTAACTCATCGATACTTAATCTATACTAATATTATAAAGAGGAAAGATTTGTTTGTTTGTAGGGTTTTAACTCAAAAACTACTGGACCGATTTTAAAAATTCTTTCACCGTTAGAAAGCTACATCTTTACGAAGTGTCATAGCCAGTCATAGGCTATATTTATTTCGAGAAAAAAATAGGGATCCCTACTAAAACTTGAATAATGTAACCCAAGGTGTAAAAATATGTTCACGCTAAGATAGAGGACGGAAAGCTAGTTTACAATAAGATTAGAAAAACTTCCAAACTCTTTTTGCAGCTTATTCAACCGATTTTGAGTTCTATTCCGTACTGATAAGGATGGTGTTGAAAGCAAAATAATGTTTGCAATAACAAATATATTCTGCATTCTGATTTTGTCATGTCACCTTAGCAATATAGCTCAAAATCGTTTGAACAAACTGTAAACGCAAAACGCACCCAGCGTTTAAATGTCAAAACTCATAGTAAATAGAGTCTTTACTAGAAATCGTGGTGGCTAGTGGTTAAGGCACCTGCATCTCGTGTACGAGTGTGCGGGTTCGAAACCTGGCCGGCACCAATGTGACTTGTCTAAACTCATACGTACTTTTTGTATATCTTAGATATCACAGACTAACGGTGAAGGAAAACATCGTGAGGAAAACTGGATTTAAAAAAAAGTCTGAAATCGCCAATCCGCCTTGAGCAAGCGTGGTGATCAATGCTCATGCCTTCTCTGTATGAGAAGAGGCCTGTGCGCAGCAGTGGGACAATATATAGGCTGATGATGACTAGCGATGTCTTACATAATGAATCCTGATAAAAATTATTATATATGTATTAATCTAAGTTTTTCTGGGGAGTTTGTTGCGCCACTTCTTCTTCCCAGCAAAATCACATAGGAAGTGGTGAAGGGCGGGCGTTTTGGGGGCTGTCTTTTGTAAACTTGACGTTCAAAAAGTGCTGATTTTCAGCCCAGTTTGACTTATCGAATTTCATCCGAACTCTACTATCGAATTTCATCCGAATCCCTTCAGTAGTTTTTGCGCGAATGAGTAAGAAACATACTTCGTCAGTTTTTTTTGCTTTTATAATATAAGTAAGATTATTTAGTAGGAGGACAATCTGGTTTCGTCAAATGTTAAATATATAATAAAACCAGATTATATATCTAGTTAATCTATACTTATAATAAATCTGTAGAGAGGTCAATTCTGTACATGAAATATATTTCCAAAATAACTATCAGGGGGTGATTAGGGATCAATACTGATGCCAAAAATGCAATGAGTAAAATTTTTGTCTGTCTGTCCGTCTGTCTGTCTGTCTGTCTGTCTGTCTGTATAAACTCTATAGAAACAAAAACTACTCGACGGATTTTAACGAAACTTGGTACAATTATTTGTCATACTCCTGAGATGGTTATAGTATACCTTTCATCACGCTACAAACAATAGGAGCAGAGCAGTGAAGGGAAATGTTGTCATTTTGTTTAAACGCGCTAATCTCAGGAACCGCTGGTTCGATTTAAATAATTCTTTCAGTGTTAGATAGTCCATTTAGCGAGGAAGGCTATAGGCTATATATCATCACGCTAAGACCAATAGGAGCGGAGCACCACTATTCCACGCGGACGAAGTCGCTGGCAGAAGCTAGTATATTATAAAAAATATCATCAAGGCTGTTAAATAATTCCCAATCGTATTAATAACGTTACGAAATTAGTAGCCATAACATCTCTGACGTTTTTAAATGGAAAGTTATGCTGGAACACGCTGATTTCATTAAATTTAATAAAAACATGCATAATATAAAGGTTATTTTACGATAAAGGGCAGGCAAAGTTGTTACTAGACATACAGCTGGTTGCATAGATATTATATATGTTACTAAAGTAACTAGATGTGCAATCACCAAGCAAAATGCGTGCCATAAAGGTTCTGACCAGTCCTAACTCATGACATCTGTCACTTGGTAGCCAGCTTGAATCTATCAGAGTAACAGCAGGACGGTTTTAACAAAAATATGGGCAAATTTGTAGTAAATGCCATCCTTATCTAGTTCATGACATCTTATACAGATGTCATGAACATTACGTTTCGGTTAGTGTGAGAGAGATAGATATAATTTTACATCAAAATGATTACTAGTTTCAAAGCTACGTCTGCATTCTAAAAAATGGTTACGTTTTTGTGACCGCGTAATGTTCGGGATTGCATCTCTATTGATATATCTCGATGAAATTAATAGTCAAATACTTCAATTTTATCTTCCATTTTGACAGATCTTGAATGACAGTTCTTCCCTGTCACGTATAAGTAACCTGATATTTTTTGATGTAACCGGCTGATAGTATTGTTAGGGATCCGTAACTTGGGGAGAGATCGTTCTGCCGGGGCTGCGGGTTCAAAAGAGTTGTCAAAGCCCTGGAACCCAAAGGGCCAAAAAAGGATGGGTTTTAGTCAGTAAGAGTCTGATGAATCCTCCTTTTCCACCCACAGCGGGAGGGACGGTCGTATCATGATTGTCTACACTAAAACAGGGAGGGTTTTTTTTTAATTAAACGAGTTTTTTTTATCTATTTTGTTAAGAAGAGGAGCTCGTGGCTAAGGAGGAGCTCGTAGCTAAGCAACAGCCGCACGGGTCGACCGATCAAAGGTTAAGCTGCGCTTGGCGCGGTCGGTCAGTGGATGGGTGACCATCTTTGTTATAACGAGACTCCTCCGTGCCTAGGAAAGCACGTTAAGCTGTTGGTCCCGGTTGTCATTTGTACATCTTTGACAGTCGTTACGGGTAGTCAGAAACCAGAAAGTCTGACAACCAGTCTTACCAAGGGGTACCGTGTTACCCGGTAACTGGGTTGTGGAGGTCAGATAGGCAGTCGCTCCATGTAAAGCACTGGTACTCAGCTGCATCCGGTTTAGGCTGGAAGCCGACCCCAACATAGTTGGGAAAAGGCTAGGCAGATGACTATTCTGGTAAAATACAGTAGCTCTTTTGGGGCTCATAGTTAAGTAAAACAGCCGTGCGATAGATTAAATTAAGCTGCGCTAGCCGCAGTCAGTCTATAGATGGGTGACCGTTTTCTTAACATAGCGAGACCCTTCCGTACCTCGGCTCGCACGTGTCGCTGTCGGTCCTGCGCCTGCTCTCTCCCCGGCCGTGTCGGACTGCCGACCCACCGGTCTGTGAGAGTGAGGGAATAGAGAGTGCACCTGTGTCTGAGCAAGCGTGCGTGCACTATAATATCTCCTGCGTACCTGGCTAGTCTACATTGAGATTGGCCGCCGTAACCGAAACTATAGTGTGGAGAGATTATTATTATTGATCAGCTGCATTTATATACTTTTATATTAATATTCCGCCAGCGGCTTCATCTAAGTTGGCTATACGAATTCAAATGACAGATTTCCATACAAACTTTGCCCTCCTTTTTCACTCCCTTAGGGGTAGAATTTCAGAAAATCCTTTCTTATCGGATGCCTACGTCATACAAAGAACACACCCTCAAAGTTTCAGGTCTCTACGATCAGCGGCTTAGGCTGTGCGTTGATCCGTCAGTCATTCAGGACAGAGTACATTTTATATATATAGATTGACCTCAACCTATATTACAAAAGGCTATGATGGGTAGGAAACTTTAATCAGATTCAAACAAAGGCTTAATAATAATAAATCCGTTGATGAAGTACAATTTGTGTGAAGGTGACCTATCACGCTACAATTGAGTTAGAACCTAGACTTATATACAGAACTTTAAAGTGCAAGGATGCAAATGCTACTTTAACTTAACTCAGTCTTAGATTAAGATCTGTAAACTTGTTCGTTTAGTCATCACATAACGCAACTGCCGGGGCCATTTTTTAGCTTTGAAGTATCTTTCTAAAGCAAAAGACCGTAGTTTTAAATACTAACAAGTATTTAAGGTCTATAGGACTGTCTGTAAGACTGTTTAATGAAGGCCATATTAAAAAAAGGTACTGAGCATGAATGTGGAAGGCTTAACTAGAGAAGGGCCAACGCTGGATGGAGGAAGAGAGTGAATGTTGAGATGATTGCTAATAGAAATGTATGGAAGAAAAATACATGCTCTGATCTCAAATAGTTTGGGATAAGAAGGGCAGAAAATTTATCTCCTTCCCCAGGGTTTGACTCATCTGCTTACGAAATTTCATCTGAATCCCTTCAGCCGTTATACCATGAAGACATAACAAACTCACATTAGCATTTATAATTTTACAATTTCTAACTCAACAATTTTCTCTTTCCAGACTGACCCGACAGCCGAAGGGGGCGAAGCGACCAACACGACCAGCAGCAAGCTGTCAGGGATCCCCCAAATTGACTACATATACGACCCCAATCTACCCAGAGAGCTGAATGGGTACAACCTGTCGGAGTACCCGTTCTACGAGGCTGTTCCGAAGCCGGAGACCATTGACTTCAAATGTGATGGTCTTCACGATGGATTTTATGCGTCCGTACCTCATAAATGTCAGGTTAGTCTTTTGTTCTAGAAAGTTCTTTACATTTCTTCTAGTTTCAGTCTACTGTAGGGAGATATCGGAATACTGTGTGACCGGGCGATATGGCGCACGGTAAAGGAGGCCTATGTCCAATAGACCAATATAAATAGGCTAAGTAACCAGCCATGCGAATCGAAAGATTAGCAAGGTGAAGCTGCGCAAGCCGCTGTCTCTCCATGAGTGACAGTTTTCTTAACACAGCGAGACTCCTCCGTGCCTCAAAGAGCACGTGGCGCTATCGGTCCTGTGCCTGATCTCTCCCTGGTCGTCTCAGATTGCTGACGCATCGGACAATGAGAGTGAGGGAATAGAAAGTACACCTATATCTGCGCAAGGGCTTGTACACTATAATATCTATTGCGCACCTGGCTAGTCTTCATTCAGTGGTCGCCGTGACCGAAGTCGGTCTGGAGAGATCTGTTATCAGTAGCCAGAAAATGTGACGACCAGCCATGCCATGGAGTATTGTGTTACCCAGTACCTGGATTGGAGATAGGAAATAGCTTCATGTAAAACACTGGTACTTGGCTGTTTCCAGTGAGACTGGAAGCCGACCCCTATTATCTGGAAAAAGGATAGGCATACGATGATAAACATCTTAAAACCCTTCTATCTTACTGAAATCCACCTTCTCATCTTCCAGGTCTACCACCACTGTCTCTTCGGGACCCGGTACGACTTCCTCTGCGCCAACTACACAGCGTTTGACCAGAAGACCTTCATCTGCCATTTCGTCTCCGAAGTAGACTGTAAGAATTCCCCCAACTACTTCAGTAGGTGAGTAAAGATTTTCTCCTTTTTTGAAGTTTGTTAAAAATATTTACATATTTACAATATAAAAAAAGAGTTATAATAAACTAAAGAAATGATGCATCACAAAATTCATCCGCATCGCTGTAAACGGGAATCATGCTCAAAAGGGTTGGCTGCATTGCCACGTTGGATGGCAATGCTGATTCTTTGTCCGAAATATCACGCGTTGAATCGACTAAACGCTAACCAATTTCGCGAAATAGTTGACGGGCACTTGGACCCCATGGCTCTAATGTTTCAACCCCAAACAGCAACTATTTAATTACCAATAAGGTTTATATATTTGAGCCCATAAATTACTAGCTTTTTTACCGCCAGCGACTCCGCCCGCGTGGGTTAAACGAATTCAAATTAAAAATGACAGGGCTTCATACAAACTGTCATGCCCTATTCACCAATTGCAACAAGAAAAGCTAAAACTAAAATTTCTAGAATTTTTGTTTGTCTGCCTGTATGTTTGAACACAACTCCATTTTGGATGAAATTAAGTACACGCATAGTTTATAACCTTATCTCGGTATAGGCATATGATCACGCAGGCAAAGTCAGGCAGAAGCTATATTATAGTATTTGAATAATAGAACGATATACTTTAAGCACATTTATAAATATTTCAAAAGCCAAGCGCATCAAAGTCACGAAGCACATTGAAAGTGCCATTCCCTTTTATAAACGAAGGTTATTTATAGTGCATTAAATCTATACATATAAAATGCTTTGTCCTGAATGACTGACGGATCAACGCACAGCCTAAACCGCTGATCGTAGAGACCTGAAACTTGGAGAGTATGTTCTTTGTATGACGTAGGCATCCGATAAGAAAGGATATTCCAAAATTCTACCCCTAAGGAGATGAAAGAGGGGTGCAAAGTTTGTATGAAACTCTGTTATTTTTAATTTGAATTCGTATAGCCCACGTGGGCGAAGCCTCTGGCGGAAAGCTAGTTATCCGATAAAGTACTAGTTTTAACTCGTGACATCACTCACGGTAGACGATTATAAACATGAACAAAATTTTAACTGTAATTCTAAGCCTATATATTCAAAAAGCAGTCTAGTATTTTTTGTGCGCACAAACGTAGAAACAGACAAAATTGTTTATAAAATTCGTTTATACGTAATTATACACATAAATGATACTCCACCCTAACTAATGCGAAAATGAGTGTGTTTGTTACGCTTTCATGTTAAACTGCTAAATCGATTGGGATGAAATTTCGTATGGAGATAGTTGGAACCCTATAGTTGTTATAGGGCACTTTTTTGCTTAGCTATTGCAATGGGGTTGATTTCCCAAGTCTAAGAGTGAATTTTCACTTCTCTGACGGCAACAGGCTCGTGCATTTGTGATGTTATGTGACTTACAAACAAACTGGCAAAGATGAATAGATAAAAGATAAATTATTAGATACACGTCGTACAATAAACAAAAGTAAATAATATCTTTTTCCCTATATTTCAGAAACGATGCCCTATACCAAGCAGCCACTACAACCACGCCAGCGCCCCCGCCCCCACCCCCGACTACTACTACCACCACCACCCAGCGACCCCCTCGGCCCCCACGCCGGCGACCCGCCTACAGATATGACTACGATGATGACTACTACTACTCTAGGGATGACTATGATTATGAGGACAGGTTTGTATTATTTTTCTTTAGTTTTATTGCATACTGATTTAAAAGTACATCTATATATATAAAAGAAAGTCGTGTTAGTTACACCACTTATAACTCGAGAACGGCTGAACCGATTTGGCTGAAAATTGGAGGGGAGGCAGCTTAGAACCAGGAGAAGGACATAGGATGGGTAGGAGTTGGGTAGGATTTGGGTAGGAGTTGGGTAGGAGTTGGTTAGGAGTTGGGTAGGAGTTGCATACCACGCGAACGAAGTCGCACGGGGCAGCTAGTATTTGTATATATATAATTTGTATATATATAACAAGGTTATATTTATATAAACAATTTTTATTTTAAGACTTATTGTTAAGGCACCTGCCTCTCGTGTACGAGTGTGCGGTTTCGAAACCTGGCAAGTACCAATGTGACTTTTCGAAAGTCATATGTATTTTCTAAATATATCGTAGTCACCACTGACTAATGGTGAAGGAAAACATCGTGAGGAAAACTGGACTTAAAAGTCTGAAATCGCCAATCCGCCTTAAGAAAGCGTGGTCATTAATGCTCATTCCTTCTCTGTATGAGAAGAGGCCTGTGCCCAGCAGTGGGATATTATATAGGCTGATGGTGATGAACGTATTTTTGTTATTTTCCAGAAGGAGACCCAGACCCCGTAGACCTGGTAAGAAGAAGCGGCCACCGGTAGACGACTATGAAGACGATAGGTATGTACCAACAGAAGATGCAAATATAAAGATAATTGTCCTATTCTTCATGATCAGCCTTCTAAAAGAGTAGTCCATCATTGGACGTAGGCCTTTCCTAACGAGTGTGATCCCCAGCTTAACGTGGCAAATATATAAAGTCGTACGATTTCCTTCTACGTGGAATAAATAAAAAATCTCGGTTCAGCACATTTTTTTAACTGTCAACAAGTAATCTGGGTTTAGCAGCTTACTTATTGACTGCAGTTCAATTTGCTACTATTGGAAAAAAAACATGTGTAAGGATAAAAATCTAAATATTATATCAACGTCATTCAGAATGGGCGAATTTCATTTTTTTATTTATTTAATAGGAGATAGTAAAAGAATCTTCTTATCGCCGTCAACTGGGAGCGTACCCAAGAAGCTGGCAGCATTGCCATTTAATGAATTACTGCTTCCAAAATATTGCAATTAGACACTTTCTTTCTTTCTTTCTATGTATAGCAATGGACTACTAAAACTTAATGATGATGTTTACAAAAAATCTATCCTAACACCTCCAATGAAATAATTTAAAACATTCCAGATACGACCGTCGACCAAGACCAAGAGACGAAGAACCAGAAGACGACTACGAAGAGCGAAGACCATACGACAGGAGACCAGCTAAAAGACCAACGTACCCTGAAAGAAGACCGTACGACGATGAAGAGGATAGACGTCCTGGATCTAGGAGACCTAGACCAAGACCTAGAGATGATGACGAAGAAAGATACAGGCCTGATGATGAAGAGAGGCCTAGGATGGGACAGAGAGATCAGACTAGAGCAGATAGGCCGAAACGACCAAGACCGAGAGATGAGTACAGACCCAGGGATGAGGTGAGCACTAGGGACGAAGTTGTGAGGCCTAGGGATGAGGTTGTTAGGGCCAGGGATGAGGTAGTTAGGCCTAGAGATGAAACAAGAGTTAAAGATGAGGTAAAACCTCGCGATGAAATCAGACCACGGGATGAAGTTAGAACCAGAGAACCTATTCGGCCTAGGGATGAAATTAGACCACGTGATGAGATCAGGCCTCGAGACGAGATTAGGCCCAGAGATGAGATACGGCCTAGAGACGAAATCAGACCACGAGATGAGATCAGGCCACGTGACGAAATTAGACCAAAAGACGAAACTGTCCGCGAAAGACCTGAAAGACGACCCATTAGAGACGATGTAGAAAAACCCAGACCATCAAGGCCAAGAGAAGACAGGTTCTCTGAAGGTCGAAGATACAGAGGCGAAACTCCTTTTAAATCCAGAGAAGATAGACCGTATACGAGGCCTGACCTTATTCAAAGACCGTACGATGAGAGAAATCAGGATGACAAAAGAGATGTGCCAACAGCACCTGAAACTCCAGCCACGACTCTCGTAAAGCCTAATGGCCATGGTATTTTCAGTCAACCTCGGATGCCTCCAAAAATCAAAAGACCAGTTCCAATAACTGAAAGAGATAAATACGATTACGTCCCTGTTGCTACAACAAAAGCTCCCCCAAAAGTTGACGATGATGAATACTACGATTATGAAGAAGATGATACCAGTAGACCTTCGTCTTCTGGAAAGACCAGCACGGTGCAGCAAAGACCGAAGCTGGAGCCGGTGGAAAAGGAAAAATTCAAGCCTGTAAGACCTCATTATCCGAGTAAAAGCAGAAAGACCAAAAGACCAATTGACTACGAAGAAGAAGTTTATGATGAACCAGTGAAATCACAAAAATACTCATATAATCAGAGAGTCAAGGAAGAGAGAGTGAAACCTAAGCCTGTGCCAGCAGATGATGAATATTACGATTATGAGGATGAGAAGAGAGAAAAAGAAAGAATTAGACCAGGAGAAGATATCACCAGCAAAATAAAAGACTTGCGACCAAATGTGAAGGTAGTTAAACGTCCTTTTTTACCCTCTAGGGGTGGAAGCCCGTACCTTCCCCGCGGACTACAGCCCGTTGCGGGAAGGGATGTCTCAGCACCACTTAATACCACCCCGAAACCTACCACCACTTCTCCTAAACCCACAACTACGCCTACCCCTACCACTACCACCACTACTACTACTACCCCTAGCACAACCACTGTAACCACTACTACAACCACAGAAAAACCAACAACCACTATAACAACTCAAAGAACAACAACAGACCAGACAGAGAAAGAAGAATATGAAGAAGAATATTACGACGAAGAAGATATAGATTACGATAAAAATAACAAAAAAGACACAACAACAGTTGTTATAACAACACCACCAACAACAACTAGACCAACAACAGTAGAACCTACTACACCTGAACAGAAAGCTAAAAATCTAGCATCAAAAGTTTTAAGAGTATACAATGATAATTACGAATCTATACGCAGTCAACTGGAATCGACATTATCACCTGGCGATTACATCAAACCATATCTAGCTACAGCTACACCTTTGACAGATAAAAACTATAGATCAGAACCATACAAAAAAGATATCAAACCGAAACCAGAAATATCGAAACCTTACACAGCGACTGGCAAGCCGTTGATACCAGAAAACATTTCAATAAAACAAAATCTAGCTGATAGCATAGAAAATGATTACGATGTGAGATTAAATGAAGCTTTAACGCCTACTTTGCCTGTAAGTAGAGTACCATCAGGCTTTGTAATACCATCAGATAGGGATTATACCTTCTCTAGATTTAGAAATAATTTGCAACCAGCCGACCCACAGTTCGCAGCTTCAGATATATCAAGCTTCCAAGTCAGGAAAAGACCACAAGTGTCAGGAGTTAGTATAAGAACCCCTTCATCTTATTATCTTCATCCACAAAGGCTGGTGTATCAAGAAGACCCTTCACATAGGTACCCAAGGCAACTCTTCTATAGGCCGGTAGACTTTTATTAGTGATTTTTGGGATATGAAAACTTGTAGGGTAGTTATTGATGGTCTGAAGGGGTTAAGCGATATTTTTTGGGGTGTAAAAGATGATGATAATGATAGTGTCTTTGAAATTAAGATGGCCATCAAAAAAGGTAGGCGTTTAGTCAAAATAATGTATTGGAAAAATTGAGATGGAAAAATAGAATTGGTAAATTGTTCTCAAGTCATTGTATTTTGCAATTTTGTGAACAAAATGTGACGATAAATTAGAAAGAGTTTTTTTGTGAAGAGTTGAGTCAGACAGTTTTGTTGTTTCAACAAAAAACGTTCTAACACCCTACAGGTTTTCGTATAAAGAAGTACATTAAAAATTAAGTCAATTTATTAAATTATGTAAAAAAGAAAAGACAAAAAAATGCAAATTTTTTTCGAAACATTAAAAACATCACTGCCAATTTTTAATTTATAAAAATTAAAAAGAAAAATATTGTGTATTAAAAAAATACTCTTAGTTACCTGTATTTTTAAGGGAGAAAAAAATTAAAGTGTTTTATAGTCGAGAAAAAAAGTGAAAATTCAGGCATGAACGTAAGGAAACGATCATACATGTATTTTTTGTTGACGTAGTCGTAAAATTAACTATGACTGAATAATTTTTCTATAGGTTTCCCCTTTATCTATCTATACATATAAAATGCTTTGTCCTGAATGACTGATGGATCAACGCACAGCCTGAACCGCTGATCGTAGAAACCTAGAACTTGAAGAGTGTATTCTTTGCATGACGTAGGCATCCGATAACAAAGGATTTTCCAAAATTCTACCGCTAAGGGGGTGAAAAATGGGGACTAAGTTTGTATGAAACTTCGTCATTTTTAATTTGAATTCGGACAGCCCACGCTAGCGAAGCCGCTGGTGATCGCTTATAGAATTGTACGCGGTACTCGTCTTAGATTAGATGGTTTAAAAGTCTTATCAATTCATGATTGGCAAAATTGTCTCATGCTTGAGATATTAGGAAATATTTTTCTCGATTATAAAATGCAATTCAAAATAATTTTGTACATTTTATAAATACGAACAACATTTTAATTTTAATTTTGTACGCAATATAGTTTTAAGGGAAATTTCCTATAATAAAAAAAACTGTGTAAAATATGTTCTTTGTTTTATTGCCGTGATAGTTGGTGGTCACTACCACCTATATACTGTGTTGAATAACAGCAACGCGTTTAAGAAACAACACTATCAACCTTTTTTAAAAATACTCATCTTCAAGAAGAACCCAGATAGTCTGACAACGTGTCTTACCCAGGAGTACTATGTAACTTAATCTTGACTAACTAACAGCCGGACGGGTTGACCGATCAAAGGTTTAGCTGCGCTTGGCGTGATCAGTCCGTGGATGGGTGAACGTCTGTGTCATAGCGAGACTCCTCCGTGCCTCGAAAAGCACCCGTTGGTCCCGGTTGTCATTTGTAGATCGTTGATAGTCGTTACGGGTAGTCAGAAGTCAGAAAGTCTAACAATGTCATCAGTCTTACCAAGGGGTATCATGTTACCCCAACTATGTTGTGGAGGTCAGATAGGCAGTCGTTCCATGTAAAATACTGGTACTCAGCTGCATCCGGTAAGACTGGGAACGACCCCAATATACTTGGGAAAAGGCTAGACAGATCAATGGTCCTGATTTTCTAGACGTCTCTTGAAGACACGAATGTGTTTGTGATGAATTTTCACTTTCATATCTTGCGGCCAAAACCGACTAAATGCTAACTTACACTAAAATTGCGAAAGTGAGTTATTTGTTTGTTTGTCACGTTTTCACGGTATAATGGCCGAACCGATTTTAATTTTTTTTTTATGGAGGCGACCCTGAGGATGGCTTTTTATCCAGGAGCATGAAGTAAGTCTTTCAGGGTGCGAGTGACACCCCGGGAAATAGCTAGTTACATATTTATAGAGGTTGGTTTGATAAACGAAACTTCGGAAGTACCGAGAGTAGACGATAACTTTTATTGTGATGCGGTATGGTGTGATCTGATCTGTACATAGAGGGTAAAACTTATACTATCCATATATATAACAATTGTTAGCACCTTACCGCACTAAAACCCATAAGGAAACCTACGGCACTTTAATCCAATCTTCGTTTTCGTTGTGTTTAGAGTAGGCCCCCAATATTCTCCAATGATCAAGTCCCCGCCCCCCATGATCGGACCCGAGCCGGCGGCGCGCGTCTGTGTCCACGCGCCCCCGAGGCAATGCACGGGGGAGGACACCTCACTACCCCGTGCAGGAGACGAGGCCCGGCAGGACGGGCCGGCACTAGTGCGGGGCTGCGGACGAATCTGGATTCCCGCGGCCCCGCGCCCACGTGCGAGAAGTGACGCTGGGGTGGTTTTAGCCGGTAAGAGTCCGGCACTGTTCCCGGCCTCCCCAGGCCGGGTTTGTCCATGAGGATTTCCCCCCGTCAAAAAAAGGGTGCCTTTTTCATTCTGGTCAAAAATAAAAGTTTTAAATAAAAAAAAAAATGTTCTATATTTTTTACTTAACAACAATTATAATTAATTAACTATTTACTATTTTCAGGGTGCATTGAAAGGCGATTTCATTTTTTTAAAAGTACATTGAATTTCCATATAATTTTTATCACTTTTTTTCTTGATGAGCGCCTCTTTAAGAAAAAATATTTGATTTAATAATTTGATTTTTATTTTATATTTTTTTTTAAATACTCAATTTATATCGACTACAATTGTTTGAAAGGAGATGGAAATTACAATGTCTTTATTCAACTCTTTACAAATAATAAATTTACCGTCCTATCAAACACCTGTATATATTTATTGTAGACTTATACCAATAAAACCTTTTTAAGCCACATTCGAGCAACCGGCATTTTTTGTCCCATAAATATTACAAATAGCCTTTACAATGTACAATAAAAAAAAACTTGGAGTTCTTCAAATTATATTACATAGACTCTTTATAAAAAAATAGGTTTTGCAGCACTTTAAATTTACCGAATAATTCCGATGATTTCCGATCCTCCCTGAAGCTGATCGGCCATTTTGAAATGCTAGCCGATTGCTCATTGTCTAAATCGGCCTTATTTCTAATTATTTTTACAAAAATACAAAATTATTTATCATCACATAATATATTATAAATATTATTTTGTTATAAATAAATTTTTTTCATCAATAAAAATAACATTACATTTTACTAAACATTTTCATACTTGTTTATTATTTTAAGTAAATTTTTCTACTTTAATTCACACTTAATTAAAAAAAGGCATAATAAAAATGGATATTAAACCTATTTCAATACCTACATTTTAGTCCAGACTTTATCATAATCTGGGTCTAAAACTTAACATATTTTATAACATTCTATTTTTCTACAAAAGTCGAATAATAAATTGTCAAAAAACAGTTTAAAATTATCAAAAAATATCACCGTTCCTAAGGCTAGTACGCATTGGTTCTCTTGAAGAAATCACAGCCAATTAGGGCAACAAAAAGGCAACAGAGCCCAGAGGTTAAAACACCCGCTTTTAATTGCCACATAGCAGGTTCGTGAACATGATTGTGACTTTTTCAATTTCATAATTAATATCTAAGTTAAGCTACCCTGGTTGATGACAATATCGTAAGGAGCCCTTGGAATAACCAATATGATTATTATACTCGTACCTTTTCTAGCCAGAAAGTCTGACAACCAGTCTTACCAAGGTGTATCGTGTTACCCAGTAACTGAGTTGTGGAGGTCACATTGTTGGGAAAAGGCTAGGCAGATGATGATGACTTTGTATCTTCTCTGTATGAGACCAAGCATAAGAAGGACAGTTTTTATGTTACATTCTGGAGTTTAACAAATGCTGACCGGTATCACAACGAGTTTGCCCAGCAGTGGACGTCCAAAACCTGTTCTATTACCTAAAGGTGGGCATCCAACCATCCAAGTGCTTCAACCAATACCAGAACCCTTCCAATCAAAATTTCGAACTCTCAACCTGGTTCTTTGACCGGTGTTTCAACCAGGTATCATGTCCTGTCTCCGAAGCTAAAGCTCCATTTTGGATACCAGATTTCTGTTCTTGGATGATCTCTTTTTCTTCCCCACACTCTTCTCTGTGGAAGATCCTGTTGATGGGGAACTGGAGGTAATAGAAGATGAAGGTGGAAGTCCAGATCATGAGCTGGTAGAGGCAGACTTGCCACCAGGTCATGATGCCGAAGACAGCGTACAACCAGCGGTGAGCGAAGAAGTAGATTGAATAGTATCTGAAAAGATAGCAGAAAATTAGTTGTAAGATAGTAGATAATTAGTACTTGAAAATCTATTTATTTAGGTCAGGTTGTAAATAATCAACTACACCTATCTATACTTATAATAAATCTGTAGAGAGGTTGATTAGGGATCGATACTGAAGGCAAAAAAGCAATCAGTAAATTTTTTGTCTGTCTGTCTGTATAAACGTTATAGAAACAAAAACTACTCGACGGATTTTAACGAAACTTGGTACATTTTTTTTTTCATACTCCTGAGCTGGTTATAGTATACTTCTCATCACGCTACAATCAATAGGAGCAGAGCAGTGAAGGGAAATGTTGGGAAAACGAGAGAAGTTACTCCATTTTTTAAGCTTCCGTCGCGTGAGCATCCTTAATGGTTAAAGCTACACTATATCTCACTATATATCATCACGCTAAGACCAATAGGAGCGGAGCACCACTGTTCCACGCGGACGAAGTCGCTGGCAGAAGGTAGTCAATATATAAAATGCTTTGTCTTGAATGACTGACTGACTGACGGATCAACGCACAGCCTAAACCGCTGATCGTAGAGACCTGAAACTTGGAGAGTGTGTTCTTTGTATGACGTAGGCATCCGATAAGAAAGGATTTTCCGAAATTCTACCCCTAAGGGGGTAAAAAAGGGGGGCAAAGTTTGTATGAAAGTCATAAAGAGATGTATATTATTTTTTTTTCCTTCTTATAGATTTTCTGTGTCGTGAATTTTTAGAGGTTGAAAACTACAAATGACGCTAGCAGCTTTACCGCGTTCAGTAGCTATCAAATGGTTAATACAAATACAGCATATTTAACTTTCCGAATTTTATCTATAAATACATGTATAATCTTATTTCATTCTGAAAAAATAATCATCGTGACAAAACAGACAAGGTTGGCAAAGTTGCAAAAAATATAACACCTGACATCCCACAACAACCCCCATACCCATTGAGATATTTGAAACTTATCCTAACACCCTCCCACCCTTTCTAGGCCCATCAGTTACGCTGTAAGGGCCAAGTTCGACGGGCTCGTAGCTAAGTAACAGTCGTGAAGATCGATAGATTAGCAAGGTTAAGCTACGCTAGCCGCGGTCAGTGCATAGATGGGTGACCGTTTTCCTAACAAGGCGACCGGACTGTTATCTTGTCAGTGAACTAGGGCCTTAGTATTCCGGGGCTGCAGGACGTTCGAAAGAGATACCGCGCCCCCGGAATACAAAGGGCTGAGGAAGGAACATGGATGGGTTTCAGTCAGTAAGAGTCTGACACTCCCACCCGCCCCACCCACGGCGGGAGGAGTCATTTGATGATTTTCCATCCGAAAAAAAAAAGGGCCTTAGTATTGTCACAAAAAAGCACACTTACACTATAGCATAGAGCACACCAGCCCCACCAGTAAGCCACAGCTCCAGCTTATAATGGGTGGGGTGTCTCCTCGCTTGCAGAACTGTCTCGATCAGCACCACGATGGCTATGTTGGTGTGCACACAATGGTTGAACCACCATGGTACCAGCTGGTCATACACCACAGGGAACACCAGCTCGCGGTCGATCCAGAACAAAGTCCAGAACATTGAGGAGATGAACTGGAATTGAAAGATTATTTTTTATATAAAAAAAAAATGAAGGCAAATATTAAACATCCATCATTGGGCGTGAGTGAGAAATGAGTGGGAAAATTATAACAAAATAGGTTATTATTTAGTTTTCATTTTTCTTAAAATCAATTGGAACAGACTACTACTTGAATCACTATCTATTAAAGAAAACCGCATCAATATCCGTTGCGTAGTTTTAAAGATCTAAGCATACATAGGGACAGACAGACAGCGGCAAGCGACTTTGTTTTTAAAACCCGACGCAAAAAGAGGGGTATTATAAGTTTGACGTCGATGTCTGTCTGTCTGTCTGTGGCATCGTAGCTCTCAAACGGATGGACCGATATCGATGCGGTTTTTTTTCATTTGAAAGCCAGTTTCCTTGCGGTGGTTCTTAGCTATGTTTGGTTAATATCGGTCCAGCTGTGTAAGAGTATCAGCTCTTTTCCAAAATGATATAAGGCATTATTGCGTAGGGGGTTTTTAAAATTTTAATGTTTTATACTATGTAGTGAGTGACTACGACGACCTGAGTGGTTTAGTGGTCAACATAATACCACGTAATACCACGCAAGAGGTCCCGAGTTCGATTCCCGGTCGGGCAGAAATTGAAATGATGAATTTTAATTTCCGTGACGGGTCTGGGTATTATTATGTATATATGTATGTATATGTAATATGTATGTATATAATATGTATGTATTTAAAAAAAAGTATATTAGTATTATATCCGTGAATCTAGCACCCATAACATAAGTATATAAGTTGCTTACTTTGGGGCTAGATGGCGCTGTGTGAAGTGTGTGTGTTTTTTTATTTGTTAAAAAAAACGTTGCCCCACACTAGGAATTACTCCTGTGTCGTGGGTGCGTTTACAAACATATATTACGCATGCACAAACACCCAGACCCGGAACAATTTTAGTTGTCCCGTACGGGAATCGAACCCGCGATACGCAGCGCAGCAGCCAATTGCTTAGCCACTACGCCAAACGTGCCAACGACGTGTAAAAATAGTGTCAACGACCCCATGTCTGTCTTAATCTAGACTTTAAGACTCAACTCACCAGCGTCAGTGGCACGACTAGCCCTGAGAACATGACGTCACGACAGAACTTCAGCTTCTTCCCCAGTCCGGTCTCGTGGCGGTCCAGCCACTCCATCAGGTCGTACACCAGCGACATGGTGAGGAAGATCGTTTGGAACAGCTGTGGGAGAGAGATACAGGATTTTAATCTTTGTGACGAGGTAACTGATTTTATTGGCCAGCTTAAGAGCTAATTTTTTAGAGCGAAAAGAACTCTTTTATTTTCGACATGTCCGTCTATCTGTCCGCAGCATAGCTTAGAGGTTGTTCGTATTGGAAAATAAATAAATATAAATATTTTTTTTGAAGACGGTTTTTACGTAAAGTGGATATGAATATTTTATGTCTCAGTCCCATCGTGTGGGGTATCAGTGCCATTGCAGACTCTTACTGACTAAGGCCCAAGTTCACCAACGAGATAACGGTTCGATTAACTTAAAACAGCTGTTTACAATAAATTCAAACTTCTAACTTTCGATGGGTAACGTAATAATAGACATTTTTTCCTGAAACGGTCGATTACCAAACCAGGGTTGAACTAGAAGTGGGTAACACGAAAACTCCAGCTTCCTGCTTAAAAAACTTTTTGTTTAACAAGCCAATTACGTAACCATGGTGAACTCGGCCCTAAAACCCATCCAAGTTTTATCAGACCAGCAGCTCACGGCCACTAATAACGCAATAAATAACTACAAATTCCTCTCTAATCAAAATACAAACAAATAAATAAACTTATAATAATTAATCAGTAAATCAGGGGTGACGCCGAGGTCGCGTCGTGTGTATCTGCTATCTGGAGACAAAGTTCAGCCTATCAGTGAACAGCCTGTGTCTGTCATAGCTAGTAGACATGATAGGCTAAGGTCCCACTGAGAGCGGGATTGGGATAGCGATTCATCTGCTTATGAGCGAAGAGAAAAAATTTAATCATTAAAATGGGTTCGGTTGTTAAAACTCAAATTTATTTTCATTTTAAAAGGAAAAACAACTTTTTTGCTGTTTGTATAATGTATGTATCTGCCATTCACGGGACTACAGAGTCCCGGACCTTTAAGAGGCGAACGTGGACAACTTTAATGGAATGTAATGGTGACGCTGAAATTTGGTATGGATATGTATATTGCTCACGCCGAAAGAAAGTGGTAAAATAAAATTTTGAATAAGATATTTTTTTGGGGTAGCTCCCAAACACGCGAAGTGGGGATGAATATTTTTTTACACGCGTACCCCTTCGTGTGTGGTATCGTTAGATAGGTCTTTCAAAAATATTATGGGTGTGTCGAGACCATTTTTCGGTTAAGCGAGCCATTTGCGAAATATCTAGCTTTTAATCGCAAATTTTTGGTCGATACGAGCATCCCCCCCTCTAACTTTTGAATGGATGTACCTAGAAATGTGAAAAAAATCACAGACGTAGCACATGTAATGAACTTGCAAGGAAAACTATCACGGCTAAGAAAGCTTAACCGGTTACAGAGTTATAGGCGACTAACTAAGACCTACCAAGGAACCCTACTGCGCGTGGCCCGACACGCACTTGGCAGGTATTTTTTATCTGGATGCGTGAAGTAGTTCTCTCGGGACGCGAGTAAAACCGCGGGAAATAGGTAGTCTTTGTATAAAAGTATAAGAATGGAAAATGAAGATTGGTATCGGAATGAAAGGTGTCAAGCAATTTGCAATATCCTAAAAAATAGATAGAGTGATAATATAAATATCAACAATAGTTATTTTCCTTATTATTTGTCTGCGTGGTCTTATATATCCTATACCTAAAAAATATGCATTAAACCAGCTTTATATTAATCTAGATTGTAAACTATGTGTGTACTAAATTTCATTCAAATCCGTTCAGTAGTTTTTGCATGACAGTAACAAACATACATCCATACATAATATTAGTAGGATTTCAATATATGTATATCTTATATAGAAGAAAGTATTAAAAAGTGTACAAGTAACGTTATATTAAATACAAGGTTTCCCACCTGTAACCTGCTTTAAGAAAACAATACATAATTCTCATGGACTCGATAGTCACTGGACGCGAAACTCTTGCTATGAATGAACTATGTACTCAAGTCTGTATATCATTGTAGAACGTCAAAATTGTGACAGAACACAAAAAATGCCATTTAAAATGTAATTTTAAAACGTACAAAAAAACATGTTGTTTTCGTGCTTAAATAACAATGGATTTGCTGCGGTATGTTCGAAAGAGATACCGCGCCCCCGGAATACAAAGGGCTGAGGAAGGAACATGGATGGGTTTTAGTCAGTAAGAGTCTGACACTCCTTCCCATTGATGTCCCATTTGATGATTTCCCATCCGAAAAAAAGCATTTGAAATTACGTATCTTATTTTTATTGATATTTTTATTGGAGTAAATTGTGTTTTTTTTTAACGTGTTCTCTTTTAACAGAAGTAAAATATTAATAATTATCCTTTTTGAATTATTATTACTCGAAAACTGTATTCGACGGAGAACCCGACCGGAGAATACAGATGGCAAATGAAATAGTAGGACGGGTCCATCCCACTTTTAGTTGCCTCACTTTTTACACTCGCATTAGGTTCCTATGAGTTATTATTCTAAGTTTGCTTCGTTTTCCTATCCCGTGCTTAATTTCTCCAAGACAACACCACACCCACATGGAATATCTCCCACACGCATTGTTACAGGGTCATCCCTTTCTACTTCCAAGGTTAAGCTGCTTTAAATACATGGAATACCTTTCCGAGTATTTGTAAATACCTTTCTCTAAGCCCACTTTCGATTTTTTACTGTTTATGTCGCAAAAACATACTAGAAATCTCAACCATGGTTTTAAGTAGTATCACGTAACGTAAGAAGCTTAAAGTAAATATTTTTTTATTATAATCCAGTCATGGTTGGCCTTGGTTAAGGCACCTGCCTCTCATGTACGAGTGTGCAGGTTCGAAACCTGTCAACTACCATGACTTTTCTAAAGTCATAAATGTACTTTCTAAGTATCTGACTAACGGTGAAGGAAAACATCGTGAGGAATCTGGCCAATCCGCCTTGAGCAAGTGTGGTGATTAATACTCATGCGTTCTCTGTATGAGAAGAGGCCTGTGCCCATTACAATTCCATGTCAGAGGCCGTCAGGCGGATTTGAGAAAACTCTGACACTAGGGCTTGTTAGGTTAGTAAATCTGCTCACACGATAAGAAGTAGACCAATCGCAACAAGTAAAAATACCACTCCGCTTATCGCCCCGCTACCCGCTCGCGATGGCACCTTATCATCTAGGGCGCCCTAGATAAGTGGTCGAATTGTATCCGGAGGGCCGATAGTACCGATAATGGGGACATGCACGTGACCGCTCTTTGGACCCGAACGATAATGGGTTTGATGTCCGGTTGTTGCAACACCATGGTGTTTCCGTATAAACAAAAATAATGCAATTGGTTAAATAAAAATTAATTCGTGCTCGGGAGTTTGTTGCGCCACTTCTTCCCAGCAAAAACACATAGGAAGTGGTGACGGGCTTTGGGGGCTGTCTTTTGTACATTTGACGTTCAAAATGTGCTGATTTTCAACCTAGTTTGAATAAATAACTTTTGAATTTTTGCATTTGTATGTATGTATGAGTCAGCACAATAACTTCTAAGACCACGGATTAAGCTCGCTTGACGCGGTCAGGTGACGACCATCTATATCATAACGAGACTCCTCCGTGCCTCGGAAAGCACGTTAAGCTGTTGGTCCCGGCCGTCATTTATAAATCTTTGACAGTCGTTACGGGTAGTCAGAAGCCAGAATGTCTGAGACACAGTCTTACTAAGGGGTAACGTGTTACCCGGTAACTGGGTTGTGGAGGTCAGATAGGTAGTCGCTCCATGTAAAACACTGGTACTCAGCTGCATCTGGTTAGACTGGAAGCCGACCCTAATATGTTGGTCACACATCCAAGGACCGACCCCGACAAGCGCAGCTTAACCTTTGATCGATCAACCTCGGCGGCTGTTACTTAGCCACGAGCCCCTCATTTTGCTTGTAGACAGACAAATATGCGGTTACTTTACTTATACGTGAAACGGAAGAACTGTCATTCAAGATCTGTCAAAATGGAGGATAAAATCTATTCGTTTTGCTATTATTTTATGTTTTTTGGTTGAAATATTTATGATATACATATATGTTTACTTAATTATTATATTTATGTAATAATATCATAAAAAATATTAAAAGTATGCTATTTTTTTATTGATATCATGTTTTGTGATATTCGTAAAAGTATAAATGATAGTTTGGTGCAATCGGTCAATAGTCTTATAATCTATACTTATAATAAATCTGTAGAGAGGTCAATTCTGTACATGAAATATATTTCCAAAATAACTATCAGGGGGTGATTAGGGATTGAT
Organism: Pyrrhia umbra; assembly: GCA_963891755.1. Classification (NCBI taxonomy): domain Eukaryota; kingdom Metazoa; phylum Arthropoda; class Insecta; order Lepidoptera; family Noctuidae; genus Pyrrhia; species Pyrrhia umbra. The sequence goes on from OY982944.1 coordinate 7,018,050, forward strand.
ACTGATGCCAAAAATGCAATCAGTAAAATTTTTGTCTGTCTGTATAATCGTTATAGAAACAAAGACTGCTCGACGGATTTTAACGAAACTTAGTACAATTATTTTTCGTACTCCTGAGCTGGTTATAGTATACTTTTCATCACGCTACAATCAATAGGAGGAGAGCAGTGAAGGGAAATGTTGGGAAAACGGGAGAAGTTACTTCATTTTTTAAGCTTCCGTCGCGTGTGCAACCTTAATGGTTAAAGCTACACAGAAATCAAGGCTATAGTCTATATATCATCACGCTAAGACCAATAGGAGCGGGGCACCACTATTCCACGCGGACGAAGTCGCTGGCAGAAGCTAGTATAATAATAATTAGCAGAGTTATAACTACCCGGACCTCAAACAATTATATTCCTTCATTAATTAATGATAACATTAATAATTTGAAATGTTATCATCAATTTTGTCATAGTAGACTGGCTAATTACCAGCGTATGATTTTATTAATTATTTCATTTGACCTTAAGTTTCTAAAGTCCAGAACTACATCATGTCGTGTTAATTAGTGTACACTTGCGAGCATTGAAACTGGGTCAGTATTAAAAATATTTAAAATCTACTGTTTTTCGTTCACCCGCGTCCCGAGAGAACTATATGCCTGTCTCCCGGACCTGTTCAGCCGTTTTACTGTGAAAGCGTAACAAACAAACCGACTTTCGCATTTATAATATAAGTTAAGATAGTAACGATATAAAATGATAGCTGTATGATGATATAATGATAGAATATTACATGACACATCACGCGATACATGACATCCGTTAGATGCGCGTGTTTAGAGTATGCGCGAAACGTGCGCGAATCTAGATAGCGATGCGCGAAACGATTGTAAATGTTCTAGCTCTTGCATGCAATTGTAATAACACTATTAATTTAAAAAAACCGATGAAGTGCGTGTCGGGCCACGTGCAGTAGGGTTCCGCAGTAGGTCTTAGTTGGTCGACTATAACTCTGTAACCGGTTAAGCCTACTTAGCCGTGATAGTTTTCCCTGTAAGCTCATTACATGTGCTACGTCTGTGATTTTTTTCATAAATCTAGGAGCAGCTATTCAGAAGTTACAGGGGGAGGATGCTCGTATCGAACTAAAATTTGCACTTAAAAGCTAGATATTTTGCAAATGGCTCTCTTAACCGAATAGTGGTCTTCACAAACCTTTAATATTTTTGAAAGACCTATCTAACGATAGCCCGCACAAAGGGGTACGCGAAAAAAAAAACATTCCCACTTTACGTGTTTGGGAGCTACCCTAAAAAAAATATTTTTCATAATTTTATTTTACCACTTTGTCGGCGTGATCAATATGCATAGCCATACCAAATTCAGCTTTCTAGTAACAAGAACCTCTGAGCTAAGCCGCAGACAGACAGACGGACGGGCATGGCGAAACTATAAAAGTTCCTTGTCGACTACGGAACCCTAAAACGAACCCAATTTACGCGTGAATTGAATATAAATCAAACGGCTAGCTATCTATAAAATTACAATACTAAAAATTAATTACTGATTTCATAGAAAGATCTCCATTCATATCTTTATCGTCGTTAAACTTATCTGGAAAGTCCTAACCTTAAACCTATGGTTAGCATGAAAGAATAATCATGATTCTGGTATAACTTACTCAATACTAGTGACCCGCCTGCGGCTTCGCCTGCGCGGACATTTTTTTTACACCTCAAGTTACATTATTCAAGTTTTAGTGCAGATCCCTAATTATTTCTGGAAATAAATATAGCCTATGACACTTCGTAAAGACGTAGCTTTCTAAGGGTGAAAGAATTTTTAAAATCGGTTCAGTAGTTTTAGAGTTAAAACCTCACTATTCATATTCTTATCTCACCACGTTTGATAAATAACAATTGACAAGTGTCGAAATTATAATCACCTATTTGTAAGAAATAATTACGAAACAGATATGGTAGTATAACCTAGGTAACATAAACTATTTTGATAAATTGCACTGTTGATAGGCGCAGCGGCTGAGAGTTAGGTTTTGGTAAAAGAAATCACGGATTCGATTCCCATACGCGTTTTTAGGGTTCCGTAGTCCGACAAGGAACCCTTATAGTTTCGCCATGTCCGTCTGTCTGTCTGTCTGTCCGCGGCATAGCTTCGAGGTTCTTGATATTAGAAAGCTGAAATTTGGTATGGATATGTATATTGATCACGCCAAAAAAGTGGTAAAATATAATTTTGAAAAATTTTTTTTTTTAGGGTAGCTCCCAAACACGTAAAGTGGGGATGAATATTTTTTTTCTCGCGTACAGGGGTATCGTTAGATAGGTCTTTCAAAAATATTATGGGTGTGTGAAGACCATTTTTTGGTTAAGCGAGCCATTTCGAAATATCTAGGTTTTCACTGCAATTTTTTGTTCGATACGAGTTACCCTCTAACTTTTGAATGGCTGTACCTAGAAATGTGGAAAAAATCAGACGTAGTACATGTAATGAACTTACAAGGAAAACTATCACGGCTAAGTAAGCTTTACCGGTTACAGAGTTATAGTCGACTAACTAACTCCTACTACGGAACCCTAATGCGCGTGGCCCGACACGCACTTGGCCGGTTTTTATAAGTAAAACTGGTACTGACTAAAACCCATCCATGTTCCTTCCTCAGCCCTTTCTATTTCGGTGGCGCAGTAACTCTTTGAAACATCCCCCACCCCCGGCTAATCCCGTATCCTGAGGAAACTACTTCGCGTACCCGGGTAAAAAGTATCCTATATGTTAATCCGGGTTATAAACTATATGTGTACCAAATTTCAATCAAATCCATTCTGTAGTTTTTGCGTGGAAGAGTGACAAACATAAATAGTACATCTTAGGATTTTAAGCGAAAACTCATTATTCTATAAAAGTAGACACCTCCATTGATAGTCTTAAAACAACAATTCCCCTTGAGCAAGCGTGGTGATCATTGCTCATGCCTTCTCTGTTTGAGAAGAGGCCTGTGCCCAGCAGTGGGACAATAATAAAACCGAATAAACATTACTTCATTAGTAAGAAATTCGACCATCAAAATAAAACTCTTTAAAACAATTGTAACAAAAACCATTTTAAAACTGGAATTATTTTAGTAATACAATTTTGAATTATAAAATATATATATATAGTCCTCCTTACCGATTTCGGTAACGGCGACCCTTTCTAGCTATTTCCTGGCGTGTGCCCTTATATGGCTGGCCAAACCAAATTATAAAATACATAATACTTGAAGTTAAATATAAATATTTATAAAAGAAAAATAGTAATTGATTATTTTATAAATAAAAAATAGTAATTTTGTAGTAAAAATAATGTAGGTACTCACGAAATTCCATCCAGTCAGATATCCAGCCCTAAATCGGTATAAATTGTCTATTTCAACAATAGGACTACTACGAATATCTAAGCCCGCGGCGAAAATAGAAATATAAGCATTATGAAGAACTCCAAATAAATGATAAACGGTTATCCAGTACAATTTCGAATCACTTCTATCGAATAACTTTTCATTTTCAGTTATTAAAAAGCATAAAATGTTATAAAATATATTATTATCCTTCCATAAAAACTCCTCCATCTTGCAAAACCGTTATTTTTTTAAACAAAACAAAAATCGAACGCACTTTTTGAAAAAATCTAACACTAAAAATAGAATTTATTTAGAAAAAATAATAATTGAACACTGATAATTTTTTTATAATAATAATAAAATTCTAAGCACTATTTTAAAAAATATATAATTTTAATAGTTATTATTTTATTTTAATAATAATTAACTTATTCTAATAGACGCCCGATTCCCGTGGTGGTTTAGGGCGACTAATAATGTCAACATAATTAGTGTTGACGGCGGTATCTCACTATTTGTCTTCGTAATTAAACGTAATCTCTCTCTGCTACCGTCTAATTTATTTCATAAAATATCTTTAAACATGCTTTTGTCCTGCAAATTGCAATGTTTGTAAGTGTGCATAAAATTATGCTTTTTTTTTGTAAACAGACTGAGATAATTTTTAGAACAAATAATTTTGTAATCAGACTACCTATTAAGGTTAGTTTGAGAACAAACAATAGAAATGCCGCGAAATAGTTTTGCTGATAAATAGCAATCGGCACGCAAACATATCGTATATACTCTAAAGAAAGTTTGGTTTCTCGGTTTCATTGTAAATGGCGCCAATATTGACGCTAAGTCCGACGCCAAGTCCGACGCGACCCCCGACGCCGAAGCCAACTCGAAATCCTAACAAACTGAACTTCAATACCTACACTACGCTAGCTAGCTCCGACGCCGACAACACCAATTCCGAGGCCAACTCCGACGCCAATTCGGACTCCAACTTCGACACCGACGCCTACCCAGGTGCCAACGCCAACTCGACGCAGACCCCAACTCCGAGACCGATGCCGACGCTAACTCCGACGCCAACGCTTTTGCTGACGACACCGACGTCGACGCATTTATCTCCGATACAAACTCCAACTTCGACATCTACACCGACGCCGACGACAACTCCGATGCTTAAACCGACGCTACTTCCGACGCCGACATCACATAGTATAATTTCATTGTTTACAAAGAGCAGATTGTGGCACAGAGTAAACTTTGCTATTATAATTTTTAAAGGCTACAAAATAAATGTAAAAGTTAGTGAGCATGGACGGGTGTTTGTAACTCTCTCACGCAAAAACTACTAATAGAATTTAGATAAAATTTGTTAGACATATAGTTTATAACCTGAATTAACACACAGGATATTTTTTACCCGAGTGCGCTAAGAAGAGTAAAATAAAACTAGATTTCCTCCTAACCTAACAAGCCCTAGTGTCAGAGTTTTCTCAAATCCGCCTGACGGCCTCTGACATGGAAAAAAAATATTACTATGAATCTGTGATTCGTATAAAATGCTTTGTCCTGAATGACTGACGGATCAACGCACAGCCTAAACCGCTGATTGTAGACACCTGAAACTTGGAGGTCGTGTTCTTTGTATAACGTAGGCATCCGATAAGAAAGGATTTTCCGAAAATCTACCCCTAAGGGGGGGAAAAACGGGGGGAAAAGTTTGTATGAAACTCTGTCATTTTAATTTGACTTCTTATAGCACACGCGGGCGAAGCCGCTGGCGGAAAGCTAGTTTATTTATAAAAATCGGCCAAGTGCGAGTCCGACTCGGACACGAAGGGTTCTGTTATTCCGTACCATTAAACAACATTAGACACTTTATAACCTTTTTAAAGTGAATATCTTTGGACAATTTCACACAGCGCCATCTAGCCCCAAAGTAAGCAATGCAAGCAAGCATGCTTGTGTTATGGGTGCTAGCTTAACGGATATACTACTTATATACTTTTATAAATACATACATATTATACATAGTAACACCCAGACCCGTTACAGAAATAAAAATTCATCATTTCAATTTCTGCCCGGCCGGGAATCGAACCCGGGACCTCTTGCGTGGCATTCCGGCATGTTGACCACTAAACCACTCAGGTCGTTATTTATTTATTTATTATTATTTATTATTTAGAGTGAATATAAATTTTATCTAAATCACTACATAGTATAAAACAAAGTCGCTTTCTCTGTCCCTATATCCCTATGTATGCTTAAATCTTTAAAACTACGCAACGGATTTTGATGCGTTTTTTTTTAATAGATAGAGTGATTAATGAGGAAGGTTTTAGTATATAGTTTGTAACAAGTTTTTGTATCCATTAGCTAAAATATCGTGGGCGAAGCCGCTGGCGGGAAGCTAGTCTATTATATAAAAATGAATCCCTATTTCCCTTGGTCATCGCATCACGCGTGAACGGCTAGATCAATTTGGCTGAAATTTGGTACGAAGATAGAAGGGACCCTGGAGAAGGTTCTTCCCTGGAGAAACTTCCGTCGGGACGCAGGTGAAACCGCGGGTAACAGCTAGTATTGTATAAATATTTCAAGTTTCTACCTGTTGTTGTTATTAAGATCGAGAAAAAAACTGAAAAAAGCACGTTAGTTGCGAATAACCTTAACCCTTAATTTATTTTATTTTAATTATTTTATGTTTTCAGTGAATATACAACTTAATATTCTGTGAATATATCAAGCGTCTACCTGTTGCCGTTATTAATGTCGAGCAAAAAAATTCAAGTTTCTTGTATGGGAGCTTGCTTAAATATTTATTTTATAATGTTTTTAGAATGTATTTGTTGTTATAGCGGCAACAGAAATAAATTATCTGTGAAAAAATTAACTGTCTAGCTATCACGCTTCATGAGATACAGTCTGGTGACAGACAGACAGACAGACGGACGCACAGTGGAGGCTTTGTAATAGTATAGGTCCCGTTTTTACAAATAATGAAATAAGGACCCCATTACTAAGACTTCGGGGTCCGGAACCCTAAAAAGTAGATACATCTTAAAATTATTAATGGAATTCGTCAAATATTTTTGCTAATGGCTGAGATAAGGTCAATATTATTATATAACCTTGGATAGAGGAAATGTGATTTAGAACTTAAAGTTTTATTACTAGGTTAGTATTTATTTGACCTTAACAGGTGACAAGGTGACACTCCTAACTATATATTTTAAATGCAAAAGTGAGTTTGTTTGTTAGACTCTCACGCTAAAACAGCTGACCTGACTTGGATGAAATTTCGTATGGATATAGATGGGACCCTGGAGGAGCTCGTGGCTAAGTAACAGCCGCACGGTTCGACCGATCAAAGGTTAAGCTGCGCTTGACGCGGTCGGTCCGTGGATGGGTGACCATCTTTGTCATAGCGAGACTCCTCCGTGCCTCGGAAAGCACGTTAAGCTGTTGGTCCCGGTTGTCATTTGTACATCTTTGGCAGTCGTTACGGGTAGTCAGAAGCCAGAAAGTCTGACAACCAGTCTTACCAAGGGGTACCGTGTTACCCGGTAACTGGGTTGTGGAGGTCAGGTAGGCAGTCGCTCCATGTAAAACACGGGTACTCAGCTGCATCCGGTTTAGACTGGAAGCCGACCCCAACATAGTTGGGAAAAGGCTAGGCAGATGAGCGAGACTCCTCCGTGCCTCGGAAAGCACGTTAAGCCGTTGGTCCCGGCTGTCATTTGTAGATCTTTGACAGTCGTTACGGGTAGTCCGAAGCCAATAAGTCTTACTAAGGGTAGATTCGACCAAACCTGTGGAAAAGTAGCTGCCAAGCGACAAAGCCCTTTAAATTAATAAAAAAAAATATAAAATAAATGTCAGTGAATTATGCTGTCATTTAATGACATTTTTTTATTCCTGGCATTAGCTTCTTATTCCATGCAAAATGGTGGTATAGTGACTATTCCCGTATAGACTCGTTATTCCTCGAATTGTAGTTGGTTAAACGTGAAATTGATTTATTCTCAAGTAATAAGCGATTTACGCCGAGAATAAAATTTATTCCTGTTTGGTCGAATCCGCCCTAAGACGTACCTGGTAAACTTAGGTTGTGGATGTCAGACCATTCAAGTCAGTTAAACCTCGCAAGTAAATAAACTAGCACGTTTGTTAGTACCTAATCATTATTTTTGTCAATTTGTTTCATAAAAAAATCCACCTAGTCGCTACTAAAAATAATATTTTTGTCACTAAAAAGTTTTTTTAGTTTTTTACAATTACTGACTATTGTTAACTGTATATTAATAGTCAGTTAACTTTAACTAACGTTTGCGGAGGTTAAGGATACAATCATAATAACACTTAATTGTTCCCTATTAGATATAGGTATTATTCTTAGAAAATAATGGAAAAACTCTGTGCTACTAAATTAACTATCATTAAGTTAGTTAATTATGAAATTTTTACTCTATTTCCTACGTAGTTTAAACATTTGCAATGAATTCTAGTAAACAGACAAACACACACTACAACTATTTTTAACCGACTTCAAAAACAGGAGGAGGTTCTCAATTCGACTGTTTTTAGGGTTCCGTAGTCCGACAAGGAACCCTTATAGTTTCCCTCTGTCCGTCTGTCTGTCTGTCTGTCTGTCTGTTTGTCTGTCCGCGGCATAGCTCCGTGGTTTTTGTTATTGGAAAGCTCAAATTTGGTATGAATATGTATATTGAACACGCCGAAAGTGGTAAAATAAAATTTTGAAAAATATTTTTTTTTAGGGTAGCTCCTAAACATGTAAAGTAGGGATGAATATTTTTTTTTCTCGCGTACCCCTTCGTGTGGGGTATCGTTAGATAGGTGTTTCAAAAATATTATGGGTGTGTGAAGACCATTTTTCAGTAAAGCGAGCCATTTGCGAAATATCTAGATTTTAAGTGAAATTTTTTGTTCGATACGAGTTACCCCCCCCTCTAACTTTTGAATGGCTGTACCTAGAAATGTGAAAAAAATCAAAGACGTAGCACATGTAATGAACTTACAAGGAAAACTATCACGGCTAAGTAGGCTTAACCGGTTACCGAGTTATAGTCGACTAACTGAGACCTACTACGGAACCCTACTGCGCGTGGCCCGACACGCACTTGGCCGGTTTTTTTTATGTTTGTTACCTCATAACTTTTGACAGGGTGAACCGATTTTGATGATTCTATTATTATTTGAATGCTTGTGCTGCTTGCCATGTGGTCAATTATCAACATCGGTTCAGCAGTTTTATACTAAAATATTTTTTTTAATTCTTTTTAAATATATTAATAACTAGCTTTCCGCCCGCGGCTTCGCCCGCGTGGACATTTTTTTACACCTTGGGTTACATTATTCAAGTTTTAGTAGAGATCCCTAATTATTTCTGGAAATAAATATAGCCTATGACACATCGTAAAGATGTAGCTTTCTAACGGTGAAAGATTTTTTTAAATCGGTCCTGTAGATTTTGAGTTAAAACCCTACAAATGAACAAACAAATCTTTCCTCTTTATAATATTAGTAGTATAAATTAATTTATATTTATATAAATTAAATTAAAGAATATTTTTTGTTATTCAAACACACATAAATAAAAACAGTCTAACACCAATGGCCTTTAAAATGTAAAAACAAGAAATACTTAGAATAAGTTTTTGTGGGTGCAAATCGTGTTTTCAAAATGGCTGCTAATGCTGAGGTCGTTCACGTTTATAAATAGAATATTAATATTCATTACAATAAAAACAGACAAAAAATAATAATTATAAGTTACTATGACCGTCTATTACGCTTCCACATTTACCGATTTAGATAAAATTTATTTATTTATTTATTATCAAACACTTATCCTAACAGGTTTACACCCAATGCGATAGTGTTAAAATTTATACTCTATTACATATAATTTAAGAAAAAATAAAAATAAAATATAAATTGAAACAAAATAAAACAAACATAAATAAAATTTCCTAATTTTCAAAATGTAGCTAACTAATAACCTATAATAATAAGACAACGACTTCTAAACGATGTATTGGTCCACAAGCGTTTCTACAGAAAGCCTGATCATCTGCCTAGCCTTTTCCCAACTATGTTGGGGTCGGCTTCAAGTCTAACTGGATGCAGCTGAGTACCAGTGTTTTACATGGAGCGACTGTCTATCTGACCTCCACAACCCAGTTAACGGGTACCACGATACCCCTTGGTAAGACTGGTTGTGCTTTTCTGGCTTCTGACTACCCGTAACGACTGTCAATGATCTACAAATGACAGCCGGGACCAACGGCTTAACGTGCTTTCCGAGGCACGGAGGAGTCTCGCTATGACATAGATGGTTACCCATCTTTTTAGTACTTTGAACCTCTAAAGTTGCTTTCAGACTACGCTATAATATATAGCATATAGTATATAGCTTATGAGCTGATACGATATTGTTGTGCTATGAGCTATATACTATGTATACTAGCTTTCCGCAAGCGTCGCCCGCGTGGGCTATATGAATTCAACTTAAAGATGAACCGCTCGACCGATTTTATGCAAACTTCACATAAACCATCTACTAAATAGTCCGAACAAAGCCTAAACATTTGTTTTGGATAGGTGAGCCCGTTCTTGAGTTATAAAATTACAACGAAAAGTGGCATTGATTTTTATATAACAGACTAGCTTCCCGCCAGCGGCTTCGCCCGTGATATTTTAGCTAATGGATACAAAAACTTGACAAATTATATACTAAAACCTTCCTCATTAATCACTCTATCTATTAAAAAAAACCGCATCAAAATCCGTTGCGTAGTTTTAAAGATTTAAGCATACCTAGAGATATAGGGACAGAGAAAGCGACTTTGTTTTATACTATGTAGTGATTGATGATGGTATTATATTATAGCGTAGTCTGAAAGCAGCTTAAGCTATGCCGCGGAAAAACCGATAGACAGACGGACTACGGAACCCTAAAAACGAGTAAGTAATTACCTGTTTCATGTCGTTAACAATAACCATGTTGTCAGTCTCAGCCATTGTTTTTATTAGTACCTACCAGTTAAATAAAAACGTAGGTATATAATGCGCTACCATAAGGAAATAAACAAAGATTTTTTGAAGTCATTAGGTACTTTGTAAATGGTCATATAATGTAATGCTTTGTCTTGTGCATAGAGAAATTATCCACTAGAGAGCTTATAGGCCGATTTCTTCTAAGAACACAACTCACCACTGCGGGCCGGGGGACGAGGAAAAATACGCGGCTGCAATTGGTCGGTTCAAGGTCAAACTGCGCAGACGCCTACCGTTAGGGCTGCTGTGCTTGATTAAGGGAAAATAGACGATATCGATAAAATGGATTTTAACATTAAGAAAAATACTCAATTAAAATCTTATCAAATAGTATTTAATCAATGAATGTATATATTGTAAATAATTTAAAACCAACCTGTAAAAAACAAATAAAAAAAAATCAATTACAAAAAAAAAAATATCCTGTTATTATTGATTTTTAAAATGACTTAATTTGGTACATAATATGTTTTCCGAATTAAAGTTTTAGGGTCCTGATTGTTTTTTGTAAAAAATGATAAACTAGCATCTACATATTTCTGAATTATGCATCTTGCTAATTAAATTAATTGATTTGTTGATTCTATTTCAAATTGATGAAAATCAATATCCGGGAATAAATTATACCCGATCAATTATTTTAAAACCGATCTAATAAAATAATCGGTATTATCTATTAGTAGTATCTATTCACTTTTATTTAAGTTCCGGAATCTTCGGAAATCTAAAATGAAAACATGTACATCGGAACAGGAAGGTTCCGATGCAGATATTGGCGAGGGAGAGCCGACTTCTTATATTTTTATAAGAAAATATTGACATACAACAAGTTTATTAATAACAATTCAACGTAATTAAAGTAAATTAACAATTATCAAAATTAACACTATACAAGAGTTGTGAACGGTGCGCTTGCTAGAGTCGCAATACCTCTTCACACAGTGGTCGTCTCACCACCCCGCAAGGGGTGTGAGGAGTCGGGGTCGGGGCAATGGCCCCCTTCCCGAGGTGTCGGGATCGCGGCCCCTAATAGCTAGGGGCCGGGCGTTGGGTGTGTCTCATGGACGCGTGGCTGGACAACGACTAAGCTCGCGGGATTTCTCCGCGACGCGTCAGTGTTGTCTGGTGTGTTACTGCAGGAGCGCCCGAAGTGTTTCACGACACCCGAGCGACCAGGGCCCCTGCTAGGTGAGACCCCGAGGGGAGGCCCGGCAGGGACCGATCGAGCTACAAGGGTGTCGGCTTTGGTCGGCGCTCCCTGCGGCGATAGTTGACCACGTGACCTACAACGTAATCAGAGCTAGCCAATAGCGTTGCAGGCCACGGGACGTTGTAGTGAGTACCGAGCGATATGTAATTTGTGTGTGCTTCGCTCGGTGCGGGATCGGACGCTCACCTGCCCGTGAGCGCGATCATGTGTGATCGTGCGTGTAGAGTTCGATGTGTGTGTACCACCGGTGCTGCGACCTATATTAACCTAGGCCGCGTCGCCGGGGTTTGGCGTATGTTATGTATGTGGAGTTGTATTGTTTGAGCAAGTCGCGTGTTGAGTGAGTGCGGCTTGCTCAGGCGTCAAGTCCGGTGGGGGCGCACCGTCCGCGATGAGGTCGCGCGGGAAGCGCTTCGCGTCCGGCGGGCGCGCGTGCCATGGCGCCAAGTCCCTGACGTGGGGCCAGGCGGAGGCGTCGGCGCGCGCGAACATCTTCCTCGCCATCCCGGTGACGAACTCGTCGATGCTCTCCACGCGCAGGTCCCTGTGAATCACACTGTTCCTCACGAACCGAGGAGCTCCGGTAATAGTGCGCAGTACCAGGTTTTGCTGTACGCGGAGCTTCTTCCTGTGCGACTCGGCCGTGAGGGCGAGCCAGGCGGAGGGCAATACCTCTTGTCGCTCGCTGCGTTGTTATAAAAGCCGCTCCCCTCCACAACTCGCCTGATTCATTGAGTGGTAGCGTTTATGCACTTTTTTATCAATGTATTTTGCTTACGCCGACTAAGTTAAAAGTAAACAGTTTTTTTTATTACAAAGACTAATTATAAAAATATAAAAAAATATTAATTTTAATTTTATTATTATCGATATTGACTTCAGCCATTAAAGGTAACAGCACAGATTTTTACGATAAAAATACAAAGGGATAGAAAGAGATACAAGCATTAGAATTGTCTAGTGAAAGAACGAGACTTTTCCAAAAGACATCAACGTGCGGCTCAACCGTGTGCTTCGATCACCCAACGACCATTTTAACAAGACCCCCGCGGTGGCTCATAATCAGATTATATAATAAAAATATTTCTTACTGTTTACTTACCGATGAAAAGTTATGCCATCCTTTTTGTAATTAGATATCTTAGAATGTTTCCCACACCATTTCACCGCGCATGAAGGCATTTTAATGCTTTATAATTGCATAAAACTTGATTTTTTTTTTATTAATTTAGCGTGCTTACAGGTCTAATCCTTGGACACAACTAAAGTGGTTACTAGTAGTGTACTCTCTGCATAGGCGACAAATCGCTAATAGTTTTCGTGCATCGGGGCACTGTATGCGCAGTCAAGTGGTTATATAGTCTTTGGTCTTGTGAGATAACACTAACATAATATCACGTCTCTATAATGTACTTACTGTTTTCCGCGGTTTTACCCGGATCCTGAGGAAACTACTTCACACACCCGGATAAAAACTATCCGATGTCCTTGCCAAGGTTTCAATCTATCTCCATACCAAATTTCATCAAAATTGGTGCAGCCGTTTTTCCGTGAAAGCGTCACTTATATAAAGGGTTACTTTCGCATCGTAACTAATATTATTAAGCGAAAGTGAATTTGTTTGTTACGCTTTCACAGTAAAACTGCCGAACCGATTTTGTTTAAATTTGGTACAGAGATAGACGGGGCCTTGGAGTCGGTTATAGACTATTTTTTAACCAGGTGCTTCAAGTAATTCCCTCGAAATGTGGGCAAACCACGCGACACAGCTAGCTTTTAGCAATATTAGTAAGAAAAAAAGCAACTCGCCGTTCATGAGATACAGCTTGGTGACAGACAGACAAAAGGACGAACAGACAAAAAAAAATGGCAGCCGATTTAACCCCAAAAATAAATATAGAAAAGTAGGTACTTACAAAATTCCAATTAGTTACAAAACACGGCATAAACTTCATTATCGCCAAAACTTCAGAATCAGTCACTTGGTTATATAAAAAAAGATTTAACATATAAAACCCATACACAATGTCAGCATAAAAGAAAACACAACAAAATAAAATATGAAAAAACATTCTAAAATACAATCTAATAAAAGATTTTTTATCAATATTTTCATTTATTATAATTTTCACTTCTGTCATTGTAATTTATTTATTTTATTGAAATGAATTGTATTTTGTTTTATTTTTACTGAATTATACTTTTATTTATAAGATTATTTATTATATAAGATTTTATATTTATAAGATTATTTATGAGATTTATATTATAAGATTTTATAAGTTTTATGTTTTTTTTTTATATTTAATACACGTGTTTTCGTCTAAAGATCCCACTAAATTATGGAAGTTATGGTAATTTAGTCATCAATTTTTTACTACAATTAATTAAGACAATTGTATTTATTCTAACAAGTTCACATTATCATCATATATTCTGTTTCTTTACAATTGTTTCTTAAAAATTAATTATTTATGACATTTAGGTATACTATTAGCATTTAATATTATTTTAAAGTCTTTTATTTTGGACAATAATAAATATTCCGTGACCTTGTTTGTAGTTGTCTCAAAACCTAATACCAAGAGCTTGTGAACCAATACGTCGCTCTAGAAGTCGGTGGCAAAATACTCACAACAGTAACTTAGTGACATCGACTTCTAGAGCGGCTTGTTTTTTGTAAAAAGATTTTTAGTTCTGCAAATAATAAAAAGGGTTTTTCATTTTATTTACTTTTTGTTTATTAATTTATTTTTTCTTTTTGTTGAATTGGTTATTTTTATCATATTTGAATTATTGATTTAACCCCTGAAACATAGGTACCTACTAAAAATTTGGCAATTTAAAATTAATTTAAGTATACATGCAACTGCAATAATAGATGTTGATGATTTTATAAGATTATTTATATGTAATCTTTGTAACAAAAATTATTTCTCAGTATACTCAAGGCCACGCATCGGAATGTGATTACTATCAATAATTAATCACGTATTTAAGAAATACGGTTATTATCACGTAAGGGTTTTCTCTTTAGTTTAGTCACAAACGCTACTGCTGAGCATAAAGTCCTAGGATTCGATTCCTTTTTTTACGATGGGAAATCCTCATAGACAAATTCGGCCTGGGGAGGCCAGGAATAGTGCCGGAGTCTTACCGGCTAAAACCAACCCGGTCTCCTGACCTCTCCTCGGTCGTGTCAGACTGCCGACCCTGAGGACTGTAAGAGTGAGGGAAAAGAGAGTGCACCTGTGTCCGCAAGCGTGCGTGCACTATAATATCTCCTGCGTACCTGGCTAGTCTACATTGAGATTGGCCGCCGTGACCGAATTCGGTCTGAAGACTATTATTTCTTTTACTTACGTATAAATTATATTTTTAAACATTTCTACAAAAAACATTTAAAAATATAAAAAAATAGGGATCCACCGATATCGGGAACAGGGTCTATGCTACCGGTGGTTAGGGCTCCAAAGACAGGAACCTCCTCACTATACGTGCCGTATCCAGGAGAACTTCAGATAGGCCCTTGATCCAGCCGCCTAACGAGAGCCTCCTAATATATTGGTCGAGGCTCTTGGCTATCAGTCTAGTGGCCGTTAGATCATTATTATCATAGTTATTCGTATGGCAATCATTTACGCACCCATCTTAAATGACCTAGACCAAAGCATTTTAACCTTAGATATAAATATTAGCATTAAAACCTTCGTATTTATTTGTAAATTTTGCATATCCTACAAATATTATAAATACGATAGTTTATGAGGATGTATGTTTGTTGCTCTTTCACGCAAAAACTACTGAAGAGATTTGGATGAAATTTTGAACACACATAGTTTATAACCTGGATTAACATATAGGATACTTTTTATCCAGGTGCGCGAAGTAGTTTCCTCAGTATGCGGGTGAAACCGCGACAAACAGCTAGTATTAAAAATTACTAATTTTAGATTTTATCAAAGTCATTGATAAAGCTTTTAGCTGGCGAGGTCGGTAGTTTATATGATATATTATATAATGTAAACATCATCATCGTCTGCCTAACCTTTTCCCAACTATGTTAGGGTCGACTGCCAGTATAACCCGATGCAGCTGAGTACCAGTATTTTACATGGAGCGACTGTCTATCTGACCTCCACAATCCAGTTACCGGGTAACACGATACCCCTCAGTAAGACTGGTTGTCAGACTTTCTGGTTTCTGACTTGTGTAGTCAGAAGCCATTATATCTGTAACATATTATGTCTGAGAGTTTCTGTACCCTCGCACAGACTACAATATTGAATAGTTTTTTTTTATCCTTTCGTAAATTAAAACACAATTAACGTCACAAGAAAACTATTAAATTGTAGTCGGGTTTTGACTTCGGTAGTTTTTAGGTCGAACACCTTAGGTACATGTAGGTACGTTTTTTTTGTTTGCGAATAACTTTGTTTCATCTTAATGCAATGTATAAATTAATTCACTCTTTTCCCGACAAGTATGCAGTCCGTTAATGAGTTTCTACATGCATTTTTTTTTAATCTTAAAAAATAGTCATTAATTTTATCATAAGCTTGTCGAGGTAGATACCGCATCAACACGACATTAAAGGAGTTAATAATTATATTATATTATAATTATTAATGGATCTTTGGTGTGGGACGCAACTTGTGTCGACACCCTTGCACCATCCCACCCACCTTCCCAGCACGGCGGGCTGTGCTGGTGCTGCCGCTGCAGGCGCGGAAAACCTCAAACGGCGCAAATATATAAACCTTATTGGCAATTATATATTTGAGCCGTTTGGGGTTGAAACTTTAGGGCCATGGGGTCCAAGTGCCCGTCTCCTATATCGTGACATAGGCAAGCGTTTAGTCGACTCCACGCGTGACCCGAAAGCTGGCCTATATCTAGGCCAAAGAATCAGCATTGCCATCCAACGTGGCAATGCAGCCAGCCTTTTGGGTACGATTCCCGCTGACAGCGATGCGGACGAATATTTTGATGCCTAACTTCTGTGTTTTATTTTTTGTATTTTTTGTATTATACATAAAATAATAATTATTAATATACTTATTTTGATGAATAAAATATGCTTTAGAAAGGTTCTATGTCATGGATTGAGTAGGTACATACCTTTCGGGAAAACAGTGAATTCAATTACACAGTACACAACATACATATCGTAGATTTTCTCACTTTCTGGAATGCAAAGTCGTCAGTTTTCCATCTATTTTTTTACTAAATTTCATTCAAATCGCTTTATCCGTTTTAACCGAGAAAACTTAGCGGGTTGGACATATGGACATAGAACATCATTTTTATTTGGATAATCCAAGTGGTTCCCTAGGGAGGCGAGTGCTACTACGGGATACAAGTAATAATTATAAATGCTTCTAGGAAAATCTGTGTTAGCGACCATGATGACCATTTATAAATATGTATGAACCTATAGAAAAAAACAATTTTAACATTAAAATAATGGGAATCAAAAACCTTCATGAGCATAGAATTAATTAATACCTAAATAAAAATGAATTATTTAATTATTTTTAAAGGTACAATCCTTTTAATTAGGTAGGTAAACAGTCGTGTCAGATCTCAATATATTATAATGTTAATCTATACTTATAATAAATCTGTAGAGAGGTCAATTCTGTACATGAAATATATTTCCCAAATAACTATCAGGGGGTGATTAGGGATCGATACTGATGCCAAAAATGCAATAAGTAAAATTTTTGTCTGTCTGTCTGTCTGTCTGTATAAACTCTATAGAAACAAAAACTACTCGACGAATTTTAACGAAACTTGGTACAATTATTTGTCATACTCCTGAGATGGTTATAGTATACTTTTCATCACGCTACAATCAATAGGAGCAGAGCAGTGAAGGGAAATGTTGTCATTTTGTTTAAACGCGCTAATCTCAGGAACCGCTGGTCCGATTTAAATAATTCTTTCAGTGTTAGATAGTCCATTTATCGAGGAAGGCTATAGGTTATATATCATCACGCTAAGTCCAGTAGGAGCGGAGTACCACTATTCCACGCGGACGAAGTCGCTGGCAGAAGCTAGTTATAAATAAAAGCTTTTATTTATTTTATTTTATAAATAAAATCATCAGCATATTTATTGTCCAACAGCTGGGCACAGCCCTCTTCTCATACAGAGAAGGCATGAGCGTTGATCACCACGCTTGCTCAAGACGGATTGGCGATTTCAGTCTTTTAGCCCAGCTTTTCTGACAGTGTTTTTCTTCTGTGTTAGTCAGTGGTGTCCAAAATACACTTAGAAAGTACATAATTATGACTGAAAAGTCACATTTCTACTTGCCAGGATTCGAACCGACTAATGAATGTTACAAACACCTTTTTTTATATTTTTGTCTGATTATCCCGGGTTATCTGAAAAACGGCTGGACCTAGTATATTCTGATGGATGGATGGCGCTGTTGTAAGCAGAACTACCTTTAGTTTCGAAAAAAAAAATACAGTTTTGCGCAAAAAAACCCTAGAAGTCGTACAAAGCGGGCGACGCAAGAGAAGCAAGTAGGTATAGATTAATTAGCGACCCACCCGGATTCACACGAGTTCAATGTAGATATTATATACATAGATATTCTACTATAATATGAATGTATTACATGTAAACCTTCCAAAGTCAAAGTCAAAGTCAAAATTTTTATTTCACATAGGCCTACAAATAAAGCACTTATGAAAAGTCAAATTCTTCTTCTTCCTCTTGAATCACTCTGTCTATTGATGAAAACCGCATTAAAATTCGTTGTGTAGTGTAAAGATCTAACCGTGCAGACGGCGGGAAGTGGATTCGACTTTGTTTTATACTACTAGCTGTTTCCCGCTGTTTCACTCGCATCCCACTTCACATAGCCTAAAAGCTTCTCCAGCGTCCCCTCTATCTCTGTACCAAATTTAATCGAAATCGGTTAAGTCGTTCTCAAGTTATGGGAGTACCAAGGGAAATAGGGATTCATTTTTACAGACTTCAATAAAAAGAGTACCTGTATTCGACCAGTATGTATGTCTGCGATTTTCTCAAAAATAACTGACCCGATTTGAATGAGTTTTTCGTTATTTAAATGCATATTTTTATATCTACTTATGTAGATAGAACATAGAATAGATGATAAGAGATAGAGATACCACTTACGAAGTTCCAATTGGTCAGGTAGCATGGCGTGAACAACTTGGCAGTCACTATTGCTGGCTCCGTCACATCTTCCTGGAGCAACTGGATCCACAAATAACCACCATACATCACAACCGAATGGAATATGCCACAAGCGATCACATGGAAAATCAACCTTAAATACAATCGTATAGAACGCTTTTTATCATAATCTTCATTCACTGTAATCTTCACTTCTGTCATTGTAATTTTATTATTGAATTATTTTATTTATTTATTGTGTTGTATTTTTTGTTGAATTATATTTTTTTATTTATAATTATTGTGTTATTTTATTGAATTAGTATTTTTATTGTATTATTTTATTAAGTTAGTATTTTTATTAATAAATAAATACGTGCAGACCGCTTGAGGTCGCGCTATATAATGTGATTGCCTATTATGTATAACAGTGACTTTGGGGTTCCTTAATCGTTGTAACAATTCGTCTTATTAATGTGTCTTAAAGACCTTTTATTAATTAAGATTTAATTACAATGCAATTTACATTCTAATTATATAACATTATGACTCAAGTTTATGGTATCAAGCTACACTTGCCGCGGTGTGTCCCTGGATGGACCATATATGATGGTTACCATATAGTTTATACTGAAAGCCATTCGCGACGTTGGTTCGATCGAGGAAGGGTATAAGCAGTGACGGGTTTGCAGCCTTGCCCGCCCTAGGCCCCAGGGCATGTTGTATGGACCAGCCGTCCCTTTGTCACATTTAACCGGCCTTGGCCCGGGCCAACTTGACCTTATGGGAAACCTGCCACTGGATACAGGGTAGTTTTTAATTTATCCGCTTGCATGTAGAAGTTCCCAGTGGCGGTCCGTGGGTCGTAGGGGGACATCTTCCCCCCAAATTCTACATGTCTAATTGACAAACCTAAAAATAAAAAAAGATATCGTAATAGATCGTTTATTTTTGGAGCTTGCTTGAAACCTTCGGCTTCGACCAACATTTCAGCCAATTTTTGTTCTTAATGACCCCCACCCCCCAATTGGGCAAATTTGGTTCCTGATGCCCCACCCCCCTCCAATATAATATAATACATACGGAACCAACACAATGAATAATTGAAGCTTGCCAATAAAACCTGCTTCGAATAGCGTCTCAATGACGACGCGACTAACACACGCAACACTAAATAATTCTAGTCTTTCGACCTGTTATTGGTGTAATTATACCACATATGTTGTATATAACTAGCTATGTACAGACAATATGATCGTACAAGCTTGTTTCCGCAGATTCAATTCAATTTTGCCATCCAACGTGTAACCAGCCAGCCTTTTGGGCACGATTCTCGTTGACAGCGATGCGGATGAATATTTTGATGCCTAAAGCTGCTTTCAGACTACGCTATAATATAATAGCATATAGTATATAGCTCATAGCACATATTGCAATGGTTATTAAATGTCTGGACGTTAAAAGAGACTGTGACCCTTGAGTTTGTTTCGGTGTTTCTTCTCAAGGTAGTCGGATAGGAAACACCGGCCTCACCTAGCTATAAACAAAAATATGTTTGACGTGTAAAAGTGTTATTTTATAACCAACTTTCAAATAAATATAATTTATCACAACAATATCGCGCACCATACACTGTTATGGACACGTTCACACTGTACTGTATATTATTGGCTATGTATGGTGCGCGATATTTTTGCGCTATGAGCTATATATTATAGCGTAGTCTTGGTTCCTTTTTTCATTTACTGTAATTTATTTACTGTAATTAATTCATTATCAGCCTATATATTGTCCCACTGCTGGGCACAGGCCTCTTCTCACATAAAGCATGTTTATGTTTTTTTACACAACAATTGAATTAAAAACAATTTAATACAAAACAATAATTCAATTCAATAATTTATTTCAGATATTATCCATTTTGTATTAGTATAATAACTTACGCTTGTAAGTTTATTCTATAATCTTTAATCTACTTTACGCTTGTAAACTAAAAATAAATAAAGCTATCAACGGCTGTCATTTGTAGATCTTTGATAGGCGGTACGGTCAGAAATCAGAGAATCTCACAACCGGTGTTACCACTTACCAAGGGGTATCATGTTAGCCGGTAACTGGGTTGTGGAGATCAGATAGGCAGCTCCATGTTAAATATGGAGGATGCATCCGGTTAGACGACCCCAACATAGGAAAAGGCTAGGCAGATGATGATAAATATGAAAAAAAAAATGCTCAGATTTTTTAATATTTTTTTTCCAATACAAAGATTTCGAACTAATATTATAAATGCGATAGTATCATAAAACGGCTCAACCGTTTATAATAAAATTTGGTATGGAGATAGACTCAACCCTGAGGAAAAACATAGGGTAGTTTTTATCCGGGTGCGCGAAGTAGTTCTCTCGGGACACTGGTGAACCCGCGGCAAACACCAAGTGTTTATAAAGTTTTTGTAAAATACTAGCTGTTGCCTGCGTTTTCAGCCAAAAACCTTCTTAAGGGTCCCCTCTATCTCCGTACCAAACTTCAAACAAATCGGTTCAGCTGCTCTCGAGATTTACGCATAGCAACACATTCAGCGATTCATTTTTATACTCGTATCTATACTACTATCATAAAGAGGAAAGATTTGTTTGTATGTAGGGTTTTAACTCAAAAACTACTGGACCGATTTTAAAAATTCTTTCACCGTTAGAAAGCTACATCTTTACGAAGTGTCATAGGCTATATTTATTTCCAGAAATAATTAGGGATCCTACTGAAGCTTGAAGGTGTAAAAAAAAATGTCCACGCGGGCGAAACCGTGGGCGGAAAGCTAGTTATAGATAATTGTATTTTTTGCTTCTTTTAGCCCGAGACGTGCAGGATTTATATCTGTTAATAGACCGGCTCTTGGGAAAACCAGCCACCTATGACGTGTGCATCTCAGTCCATTCTATTTAATAGTACATACCAAAAGTGTTAACAACATATAAATGTTTATATTTACTGTTGGGTAAAGGTTTCTTCTCATACAGAGAAGGCATGAGCATTGATCACCACGCTTGCTCAAGGCGGATTGGCGATATCAGACTTTTTAGTCCAGCCAGGGGCCTTACTATGACGTGCCAAAACAAGATTATTTCGTTATGAAAAAGAGACGGAGCTATACGACGTTAGTAGCTGTGTCTCGCTCTCAAACTTGAATAGTGATTGTAAAAACACGTGGTGGTACAGCTCCAGGTTTCCTTACTATGTTTTCCTTCACCGTTAGTCAGTGTCTACGATTCACTTAGAAAGTAAATAAGACTTTGAAAATGTCACATTGGTACTTGCCAGGTTTCGAACCCTTTTTTTCGGATGGAAAATCATCAAATGGCTCCTCCCGCCGTGGGTGGAAGGAGTGTCAGACTCTTACTGACTAAAACCCATCCATGTTCCTTCCTCAGCCCTTTGTATTCCGGGGGCGCGGTATCTCTTTCGAACATCCCGCAATCGCGGCGGTTTCGAACCTGCACACTTGTATTTAAGATGATGATGCCTGAACTCTAAGCCACCGCGTCATGACGCTACTAGGAAGTAACATAATAAGTAACATTGAAAACTAAGGTTACAAAGATTATGTTAATATGTTTTTTTTTATTATTAGGTGCCAGATAACCTTGGACAATGAATATTGATGTATCTATTAGATATTTGGAGGTTAAATATCTTGAAAATTGCAAAATGTTATCTTAACAATATCGTCTAGCCCAGTCTTTGCCCAACTATGTTGGGGTTGGTTACCAGCCAACTCTGACCTCAATGCTAACATCGACGCCAGAACCAATGTCGACGCCAACTCCGACGCCGAAGCCGAAGCCGAAGCCGAAGCCGAAGCCGAAGCCGAAGCCGAAGCCGAAGCCGAAGCCGAAGCCGAAGCCGAAGCCGAAGCCGAAGCCGAAGCCGAAGCCGAAGCCGAAGCCGAAGCCGAAGCCGAAGCCGAAGCCGAAGCCGAAGCCGAAGCCGAAGCCGAAGCCGAAGCCGAAGCCGAAGCCGAAGCCGAAGCCGAAGCCGAAGCCGAAGCCGAAGCCGAAGCCGAAGCCGAAGCCGAAGCCGAAGCCGAAGCCGAAGCCGAAGCCGAAGCCGAAGCCGAAGCCGAAGCCGAAGCCGAAGCCGAAGCCGAAGCCGAAGCCGAAGCCGAAGCCGAAGCCGAAGCCGAAGCCGAAGCCGAAGCCGAAGCCGAAGCCGAAGCCGAAGCCGAAGCCGAAGCCGAAGCCGAAGCCGAAGCCGAAGCCGAAGCCGAAGCCGAAGCCGAAGCCGAAGCCGAAGCCGAAGCCGAAGCCGAAGCCGAAGCCGAAGCCGAAGCCGAAGCCGAAGCCGAAGCCGAAGCCGAAGCCGAAGCCGAAGCCGAAGCCGAAGCCGAAGCCGAAGCCGAAGCCGAAGCCGAAGCCGAAGCCGAAGCCGAAGCCGAAGCCGAAGCCGAAGCCGAAGCCGAAGCCGAAGCCGAAGCCGAAGCCGAAGCCGAAGCCGAAGCCGAAGCCGAAGCCGAAGCCGAAGCCGACGCCGACGCTGACGCCGACGCCGACGCCGACGCCGACGCCGACGCCGACGCCGACGCCGACGCCGACTCAGACTCAGACTCAGACTCAGACTCAGCCTCAGACTCAGACTCAGACTCAGACTCAGACTCAGACTCAGACTCAGACTCAGACGCCGACGCCGACGCCGACACCGACACCGACTCCGAC
Organism: Pyrrhia umbra; assembly: GCA_963891755.1. Classification (NCBI taxonomy): domain Eukaryota; kingdom Metazoa; phylum Arthropoda; class Insecta; order Lepidoptera; family Noctuidae; genus Pyrrhia; species Pyrrhia umbra. The sequence continues at coordinate 7,041,591 of OY982944.1, forward strand.
TCCGACGTCAATGCTTGCTAACTCCGACGCTGACACCAACTCCGACGCTAACGCCAACTCCGACGTCGACGCCAACTCCGACGCCGACGCCAACTCCTACAGCGAGTCAACTCGAAACTTCGACGCCGACCGCCAAATCAGACGACACTAACACCAACAATGACTTGGAAGCCACTACGACGCCGACGACAACTCCGTCGCCGATAATAACGACGCTTAAAGTCTGAAACCATCACTGACATCGACGCCTACTCCGACATCGACGCCTAACGCCAATAACCGACCTGCGTTGTATCGTTTGCTATTTCACAAGTCGTATGTCTATTAGTATAGCTATTACAATAAACCCGTTCTAGTTACTCGACTAGCTAGTTCACGCTACGATTTGTTACAAAAATCAATCAATTACAAACAGGAATTTAGTTTGATTTACACATTGTATAAAAATAGTAGCGACCCGCCCCGGCTTTGAATGGGTGCAATGTTGATATTATATAGATTCTCTACTATAATATACATTATCTATACTCATTATAATAAAGCTGAAGAGTTTGTTTGTTTGTTTGAACGCGCTAATCTCAGGAACTGTGTTAGATTGGATTGGATTACTAGTTTTAGATAGCCCATTTATTGAGGAAGGCTATATATTATCACGCTAAAATCAATAGGAGCGGAGCACCACTATTCCACGCGGACGAAGTCGGGGGCAGAAGCTAGTAAATTATAAATCGCTACATAGTATAAAACAAAGTCGCTTTCTCTGTCCCTATATCCCTATGTATGCTTAAATCTTTAAAACTACGCAACGGATTTTGATGCGGTTTTTTTTAATATATAGAGTGATTAATGAGGAAGGTTTTAGTATATAATTTGTCAAGTTTATGTATCCATAAGCTAAAATATCGCGAGCGAAGCCACTGGCGGGAAGCTAGTGTTACATAAAATAAAGTCGGTTTTATAACTCGAGAACGGCTGGACCGATTTTCGTGTCAGTATCAATGTTGGCCTCGGTATCAATGTTGGCGTCGGTATCAATGTAGACGTCGGTATCAGTGTAGGCGTCGGTATCAGTGTAGACGTCGGTATCAGTGTAGGCGTCGGTATCAGTGTAGGCGTCGGTATCAGTGTAGGCGTCGGTATCAGTGTAGACGTCGGTATCAGTGTAGGCGTCGGTATCAGTGTAGGCGTCGGTATCAGTGTAGGCGTCGGTATCAGTGTAGACGTCGGTATCAGTGTAGGCGTCGGTATCAGTGTAGATATTGGTATCAGTGTAAGCGTCGGTATCAGTGTAGGCGTCAGTATCAATGTTAGTGTCGGAATCAGTCTAGGCGTCGGTATCAATGTTGGCCTCACCATGCCTCATGCGTTGCAATATCAGTGTAGGCATCGGTATCAGTGTTGGCGTCGGTATCAGTCTGGGCGTCGGTATCAATGTTGGCCTCACGCAATGCATTGCAATGCCACTTTTTTGGGCTATGAACCCAGGAAGAACCTACTATATCACAATTTCGCGAATAATTTTGATTTGTAAAAATTTAAAATATACCCAAAAAGATTTTCGCGGTCATTCCCCCCTTTCACCCGTAAAAAGATGTCATATTCGTTATCGTCGCTCCTAATAACTGCAAAAACAACACTCATATCGATTTTACTCAAAAGTTCTACCTCATCTGAGATGAGGGAACTTCACGTACTCGGATTAAAACCTCCTATGTCCTTCCCCAGGCTTCAAACTTTGCCGGGGCTGCGGGACGTTCGAAAGAGATACCGCGCCCCCGGAAAACAAAGGGCTGAGGAAGGAACATGGATGGGTTTTAGACAGTAAGTCTTACACTCCCGCCCGCCCCACCCACGGCGGGAGGGATCATTTGATGATTTCCCATCCGAAAAAAAAGGCTTCAAACTATCTCCACATTCAATTTAATCTCAATCGGTTCAGCCGTTTACAAATGGAAACGGAAAACAGACATTCACTATTCCGGATTAATATAATAATAAATATCAATTTAATTGATTGTAATCATTTTGGCACTTTTATTTAAAATGATCTACATCAATTTGACTACTATGGCGACATCTATTATTTACTAACGAAACACCGTCTTTTGTAGTTCATACAAGTGTCAATAGATGGCGCTGTATGACACGCACCACTAAGTTTTTTTTTAATATTTTCCTTAAAATTACAGTGACTGTTCTACCAGTGATAAAAGATAGATTTTAAGGATCAATAAGGATCCCCTATGGTTTCGCCAAGTCCGTTTGTATGTGTACCTGTCCGCGGCACGCCGAGCGATGTGCAAAAAATAATATTGAAGTCTTTTTTTTATTAGGATAGATACCTCTCTACACGTAAAGTGGGGATGAATATTTTTTCTTCTGTATTCTGTCTTGTCAACGTTCTAATAGAACCTCCACCTTTTTTGAAGGTCGGTTAAATATATTGTAAGTATGTAAAGAAAAAAATAAGGTAAATTTTGATACTTACAAGTTTTCGCGGAAAATCTAAATTTGCCCATATCTTTTTGTCGTATTGACTCATGATCTTGATTTTTAACCTTTCATGAAATTTCAACTCGCTAGGTCCACCCGTTCCAGAAAAACGGTGGTGACACAGACATACAGATGGACAGACGGACCAAGAGAGTGAACTTATAAGGGTACCTTTTTTACCTTTTGAGGTACGGAACCCTAAAAATAGTAGGTTCTGTATTCGACCTGTATGTATGTATGTCCGCGGATTTTATAAATATTGCCTCATCTAACGATTTCTCAAGTTTCGTGGTAAGCACACACTAATCTCACTCAGACACGGAACCAAAAACAAAATAACATCACACCACATTTTCTAAGAAACTTTATATTTTTCACACGTATTGGAATTGAACCTGCGATGCCACCGACGAGCTAGGTGGAATTATTTATTCTAGTACCTTTTTTAATTTTATTTCTATTTACTAACATTTACAATACTTACAATAATAAAAAATATATATACTAATGAAATTAGGTATCAAAATTTTCATCCGCATCGCTGTCAACGGGAATCGTGCCAGGCTGGCTGCATTGCCACGTTGGATGGCAATGCTGATTCTTTGACCGAAATATAGGCCAGCCCTTTGATCACGCGTGGAGTCTACCAAACGTTTGCCTATATCACGAAATAGTAGACGGGCACTTGGACCTCAACCTCATGGCCCTAATGTTTCAACCCAATGTGTTCTTTTGTAACTAGGATATTTCATACACTTTTGTATGTTAACAGTTTTGTTATTAAAAGAACGCTGGCGCCCTAGAACCATAGATGTATATTAAACTAGCTGTTTCCGGTGGTTTCACCCGTTTCCCGAGAGAACTACTTGTCGAACCCAGATAAAAACTATGCTATGTCCTTTCTCAAGTGTCAATCTATCTTTATAGAAAATGTTATCGAAATCGGTCCAGCCATTTGGCCGTTACAGCGTAACAAACAGACAAAGGTGGTGTTACTTAAAAAATAAAGTTTTTTTAAATTTTATTTCTTACAATTGTCAAAAAAACATTTATGCAATTTGAACCAGATAACTAGCCTGACTTGCTTCTGATTTTTTCATTACACGCTGCATATCTGATAATTTAATCACAAATAAACTTACCGCTCACTAATCCACCTCACATACCAAAACCCACCCATCAAATTCCAGTCCTCGCCACCAGCCGCTTAACCTGCCCCACCGCAAAAGAAAGTACACGCAGTCGATAAAACTCGCGCCACACATCGGCGCCACTCAGTATAACCTTGAACGCGACCGCGAAGGTAGCCATATGTAAAATGGCGCCAAAATTATTCCTAGTTTTTCTTTTACTATTCTGTTCTCGGGTTCAAAGTGCGACACTATTGGAAAGAGGTTACGATTATTTTGTGAATTTAGGCAAAAATCTAGCACCGAATTTGTTGTCTATGCTAGAATGTGTGGGACAAAATGAGGCGTGGGAGTGTGCGAGGGAGAAGGCAGGGAAGATGTTGGATGGGTGGGAGGAAGAAGTTGAGAAGGAGCAGAGAAGCTGGGAAGGTAAATAGAGTTTTATTTTTATCATCTGCCATGATCCCATCCCATCTAGATTAGGCTTTGTTCGGACTTTAGTAGATGGTTTATGTAAAGTTTGCACAAAATCGGTCGAGCGGTTCATCTTTAATTTTAATTCATATAGCTCACGCGGGCGAAGCTGCTGGCGGAAAGCTAGTAATAAACTAATACATACAAATTATAACATTAAAACTAGATATTATTTATGTTATCCTGTACAAAATTTCATTCAAATCGGTTCAGCTGTTTTAACAAATTCACTTTCGCGTGTATTATATTAAATGGGATTAGTTAGCATTATAAGTGACGTTTTATTGAAAATCGTTAAAACCATACAACAGTTGCAGTTCTAAATATGTATTTGTATGTTTGTCTATTTAATTGATTGCGTGTAATATTATTAATACGCCATTTATTTTATTTTAGAGACTTTATAGTCTGTAACATTTTGTAAGATTCTGTAAGATTTTACGAAAAATATAAACAAAGTCGTATGTTGTTCTGTTTATTCTATAACTAGCTTTCCGCCCGCGGCTTCGCCCGCGTGGACATTTTTTTACACCTTGGGTTGGTACATTATTTAAGTTTTTGTAGGGATCCCTAATTATTTCTGGAAATAATTATACACGTACACTATTAGTAAAATTGTAGCTTTCTAACAGTGTTTTTTTTTTAAATCGGTCCAGTAGTTTTTGAGTTAAAACCCTACAAACAAACAAACAAACAAATCTTTCCTCTTTATAATATTAGAATAGATAAGCGTTAATCACCAAACCATCTAAGTACATGGCGTATAGAAAGAGATAAACCGTTACTTTAAATATACACTCGAGAGCAATGAATCCGGGTCACTTAAAGAATCCTAAAAATCTCGGAAACTAAAAATGCTAGGTTAATGCAATAAATTGTATTTAATAGACAATGTAATACTCCTTAAATGAAGGTATTAAAACTTCTTAGTTATTGTAAAGTTATATCATAAAAAAATCAAATTTGAAAAAGGGCCACTTTCGAAGATGGAACTACGAAATTACAGCATTTGGTTTTGCTTTTGTTTGTAATCTGTCATTTATGTGGGTACATAAACCATGTTGATAGTGCTCTATATTCATTATTCAGGCTGAAATTATGTCGCTTACGCCTGAAGAATGCACCAGAATACTTACAATGCTGGAAACCGGCCGGAGTCAGCGCGATACAGCCAGGACTGTCGGTGTGTCGCTGTCAACAGTACAAAGAGTTCTCCGACGTTACGAAGAAACTGGTTCTAACCTACGCAGACCAGGAACGGGCAGAACCAGGTGTACCACAGCACGAGAAGACCGATACTTGGTGAACACCATGCTTCGAAATCGCTTTCTCACAGGAACTGAACTCACAAATCAGTTTCGACGCCTCGGAGGAAGTAACCCAAGTGCATGGACAGTAAGACGTCGGCTTGCTGAATCTAACTTAAAACCCCTTAGACCTGCAAACGGCCCTAAACTGGAGCGTGGGCATCGTATTTCAAGACTAAGATATGCCCAGAGCCACGTAAATTGGAGTATTGAAGATTGGTCAAAAGTTATGTTCTCCGACGAATCAAAATTTATGCTCTACAAGCGCGATGGAAGACACAGAGTGTATCGAAGACCAGGGGAAAGATTCAAGCAAGCATGCATCAAAGAAAAAGTAGCCTACGGTGGTGGATCTGTACTTGTGTGGGCCGGAATTTCTTCTGAAAGTCGCACAGAGCTGGTGATCATAGAAAACGGCTCTTTAACTAGCGAAAGATATGTGGAAGAAATCCTCAATGATCACGTTGGTCCATTTATGGTCAATTTAGGTGAGGATGCTATATTTATGCATGACAATGCCCGACCTCATACAGGTAGAATTGTGAATGACTACCTTCAAGAGATGAACATTACTCGTATGGAGTGGCCAGCGCGCAGCCCGGATATCAACCCGATCGAGCATGCTTGGGACGAGCTAGGCAGATGCGTAAAACAACGAAACCCTCCCCCAATCACGCTTCGTGAGCTCAAAATTGCTCTCACAGAATATTCCCCAAAATCGTATAAGGAACTTAGTGTACAGCATGCCAAACCGCGTAAACGCAGTAATGGAAGCACGAGGAGGCAATACGAAGTATTAAAATTCAAGAAAATCGTAATAAAGTTCAAAAATTTCATGTTTCCTATTTTTGTTTTAAGGAGAGATCAGCAGTTTTTTTCTTTATGTAATTTTGTGTTAATAAAATGTATGGTGACTCATATTTTTTTTACTTTCATTTAAGGAGTATTACATTGTCTATTAAATACAATTTATTGCATTAACCTATCATTTTTAGTTTCCGAGATTTTTAATATTCTTTAAGTGACCCGGATTCATTGCTCTCGAGTGTATTAAGAAAACGACTGAACCGATGTTAATTAAATTAATATGGGACCACCTCTGAAATATGACTTACCAAAGAAAAAAATAATCATCAAAATCCATTGTTAATTAGCGGAGTTATCGCGTAACAAACATACACACGAATTGAGAACCTCTTCCTGTTTGAAGTCGGTTACAAAAGCGCTTTGCCCAGCCATAGCTGTAAAAGTACAATATTATTTTTATTACCTGTTTAACCCATAAGCGGCTAAGGTATGGACAATATCTTCATCATACAGGTTCTGGAGAAATTAAAAAGTGCATTCTTAATAAGAGAAAACTTGTCTGATTATACACCGGGTGAAGTTTATTTAGCCTTGACCTTATATACACGCTGTTGTTTATAAAGAATTAATTTTCAGTAGGCCTATCTATACATATAAAATGCTTTGTCCTGTATGACTGACGGATCAACGCACAGCCTAAACAGCTGATCGTAGAGACCTGAAACTTGGAGGGTGTGTTTTTTGTATGACGTAGGGATCGTATAAGAAAGGATTTTCCAAAATTCTATCCCTAAAGGGTTGAAAAATGGGGGCAAAGTTTGTATGAAACTCTGTCATTTTTAATTTGAATTCTATACGAATTGCAGACGAAGCCGCTGGCGGAAAACTAGTAATAAATAATTCTTGAAGATTATTATTATAAACTAGCTATTTCCCATGGTTTTACCCGTACAGCTCAATAAAATTATATATCCTGTGCGTATCAAATTTCATAAAAATCAAATTAGTAGTTTTTGAAAACAAAAAAAAAAAACATTCCATAACATAGTGATACTTATCCAATATTTTTTTCACACAACGAAAAATAAAGAAAAAGTGTGAAATTCTTTCGTCGCTACAACTTAGACCTGTGAGAAGGAAAGTGCTTAATTCTTCATACAAATACGAAACCTTATGACTAACATTTAGTGAGACAATGTGAATTATTGCAAAACCTTATGTACTCAACTTTCTATATGTCATATCCATATTTACATAACATTAAGAGTTTCTGTGTGAAGCTGGTGGGTAAATAACTGCCGATCAAAGGTTAAGCTGCGCTTGGCGCGGTCGGTCCGTGGATGGGTGACCATCTTTGTCATAGCGAGACTCCTCCGTGCCTCGGAAAGCACGTTAAGCTTTTTACGAATACAATAAAGATATTACATATGGCCGGTTTGCACCAAACTTCTTATCATTTATACTTTTACGAATCTCACAAAACGTGATATCAATAATAATTAGCAGACTTTTAATATTTTTATGTTACTCGTATGAATACATATACCTAAATAATTATTAAGTAAACATATATCTTAAATATTTAGACGAAAAATTTTATCCTCCATTTTGACAGATCTTGAATGACAGTTCTTCCATTTCACGTTTAAGTAACCTGACATTTTTTTAATGGAACTGTTTGATACAGTAAATCGTAAGAAGTAAACTGAAAACGATATCTGCCAAATCTACCGATTACGAATTATAACACACATTTTTACACAACCGTGCTTTGAGCCCTTCCAATCTGCTGAGCTTATAGCTTTAAAATTCTCGATTATAATAATCATATATATTCTGATCCAGCCTGTCCCTTGCTGTCCTCCCCCAGCGACGCCCTAAGCCGAGGCCCGTACCCCACTAGGGGGTGCCCGCGTGTAGTCGCTTAGTTTTGTAAGTTAAGCCTTGGCTGGAGGCCCTAAATTTATTTAAGGCATTTCACAGGCAAGCCCGGTTAAGCAGTCGACAACCTTCTAGGTTGACCTGCGAGATGCCTACAAAACACCCCTTCCAGTAAACTTCAAACTCCGGAAGTATAATCTCTAACACAATTTCAACCTTTCTAGCCACAGTCTTGATGTGTAAACGCGATAATTTAGCGCAACGATTTAGCGTTTAGCGCTATAATTTAGCGCAGCCGCGTCACAGTTAGCTGAGTGCGCGCCATTCAAGATTTTATTAAAAAATTATAGGGTTGCTACGAGGTGTGACAAAGTATTAAATAGGTGTGACAGAGTGATTTGAAAATGGTGTTTAAGTTGTGGGTTATTAATGCGATGCCTTTATGGTTTTCATGATAAAACGGCTGATCTAAATTTGGTATGGAGATAGATGACACGTTAAGGCACCTGCATCTCGTATACGAGTATGCTAGTTCGAAACCTGGCAAGTACCAATGTGGCTTTCCTAAAGTCATATTATATACACTGACGGACTAATAAACTGCATCAATGTTCAACACGCACCTTCCTTTGAAAAAAACATTTTAACCAAGTATTCCAACTTTTTATACAAATTTAAATTGAAACAGTCGTTACGGGTAGTCAGAAGCCAGAAAGTCTGACAACCAGTCTTACCGTGTTACCCGGTAACTGGGTTGTGGTGGTCAGATAGGCAGTCGCTCCATGTAAAACACTGGTACTCAGCTGCATCCGGCTTAGACTGGAAGCCGACCCCAACATAGTTGGGAAAAGGCTAGGCAGATGATGAGATGATGACGACATCGGTTCAGTAGACCCAGAGATTACCTCCTACAAACTCACAAACTTTACCTCTTTATAATATTAGTATAGATTAGTTAAATTAACTAATTGATTGGAATGAGTGAAAGATGATGTCTAGACTCTTAATATAAAACCACAATTTAATCTCTAATTAGTATTCACAAGTATTTGTTAAGTTCCTGTTACACTTTCGGCTTTCTAACGAGTACCAAAAAAAAAACTACGATCACCCATCCAATTACAGACCTCGTCTATTGCAGCTTAACCCTAGTATTCGACCTCTCTATATTTCAAAACAAAAAATTAATACATAAAAAAGTCGAATTAAAATTCAATAAAAAAAATATGAATGTTTTTTTTTTGCTAACCCTATAGTAAGATGCATCTAACAGTATAGTCGGTAACCGCAGTCTATGTTACCGGGTTCCGCGTCTTGAACCGGGTTCGAACTCGCTGCCGTAATACTATAAAAGTGATACATCTAACCGACATACCGATATCTCTTCATATTAATTTTATGCGACAGTTTTGTGAGGATGTATGTATGTATGTTACTCTCACGCAAAAACTACTGAGTGGATTTGGATGAAATTTCGTACACATGTCTATATCTATACTAATAATAATATAAAGAGGAAAGATTTGTTTGTTTGTATGGGCTCAACAAGCTCACACAGAGTTACTTAAGTAGGTTTTTAGAAGTAAAAGACAGACCCGGGTGCATACGCGTGTATTGATAGATAACATCAGAGTAACTAAAAAGAATTCGAAAAAGAACAAGCAAAAATAAGATTTAAATATATCTTGTTAAAACAGGCCAGTGTTTTTAATAGTAGTAACATGTAGGTTTTTACAGTTTGTTTGTAGGGTTTTAACTCAAAAACTACTGGACCGATTTAAAAAATTCTTTTACCATTAGAAAGCTACATCTTTACGAAGTGTCATAGGTTATATTTATTTCCAGAAATAATTAGGGATCCCTACTAAAACTTGAATAATGTAACCCAAGGTGTAAAAAAATTACATTAAATTAGCCGCGGGCTGAAAGCTAGTAGTTTATAAAATAGATTAACACATAGGCCCAGGTATCTGGACCCAATTTTAAGGCAAAGTCGCAGGCAAAATCTAGCCCTAACTGACATTATAAATGCGCCTTCATGGTAAAACGGCTTTACCGATTTAGAACAAATCTTACAGCCAGTCTTACCAAGGGGTATGGTGTTACCCGGTAACTTGGTTGTGGTCAGATAGTCGCTCCAGGTATGACACTGGTAGGAACTCAGATAAATCCAGTTTAGATTGAAAGCCGACCCCTACATAGTTGGGAAAAGGCTAGGCATTTAGATTTGCAAAATAAATATAATTAACCATTTGCCATTATCTATTATTATCTTTATCTATATTTATAAAAATGAAACCCGTTTTCCGTTGTCACGACATAGCATGAAAACGGCTTGACCGATTTGGCTGAAATTTGGTACGGAGATAGAGGGGACCCTGGAGAAGGTTTTAGGCTATATTTTATCCGGGTGCGTGAAGTAGTTCCCCCGGAACGCGGGTGAAACCGCGAGCAACAGCTAGTTAACAATAATTCCGGTCTCTCATAAACTAATATAAAGCTTTAATCACCTAATTATATAATTTCTCTCTCCTACACATCTATTAACTTGATGTTAGCAATTAACTTAGCACCTGTCTCGCTCTAATTAATAGTTTAATTAACAAAAACATCTCACAATTAGATATTCGGAGTAGGTTTTTGACATTCACTAGGCAATAAAAAGACTTACCGTGCCTTTTTCCTCATAATTATTTAAATTATTATAATAAAAGATAGGTCTTATTATTTTTTATTTTATAATTAATCAGCTGTTCCAGATCTAGATCTTTCGGAGATAGATAAACAGACAGACACAGTTTTTTTCACAGTAAAATACAACCGAAGTCCAAAACACTGAAAAGAAAATACATTTATTTATTTATAGGTTTAGAAGTCGTTGTCTCTAAGTTACTTTCAATATTTTGCCACTGACTTCTTTAGTCTACTATAGTAAATAAATTCGTATAGACAATTGGTTTTACGAAAAATGTAAACCAAATCACAACCTATTTTGTTCTAACTTTCCCACATAGATAAATAAAATGGCATTAAACTATGAATGATGATGTTTAGAGCATGAAATTGACATAAATGCGCCATCCTTACGCCATTTTGTTAATTCCTGTGGCAGAATTAGAACAAAGAAGGTTACGACTTTGTTTACATTTTTCGTATTTTCAATTGGTACACACTATATAGCGACGTATTTTGCATTACATGAGTCCGACTCGCGCTTGACCGGTTTAAGATGAATATTCCGTGACGAAGTCATCTTAAGAATGACCTGAGTCTAACTTTCACGGGTAATAAAACTAGTTTTCGATCAAACGATAAACTCAAAATTCTCGCTTTTACCTTATATAAGAGGATTGTTTTGAAAATTTCACTTTTTTTGAACGATTTATAGCTTTTTTATTGATAGTAGGTACTTTATAAAATACTAGCTTCTGCCAGCGGCTTCGCCCGCGTGGGCTATATGAATTCAAATTAAAGATGGCTGAGCGGTTCGCTCGACCGATTTTGTGCAAACTTCACCTATAAACCATCTACTAAATAGTACGAACAAAGCCTAAACATTGGTTTGGATAGGTAAGCCCGTTCTTGAGTTATAAAATTACAACGAAAAGTGGCATTGATTTTTATATATATATATATTGATTAGAAATTTGTAAAAAATATTATTTTGGACTTTCTATTTTGTTGTTAGTATGATTTCCTCATTTCGCGTACACGTAAAATTTACAGAAATTTATTTATTTAATAACCACTTATATTGATAGTTTATTAGTACCACACATATAAGTTAAGGCTGAGTATTAACTTACAAACAAATAGGAACTTATTTAATTAATTGATTGTTGTGGTATCTTATATATACATGTCTAATAATTTATTGGAGTTAATATTTTTTTTTGTTTATTAGATCTGATTTCAATACTAGTAGTATTTTGATATGTCGTCCTTTAAAATTATTCAAATGACAACCGGGACCAACAGCTTAACGTGCTTTCCGAGGCACGGAGGAGTCTCGCTATGACAAAGATGGTCACCAATCCACGGACCGACCGCGCCAAGCGCAGCTTAAACTTAGATCGGTCGAACCGTGCGGCTGTTACTTAGCCACGAGCTCCTCTCTTCTATGTTCTTTTGTTATGTAACCACATTTAAAAATAAGTAGTTATATCAAAGTATACAATAGAAAAGCCCAAATATAATTGCACAATCATTGTGTTGTCACTCGCAAATTCTCACGCGGTGTAACGAAAGTTTAAACTCGTTTGTATATAACAGACAGCTAAAATATTTCCCATAAAACAATATAGCACTACTTTCGATGAATTAGTAGAAAACTAATCTCAAGTAAGGTATTTTCACATGGTTTTATTGAAGGAAGATGAGGCGCTCGTGGCTAAGTAACAGCCGCACGGATCTGCTTGGCGCTGTCGGTCCGTGGATATGTGACCATCTATGTCATAGAGAGACTCCTCCGTGTGTCAGAAAGCACCGGTCCCGGCTATCATTTGTAAATCTCTGACAGTCGAAGAAGTAGCCAGAAAGCCAGAAAGTCTGACAACCAGTCTTACCAAGGGATATCGTGTTACCCGGTAAGTGGGTTGTGGAGGTCAGATAGGCAGTCGCTCCATGATAAACACTGGTACTCAGCTGCACCCAGTTTAGACTGGAAGCCGACCCCATCGTAGTTGGGAAAAGGCTAAGCAGATTATGTTACGGTTAGTAAGAAGCCAGAAAGTCTGACAACTAACTTTAGCAATGTTCCCACGTTAATGCAGAAATTCCTAAAGTTAAGCAAAGTTAAAAAAAAACAGATTAGGTACTAAACCTTTGCGGTAATCTAGAGAGTTTGTTGCGCCACTTCTTCTTCCCAGCAATAACACATAGGAAGTGGTGAAGGGCGGGCGTTTTGGGGGCTGTCTTTTGTACATGTGACGTTCAAAAAGTGCTGATTTTTGAATTTTGGATTTCTTTCATGGTTTTGCCATATCAGTCTGTCTGTCTATATGTCCGCGACATAGCTCAGAGATTCTTGGTACTCGAAAGCTGAAATTTGGTATGGATATGAATTTTGATTACGCCGACAAAGTGGTAAAATAAAATTATGAAAAATATTTTTTTTTTAGGGTAGCTCCCGTACACGTAAAGCGGGGATGAATAATTCAAATTTTTATCCACCTAAAACGATGTTAATTCTTAATTTTCTTCTTCCACAGAGGAAGCTGATGCTGAGGTCAGGACTTCAGGGAGGTCTCTTGAGGAGATGCCTTCAGCCATAGGTCGGGAGATCACCGACTCGCTCGGCTCATTGACCGACATTTTAGAACAAGGAATGGCCAGGTAAATAAATAATATTATATCACACTAGGTTTCCGCCAGCGGCTTCGCCCGCGATATTTTAGCCAATGGATACAAAAACTTGACAAATTTTATACTAAAACCTTTCTCTTGAATCACTCTTATCTATAAAAAAAATCGCATCAAAATCCGTTTCGTAGTTTTAGATCTAAGCAAACATAGGGACAGACAGACAGCGGGAAGTGACTCTGTGTTACAGGTACTATGTAGTGATTTATAATCATACTATATATTTTTTTAATTAAGTGTACTAAAATGTCCCTAAGGCCCCCTCTATCTCTGTTCCAAATTGTATTTAAATCGGCTGAGCCATTCAACGAGAAATTATTACAAACAAACTCACTTTTAAGTTAAGAATATTATTATGAATTAGGACAGAGATGGACACACATACATACACACTTGTTAAACACATTACCCTTTTTTTTCTCATCGAAGTCGGTTAAAGAGCAGCCCAAATTACTACATACATAAAAGATGTTCATCCGTACATTGTCTTAAGCGATTTGTATCACCTCAGTGGGTCAGTGAAAGTGACCAGGTTTGATGTCCGGTCGACACACGGTATGGTTTGAATAATTTCACTTCCGATTAATCGATTTTGAAATGGCTCGCGTGTTAATGGGTTTATGTTAATTTTATGGGGTTTTATATATATACATATATATCTAGACGGCTCTGCGATTTTTGTACCGCCCCACCATGGTTTTTTTTCGTTAATTTTCCATATATTTTTTAATAGTTATTCTGCTATTCGGGAGACCAATACAACACAGTAAAAATAATGTAAATCGGTCTAGCCGTTCTCGAGTTATAAGTGTTCGAACAAACCCGACTTTGTTTTATCTACGAAGCATAAAAGTATATTAAGATGATTATAATACATAGATTTATTTAATTCTAGTTAGTATAAGTACCTATCTACAAACTGCCTTGTAGGTCTAAGGGCCTCATAATGCAACTGCTGTAAATGGGGTCTCGGGTTCGAATCCTGGCTTTGTGGATTTTGAAACATTCAAAAAGCAACCCGGAGCCAAGAATTTGGCGGTGTTACACCCCCGTGCCTGGGAGGGCACGTTAAGCCGTCGTCCCCGGCTGCTATCTTGATAGCAGTCATTGTTCCAATCCCATGTCAGAGGCCGTCAGGCGGGTTTGAGAAAACTCTGACACTAGGGCTTGTTAGGTTAGTCAACCCGAAACTCATCTCTAGCAGTCTGTCTGCTTGTTACGCTTCCACGTTAAACCAGCTGAATAGATTTATATGAAATTCGAGATGGAGATAGACTGAAACAAGCACAAAGAATAGTTATTATCCGGGTCGATAAAGTACCTTTAGGATAAGGGTAGAATCGCTAAAAAAGCTAATTAATTATAAATTTATCCAAATATGTTCACCCTTACTAATATTTTAAATGCGAAAGTGAGTTCGATTTTTTTTTTTTTTTTTTTTTTTTTATTATTGATAGGTTCGCGTTTGACCACTATCTCACCTGATGGTAAGCGACGATGTGGTCGACGATGAAGCACGCTTACCTATATTATTATTGCCTTATTTGTTTGTTACGCTTTCACGGCAAAATGCCTGAACCGATTTGGATGAAATTTGGTACAGAGATAGACCCTGGAGACGGTTATAGTTTGTATTTAATTTGAAATCTTGGTACTCGCTTTCCTGCTATTTCGTAATAAGCCTTTATTTGTACACGTGATCATTAACTGTTGGTTAGCGACTTGCTAGACAAACTGAACCCGCTAATATTTACCGAGAGAAAACTAAAGATATCGCTAGAAAGCGTCGATTTTCCATATACTATAAACGTTAGAGATTTCATTCGAATAATTAGACGATTAAATTTATATAAAGGCTAGCTGTTGCCCGCGTCCCGAGGGAACTACTCCAGGCATCCGGATAAAAAGTAGCCTAAAATATTTCCCAGGTTCCCCTCTATCTTCGTACCAAATTTTATCCAAATTGGTCCAGCCGTTCATGCGTGATGCCGTGACCAAGGGAAATAGGGATTCATTTTATACTAGCTTCTGCCAGCGACTTCGTCCGCGTGGAATAGTGGTGCTCCGCTCCTATTGGTCTTAGCGTGATGATATATAGCCTATAGCCTTCCTCGATAAATGGACTATCTAACACTGAAAGAATTTTTCAAATCGGACCAGCGGTTCCTGAGATTAGCGCGTTTAAACAAAATGACAACATTTCCCTTCACTGCTCTGCTCCTATTGATTGTAGCATGATGAAAAGTATACTATAACCAGCTCAGGGGTATGACAAATAATTGTACCAAGTTTCGTTAAAATCCGTCGAGTAGTTTTTGTTTCTATAGAGTTTATACAGACAGACAGACAGACAGACAGACAGACAGACAGACAGACAGACGGACAGACAGACAGACAGACAAAATTTTTACTGATTGCATTTTTGGCATCAGAATCGATCCCTAATCACCCCCTGATAGTTATTTTGGAAATATATTTCATGTACAGAATTGACCTCTCTACAGATTTATTATAAGTAGGTATAGATATATATAGATATAGATTATTATTACTATTTTGACTAACAAACAACATTTTCCCTCCAGGGCTTTCGGCAAAAAACACGACGGGGGAGGCATCGACAGCATCACGATCTCCACAGGGGGGGACAAGAAGAAAATGAAGAAGAAGAAGACGAAACCCCCCAAGATCCACCTCATCCACCCCGTCATGATGCCGCTCAGGAAGGCACAGAAGGAGGAAAAAGGTCGCTCCTTTGGGAGTGGAATACAATCCTGGGTTATAGGAGAAAGAGCTTTGCCCATCCCTGAGAACGCTACGGAAGTCGCCCGGGGCATAGTGTCTGATACCTGGGCGATGGGACAGAGTGCCCTGGATACCCTGGCTGAGCATGTTGTGGAAAATGAGGAGCTGGAGAATGGTGTTAAGGATAGGAGCTCTGTTGAAGGTTGGTGGTTGGGAGTAGTTAGTGGAATAGAGATATATTCTCAATCGCCTGTGGAGAAGTTCTTCCATGATTGTATCTACTATAGTTTATGCGTACCTGGGGGGTTAGACAAGTGGTAAAAACGCTAGTAGAATAGAAAACAAAATGTATGGGAATGACAGATAGCTAGTCGTAAACGTATGTCATTCCCATACATTTTGTTTTCTATTCTACTAGCGTTTTTGCCACTTGTCTAACCCCCTTGCTCTTGGTATACATTCAACCAAAACCCAGTTAATTAAAACAAAGATAAAAATATAATAAGTAGTCGAGTGGGAACTATTCCATCCAAATATAATGATAGGTTATACTAGCTTTCTGCCAGCGGCTTCGCCCGCGTGGCCTATACGAATATAAATTAAAAATGACAGAGTTTTATACGAACTTTGCCCCCCTTTTTCACCCCCTTAGGGATAGAATTTCGGAAAATCCTTTCTTATCGAATACCTACACAAAGAACACACCCTCCAAGTTTCAGGTCTCTACGACCAGCGGTTTAGGCTGTGCGTTGATCCGTCAGTCATTCACGACAAAGCACTTTTTATGTATAGATTATTATCTCTGAATGCTATATTTTATGTGCATATAACTCTGCAGGCAGAAGTTAGTATACTTTTATATAATCTGATTTGTTTGTCTATCTATACATATAAAATGCTTTGTCCTGAACGACTGACGGATCAACGCACAGCTTAAACCGCTGATAGTAGAGACCTGAAACTTGGAGGGTGTGCTCTTTGTATGACGTAGGCATTCTAAAAGAAAGGATTTTCCGAAATTCTACCTCTAAAGGGGGTAAAAGAGGGGAGCAAAGTTTGTATAAATCTGTATAATTTTTAATTTGAATTCGTATAAACCACGCGGGCGAAGCCGCTGATAGAAAACTACAATAATATAAAAATTAACCTTATTGTTTGTTTGTCAATAGTCGTACAAAATCAAGCGAAGTCACTCATTGATCCTTTCTTGCTATACCATATACGAATAAGTAATACGGAGAAAGTACATGTGAAAGTTTATCGACTACAATTTACGGTAAACACCTTACTAAAGCATGAATTTGCTAAAAAACCGGTAATCCTTACATGGACTGGCATGACGAATCGAAAAGGTTACCGTATTCTGAAATATCACCATGAATTTGCTATGTTTTTTAGGGTCCCGTAGTCGACAAGGAACTCTTATGGTTTGGGCATGTCCGTCTGTCTGTCTGTCCGCGGCTTACCTCCGAGGTTCTTGATACTAGAAAACTGAAGTTTAGTATAGATAAAGTGGTAAAATAAAATTATGATAATGTTTTTTTTAGTTTTAGACAAACAAATAAAGTGGGGATGAATATATTTTATCTCGCATATCCCTTCGTGGAGTATCGTTAGATAGGTCTTTCAAAAGTATTATGGGTGTGTAAAGACCATTTTTCTATTAAGTGAGCCTTTTGCGACATACCTAGCTTTTAAGTGCAAATTTTTAACCGGTTACAGATATATAGTCGAAATATAGTCGGATAACTAAGAACTACTACGGAACCCTAACGCGTGGCCTGACATGCACTAGGCTAGTTTTTATTGCAAACGAATTATAAAAATCTTTGAATTTATAAATTAAACTTTAGAAAAATGACCTCTTGACCGAATTTGGTCAAATGAAGACTAGCCAGGCATACAGGAGATATTAAAGTGCACGCACGCTTGCAGACACAGGTGCACTCTCTATTCCCTCACTCTCACAGTCCTCAGGGACGGCAGTCCGACACGACCGAGGAGAGATCAGGCGCAGGACCGACAGCGACACGTGCTCTCTGAGACTGGGTGTCACTGTACTTTCAAAGCCTGTTTTTCTTATCTCGGCTGCTGTGCTGTATGTTGCGGGTTCGATTCCCGTACGACTCAAATATATTATACAAACATATATATGTAAAACGTGACAGACAACCTACATACATAAAATTGCAGACTTTGAAATATTTGGTGGTAAATAGCCCAGTAGTTAACATGTTGGATTTGCTAGCAAGAGGTAGTGAGTTTGATCTCAAACCAAGCACTATTGATAAGACTCCATACTCTTATCAACAATATTTCTTCTCATCCCTATATTGTCAAAGATTTTTAGATTTTTTATTTTTCATTCATTTTTACAGGGTTTACGAAATCGATATCAAAGTTTAGGTAAAACAGTTCAAAATATAATGAGCATTTTGTATGCATGGAATGAATTTATTTTATTAGTGATCATAAAATGAGCACAAGCATGCAAGTATATTTTAAGCATGACAATTCAAATGGAACGTTTTTTTTATGATAAGCATGACTATTTCTCCCTTATTATTTAAATGAGCATACAGTTTATTAAGAAAATATAATTATTTTTAGTTTTGAAATATTATTTATTTAAGAATGAGCACGAGCATAATTTTTATTTGATATTTAATTTCGAACATAAATTATTTTTTATTGTTTTGAAAAATTAATGAGAGCATGATTATTTTTTTTCTAAATTCTATAAATATTCTCTTGATTTACGTAATTCTTGAAATTTCTAGAACAAAGAGGCAAGAAGAAGAAGAAAAAGAAGGCAATTCTGAAGCTGTTGATCTTGGGAGCTGTCATCAAAGCCAAGATTGGTACCTTGTTGCAGATTCTGACATATAAACTGCAAGTAAGTTTAAAGACCTCTGATATTTTTAACTAGGATACACCCAACCCCTTCGGACTTCCGCAAAACTGATATTTGAAATCTTTACCAAAAGTCCTTTCAAACGATACTTTAATTTTTAATGGTAGGAGGGGTAGATGCAGCCTCCCTATTTTTACAACCTCCCCTCAGACTTCTGCAAGACCGATATTTAAAATCCTAACTAAGAGTCCTTTCAAACGATATCTCACACGATATATTTAATTTTGAATGGTAGGAGGAGTAGATGCAGCCTCCCCCTTTTCCTTGTTAGTGGTCAGTCATCGACTACACTTATAAACAAAGCAATATTACTTGTTACGAGAGTTCTGCCATGATCCTATGAGGAGTTCCGTAAAATATCTCTGAAGATCATGCTCAGATCAGAACAATGTTTTTATGGAACTAACATTTAAGTATACTCTTTAAAATAAAACAAAAAGAGAATTTTCAAAATCGGTTCACAAGCAAGATTTTAAAAAGACTCCAACGAACTGAGAACCTCCTCCTTTATTGAAGTCAGTTAAAAAGTAAATTCAGCCGAATATCAAACAATACGCTTTCAAAGCAAACTGGCAGAACCGATTTGGATAAAATTTGGTACGGAGATAGGGACCCTGAAGAAGGATCCTGTTATATTCTAATTTTTATCCGGGTGCACTGCCGGGAAGTAGCAAATCTATACTAATATTATAAAGAGGAAAGATTTGTTTGTTTGTAGGGTTTTAACTCAAAAACTACTGGACTGATTTTAAAAATTCTTTCACCTTTAGAAAGCTACATCTTTACGAAGTGTCATAGGCTATATTTATATCCAGAAATAATTAGGGATCCCTACTAAAACTTGAATAATGTAACCCAAGGTGTAAAAAAAAATGTTCATGCTGGCCAAGCCACTGGCGGAAATTTGTTTATAAAGTAAACATTATTTCCCTGACGTCTCCTCATATTTGTATTCTTACCATTCCAGATCAAATTCTTCATCGTCGCCGTGATCGGCCTGGCGATCAACCTGGCGAGACTCTGGATAGACTTGAAGAATAAACACAGTCAGCAGCCACAGAAGGTAGGAACCCATAGGACCCTGGCTGATCATCATCATCTGCCTAGCCTTTTCCTAACTATGTTGGGGTCGGCATCCAGTCTTAACCGGATGCAGCTGAATAGTAGGGTCGGCTTTCCAGTGTTTAACATGGAGCGACTGCCTATCTGACCTCCACAACCCAGTTACCGAGTAACACGATACCCCTTGGTATGGTTGGTTTTCAGACTTTTTGGCTTCTGACTATCCGTAACGACTGTCAAAGATCTACAAATGACAACCAAGACCAACAGTTAATCGTGCTTTCCGAGGCACGGAGGAGTCTCGCTAGGACAAAGATGGTGGGTGACCATTCACGGACCGGCCGCGCCAAGCGCAGCGCGAACCGTGCGGCTGTTACTTACCCATGAGCTCTGTGTCATCATCATATCATCATCATCAGCCTATTTTATATTCACCCACTGTTGTAAATAGGCCCTCCAGTTTTTTTTTCGAGTGGGATATCATCAAATGACTCTAGACTCTAACTGATTGAAACCCATCCATGTTCCTTCCTCAGCCCTTTGTATTCCGGTGACGTGGTATCTCTTTCGAACATCCCGCAGTCCCGGCAGGCTTATGGCCCTGGGAGGGCTCGGTCACTTTTGCTGACAGCTTTTTGAGGCGCGCGTGGAACAGGAACGGTGTATCTGTCTATACCACAGAGTCAGTGCATAACCAGTGTTATCAAAATGTATTAAAATTAAGTCAAACTATATGAGGCTTGACTGTATTATCCTCATTCTTAGCTAGCACAATAATTATTATACTAAGTGTTAGTGAAAGTGCTCAACCATATTCATAGTGTTACTAGCTTCCCGCCAGCGGCTTCGCCCGTGTGAGTTAAAAAATGACCGAGTTTCATACAAAATTGGCCCCCGTTTTTCACCCCCTTAGGGGTAGAATTTATCAAAATCTTTTCTTAGCGGATGCCTACGTCATAATATCTACCTGCATGCCAAATTTCAGCCCGATCCCTCCTGTGGTTTGGGCTGTGCGTTGATATATCACTATGTCAGTCAGTCACCTTTGAGTTTTATATATATTTAGATTAATTAATGAGTAAATCTTTATTTATGTTGCATTGCTGTATAAATTAGACATCACTTCTGTGTCGCGGATAGAAATTTATTTATATTTATAGCCAAATTACTATTTCCTGCGAATTCGCTCGTATCCTGCAGTTAACCTTAGCAATTATCAATCATCATATTATATAGGTATAAATCATCATATACAGGTATCGATCATTATACTCAATTTCATCTAAAAATATCCACAGAAATGATTCCACAGGAAAATCTGTGATGATCTGGAACATGGTCTAATTATATGCCAAGTTTTATATATACTAGCTTCTGCCAGCGACTTCGTCCGCGTGGAATAGTGGTGCTAGCTATCGGGAGTTACACGTGTTATTGTGAGTCAACCATAAAAGATAGACATATGCTGTCGTGGGATATTTTTTATATAATTTTAAGGAAAACATTTCCGTCATACATGATTTCTGTGTAGCTTTAACCATTAAGGTTGCACACGCGACGGAAGCTTAAAAAAAACCGGCCAAGTGCGTGTCGGGCCACGCGCAGTAGGGTTCCGTAGTAGGAGTTAGTTAGTTGATAGTTTTCCTTGTAATTTCATTACATTTACTACGTATGTGATTTTTTTTTCACATTTCTAGGTACAGCCATTCAAAAGTTAGAGGGGGGGGTAACTCGTATCGAACAAAAATTTACACTGAAAAGCTAGGTATTTCGCAAATGGCTCGCTTAACCGAAAAATGGTCTTGGCACACCCATAATATTTTTAGAAGACCTATCTAACGATACCACACACGGAGGGGTACGCGAGAAAAAAAATAGTCATCCCCACTTTACGTGTTTGGGAGCTACCCTAAAAAAAAGTATTTTTCTAAATTTTATTTTACCACTTTCTCGGCGTGATCAATATACATATCCATACTAAATTTCAGCTTCCTAGTAACAAGAACCTCGGAGCTATGCCGCGGACAGATAGACAGACAGACAGACAGACTGACATGGCGAAACTATAAGGGTTCCTTGTCGGACTACGGAACCCTAAAAATGGAGTAACTTCTCCCGTTTTCCCAACATTTCCCTTCACTGCTCTGCTCCTATTGATTGTAGCGTGATGAGTATACTATAACCAGCTCAGGAGTATGAAAAATAATTCTACCAAGTTTCGTTAAAATCCGTCGAGTAGTTTGTTTCTATACCGTTTATACAGACAGACAGACAGACAGATCAGTATCGATCCCTAATCACTCCCTGATAGTTATTTTGGAAATATATTTCATGTACAGAATTGACCTCTCTACAGATTTATTATAAGTATAGAGGATTTATTTAGTAGTTTTTAAGCGAAAGAGTTACAAGTATACACACAATCTTACAAACAAAAACATTACAATATAAAATGGTAGACACTGAGTTACAAATAAAACAAGGCATAGTTAATAATAATAAATAGATGAATCATTCATAATCCCATTCATTCAATGAATGAAAGCTTTCATTTCGTACAATGTGAGTGTTTAGTTAATCTTTCACTTTACATTTAATTTTATAAACTACTTACCATTATAAGTACGACTTAAGATGCCTCTTAAACATGTTGAATGTATAACAAGATCTTAGATTGAGGTCACGGAATAATTGGCCCAGTAGTTAATGACCAACTTTTACGAAGCAGTAGTAGATTCAATCAAACCTTAAGAAACCTGTTTTTTGTTAGTTTGTTTGTGTTTTGGTGTAATCTCAACAACTGCAGAGCTGAATCCATAAAATCTTTGACTAACTGAAAACTGCTTAATCCCCAAATAAATATTTATTTAGGAAGTTACAATGTTCATATTAATTAATTTAAACTACTTAAGGCTAAAGATTAAAAACTACTACTAAGACATACATATAGGCTAAAACAAAAAATATAAAATACAAAAAAAAACACCTAAAGGAACAGCTCAAGGTTAAGCAAAATATTCCTCCACATCGCTATCATCTGGTAATGTGCCCAGAAGACTGGCAGCATTGCCACGTTGAATAGCAAAGCTTATTCTTTGTCCAAGAAATAAGCCAGCCCTCTGGTCTCGCGAAGTGTCGACAAGTCTTTTCGTTATCTCCCCAAATAGTACACCTAAACTATAACCTAAATTTACAAAGACAACGGGAAAATTATTAAAACTTAATATAATAAAAAGAGTAAGCATGGAGTTTCTTTCCCGTTCTTCTCCATAGGAAACTACTTTTTGGAATGGGCAATCAAATAATTTTTTTCGACTTTCAAAAGTGCTTGTTATTAGGCCTAATTGAAAAAAAAATATTGAATTAGGTAACCGAAATTGGTAGCAAAAGCTAGTATGATTATATTAAAACCATAATAAATGTGTGGGAGGACATCTCCAAAAATACTGAATCGATTCTAAATAAGCTTTCACTAAAATTATAAGCTGAACTATCCCTCAGTGACATATGTAGTAACCTACAAACCTAACCTGTTTAATGCGAATGTGACCAAAAACGACTTGGCGACCGGTTTAGAGACCAAAGTCGACCTGGAAACAGATTGTTATTACTTCGACACTAGAAAGTCCAATTATAAGTTTGAAAACCACAATTTATAATCGCATATTTGCCTTATAATATTCTCAAATCAGTCGATATAATCACTATGTGTACTAAAATGCGGTTGAAAGCTTAAACCCGTTATTTATACTGTCAGCTTAATGTGTAAAATGTATGTAATTTCACATTTTTTACGAACAAGTAAAAGTTGAGTACGGTTTCTATTTGATTAACAAAAAAAAAGACAAGATTAATTATCTATACAAATAACATGCTTTGTCCTGAATGACTGACGGATCAACGCACAGCCTAAACCGCTGATCGTAGAGACCTGAAAGTTGGAGGCTGTGTTCTTTGTATGACGTAGGCATCCAATAGTAAGGATTTGCCGAAATTATACCCCTTAGGGAGCGAAAAGGGAGGGAAAGTTGTTTTTTTTTTATTTGAATTTGTTTAGCCCACGCGGGCGTAGCCGCTGGCGGAAAGCTAGTATTATTATAAAAGCAAAAGTTACTGTGACGGGAAAGTGGCTATACCGACTTTGGTGAAATATATTGTATGGATGGAGATAGCTAGGGAAATACTTCGCATAGGTTTTATTCGGTTATCGTAGAAAACAGCTCCTTACTTCCTTACCTTTGTTTGTCTGTATGTTACGCTTTTACGGGAAAACGACTGAACAGATTTTCGATAAAATTTGGTATGGAAATAGATTGAAACCCGGTGAAGCAATTAGCTAGTACTAAAAAAAAAGTAAAAGTGTATCAGAAAAGTTCGAAAGCTCGAATTTTGATTCACCACAACAACCCGGTATGTGGCATTTTTCTGTGGTCACAAAAGTCACGCCGGTTGCCACTCACTCACTTAAAAACAAGTGTCACTGATACAGGTTAACTGTCACAAATGTCAATGTGTAAAAACGTTCAAAATATCTACTTTGTACAACGAGAATAAAACACAATATACTTTATAGTACACCAGAAAGATGTTTTTAAAGATATAATTTAAATTATAAAAGTCGTGGTGGCTTAGTGGTTAAGGCTCCTGCCTCTCGTGTATGAGTGTGCAGGTTCGAAACCTGGCAAGTACCAATGTGATTGTTCTTAAAGTCATATGTACTTTCTAAGTATATTCTTAGACGTCACTGACTAACGGTGAAGGAAAACATCGGGAGGAAACCTGGACTTAAAAAGTCTCTCTAAAACGCTCATGCCTTCTCTGTATGAGAAGAGGCCTGTGTCCAGCAGTGGGACATTATATAGGCTGATAATGATGTAAGCGAGACACACCTACCAACGTTGTATAGCGCTATCTCTTTTTTACAACGAAACTTATCCTGCTTAGGCACGCTAAGGCCCCTGGAACACAAAGGGCTGAGGAAGGAACATGGATGGGTTTTAGTCAGTAAGAGTCTGACACTCCGTCCCACAGCGGGTCATTTGATAATTTTCCATCCCTATAAGAAAAGGATACAGTAATGGTATTTTCACTAAAACCGATGTCTACCAGATAACCTTTGGATATACAGAAAAGACAAAATCAATACCGTCTTTACCACTCGGGGCCCGTGCCCAGGACTCCATCGTCACGGGGGCCCCCAAAAATTATAATATTCGTTTACACTAAGCATTGTTTTTTATATTGTTATCATTATGTTGCTCATGTCTATTACTTAAAAAAATCGCGCTCTAACTCATATTGTTCTGATTTTTTCTTACCTTACTATTTATGGTTTTTAACTCTAACAATAGGTAAAATATCTTTTCTAACTTATTCAAAAATCATAGAAAAAAATATAGAAGTTTTTTGTAATTCGCTTTTTTTTTTCTTTCCAATAGGGCCTCAAATTCTAGTGCCTAAGACGGATCTGGACAAAATAATAAATTTTCTACTATGCATAATATTATAAGTAGTAAGACCGGTTTCAATGCTCTCTTGCAATTATTATGCAAGATCATAACTGAGTTTGCACTTTCTTATATGACAAGTAATTGTAGCTTCCTGTTTTCACTGGCATTATAAGTATGGTAACTACTTAATACATCATCTGCCTAGTGGCGGTCCAAGGATCGCAGGGGTCATACCCCCCCCCCCCAAACGTACACGTCTAATTAAAAGACCTCCATTAGTAGGTCGTTAATCGTAATAGATAGTTCAATTTTGGAGTTTGCTTAAAACCTTCAGCTTCAGTCAATACTTCGGTCAGTTTTGGTTAGTGATGACGTCGATCTGACTCGGGAATCAAACCCCCAAATCTCGGGTTCAGATAATCGTGTTTACAACCACTGGACCAACGAGGTATTTTTTAATTTATATGTATGTGTCTAAAAATATTGAAATAATTTGTTAAAAATAGCCAATAGTCAATCTTTCCCATTATAGACTTATTGATCGGTTCTACTAACTTCAACTTTGATTAACTGACTAAGCACTCCTTGACTATTCAAAAATGGTATAAATTATTACCATTTGCCGTTAAGGACTAACAGACAGAATGGTCCGTTTATTCCATTTACATTTGTTATTTATTATTGACTTTGAGAAAGTGGTAAACAACAGCATTAATTTAATAAAAATATTGAAATTCTACTTTGTAGTCCATTGTTTTTTATTTCGCAATTTTTCAAGGTACTGTAAATAAAAACTATAAGGGTCCCTTGTCGGACTACGGAACCCTAAAAAGGCAGTTGTCCTTCTGTATTACTTGTATATGTTTGTACATAAACCCGATGCGTAGTTTCGAATCTAATCGAATGTATTGAGGTATCCAGTGCGTGCGTGCCTCAATGTGTCGCCTTGTCATTGAGGTATGTATCAAATATTAATGAGAGTGTCCACTCGATTGATTAGCACTCAATCTTGAACGAGCTGTTGTAAAAAAATTGAGAGGCGAAATTAAAATGCCAGATACTGTGTTCTGCTTGTTAGGCGTAAACTGTTGTATAACATTGTGGTAAAACTAGCTGTTACCCTCAGTTTCACCCGTATACCGAGGTAACTACTTAGCGCAACCGGGTAAAAAGTAGCCTATGTCCTTTCTCAGGTTCTAGACTATCTGTGTACCAAATTTCATTTAAATCGGTTCAATATCAAATAGACAGAGTTACTCTCGCATTTGTAATATGTATTAAGTAAGTAAGGACTTGCTATTTCTAGAGCTTTTACCCGCTCCTGAGGGAACTACTTAAGGTACCTCGATAAAAATTACCCACAACTTGTACCAGGAATCAAGCTATCTGTATACCAAATTTCATTTAAATCAATTCAGCCATTTTACCGTCAAGGCGTAATAAACAATAGTCACATTCCCATTTATAATATTAGCCTCTTTCCCGCGTTTTCCTTTGCATACTGAGGAAAGTACTTCGCGCATCACAATAAAAGCTATCGTATGGCCTATCCCAGGGTTCAAGCTATATTTATGCGAAATTTCATCCAAATCGGTTTAGCCGTTTTTCCGTGAAAGCGAAACAAACTCACTTTCATATTTATAATATTTTTTGTTGGGATAATAAGGATTAATTGAGATTCATTGTTCTTGAATGTCATTATTATGTTATGTGTGTTAATATGGCATTATCAACAATTAATCAACTTAAGTGTTAAGATACTAGAGCAGCATCATGTTTAAGATGATCCAAAAAGCCATTTGTTTGTCTTAGTGTTGCTTTCACGGCACTCAGACATCATCATTTAGCTAGGGCTGTCGCAAAGTATTTTGGAAGACAATTCTTACTCATATTGTTATCCTGGAAGTAACGGTAAAACGGCTGTACAGATTTAGATGAAATTTGGTATAACCATAGAACCTAGGTAAGGACATAATTTTTATCCGGGTCTGTAAAGTAGTTTCCTAGATGTGAAATTGTCACATAATTTGCACTTAGTAGTAGACTGACCTATGAGCCGATCAGATATTAAATCCCGGTGAATTATGATTCGGACTTGCGTACCTAAGGGAGGTAGGTTACGAACTTCGGAGTGAAAAATAAACGCAATAAATGTTGCATTTATCATGTTATTTCCGACTGCATAATTAATTTTGTTAATTAACTTCTTCTCTTCCCAGCAAAAACACATAGGAAGTTGTGAAGGGCGGGCGTTTTGGGGACTGTATTTTTAAATTTGACGTTCAAAAAGTGCTGATTTTCAGCCTAATTTAAATAAATGACTTTTGAATTTTAAATTTCAAGAAAAATTACGGATTACCTTAAAAATTTGATATGCAGAATCATACATTTATTTTTCCTGTAATATTTACATAAATGTCTATCAAACTTAATTATTTTATTCAGATTATTCTCTTCACAATCTTCAGATATTTTTTTTGCGAATTTTTTATCTCACGTTTCATAATCTGCCTAGCCTTTTCCCAACCTTGTTGAGGTCTGCTTCCAGTCTAAACCGGACGCAGCTGAGTACCAGTGTTTTACATGGAGCGACTGCCTATCTGACCTCCACAACCCAATTACCGGGTAACACGGGTACCCCTTGGTAAGACTGGTGTCAGACTTTCTGGCTTCTGACTACCCGTAACGACTGTCAAAGATTTACGAATGACAACCGGGACCAACCGCTTAACGTGCTTTCCGAGGCACGGAGGAGTCTCGCTAGCTTAACCTTTGATCGGTCGAACCGTGCGGCTGTTACTTAGCCACGAGCTCCTCTTCCGTGAGATATTTATCTCACGTTTGTTACCTAGTATAAATCTATACTAATATTATAAAGAGGAAAGGTGTGTTTGTTTGTTTGTAGGGTTTTAACTCAAAAACTACTGGACCGATTTTAAAAATTATTTCACCGTTAGAAAGCTACATCTTTACCAAGTGTCATATGCTATATTTATTTCCAGAAAAAAAATTGATATCCCTACTAAAACTTGAATAATGTAACCCAAGGTGTAAAAAAAATGTCCACGCGGGCGAAGCCGCGGGCGGAAAGGTCCGTGTTGTTTATTGTATGTGTGACAACCCTGCGTAAGTAATGAATACTGTGGGAGCTGAGAAATACCGCGATTAAGGTCGTTGGCATCCGTGTGGGTCACAGAGAAAGTGACCCTCGGGTGAGCGCGCCACCTGGCGGGGTGCAAGGGTATTTACTTATAGATAGTACTGCTAATATGTATTATTGTAATTAATGCTAAAGTTTGTGAGAATATTATGTATGTATGTTACGGTTTCATGCAAAAAAGCATGAATGAATTTGGATGCAATTTGGTACACACATAGGGTGAAAGACAGCTAGTATATTATCTAGCTACATTTAAGAAATTTAAATTAATTATTAACTAATAAATTTAAATTGAAACTTTAATATATAAGAGCTGTTACGCTGATACCTATTAGACTTACCGCAAAATACATTTTTTGTCGCTCTATTGTCATGGCTAATCTCCAAAACGGCTAGATCAATTTTGACGGCATTTATGTAAAAAGGAGTAATTTAATTAAAATTATTTTAATTTTAGTACAATCCTTAGGGTTGAAAGAAAGAAATATTCATTGGCAGACAGTACAGGTGGTATATTTTGCCTGTGTGCATGCAAATATGTTTGTCGCTGTTTGTCGCGCTTTCACGGCAAAACTACTGAACCGACTTAAATGAAATTTGGTACACAGATAGTCTAGAGCCTGAGAAAGGACATAGGCTACTTTTTACCCGGGTGCGCGAAGTAGCTCCCTCGGCATGCGGGTGAAACCGCGGGAAACAGCTAGTGTTTCAAATATTCCAAAATAATGAATACTCATGAAGCTATTTGACTTTGTCAGTTTAAGTTAAACCACTTTCTTTGTTCATTTATTAATTTAAGCACAAAAATGTGGAGACAGGCATAATTATATGCATACATAAATTTCGACTTGAAAATTAAGTTTTCTTTTAAAGGTTAGCTGTTCGAAAACTCGTTATTTTCCATTTTGAATACCTATAATTTACAAATACCGCGGACTCATCTGCTGACTCCGGTATCCGGGTAGGTCACAGTGAAAGTTACCCAACCCACAGCGGTACAGGGTTAACGTGTTTTAATGGGTGCGAGTTGAGACAGGAAATATCTTTATTGCTTCGTTGTTGGAAAGGTTGCTACTGTTGAGCTATAGTGTGTAGGTTCGATTCCGAGGTGGAGAAGATATTGAGTTTTCTCATTTTATATTGTTTAGTACTAGTAGTAACGGATTTGTGTTTATCTGCCTAGCCTTTTCCCAGCTATGATGTGGTCAGCTTTCAAGCTAAGTACTCTGCCTGACTGTGACTAACTGCTTTGCTTACGTCCACAACCCAGTTACTGAGTAACACGATTGGTAAGACTGGTTGTCAAACTTCCTGGCTTCAGACTACTAGTCATCATCATCATCAGCCTATATATCGTCCCACTGTTGGGCACAGGCCTCTTCTCATACAGAGAAGGCATGAGCATTGATCACCACGCGTGCTCAAGGCGGATTGGCGATTTCAGACTTTTTAAGTCCAGGTTTCCTCACGATGTTTTTCTTCACCGTTAGTCAGTGATGTCTAATGCTTCGGCTACATTAGCGGGCGAATATTCGTATCGTGTTGTCGCGACAAAAACATCGTGTTCGGGTATAGGCGATGTTCTTGTCTACATTAAGGCGGGCGAAGATTCGTGTCGAGTTGACGCGATGCATCGTGCCGGATTGTGTTCTTAATTTTATTGAGATGGGCTCTGTAGTATGCCATAAATGAATCTTTTTTCTTTTTAATTTCTTCTACTGTGGTAGGCCAACTGAGCATATTTTTAATTCGAATCCACGCATCATGTACCAAGTGTTTATTTTTATGGTTGGGGTCACTAGGATTCCATATTCATAAAATTGAATAAAATCTAACACTTTTTCGTTACTCCACTCCATAGTGTTAAAAATTAAATGCACGTCCGTCTCGCTTCAAAGTCTGGACGACACTGAATTGACGTAGATGTAGCCACCTAAGCGAATATTGGCGCGACAAATCCCTTTGATTCGCGCCAGTTTACCGACAACTCCCCGATACTACATCGTCTTCGCCCGAATACTACGCGATGACACGATGTACCCGGCCACATACATCGCGTTAACACGAATATTCGCCGTAGCCCGCTAATGTAGACGCAGCATTAGATATACTTAGAAAGTAGATATGATTTTTAGGAAAGTCACATTGGTACTTGCCGGGTTCCGCACACTCGTACACGAGAGGCAGGTGCCTTAACCACTAAGCCACCACGCCTTAAAGACTGTTAAAGATCTACAAATAATGTGTCTTGACCACCAACTTCCTGACTCCTGGCTGCTCTGTGACATTTTCCAAAACCCACAAAGCTATCACGGCCGACCCGAGGAACGAAACCGAGACCCCATTTACACTACTAGACCAACGGGGCAGTTATATTTAAAATCTACTGTGTTTGTCCCCAGATAATTTACTACGAGCACGCCCAGCATCAGCACCATTACGACCATGAAGAGGAGGAGCAGCACGGCTGGGGACCCTGGTCCAGGAGTATACTGCCTGATGACGAGGTGAGTGACGAGATCAGACCTGCAACCTAATTACGTAAACATGGATATACCATTGAAATACCCATCAAAAGGAGTGACACATACATTGCTGCATATTTTTGGACGATAATCACATTGATACTTTAAATGAAGCAATGGATCTGCCTAGCGTTTCCCCAACTATGTTGGGGTCGGCTTCCAGTCTAAACCAGATGCAGCTGAGTACCAGTGTTTTATATGGAGCGACTACCTATCTGACCTCCACAACCCAGTTACCGGGTAACAGGATACCTGATAAGACTGGTTGATAGATTGGCTTTTGACTACCCGTAACGACTGTTAAAGATCTTTAAGTAACAGCCGGGGCTAACAACTTAAAATTCTATCCGAGGTACCCTAGGTGGGGTGGAAAATAACCCTAAAAATCTACCACTTGCGATAAACCAGTTGAAAAGACTAGTAGTCTAGACTTTCTAGCTTCTAACTACCTGTAATGACTGTCAAAGAAGTATGAATTTATTTAAGATCCCAAATCTACTGTTTGTATGTGCTTTTCGATGCATAGAAAGTCTAAAGTATGGTCACCCATCCATGTATTGACCTCGGCAAGTGAAGCTTAACCTGGCCGACACAACAGCATAGCATCTTATAGCCTCTATGTATTAAAAAATCATTAATTTATGTCAATTAATTTCAGATCAAATTTTCCCACGTAGATACATAAAATGGCATTAAATGATGAATTATGATGTTTAGAGCATGAAATTGACATAAATGCGCCATCCTTACGCCATTTTGTTAATTTCTGTGGCAGAATTAGAACAAAATAGGTTACGACTTTGTTTACATTTTTAGGGTTCCGTAGTCCGACAAGGAACCCTTATAGTTTCGCTCTGTCCGTCTGTCTGTCTGTCTGTCTGTCTGTCTGTCTGTCTGTCTGTCTGTCCGCGGCATAGCTCCGTGGTTTTTGTTATTAGAAAGCTGAAATTTGGTATGAATATGTATATTGATTACGCCGAGAAAGTGGTAAAATAAAATTTTGAAAAATATTTTTTTTTAGGGTAGCTCCCAAACATGTAAAGTAGGGATGAATATTTTTTTTCTCGCGTACCCCTTCGTGTGGGGTATCGTTAGATAGGTCTTTCAAAAATATTATGGGTGTGTGAAGATCATTTTTCGGTTAAGCGAGCCATTTGCGAAATATCTAGATTTTAAGTGAAACTTTTTGTTCGATACGAGTTACCCCCCCCTCTAACTTTTGAATGGCTGTACCTAGAAATGTGAAAAAAATCACAGACGTAGCACATGTAATAAACTTACAAGGAAAACTATCACGGCTAAGTAGGCTTAACCGGTTACAGAGTTATAGTCGACTAACTGAGACCTACGGAACCCTACTGCGCGTGGCCCGACACGCTCTTGTTCGTTAAACCAATTGGTTTAGACTTTAATGCAATCAATGTAAATATAAAGCTAGTTACACATAACCGGTTTTGTGTTCCAGGAAACCGAAGTAGACGCCAGTGAGGTCTCACCCTACAAAGCGCAAGAGAGAAATCCGCTGGCGTATCCCCGACCTTATCTAACGCGAGTGTGAGGTAGTGCCGTCTCTCTCACTCCAGTCATAGTGTAAAAACCAGACATTTAAATGCGACACTGACTTTAAAAACTTGTCGAACTCGTGAAAGAAATATCTTCGCTTTTCTAATTTATTTTTTAGTCAAAAACATAAATACTAGCTTCTGCCCGCGACTTCGTCCGCGTGGAATAGAGGTGCTCCACTCCTATTAGTTTTAGCGTGATGATATATAGCCTATAGCCTTCCTCAATAAATGGGCTATCTAACACTGAAATAATTTTGCAAATCGTACCAGTAGTTCCTACTAACAAACTACTACAAACAAACTCTTCAGCTTTATTAGTATAGATTTTATTCAATTTGATAGCTTGACTAGTGCAGTGGCAACTAGCTAGCTGCGTTGCGTGTCGCGGGCTGGATTCCCGAACGGGACAAATATTTTTTTCCTTGTCGGGGTGTTTTTGCATGTGTAATGTATGTTTGTAAACGCACCCACTATATAGTAGAAATTCGTAGTGTTTCGCAATATTTTTTTTAAATAGTTGGTATACTACTTTCGATTCAAAATCGCTCAAATTAAAATTATTATTACTAAAGCTAATTTCTAGCTAGCTACATTCGAGCTAGGCCGCTTTGTATACGCATCACGCAAAAACTGCTAAATAGATTTTAATGAAATTTGTTACACACATAGTTTATAACCTGGATTAACGTATAGGATACTTTTTATTCCGGTATATAAGAAAAAGTCGCGGGTAGAAGCTAGTTTTATAATTTTCTTCTATACATATAAAATGCTTTGTCCTGAATGACTGACGGACCAACGCACAGCCTTAACCGCTGATCGTAGAGACCTGAAACTTGGAGGGTGTGTTCTTTGTATGACGTCGGCATCCAATAAGAAAGGATTTTCAGAAATTCTTCCCCTAAGGGGGTGAAAAGGGGGGGCAAATTAACAATGATGACCATTTTTAATTTGAATTCGTATAGTCCTCGCGGGCGATGCCGCTGGCGGAAAGCTAGTTATAGATATAAAATACTTTTTGTACCACATAATCTCTTAGAAACTACAGTGTAGCAATATATCAAGAGTGTTTTCCCGCGGTTAATCACGACAATGAAACTGAATTAGTAGAAAGTAATGGTAGTTTTTGTTGCATTTTCTCAGCGTGTTTGATCAAGAACTTTCCTTTAATGGTGATTTATCAGAGGTTTTTTAAGAACATGGTATTTGTTAAAGACAATTCAATTTGTGACTTGACTACTCGTGTGCTTGTGAAAAAATAAAGAAAATATAATAAGGTCTAGTCCGTTTGTTGATTGCAAAACGTAATTTTATTATGAATATGGGATACAGAGAGAAATGGTGAATATTTTAATATAATTCTTACCTAAATTATTAAAAAAAACTTCCGTTTCTCTCTTAATTTAAAAACAAATTTTGATTTAAAAGAAAGTCCATTCTTTTTTTACACGATTAATTGTTTTATGATGTTTGAAAACTATTTTCCTACGTAGAAAATGCAATTTTCGATGAGTTGTCAGATCGCACGCGAGTAGTCAAGTATTGCAAACAAAAAGGTCAGTGTTGCAAGGTAATAAATACAATTATACCTAAGATTTAAGTGTAATTAATAAATAAGGCATTATTAATTAAGTTGTGGCCATAGTGTGTCTGCTATTTATTGTGTGTTTGCGTGTGTATGCCTTTATTTATTTTAAATTATAAATTAAAATTATTTCTTCTATTTTTCTTTGTTTTATTTTCGATCGTTAAGTCTATCCTATCTGATGTCTGCAGCAAAGTATGACTAGTTGTTAGACTTTCTGGCTTCTATTCTGACTACCAACTTACTACCCAAAACGACTGTCTGTCAAAGATCTACAAATGACAGCAGGGAGAGTTATATTGATCTGTGGACGGGAGTAACAGCCATCCGATGAAAAAATATTGGTGAGTGTAAATAAGTGGGGGTGGAGTGGGGAGAGTAACCCATGAAAATATACCGAATATACAGCAAGTATATGTATTAATAGACAACGCAAAATTCATTCATTTATATGAAAATAAGCGTGCCACTTTTTTTCTACTTCCTATTATGTCACCAGAGCGGTTTAATGTTTTTTTTTTACCCGGCAATAATTTTTAGTAGTTTTTCCAGCTCAAAACGGCACAATTATGCTATTTTCTAGCTTTGAATACCAAAACAGTGGAACATAGTCAAATGGCGACGAAAAAGAACACTGCACTCCTATTTTGACATGAAATACACTCACTTGATCAATTTAGGTACATGTCTTTGCAAAAAAAAAAAAAAAAGACACAACAATTTTATAAAAACCAAAAATATATTTTCTCATTAATACATACAGTTAAACAAACAATCATTACATACAGGCACTAAAAACAAAAACCGACGACCACCGACTACTACGCAACCTAAACCAGTCACGGAAACACCCGAACAATCCCGAAGATGGCCGAAGCCCGAACTATCGCGGCGAATACTTCGGATTGTCCGGCGCGTAAGTAAAACTCCTTAACTCATACGACACGCCATTTTGATTTTCGTAACCGATTTCCTTTTTCGAATCGTCGTATTCCGAACTGCCGCCGAACACGCGGTTCGGTTTACGATCGGAGGAGTTCGGGTCGCGTTCGGCTTTCTTCGGATCGGATGGCGCGCCGCTATTGGTCGATAGAGGTCGGAATAAGGCGGAGTGGGCGGTCGCCGTGTCGAGATCGGCTTTCCGTGATACGATGATACGTATGTCGGTGTGTAGGTACAATTTTCCGGATTTCGATGTCATAAACCTGAAATAAGAGACAAATATGATTATTTTACAATGTTACAGAAGATGGTTAACAAATTTACGAAGAATCTAAGTCATCATGCCTAGCCTTTTCCCAACTATGTTGGAGTCGCCTTCCAGTCTAACCAGATGCAGCTGAGGACCAGTGTTTTACATGGGGCGACTGCCTATCTGACCTCCACAACCCAGTTACCAAATATAATAAATATACCACTTGGTAAGACTGGTTGTCAGACGTTCTAGCTTCTGGCTACCCGTAACGACTGTCAAAGATCTACAAAAGACAGCCGGGACCAACAGCTTAACGTGTTTCCGAGGCATGGAAGGGTCTCGCTATGACATAGATGGTCACCCATCTTCGAACCGACCGCGGCAAGCGCAGCTTAACCTTTCGACGAACTCGTGCGGCTGTTACTTAACCACTCGCTCCACTAAACAGCTTATCATCATCAGCCTATATATTGTCCCACTGCTGGGCACAGGCCTCTTCTCATACAGAGAAGTCATGAGCATTGATCACCACGCTTGCTCAAGGCGGATTGGCGATTTCAGACTTTTTAAGTCCAGGTTTCCTCACGATGTTTTCCTTCACCAGTAAGTAACGTCTAAGATGTACTTAGACAATATCAACCAAACAGCTAATAACAAGTGCTATAAGTACCTGAGATGTATAAGGTATCGCAGCCACTTGTGGGGCGCAGTGGGGGGGCAGGCGGCCCCGTGCGCGGGGTGCGCGGGGTGCGCGGGGTCGGTGGGCATGTACAGCGTGCGCTGGCGCAGGAACGTGCGCGCCCCGGGCGGCATGCGCGACAGCTCGTACAGGACTACGAACATCTTGACGAGCGTGCCGTGCGGGTTGAACAGGGACAGCTGCACTGTGCCCGAACGAGCCACGCGGTACCCACCCGGGCCCAGGTTGATGTGACCCTGAGTAATGTTATGGTTGGTTAATAACAAGCTGATTGATTGGTAACGAACTGATTGATTCGTAACGAACTCATTGATTCGTAACCAACTGATAGTTTTATAAATAAATGATTAGGCATTAAGTGAATTATATAATTAAAAGATGGATTGACACAAACAGATTTTTAAGATTAATTTACTGATTGATATTGATTGATAAATACCGAAAAAAAAAGTCTAAGGGCTATTTTTTTATAGTCAGACAACTTTTAACTAAAAAATAAATATAATAGTTTGACATATTTTATTTATAAAATCTATCAAACTGTCATATTTATTCATCAGACAAAAATTATATGACTAATTGAAAATTCAGCCCTAAGCAACATAACACAATAATTGATAACAAAACAATTGATTCATAACAAAACAATTGATTCGTAACGCAAAAATTGATTCACAAAATCCTCACCATATAAGGCGCGTTGGTCCCCCCCGGCGCGTAGAAGAACACGGTGACGGGCAGGCGCTTGTGGGGGGGACAGAAGGCCCCGTACGCGCCCAGCTCCGCCGTGAACCCGTGCACCGTGGCCACCGGCTCCAGCCGACCCTTCAGGGCTGACTCCTCGAAACTGCCTGGGTACGACATGACAGTGACATTTTATTATTGTTTTTTTTTTATGTTACTAGCTGAAATGGTAAGGAGTTTTCAAAAATAGACTTGTGAAATTATTTTATATGCTTTATCCATACTTATATTATAAAGAGGAAAGATTTGTTTGTAGGGTTTTAACTCAAAAACTACCTACTGGACCGATTTTAAAAATCTTTCACCGTTAGAAAGCTACATCTTTACGAAGTGTCATAGGCTATATTTATATCCAGAAATAATAAGGGATCCCTACTAAAACTTGAATAATGTAACCCAAGGTGTAAAAATGTCCACGCGGGCGAAACCGTGGGCGCAAAGCTAGTGCCAAAGATTCATATAAATTATTTTCATAATAAAGGACTTAAAGAAGATGCTGGAACCAGAGTAATCTAATACATAAAATAATTAAATCCCCACTTTATCCATAAAAGCAATATTTTTTCATTGTTTCCATTCGTAATACGCATGGACAATAGTTCTTCAAAACTACATATTCCAATTTTCAAGTCAAAAGCATTAGTAGTATCTGATATAATCAGCTGTGACAGACGGACAGACAGATGAAGTGAAACCATTTGGGTTCCTTTTTACTATTTTTGGGTCGGAACCCTAAATATGAGTATGGTATAATTAGTGACTTACCGAGCAGTCCAGAGCTGGGCCGCATGCGTATCTTGGGGCTGGTGGTAGCTGGCCCGGGGCTGGCAGGGGCGGTGGGGGCGGCGGGGCTAGTGGGAGCAGTGGGGGCCGGGCTAGCGGGGACAGGCCGGGCCGCTCGCCCGGTGCCGGGCGGAGGCGACGCGGGCGACGCCGGCGACACCGGGGCAGAGATTGGGTGGAATAGCGCGCTGGAAACAGAAATAATTATTATTTAGTATAGCTATTTTTAAAATCGAAGTCAAATGTCTCTTTTACATTAAAAAAATCAGTGAAGCGATGTATTTTCAGTAAGAGCTAAAGGTGTTCAGTCGCTTGCATCAAACTTTTATCATTTATACTTTTACGAATATCACAAAACATGATATATATATAAATAATTAACATACTTTGAGTAATTTACGATTTGAAAAATTCTTTCAGTGTTAGATAGCCCATTTATTGAGGAAGGCTATATATCATCACGCTAAAACCAATAGGGGCAGAGCACCACTATTCCACGCGGACGAAGTCGCGGGCAGAAGCTAGTATAAAATAATAGCAAAATAATTCAATTTTATCCTCCATTTTGACAGATCTTGATTGACAGTTCTTCCGTTTCACGTATAAGTAACCTGATATTTGTTTGGTGCAACTGGGTGTTTGTCTTGCAGTAGAACAGTAAACCCTACTAATAATATTGTACAGGCGAAAGTTTGTGTAAATGTGTGCATGTTTGTAACTCTTTCACGCAAGAACTAATCGATAGATTTGGATGAAATTTGGTACACACATAGTTTATAACCTGGATTAACACATAGGATATATTTTATCCAGGGGCATTAAGTAGTTCCCTCGGGACGCGGGTGAAACCGAGGCCAACAAACAGCTAGTTTTCATTAATGTTAAATACCATCAAACAATATAACTATCAATAGTAGCAGATCACTCACCTCTTAATACCAGAAATGCCATTAATCGAATCATCAAAGTCGAAGCAATTGTTCCCTCTCCTCAGGGGGGCAGGACTCGACGTCAGCGGCAGACCAGTCTTCGTATGAAACACCATAGAAGCTGCCGAATCGAACCGCCAACGAAACCTATCCATCTCAGTCGGGGATGGCACCTGGTTCTCCGGCTTCCGAGGGTCCGGAAACTTAAAGCCTTTATCATCAGGACCCTTAGGAGAGTCAGCTGCTTCTCCATTCTCGCTACAACGATCAAACGTCCCATAGTCACACTTTTCATACAATACGTAATCCTCATCGCTAATAGAGAAAGTTTTTTGACGCTTCGAGTCCCTCGGCCGCGAAAAAACCGTGTCTCCCTTCTCTAATTGCAGTTCTTCTATGTCCTTGTCGCGCTGCGCAAATCTATCGCTAACAATCTTCTCGATTCTGTCCACAATTGGAAAAAATCTTCTCAATTTAGGTCGTTTTATTATGTCACTATTATCACTAATACTATGATTATTATCACAAAATGTATCACATTTATGCTTTTTAATCTTCTTTTCTTCATCTTCTATTACTCTGGTGCCGTCTTCTTGATTCTTGTCGCCGGCTGACGCTAGGTTGTAGTTCCCTTCTGACCTGACCATTCCTCTGTCATGACAGTTGTCGCATTTCATCTGAAGTACGCTTCCACACTGGCATGACAATTCTTCTGTTTGGGTGGAAACTGTGTTGGTTTTCTTGAACTCAGCTGGTGGTAGTAAGTCTGTGTCAACGAACGGTGATTTGGTCTCGATCCTGCTGGCCGGCAATGTCAGATATGTTTGATTTCTATAGCACCCAATAGCTCGGAACCTGTCGAACCGCGAAGCCTGCAGTATCGGTATCGAAGTGTGAGGTTCTTTACTTTTCTGCAGTCCATCTCCCTCTGACGATGTGCTATCGTGTAGCTTTTTGATCTTACATTCTTTACGAAGCCTCCGTTTGTATTTAGCGATCTCCTTCAGCCGTCTGTCGTCTAACTTCTTCGGTCTGTCCTTGCCGTCTGACTCGTCGTCACAGTTACACTTGTGCTTGCCGCTCTCGCTGCAAGGCGTCAACATTCTGTCATCCACAACATTGGAGTTATCAAACTTATTTCCTATACTGAGATCATTGAGTTTGCCGACAATTTCTTCGTGTAAATTAGGCGGAATATCCTTGCTAGACTTTCGTTTTTGGCAGGTGCATTTTATATGGGGGATGTCGTCCAGTCTAGGTAAGCTTTCTAGAATGATATTGAGGTATAAATTGTTGCCGATGTCTGTGACTGGGAATTTGTGGTCGTTGGGAGGTCTGGCGAAGTCTGTCTTCTGGTAGCTGTCCTGAGATATCTGTATGGAGTAAACGACGTTTAGTTTGCGATCTGAGTCGTCGTCGCAGTTGGCTTCTACTTTCTTGTAGTTGCATGTTTCGCGGCTTAGCTTGCGTCTGTGAACAGAAATTAGTAATTCAATTTGTTTGTCCCGCGAAATTTTACAGTACGTCACAAGACTTTTTAATATTTGAAAGGGGTAATTGTGTTTGTTAGTTTATCGTTATATAATTACACAGCGACAAAATGTAGCAGGGCACGAATTTTGTTTTTCGCTTCGATAAATATACTGTAAGGAAGTGGCATTAGACCGTAGTATGAACTCTTTATCGTTCTAATTGCCTGGTACTTTCAATTTTAAATGTTATATCTTAGTATCCTGCCTACCTGCGTAAACGATACAAAGTCCCATTGAGCCATATAAAACTCTTTAAACTCCTAATCGCCTGGTACTTTCCGAAGCAACATGAACCTTGAGAGGCCTTTTTCCAGCAGTG
This sequence comes from Pyrrhia umbra, assembly GCA_963891755.1. NCBI lineage: Eukaryota > Metazoa > Arthropoda > Insecta > Lepidoptera > Noctuidae > Pyrrhia > Pyrrhia umbra. The sequence continues at coordinate 7,082,252 of OY982944.1, forward strand.
GGCTAATACTTAATAGCCTGATGATGATGAATACCTGCGTTCCGTGGGGCTGTCATCAGCGCTGGTCTCCTTGAGCCTGGCGAGCCACGCGGACAGCTGGGAGAAGTGCAGCTGAGACCGCACCGCGTTCAACAGCCACTGGGATGTGCTGAACGCTGGGCTGAGCTCGCCCCTAGAACATGAGAAGGTTCTTCCTGTAGAAATTAGGTGCAGGGTATGATGATGGCTACGGGCAGTGCAGCAATGCAGAACCGGCCGTTGTGGCAAGGCTTAGGAAAAAACATTTTTGTATTGGACACTGGCACAGCTACCCGGACGCCATTTGGTTTTTTTTTACAGTTGCAACACCTGATGATCCTAATGTCTGAACTGATGATAATTAAAGAAAAATTATGTCCTTAAGCCACTTAATCTAACCGTCTTACGTAATCTTTGGATATTATATCTGTGTGTATGTGTCTGTTTGCCAATTGTCCGTCAACCGTCACGACAATACGAGTAAGAATTGATGGCATCACCAATAATATCAGGCATTTTGGCGAATATAAACTTATCCAGTACTGGTAATTTTCCAAACTATGATTAGATTTTCACAGGTAAAAACCATTGAACCAATTTAGATGCAATTTTGTTATGGAGATAGTTTAAAACCTGAACATAAAATAGGATAATTTTCACCCGGACTGCGTGAAGACATTCACTAAGAATACGATGGAACTGGATGAAACAGGTATAAGTTTAAAATATATCTGATAAGACTAACTTCTTCACTGCCTGTGCCCTCATGGTCCACCTCTCCAGCAGTAAGGCGCGGTGCGCATGCTTGTCGAAGGAGTCACCTTCACGGCACAGCGAGGAGTAACAGTCCGGGCAGTCAGGAGCTAGCAGCACCTGCAATTGAAGGAGAGGAGACTGGTAAGAACATCAGAAGAAATTGGTTAAAAATTGCAGCTGAGTACCAGTGTTTTACATGGAGCAACTACTTATCTGACCTTCATAGACAACCCAGTTACATAAAATGACCCTCTCGCTGTGAGCAGAGCGGGAGGAAGTGTCAGACTATTACTGACTAAATCCCATCCATGTCCTTCCTTCGCCTTTAGCGTTCCGGATCAACGGTAACTTTTTCGAACAGTCCCACAGCCCTTAACACGATACCATTGGTAACACAAGTTGTCAGACTATCTGGCTTCCGACTTCTCTTCCATTTACAAATGACAGCCGGAATAAACAGGTTAACCTGCTTCCTGAGAAGTCTAGGTAAGACATAGACGGTCACCCATCCATGGATTGACCGCGGCAAGTGCAGCTTAACCTTGTTCATCAACCAATGCTGCAGTCACTGAGCTATGAGCTCCTCACGGATTTACGGATCTCGAGTATAATAACTGACCTCTATGCAGACAGGGATCTGTTCGTCCCACAGCGCCTGCACGCGCGTGCTCAGCTGAGCCTCGACAGCTGGCTTAGGCTCCTCAGTCTCTACTGGCTTCGGTTGGCTTTGGACCTGGAAATTAAACACCATGGGTTAAACAAAACCATCAAATATCACTTGGTCTATGGTGGCACCGTAAATTTTGCTGATATGTCTGAGCCGTGCACGGAACACCACCATATCCCAATACCGGCTGGCTTCTTAGCGTCACAAAAAGTACTAGGGCTCCATAGATGGGTAGTAGTGCACTAAGCATGGAATACAAAGTACTTGGAAGGAAAAACAGTTTTAAGTCGGTCATGAGGGCGTCGAAGTACCAGGCTTCCATAAAAGCTCGGTAGTAAGCATGCAAGTACCTGTGTGCTGGTGGAAGGATTAGCAGCGATTAGCTTGGCGTGTATCAGTCGGTCGTGGGGGGGCGCGCGGGTCGCAGGGCTGGCGCTCCGCGACCTGATGATGAGCCGTCCTAGTTGCAGGAGGAGGTTCGGCCCAGAGGACGGGGGCGCCGCCGCCGGCACGGGGTCGCAGCTATGCATCTGTGGATAAAATAAATATTAAAAATACTAATTCAAAATTGCGTAAACTGAAAAAATAAAAGTCAAAACTTTATTTCACTCTTTTCTAGCTTTTCATACAAAAGTACCATTCACATTTGAACGGTCTTACGAACGCTAAAAAGCCCAAATTTATTTCAAAGAGTACTTTGCATTTTGACGTCTCCGAAGTAACTTGACTGACTTCAAATTGAGTGTAGGGTGACCAGACATTTCTTGAAAAATTCCCACCGTATCGCCAAAAAATCGTTACAACATCAAACAAAGGAAAAACCAGACAAAGATATGACGGAAAATCCATCCCCGATGTAGCTCGCTCACAAAGAGATGTAAAACCGGGTCAATGGGAATATGGGTCACTGGTGTGGAGGGGGAGGGGGGGTGCATCAGTATGTGTGTCAAGGGTAACCGCGCCTAGAGACAGGGGCAGGGGGGTACTTGATAGGCTACTAACTGGCACCAACTGTTTCTTTTTTCTACTTCTCTGCAATTTTCTGATTAAATTCTTTCGGAGTTCAAAGACTGTATGTTGGAGAGTTGGTTGCGTCACTTCTTCTCAGCAAAAACACAAGGGGAGTTGTGATGGGCGTTTTGTGGTCTTTTATAATTTTAACGTTTTTGACGTTCAAAAACTGCTGATTTTCAGCCGAATTTGAATGATTTCTGAATTTTGACCATTTTTATAGAATTCGTCGAGCTTCATTGCCTCGACGATTTTCTGGTAGTCGCCACTGTTGATTTTGGCTTTCAGGAGTTGCAGTGATTAGAAATAATAGTAAGGCGGAAATGTCCGAAATAAAAAAAATGCTGGTACCAACAGTTTTAGTTAGAAAATAGTACAAATGCCAGAGTTTGAAGTACTGCTTAGGACTTAGGCCTTATCTAGGTAAAGGTTAAGTCTGGCAGTATAGGATCACGCCTGTTTAGGTAAACCCCAGACGAAAACAAAGGAGTGTTATATATTACAACGATTCTTTGACCAAAATAAAATAACCTATCAAAAAATTTACTACTAATAGAACTATTCCGCGTCCATTTTTTGTTTCTTTTTCGGATTTGAAATCATCAAATGACCCCCTCACGCCGTGGTTGGGACGGCTGGGATGTATTCCGAGTCCATAAAGTATCCATAATATTTAATAATTAAGGAACTACATTACTGAATACAATTTGCTATTCATATAAATTTAATATAAAGACATTAAGAACGTGAGAAATAACGACAAACATTATAACTACTTCATTATTGCACTTGACAACAGAGCGATAAGGTATTGGTTAGTAATAAGTATAAACGTGTTACCCACGCCACTACTTGTACCACTTGATTTGAATACTCGTTTCATAATATGGCTTCCTTGTATCAGCTGTTTTATTGACACATACTCGTGTCTATTTATTCTACTACTAGCTGTTTCCCGCGGTTTCACCCGCATCCCGAGGGAACTACTTAGCGCACCCGGGTAAAAAGCTCGGGTAGCCTATGTTGTTCCTCAGGGTCTATTCTATCTCTGTACCCAATTTCATCAAAATCGGCTCACTGGTTTAGGCGTGAAAGCGTAACAGACAGACAGACAGAGTTACTTTCGCATTTATAATATTAGTAGGGAAGTAGGGATAGTAGGGATTTATTGACACATACTCGTGTCTATTTATTCTACTGTTGTTTCCCGCTGTCTCACCCGGCCAAAAAATAGCCTATAACCGGGTCCCGTCCTCCGGGTACTCCCGGGTCCCATCTATACATATAAAATACTTTGTCCTGAATGACTGACGGATTACACAGCCTAAACCGCTGTTCGTAGAGACCTGAAACTTGGAGGGTGTGTTCTTTGTATGACGTGGGCATCGAATAAGAAAGGATTTTCCGAAATTCTACCCGTAAGGGTGTGAAAAAGGGGGGTAAAGTTTGTATGAAACTGTCATTATTTTTTTATTTGAATTCGTATAGTTTCCGCGAGCGTATATACGCTACAGCTACGAGCGTACAGTATATGTTGGCTAGCACACACCCTTAAACCTACCTACACCTGAGAACTCCTGAATAAAGTAATTTAATCAAAGATTTCTTTAGAAAAGCAACTTATAAAACTTACGGCAAAAAAAAACTGAACGCAACACGATCTAACGTCTAAATCTAAAGGTATCTAAAATATTTATATCAACACTCTTCCGACATGTTGCGTAGGTATAGAAAATAAATAAATAAACTAAAACGCACCACATAGTCCACGTTTTTGGAGAGCTTCCAAAAATTCATGAGAAGAGTATTATCGTACTGTTATAGTTAAAATATTCGTTTGGTCGGGTTAGTTTAACGTTAAACTTAAGTTGAATTTGGGTTGGGTTTTATACTAGCTTTTGGCCGCGGCATCGTTCGTGTATGCAGGTAAAACATAGCCCTTAGCTTTAAGGAATAATTCAGCTTTCTTTTAGTGAAATAATTTTTGGAATCGGTCCAGTATTTCCAGAGATAATGCCCTACAAAGGGCTGCCATGACCCCGGACTAAAATTATAAAAAACCCTGGACATTGGGTGAATTTGATTTGATAAATTAAAAAATTTATTGTTTACTAGCTGTTTCCCGCGGTTTCACCCGCATCCCGAGGGAACTACTTAGCGCACCCGGGTAAAAAGTAGCCTATGTTGTTCCTCACGGTCTATTCTATCTCTGTACCAAATTTCATTTATATCGGTCCAGTAGTTTTGGCGTGAAAGCGTAACAGACAGACAGACAGACAGACAGAGTTACTTTCGCATTTATAATATTAGTAAGGATATTAAGGATCTTTAAGTCAATCGGGACCGGGGTAAACCGGACCATAGTCTCCGGCCTTTCCCCGGAGGCTCTTTAAAAACCCCGCCCGGAATCACCCCGGACGCCTTCTAAAAGAGGACAAATCCGGGAAAACCCGGACGGATGGCCGGACAGCCCTAGCCCTACACATTGTGATAAAATTCTTTAATTAAAATGTATTATCTACAATAAATATTTGTATTGTATAACGCTGGTTCTTCAAACCTAACAGACAGACATGTGTTGCTGGCGAGTTTGTTGCGCCACTTCTTCTTCCCAGCAAAAACACATAGGAAGTGGTGAAGGGCGGGCGTTTTGGGGGCTGTCTTTTGTAAAATTTGCGTTCAAAAAGTGCTGATTTTTTTTAATTTAAAACACTGTATTCTTGTATTGATTCGTCCGTTGTAACACCATGTATTTGTTTTGTGGTTACAATTGGCTTGGTTTTTTTTTTCATTTTTTTGCACTCTGCATGTTGGTAAATTTAAATTGGAAATGTACTTCGAAACGATAGCTTATCAAATCAACGTTATCGTTAACGATGTTATCACAAGGCCGTCTGTCTACATGCTATCGCCATTAATGTATTTTGCAATTAAGGTAGGTTTTTTTTTTACTTTCCACGCTTATAAAACGCAAAAAGTAATAAATCGAAAAAAATAAACTGAGTTATACGTTTTACGAATAAGTTAAATCATATGTTTCAATTGAACCAGATGATTAGTTTCAAAAACAATGGCTTATGTGACAAGAATAACCATAAGAATTCATCGTCGACCACATCGTCGCTTACCATCAGGTGAGATAGTGGTCAAACGCGAACCTATCAATAATAAAAAAAATAAAAAATAAAAAATAAAAAAAATAAAGAAAGGAGTTATTGGCAAAGGACATACAAACAAACTTACACTACTTTCTTCACATAGTGACGTAAGGCGTCTCTAACATCTTAATACGACTTCGGTTAAAGTACCAGGGTATCAGGAGTTTTTAGGATATTCAACAAAAACAAAATCAACATTTCGTCGTACAAACTTACAGAATGAACTTCCAGAATTTTCCAGATTTCAGTGCGAAAAAGGGACGGCACATACTTTTCATACTGTTCATGAGCCCATCTCTTCTCTCTTTCTCTCGCACGGGAACCTGCATAATTTTAACATGTCCAACCTCCCTAGTTTTCTTAAATTTTGAACAATATTTTCTCACGAAAGTACCAGGGTTTCATAAGTTAAAAGATACGACTGCATGTTCACTAACACGACGTCAAAACAGCTGATTTACACAAGTTTCATATTCTTTTATCTAAAAAGTGATTTGCTTGGTTCTTATCTGTATGTATGTGGGCCTGGGAAGCGATAGCACCTATGCATTTTATCATAGATGGCACGTTCTCTAAGCATGCATACGATGCGATAACATATTACATTTTAACGATAGAATGGCGAGATAATGCAAGTTAAAAGGGACAAATACTGACTTATTGGTGCTAATTTTATAAAAATATTTTTTTTTTACCCTCTGGCCTAGTCTAATGTAATCTAACGAGTAAGATTATAAACCAGCTGTTATTCGTAGTCTTACGGTGACGTTTAAATTACGCTATGTACTCTAAACAACTAGTCCCCAAACTTTTAGCTACTAGGGCAACAGAGAGAACAGGATGTAATCGGTACACGGTGTCAACAAAATTCAGTGCGTCGATCGACACGTCAACAGCCAATGTGTGCGCAGTACGCGAAAATACGCAACATCGCGATATATAGGAAAACTTGTTATTTATATTACAAAATGTTTTTGAAAATGGGTCACTGTACTCTTTACAAGACAACTCTTGCTAAATGTAACAAAATATATGTTTTTTTTATTCATAATAATATAGTAAATTGTTCGAAATTCGTGACGTATGAGTATAGGTACTAAGTTTTATGACTGCCTAGTACTTTGTGGAGTGTATTTTTTTACAGCTAAAAGGGAAAATGGTGGCCTCCCGATTTTTTCGCGAAACAAAACCTATTTGAGTTTCCTGCCTAGCCAAATTTCGTTTCCCGAAAAAGATAAACTTCACATTTACACTATCTTTGTAATATTTTCCGACTTTCAAAAAAGGCAGTGACTAAACAATAATTGACTTGGGTTAATTAATTTATCATTTTAAAACATTGATAAGAGTTTTTCCCTGCAAAAAATAATAATAACAGACAACCTCACTAACCTATATTAACGATAAAAGCTGATACACTAATTCACAACTTTATCTAAATTTTGCCCGCGGAAACATAATCTAAAAATACATTGTACCTACCTACAATATGTTGACAAACATTCGGTTATCTCATTCTGGCGTGTGGATGTACATCTGCCATCTCTCTTCCGCGTAGTCACAACATGGCTGGGCTATATGATAATTTTTAGTAGTGGGGGGTACTCTATTGTTATGTATTAAGAATCGGTTGGCAACGTAGTGTTTATTAGTTGTTTTTGTCTGTTTATTGAAGTTAAATAGAATTAGGCCGGTGTTTTTAATAATGACCTGTAGTTTTTTGACTATCAGTATAAGGTTCATTGACTATACATTTATAATTTTCTTGCCGTTTCGAAAAATTACTGAAGATAAAGATTGGTATTGTTAATTAGCCTAAAATATTGGATCTAGATATTTTAAAGAGATCTTTTAAAGGTAGGGATTGTATGAAATTCTATACATCAAGAAGAGGTTTAAACAGTTTGTAGTTTTAAGATAATTCTAGCTCTATTACAACTCATTTGTGCTAGTAGTCTAGTCAACCCACACCTCGCTTAGGGTTCTAAAACTGGGGGTACCAAATATACTTTTTACTTAATCGATAAAAGTGAGTTATGTGTTTAAGATACATTTTTGTGACTCCTAAACGGAATTCGATGTCATTTTTCAAAATAGGCAGTTTATTAAAATGTAGAAATGTCTTTTTTTCGGATGTGAAATTATCAAATGATCTTCAGCCATGAGGAAGGCGGGAGTGTCAGACTCTTACTGACTAAAACCCATCCATGTTCCTTCCTCAGCCCTTTGTATTCCGGGGGCGCGGTATCTCTTTCGAACATCCGTCGAAAATGTAGCCTGTGATTGTTTTCAGTCAAAATCAATATTAGTAGAGTTGTTTAAGCGAAACGAAAACAAATATAGACATTTGTCATTATTAATAAATTATTTCTGGGAAGTTGACGCAGGAAATACGCTTGTATTATATAAGAAGAAAGTGTAGTTTGATGCTAAGCCAAGTGTAGGTTGCTATGGTGATCCGGGCTTCAAGCCAGAGCCCTGTCATTTGTACATGGATATACTATATGTACTGTCTCCCGGTTTCACACGTATCCTGAGAAAACTACTTCGCACATCTGGATAAAAAGTGTCCTATGTGGTTATCCAGGTTATAAACTATGTGTGTACCAAATTTCATTCAGTTCTATTCAGTAGTTTTCGCGTGACAGTATCAAACATACATACATCGTCACAACATAAAACTCCTAGAACAAGCGTGGTGTTTTCAATGACCTATCCTCAAATTCTGCTTACCCCTCAACAAATAACACGTGCAGAACGCGTGATGATAAAATAAAACCCACTCCACAGGTGTTAGTAAACCGTGCAACATTATGTAACTACGCAGAAAAGTACTAGGCGAGCAGGAAGTCAAGAAGTTGGACTATACTAATTTGAATAAACCTTCAATGGCACGGCGAAGGAATATCGACTTTATTTTCGTCGCTATAATGTCTGAATTCGAATGGACGGGTGTCGATTACCGAAATAGAGACATGAATAATAGTTTTTAATTCGTAATTTGAAATACACAGTCTAACAAAATATAGATTATTCACTTGTTATATTCTTTAGTCTTTAGATTTAGATTATTTGAATTATCTGTAATCTGAGTATTTTTCTATGCAAGCCATAATAATTATTAATTAACATGACTGAAGATCTGACTTGATTTATCAATAACATTCCAGCATTTTCGGTGATCGGTTGTTTACAAATATTCTTTATTTTGGAGGAAACTTGAATCACTTGTTTTGCTATTCAATTATTTACTGTTTATCTTATTGAGTTGTTTAAAATAATATTTTGGTTTGGCAATCCATAAGTTTGGTATCGTAAATATTTGAATTATAAATATTTTGACATCACAAAACAGTAAGATAATATTTTTTAATGGCATTCTATAATAGCTACATTTGGTGAATATTTTTAATACAATTTCGGCCGCATCCTAAAACTTCACGCACCAGGTTAAAATCTATGTCATTCTCCAGGGTTCAAGCTATCTCTATACTAAATTTCATCTCAATCAATTCAGCAGTTTCACAGTAAAAACATACAGTGAGACTACTTTCATATTTTCAACAATTAGTAAGTATTCTAGAATATTATTATTGACAGCTTTTTAGGGCTTAATTCACCACTTCTGTGAATAAATTATCTACCAGATTAATTTATAAAACTGCATTTGTATGAAACTATCTGGCAGATATGTTTAATCTTCGAGGTGGTAAAACTAGCCATGGATAGGAAAATTCATCATTACTTAGAAGATATTTCCCAGTATCGGGTTGGGAGGTGACAAAATATCTACTAGGAAAACATATTCTTCAAAGAGTCTCTTTGTTATTTGACAGTCAATTTAATTTTTCTATCAAATTAGCTTCTATTAGAAACAGCAAGCCATATTAGTTTTGAAAGTATAGAATGCATTTAGAGACACGCCCACCCAAATGACCCGGTGACCTATTTACCTAGATATTAGGATGAAAAGTGGGTAACGCAGGTACATTCAAGATTTTCTTGTTTTTTAGAGAGTTAAGGCTATTTTTTCGTTGCTTAGACATTTATTTTTGGGAATATCGACCCTAAAGACGACAGGATATCAAAAAAAGTGCGGGAAAGTACATATTTTTTTGGGATAATTTTGTTTAAAAGTCCCAAAACATCAGCTAACTAAAAGAATAGTAAATAAATGATGAACAAACCGTCAATCTAATATCGCGCTTCGCCGATCACACGATGACAAAGTACTAGGTGCTCATAACGTTAAAAGAGCTTTTGTATGTTAATAAGACCTTCATAACATGCCAACATAACGCAATAGGCGAACCCCAACCAAAACGAAACCTAATCGTTAACACATAAGATTCAAATTAATGATTGAATCAAGCGACTTATACGACCTTTGTATAATAAAATAGAAGCAAGGTAATTCGTTATTAAAACGGGAAATTTTATTTTCATCTCTATACAAATGGTATAGGGTTAATTTTACTATGAACCAGGTTTGTATATGCGTCGTTTTTGGACTGAGGGCCAATGTTCGAATGCACTCTGACGTCAGACCTCCCCGAGCCCTTCTGACCTAGATATGTTGTCGTCAAGCGGAAAATATCACACCGCTGCAGCGAAAAGCGCTTTACCGTATTAAGCCGTCTAATGGAACAAAAAAAACAGCTTTAAACGAGCAATTTGTAAATAAAGCGATTGAAGCTAACAACCGTTTAATAATAGAATTTAAGAGTGACGCGATGCATTCGCTGAATGGTCAGATGGCCAGTTTAAAAATATGGCGTCGTTAGGTCTAGACTTTTAACTAGTGGTGGCCGTTCGAGTAATCGATTTACTCATCGAATAATTGTCCCAGTTTCAATTACATTGTTAGCGATCTAGTTTTATACCTCGGAAAAGAAACTCGATACACACTTTCACTCAACGATCTTGGGAAGTTGATAAAAAAAGTTGCCGCATAAAATACTCTAGCAAGTACCAAAGTGACTTTTTCAAAGTCAGATTGTACTTTTTAATGTAGTACTTGTACTTTTTAGTGTAGCTTGGAAACCACTGACTAATTATGAAAGAAAACATCGTGCGAAACCTGGACTTAAAAAGTTTGAAATCGCCAATCCGCCTTGAGCAAACGTGGTGATCTATGCTAATGCCTTCTTTGTATAAGAAGAGGCCTTTACCCAGCAGTGGGATAAGACCTATGATGTATACTAGAAGACCAAACAGGTACGCAGGAGATATTATAGTGCACGCACGCTTGCAGACACAGGTGCACTCTCTATTCCCTCACTCAAGGTCGGCAGTCCGACACGACCGGGGAGAGATCAGGCGCAGGACCGACAGCGACACGTGCGAGCCGAGGTACGGAGGGGTCTCGCTATTTTAAGAAAATGGCCACCTATCCATCGACCGTGGCAAATACATAGATAGTAATTAAGCCATCGATGATGGTGTTCAACACCAATTTCACCGACTGATGGTTTCGTAATCGGCCCGTTAAACAAAAAGTTTTTTAAGCCAGGAAGCTAAAATTTTCGTGTTACCCACTTCTAGTTCAACCCTGGTTTGGTAATCGACTGTTTCAGTAATAAAAATATCTAATAATGCGTTACCCATCGCAAGTTGGAAGTTTGAATTTATGGTAAACAGCCGTTTTAAGTCGGACTGTTATCTCGTCGGTGAACATGGGCCTAAGTATGTAAAAAAATCATCACGATCTACATTCAAAACTTGGTATCAAACATCATAATGCTCTTAGAAAGTACTGCTTATTGATCTAAAACATTTTAAAAGCCCCCTTGACGCCCACGGGTTAGGGCTAGCCTATTTCTGCAACACACCCCCTCCTATCATATCGACCAACACTTTCATTCCCCTGACAATAGTCTAAAGATAGACTTCTATTTTCATCCTTTTCTGAGCTTCATTAATCTGTTGATATAGAATTTTAATTAATAAATTACTAGATATTGCCGGTGGCTGCGCTCGCGTCGTGAGGGAGCTCCTCCACGCGTAACCCTGTCTGCCTGTAACGGCTGTATTTAGATGACATTTGGTACATATGGAGTTAATTTGATACTGGAAAAGAAAGACTATTGTAAACATTTCCTTTTGAAACGAGTGTCTATGGAGTTTCTTGCCGGTTCTTCTCCATAAGACCCACTCCTTGAAACCATGCAACTAGCTTGACGTTTCATAAGTGCCTGCAAAGACCTATTTGAAATAAAAACATTTGTTAAAATTTTATTACAAAATATAACCGTTGTTGCTCTTAAACCTCTAAACTGATTTCGATGCAATTCGTCATACAAGATCATGATCTTAATGAGCACAAAGGATACTTGTTATCCGAGCTCTTAAATCAGCTACTTTACAATTCTAGTGAAACTGATAAAAATACTAATATTGTTAATAGGAAAACTAATCCACGTGTATCAAAATAAACAACTAAATATAAATTCTAACACAGATTGTGCAATCAACTCGCAAACAGCGCCAATAATCGATTCTCCACAAATAATCGATAGAAAAAAAAACATCGATTCACGCCCAGCACTAAAGGCGTGCGTAAAAGGAATTGACGCAACACCTTATTCGAACCTTGGCACCGATTATGATATACCGATCACGATTCGAACTGAACGTATGTATGTATTAATATTTCGATTAGCGATTCACGATTAATGCGATAAAGAACAATATATCGATAATATAGACACGAAATTAGTTTTGAGAATGGACTTTAAAGATTTCTTTGAACAGAGTTGTAAAGAAATCGGTCAAGTGTGAGTTCGATTCACGCACCGAGGGTTCTGTACTAAAGTCTAATTCAAAAAACAAAAATTTATATTTTATTCTGAAAATATTATAAATTCGTGAGGATAAATATGTATTCGAAGAAAATCCTTCCTCAGCCCTTTGTATTCCGGGGGCGCGGTATCTCTTTCGAACATCGCGCAGCCCCGGCAGGCTATGGCCCTGGGCCCATCAACATAGTTTATAACCTGGATTAACTCACGGATACTTTTTATCCAGGTGCACGGAGTAGTTCTCTCAGGATACGGGTGAAATCGAAGCAAACAGCTAGATTACCCTATATTGCATGGTAAATATGCATGCAAGTGCATTTAACTGTACTTATAGTGAACGGTGAGCCCATAACGGGTAATTATTGTGTTTTTATGCCCATCAGATCATTGATGCGTGATCAAAGACAAGACTGTACGTAGCTATGCAAACTTACAGACAGACCAAAGGCATTGGCAGCAGTATTGGGCTGGTAGTAACCTTGGTCTAATGGTCGCAAACACTGCTGTGATCGGGATCTTGGATTCGGTAGAAATCGCCCGCTTCCTACTGATAATAAAATGCTTTGTCCTGAATGACTGACGGATCAACGCACAGCCTAAACCGCTGATCGTAGAGACCTGAAACTTGGAGGATGAGTTCTTTGTAATGAGATGACGTAGGCATCTGATAAGAAAGGATTTTCTGAAATTCTACCCCTAAGGGGGTGAAAAAGGGGGGCAAAGTTTGTATGAATCTCTGTCATTTTTAATATGAATTCGTATAGCCAAACGCTGACGAAGCCATATTTAAAAGCAATATTATTTTTCAACTTTTTTCATTCGCATGGACAAATCATTCTTTATAAATGTTTCAAATTTCAAGTCGATAGCATTAGTAGTTCCTGAAATAATCATCCGTGACAGACAGACATACGAAGTGAAACCATAAGGGTTCTTCTTACCATTTTTGGTACGGAACCCCAAAAAGGTTGAGTACGGCTGTTTTAAAACTAATAAGTAGGTAACGAACATCACAATGATAGCGGTTACATTGTAAAGTTATCGCGTATAACTATTCTTATGGTTAATGTTATACGCTTTACCGCAACCACATTTGTATGACAGACAACTATTTTTATTATTAATATTTATTAATTATCATTTACATACTTATTGTGGTGGTGGCAGCAACAACCGCACGTGTCGATCGATCAAAGGTTAAGTTATGCTTGGTCGGTCCGTGGATGGGTGATCATCTTTGTCATAGCGAGATTTCTCCGTGTCTCGGAAAGCACGTTAACCTGTTGGTCCCGGCTGTCATTTGTAGATCTTTGACAGTCGTTACGGGTAGTCAGAAGCCAGAAAGACTGACAGCCAGTTTTACCAAGAGGTATCGTGTTACCGAGTAACTGGGTTGTGAAGGTCAAATAGGCAGTCGCTGCATGTGAAACACTGGTATCTCCTGCATCCGGTTAGACAGGAAGCCGATACCAACATAGTTAGGAAAAGGCTAGGCAGATGATGATGATGAGTCATTTATATATATCGTGTTGGTGACCTTTGGCAATGAAATATGCGTGGATACTTGAACTTTTTCTTAAATAAAAGTTACCTTAGAAACTCCTTATAACATCTGCTATCTGTCAATGATAGTCCCATCATAATCGGCCCACCCGTTCCGGAGATTTGCCACACAAAACAGACAGACAGAAATATTGTGTTTGGTGTGTACAGTGTGAACATTAAAAAGCTTTTATTTTGACATTACAAACATACAGTTTAATTTATTTGTATCGTATAGATTTGGTCACTCAATGAATTTGATATCTTCACCAATATTATTATGCGGAAGTACCTTTGTCTATTCTCACGTTTAATTTTAATTTAATTAATTAATCATTTAATTCTAACTTTTTGATTTTCTAAACTACCTATGATTTTAATAATAAGAGGTATGCTGTGAACTCCTATATTTAAGGCAGCACAAGGTTTTCTTTTTTTAATATAATTGGTTGAAATTGTCTAGTTTTTTTTAGTTCATTTCTTGTTGGAGATCCTAATAAATAAATCACCGAATCTACATGGATATAGATTGAAAGCTAGGGACAAAGGCTGTTTTTTGTCCGGGTGAAAAATTGCAGAATACGGCTAAGTTTAAAAACAGTACATTCACAAAAATCTGGTACCTATGCACTTATTTTGACCTTGCTTTAGAAAGGCAGAAAGGAATTTATTTGCAATCTTAAATTTATTATGAAATGTTTTTAGAGGCCTAGGGGAACGGCCTCGAACAACGCAGGTCGCTAGTTCGACGCTCGACTCTGTACTAATTAAGGTAGGTCATAAGTCAGAAGATAATGCCTTATCAATATTTAGGATAACACGACAGACGGACATGGTATAACATTTAGCCCGACCCGAGAGTCGAACCCAAAACCTTTTATTCTGAAGTCACGCGTTTTAGTATATAGGCCAAAAAGGCTAAAAATTAAAATTGTTAGACAAAAAACATAAAAACCTCCCCTTTTGGAGATGGTAATTTAAATTCGAAGTACCAGGAGCAAATAAATTACGAGGAGGTCTCACCGTTTCCAACTTCTCATCGTCACACGAATCGAACACGTTGGCACACTCACCTGCAAAGAAAAAAAAACAAAATTAATTTATTGTCACTAAATTAAGTATTTAGATTTTATGCTCGCCTGGTACCTAATTCCACTGAAGGTTATGCATGATTTATAAAAATTAACCTTATTTTTAATAGTTTATCATAAAAATGACTAGATTTTGTTTCCTAGTTAGATTGCGGTTTCCAGTTGAACTAGTTTCGGCTGAATATGAATATTTTTAAATTGAGCGACTGCCATTATGACTCCACAACCCAACAATAGCGTAATTAGATTACCTACCATATCTTTTGACTTCGTAAAAAGGATTACGTAAAACTAAAAGACTATAACATTCATTTAAAGAAACCGATTCGCATCCAGTACTAGTGAACTACTTCACGCACTCGAATATCGAAGTATCCTATATGTCATTCACGTTATAAACTATGTGTGCACCAAATAACATCGAAATCCATTCAGTAGTTTTGGCGTGAAAACAAACGAAAAATGTAAACAAAGTCGTAACCTATTTTGTTCTAATTCTGCCACAGAAATTAACAAAAAAGCGTAAGAAGCGCATTTATGTAAATTTCATGCTCTAAACATCATCATTCATTATTTAATGCCATTTTATTTATCTACGTGGGAAAATTAGAACAAAATAGGTTATGTTTTTGTTTACATTTTTCTTAAAATCAATTAACAGACCAGACTATGATACAGAACTGCACAGAGTGTAGGATGATGGTACCATTTTATACCCATTAGGGCCTTGAGCTCTATTAGCAAGGGCCCGGCGCAAACCACGCTGGTTTGAGCACGTAATGAGCCGAAACGAAGCCAATTAGTTACTGTACCTACTGACGAATTTTAGCGTAGTTTAGCCAAAAGTTCAGTCTATTTATTATAGTGGGACAGAGTTAAAAAACATGCAGAAATTCTTACTCAAATACTAATAATTTAAATCCGTCAGTAAGTGTCTGATACACTTTTAAGGGAAAACTGTTCAATCGGTCGAGATTATATTTGCTATAGAGATTACTTGATCCACGACATATCTTGGTGTTTATCCGGGTGCATGCGTGCGTATTATCATAAACGCAAAAAAAGGTTGTCTACAAAATTCCTAAACTATTGTTGACTACAATAAATTGACTAATAAAAAGTACAAAGCACGCTAAAATAGTTTTTATTTCAAAGAGGAATAGATTAAATTGCACCGAATTTAAAATACAGCTACTTGAAAACGGAAACCCTAAAAATAACAAAAATAATTCCTTCCAAAAATACCTAAAAAAAAACAATCTAAATTATGTTACACGTCTTAACATTTTATGCTCGCCTAGTACCAAATATGGCTAAAGGTTACGCATGATTGATAAAATAAACCTATTTTAAATAGTTTTAAAAAGCTAGGCTTTTTCCCAAATCGCACCCGGATAAGCCAATAACCATTTCCAATGACCCATCTATCTCTACACCAAATTTCATTCCTCGAATCCCTTGCAATTTTAAAATCAAAAATTTCAATATTCCTCCCAAATTGAATCCGCTAGGGGTGTGTCTAGACAAGGTCTAGACGGCGCAGACCTAACCTAGGTCAACGTTCAGACGACAAAGGGTCCGTGTGGCGTTCACCTGTGCTAGTCATATGTATGTTTGTGTGTGAGCGAACGAACTAGGAAACGGATGATTTTGGAAAAGAAGAAGAAGTTTTTTCTATCTTTTTGTACAGATGACAAATCATTAAATTACTCCTATCGCTGTGTAGCGGGAGGAGTAATTTATTTCATTCTAGAGTAACTAGAGATATAATATAGGAAATGTCCTTTTTAGGAAAATGTCCTAAATTTTCTACAAAAATACTTTCTTCGCTAGTCTAGTCTAGGGTTCTCACGCGTTACCGATTAATACGAAATCCTAAGCTCAATTCTAAGTTCGAACAAAGGGGTACCTTAATTTTCACATCAGTATTTTTTTCATTAACAACCCAATCTTTGAGCTTAATCAATGGTAATAGGTACACTCTTTTCATACTATTCAGGACAGCGCGGATGCATAAAACAGCCGAGCCGCTAAAAAAACTTGTTTTCCAAAAAAAAAAGGATATCTTTCGAAAAAACCAAACGTATAAAAACAAGGCCCTCTTTTTCATTCTCAAAAAACAACATGTAATTTATGAAGGACAGAAAACGGCCTCTTTATATATATACATATTTATGAAAGTCATGGCACCCAGGAGTAACCATGACCTTTCGTCGCATTAGCAACTTAAATCATGTTATTCCCACCCAACTATGAAGACTGAGGTATTCTTTATATCATTTAATGGTAAACCAGTCACCTCATATCATCTGCCTAGCCTTTTCCCAACTATGTTGCATGCGTATGCAGCTGAGTATCTGTGTTTTACGTGGAGCGACTGCCTATCTGACCGCCACAACCCAGTTACCGGGTAACACGATACCCGTTGGTAATATTGCTTGTCAGACATTCTGGCTTCTAACTACCCGTAACAACTGTCAAAGATCTACAAATGACAGCCGGGACCAACAGGTTAACGTGCTTTCAGAGGCACGAAGGAGTGTCGCTATGACATAGGTGGGCACGCATCCACGACCGTTATAAGCGCAGCTAAACCTTTGATCGGTTGCCATGACCCGTGCAGCTGTCACTTAGCCACGAGCTCCTCCGCTACCAAGCCGCTGGTGGCAAGTATTCACCATCGCCTATGGACAACAACTGTGCTGGTAGTACGTACGGACGAGTTGCTGAGCGACGAGCTCTCAGAGCCGGCGCTGTGCTGTGTGACGTGCGTGTACTGACACCGGCACCCACACCCTTCACACTGACACAGCGCCGCATAGCCGCAGACATACGTGTCCTGGTATTACGTACGGACGAGCTGCTAAGCGACGAGCTCTCAGAGCAGGCGATGTGCTGTGTGACGTGCGTGTACTGACACCGGCACCCACACCCTTCACACTGACACAGCGCCGCATAGCCGCAGACATACGTGTGCTGGTAGTACGTACGGACGAGCTGCTGAGCGACGAGCTCTCAGAGCCGGCGCTGTGCTGTGTGACGTGCGTGTACTGACACCGGCACCCACACCCTTCACACTGACACAGCGCCGCATAGCCGCAGACATACGTGTGCTGGTAGTACGTACGGACGAGCTGCTGAGCGACGAGCTCTGGTTACTAGCATCAAATAGGAACACAATTTTAAAATGTGATATTTTCTTTACAATTTCTGTTGAAACAGGTGGGCGAGAGGTCACTACGCTTTGTTATAAAACAGAAACCAAGGTCTGATAGTACAAAACAATTAATAGATATACAATACATTTATATACACAACTATAATCGTTATAGTTTAAAACAAATGAAACATTTACAAAGACAAACAAAGATTTGATTATTATAACAACTACTCTTTTGCCCCAGATGAAAACTCTATATTGCCCCATCTATCTCCACACGAAATTTCAACAAAAACGATTCAGCATTTTTACCATGACGGACAGACAGTAATAAGATTTTTTTCCGTTTATCGATAAAACACTAGTTTTTATATCGACAGAACTGAGTCACAAAAACGGTCACACCTCAGTCGTCTTTGGTCACATCCACATCAAACATAGCTTATGTCACTCAAGGATAGTATAGCTTTCGATCGGTAAAAGTTCCGAATGGGCCCAGTCGTTTCGGAGATTGCCCTGTGCATACAACTAAACGTGGTTCAATCAATCAATGCTCATGCCTTCTCTGTATGAGAAGAGCCCTGTGCCCAGCAGTGGGACGACATATAGGCTGATGATGATCAACTAAACTGTCTGTATCGTTACGACAGCTGACAGACCTTTCTACTATGATACCCTTAAGGATACATGCGAGTTTTCTGGCACCAAAGGAAATTTTGATATTGCTCAAAGCCCTGAAATTTATTTATTTATTTATAGGAAGGCTTACAGACTAATAACATATTTTAGATAACAACTATAGTTTTAACAAATTGCTAATAACAAGCCCCCACATATAGACAAGCCCCCACATATAGAAATACAAAGACATATATCTACACTCCTCATATTTGAGAAGAGCAATGCTTATCAGCAGAAATCGGTTCAGTCCTGATACTTCATTTTAGCTTTTTAACAATGACTTCTATTAACTTAGTAATATAACTCCTAATAAAAGACTACGAGTTTAGTAACCTAATCGGCCCGATAAATAAAAACTTTTTTAACCAGGAAGCTGGAATTTTCAAGATACCCACTTCTAGTTCAACCCTGGTTTGGTAATCGACCGTTTCAGGAATAAAAATCTCAAATAATACGTTACCCATCCAAAGTTGGAAGTTTGAATTTATGGTAAACAGCTGTTTTAAGTTAATCGGACCGTCATCTTTTCGGAGAACTTGGGCCTTAAATCTGTTTATTTATTATTTTTAGTAGCATTTGCATTTAGTACCTATCAAAACTAATACTAGCAACAGGTGTCGAGATATCAAAGAAAACCTTCCTATCTGTTAGACCATAAAAAAAATATTTTGCTAAACTCCTGATGACCTCCGTGAGCTCAATCAGTGGAAACGAATTTCTTTGCACGTTCAAACAACTTCATTATTTAATTGTTCTGAGCTTACTGTAATTAATCAAGAAAAAGTTCAAATATAATTTTAAATATTCAAATTCAATACTTACTAGCACCAAACAAACAAAACATTATTTATCACTAAACTATCACAGATTACTAAAAAACTATCACAGACTACGCGTATACGTTATAAACTTTCACATAATGAAAGCGCGCTACACGTCCACTCCTCGCGACGTCTCAACGCTAACTGACAAAATTGTTGCAAATATTTTTTTTTGTTGAACTACCTACAGGTTGTCTAGACGGGTGGCGGGGGTGGGGGAGTTATTTTATCAGGTCTATGCACTTTTGGAAAAGATTTTTCGTTCAATCAACGTGAACAAAGAGGGGTCAAGGAACTTTGAGAATGAGATCATAAAAACCCGGTACTTATATTAAGACGGTACATTTTTATTAGGTACTTTAGAATTGAATCATATAATATAATTGAAAAATTTAATTTCGAGAATTCTAATGCAATCTCAGATTTGTTTGTTTAAAACATAGCATGGTTGATAGTCTAAGCATCTTTCTTATAAAATACCAGTAATCTGAAGTTTATCCATCTCTCGCCTAATCCTTACTTAACGTCGTAATCCTGGATTAAGCTGTTGACGGCACGTTTGGTGTAGTATTGTTAAAAAGTAACTGTACATTTACAAGTTGTTAACCGCTGATTACACAAACCTTGTATCAGAGTGTTATATAAAACTGGTTATTTTGACTGAACACTACAGATGGTGCGAAAGGACCAGCCTAATGCAGGATGTTTTTGAAAATAATCTTATGTATACATTTTTAAAGAAAACCTTCCTTAAAAAATATGCATTTAAATAACGAAAACCCCACCCAAATCGGATCAAATATCTATACGAGGCAAAAACAGAACCTCTTTTTTTTAAGTCAGTTAAAAACAGTCAACTTCCAAAAGACTACCGACCTTTTCTTTTTTAATAATATTCTTGTAAGTCCTTTTTGAAAGAATCCTTGCTAATCCTTCTAGTATTATAAATGCAAAAGTGTGTCTGTCTGTCTGTCTTTTACCTCTTCACGCTTAAACCGATTTAAATGAAATCTGGTATGGGGATAGCTTGAACCTTGGGGCAGGACATAGTTTTTATCCAGATTCGTTAGTATATCCCTCGTATACAAAATAGTCGAAATGCAAAAATCTATAAAACAATGTGATTAAATAATTATAATTTTCAAGCTTGATCAACATTCGAAGACCAAAGTGTAAAAATAAATAAATACGAAAACACAATGCACGTCAAAGCTAAATTACTGCTTTTCTATATTAATTAACCGCATAATCAATTCCACTGGACCTGACCCAACCTGAACTCAATTAATTAAGTGACATTCGAGTTCTCTGACCTTTTGACATTAACACTTAAATCAGTCTAAAATCCTCAATCACATTGAATTTATTCAAGTCACAATTTACTGTCTCATTTCGAAGTCGTAAAAGTCGAGTATTCGACTTGTTTAACCTTAGGTCAAACAATGCCTCCCAGAACGATCTATGATTAAAAATTTAAAACACCTCTACCAAAAATACCTTACATCATTTTGGAAAATGAGCTGATACTCTTACACTGCTGGACCGATATTAACCAAACATAGCTAAGAACCACCGCAAGGAAACTGGCTTTCAAATGAAAAAAACCGCATCGAAATCGGTCCATCTTTTTGAGAGCTACGATGCCACACACAGATACAAACACAGACAGACATCGACATCAAACTTATAACACCCCTCTTTTTGCGTCGGGGTTTAAAAATAGACTTTTGTACTAAGTTAATTTAATAAATAATCTTCTTCTCATAGTGTTTTGCCAACCTAACAAGCCCTAGTGTCAGAGTTTTCTCAAATCCGCCTGACGGCCTCTGACATGGAATTGTAACAACAACTGCTATCAAGATAGCAGCCGGGGACCGCGGCCCTCCCAGGCACGGGGGTATTACACCACCAACTTCCTGAATCTGGGCTGCTTTGTGAAATTTTCTAAAACCCACAATGCGATTTCGGCCCGACCCGTGAATCGAACCCGACACCCCGTTTACAGACAGAAAAAAAAAAACCCGTGGCTTCACCCGCGAATCCTGATGGAACTGCTTCATAGAAATTACGACTATTCTATGTCCTTCTCCAAGGTTAAAGCTATATCTATACCAAATTTTATCAAAATCTTTTCAACAGTTCCTGTAAATAGGTTTGTCTGGATTGTACTCATCTGCATTACACGTGCCGACCACAGTTTAACTACGAAACAAGAGGTCAACTCGTTCAGAAATAGGTCAAGCGACCTAGGTTAATTTGAACTTTGTCCTTAGAGCCACTTGAAACGGGACATGACAATTTACTGAGCTTGAATGTAGACGGCATTTTTGCATTTTGGAAGGGTGTGGGTGCCGGTGTCAGTACACGCACGTCACACAGCACAGCGCCGGCTCTGAGAGCTCGTCGCTCAGCAGCTCGTCCGTACGTACTACCAGCACACGTATGTCTGCGGCTATGCGGCGCTGTGTCAGTGTGAAGGGTGTGGGTGCCGGTGTCAGTACACGCACGTCACACAGCACAGCGCCGGCTCTGAGAGCTTGTCGCTCAGCAGCTCGTCCGTACGTACTACCAGCACACGTATGTCTGCGGCTATGCGGCGCTGTGTCAGTGTGAAGGGTGTGGGTGCCGGTGTCAGTACACGCACGTCACACAGCACAGCGCCGGCTCTGAGAGCTCGTCGCTCAGCAGCTCGTCCGTACGTACTACCAGCACACGTATGACTGCGGCTATGCGGCGCTGTGTCAGTGTGAAGGGAGTGGGTGCCGGTGTCAGTACACGCACGTCACACAGCACAGCGCTGACTCTGGGATGGTGGCGATGCCTCTGGTACAAGCAACAATAGAGGGTCTTTCGCATTAAAGAAAGGAATCTTGTCCCAACAATAGACTAGATATTCTGATAATGTAACCATAACAAGTCTTTCAACAATAACATCGGCTTATTTATCGTCCCAATAGCTGGGCGGAGATCTTGCATAGATCACCATCATAACTCGAGGTGGATTGGCATTCTTTCGGTCTTTCCTTAATTAATAAAACTTATCAGCTAAAAAAACAAGCTGAAATTAAAGGAAAAGTCCTTTTTTTTTCAATTTTATAAGGCTTCCACCACATTTTCGCGTAAACTTGAAGAGTTATGAATTGCACGTGACCAATTAAAAGAATTTCACCCAATTTCAAAGTAGTCTGTTATCTACGAAACCTTATAAAATTTAAACTCAATTAACGAAAGTTATTACAATATCGAGCCTTTTCATAACTTACAACAGACCACAAAAACTTGGGGAAAAAAGCTCTCTGAGTCACGGAGGGGTCGCGCTGTTAAGAACGGTCACCCATCTATGGACCGACCGCAGCTAACGCAGCTTAACCTTGCTAATCTTTCAATCTGCGTGGTTGTGACTATATACTAGACTAGCTTCCGACCGGCGGGTTCGCCCGCATGGGCTATAAAAAATCAAATAAAAATGAAGGAATTTAATACAAACTGCCCCCCCTTTTTCACCCCCTTATCGGAAGAATTTCGGAAAATCCTTTCTAATCGGATGCCTACGTCATACAAAGAACACACCCTCCAAGTTTCAGGTCTCTACGATCAGCGGTTTAGGCTGTGCGTTGATCCGTCAGTCATTCAGGACAAAGCACTTTATATGTATAGAAGATTGAAATTCGACCGCCATCGCCATCGTCCTTTAGCAAGTTCACGGTCGCCTGTCAGTTTTTGTTGCAGTTTTTTAGCTCAAAAACTAATTGTAGCGTCGACATATCCGTATGCCGCCTACGCAGGTGCGGCGACCAGAGATCTTTGTACATGTGGAGTACTAAATCTATACTTAATATAATAAAGCTGAAGAGTTTGTTTGTTTGAACGCGCTAATCTCAAGAACTACTGGTACGATTTGAAAAATTCTTTCAGTGTTAGATAGCCCATTTTTTGAGCAAGGCTATGGGCTATACATCATCACGCTTAATTGACCAAATGTTAGCCGAACGCGCGTTTCAAGCAAGCTCCAAATCTATTACAATTAACGATCTACCAATATGACATTACATTACAATTAAAATTTTCAGAAATTGTTTAATTATAGGTTTGTCAACTACACGTTTACGATTTGGGGGGGGAGGGGTTACGTCCCCTGTGCCCTCGGACCGCCACTGGTCTGTTAGTTTTAAGGTGAAACGGCTGAATTGGTTTTGATGAAATTTAGTATGTAGATATATTGAAACGTCTAAGCCTAGCACGAGGTTGGAGAAACCTCTTTTCTCTACTGTTTTATCGCAAAACAAATCTTTAGATAAGGGATGGAGAATAAGCGTTTTTCAACCCCTGTACTAGGCGTACAAAGGGGTAGTTTTATCCAGGTGCATGTAGTAGTTAAAAGCACTTTCAAACGCGAGCAACAGCTAAACCCTAATCCCAACTAAAGTTATAAATGCGAAAGGAGTTTGTTTGTTTCGCTTTCACAGTAAAACGGCTGGACCGATTAAGATGAAAGTTGGTTAGCAGATAGATAGGACCCTACAGAATATTATAGGCTACTTTTTATCCGGCTGCGGTAAGTAGTGCCCTCAAGATACGGGTAAAACTGCGAGAAAGAACTAGTCAAAAACATTAATAAAGCAATTTGTTGAGATTAGACTTTTTTAGGTCCAGATTCCCTTCAATTCCGTTCACCTTTAGTCAGAATCTTTGGTATCGAACCCATATACTGAAATGAAATGAAATGATTTATTTTGTAACTAGGATATTTAAATCACTTTTACACGTCAATAGATTTGTTATTATGAGAACGCTGGCGCCAGCATTTCCTAGCTGACTACCTCTGAGAAGAAATGCCGAAACAAACTCAGGGGTCGTGGTCTCTTTTTACCCGTGGCCGGTCTACCATCAGAAAAGCCACAGGACCAGAAACACGGGCTATTATTAGCCGGTCCACACGGCATTGCCTCGCGTATAATTCGAACAGGGTATTGGCACAGGGCGTTGCCCCCCTGGCCTTGTGCCGGTTGGTGACTCTGTTTGTTTGTGCCCTGGCTTGTGCTGGCTCACGCCTTCCTGAGGCGATGACTGGAGTTTTTATAGTCTATTAGTAATCACGAAATTAGCGGCGGTTACTTAATGTTTTTTTTATATCCTGTAGAAGCAATCAGTTTTGTCGTGCTACCCTTGTTTCTATCAAAATCTAGCTATTATAAATATCTAGATAGGCCTTAACCGTCTCCTGGGTCCCATCTATCTCTATACAAAATCGCACCCAAATCGGTTCAGCCGTTTTGCAGAGAAATACTCTTATAACAAACTGACATTCACATTTACAGTACAACTAGCTGTTGCACCAGCATCCAAATCAATTAGCCCCTATGTGGTAATCCAGGTTCTAAGCTATGTGTGTGCCAAATTTCATCAAAATCCATCCAGAGGTTTTTACGTGAAAGAATAACAAACATACTATACATAGATCCTTACCAGCTTTCGCTTCATCACTACATATAAAACAAAGTCGCTTCCCGCTGTCTGTCTGTCCCTATGTATGCTTAGATCTTTAAAACTACGCAACGGATTTTGATGCGGTTTTTTTTAATAGATGCAATGTTTCAAGAGGAAGGTTTTAGTATATAATTTGTTAAGTTTTTGTATCTAATGGCTTAAATATCGCTGGCGGAAAGCTGGTTATATTGTAGGAAGTTAGGGTTAGGACTCGCCATTCCCGACAAATAAAAGATGATTTTAAGTGTATCTTAGACACCACGGACTAACGGTGAAGGAAAACTGGACTTAAAAGTCTGAAATCGCCAATCCGCCTTGAGCAAGCGTGGTGATCAATGCTCATGCCTTCTCCGTATGAGAAGAGGCCTGTGCCCAGCAGTGGGACAATATATAGGCTGATGAATGATGAAAAAGATGATGGGGGCTGTTGCCATCCCTACAAAGGACGAAACTACCCTACTCTATGACGACACTGTCCACCATAATCTACCCCCATAAATAGCTCAGTTTACGTAAAACGCGTAAAGAGAATCAACACATAACTCAATTATGTAAAACAGATTACACAAGACGTCATTTTACGTTTTCGTAACGAGATTTACGTAAACTTGACGGGAATTAATCAGTACTATTAATATTAGTCGCTATTACGGTCCTGAAGGAACTATACTTAACGCACCCGGATAAAAAGACTATCCCATGTTGTACCACATACCTCAATCTATCTCCGTACCAAATTTTATCGTAATCGGTTCAGCCGTTTTACCGTGACAACGTAAAAGACAGACAGAGTCACTTTGGGATTTATAATAAAGCTGCTTCCCGCGGTTTCACCCGCGTCGCGAGGGATATACTTAACGCACCTCCATAAACACAATGCCATGTTCTTCCCCAGGGTTCAATCTATCTCCATACCAAATTCCATCCAAATCGGCTTAGCCGTTTTACGGTGAAAGCGTGACAAACACACTGGCAGTGACTTTTGCACTTTTAATTTAGTAAAGTCAAGACTATCGGGTTATCCCGTGGTACCACTTCTCTAATAAGAGGACTATTTACACGCAACCGGATAGAAACTATCCAATGCACATTTTTATCCAAAACTAAGTTATTCCCATGTTTAAATTTGTCCCCATACCATACAAGTTTCATTGTGAACGATTCAACAATAACTATGAAACGTAACAGACAGACAGATAGATACAGACAGGATTACGGTGAAAGGCAGAAAACCTGCCCTTCATAAATCTATGAATATTTTAGTTTCTTGGGTCCAAATGTGAAAGTGAAGAATAATACTTCAATCGAATGGCACTGGTCCCCGTCTATGCATTTGTCATCAAACTTCAGTAGTTCTTCTCTGCTATTCACGGGACTACAGAGTCCCGCACCTTTGGGAGCCGATCGTGGGCCCGAAGCCAACACGCAGAAGCCCTTTGAGACAACTTCAATGAAATGTGATGGTGACACCCTGGCTGATGATGATGATGATGAAATTAAAAATTTAGTTTCTTTTTTCGTTTTTTTCCGACCGCAAGGAAAGGTTTATGTTTTTCGCGCCTATCTTCGTTTGTTTGTAATATTCTTTATTCCCTCATATCTTACAAACCACTCGATGGATTTCTTTAATGAAGGTATCGTTAGATTAATCTCATTCATCCAAGTGTTCTTAGATAGGTGGCATAAAATTTGAGGGCTATATTTCATTGTTTAGCCTGAACATTTTTTTAGTCTTCTTTTTCAAACTGTAGTTCTAAAACTATATCTATCTTCTATACCCATCTCTTTCGTAGACACTATGTCTAGCACACGCTATGCAGATTATTGTCTGACCAACAGAACAAAGAACTAAATGTGTGTGAGTGATATCATTACACACACACACACGCACACATTCATAAAATATCTTAACGGTGTTTACAAACAATCAGCAATTGGACTCTGTTAGAATTTCATGACGTAATAACAGAATACTATGTACTATTGTATGAATATATTTTTGAACTAGCTTCTGCCTCCGAGTTTGTCTGCGTGGTCTAGTATCCAAACTAATATAATAAAGCTGAAGTTTGTTTGTTTGAACGCGCTAATCTCAGGAACTACTGGTACGATTTGAGAAATTCTTTCAGTGTTTGATAGCCCATTTATTGAGGAAGGCTACAGGCTATATATCATCACGCTAAAACCAATAGGAGCGGAGTATTCCATGCTCTTCCATGTGGACGAAGTCGCGGGCAGAAGCTAGTATCGGGATAAAACCGGCCAAGTGCGTGTCGGGCCACGCAAAGTAGGGTTCTGGTAACGACTATAACTCTGTAACCGGTTAAGCCTACTTAGCCATGATAGTTTTTCTTGTAAGTTCATTACATGTGCTATATCTGTGTTTTTTTTTCACAATTCTAGGGACATTCAAAAGTTAGAGAGGAGGACGCTTGTATCGATAAAAAATGTGCACTTAAAAGTTAGATATTTCGCAAAAAAAAATCATAACTTTATTTTACCAATTTGATGCGTTTGGCGTGATCAATATACATTCATGTATAGATAAACAGACAAAATAATAAAAAAACAGTTTAGACTTTTGTTCCTTTAATGTAGGCCCCATATACGTTTTTAGTCTTTTTAAATATGCTATTTGTATAAAGTACTATAATAAACAATCAATAGGTAGGTACCTTAATAAAAAGCTGTTTTGACATTAAAAATAGACTATTATAACCTGCTAACAAAACGATACGACTTTCAAGCAAGAAAATATCTTATCTCCAACTCATGCTTAACAAACCAGTTTTATTTTCTCACAAAAAACTATAGCAACACGATTTCTAAGAAGTCAGCAAAAAAACACAAACAATAATCGACCAGTGAACTTTGAAATTTCATACCAGGGTATAATAATCTTAAAGCGATGCATAGTTCAGTGTGAGAGAGACGGAGCTATGTAGGGCGAATAGCACTGTCCCTCTTTCACACTGGAATCTGATCCCGAAGGATCTACTGTGCGCGCCCGGATAAAAATGCTAAGTCATTCCATATGATTCAAGCTATCTCCATACCAAATTTTATTAAAATCGGTACAACCGTTTTACCGTGAAGCGTAATAGACAGACAGACTCAAAGCCGGTTACGAATTAAAGGTTTTCCTGACATCATAAACTAATGAGACCAGCTCAAGACCAATCTAAGAATAATTATAAAATTTCATCATCGGAAGGGAACAGACGTACTGACAAGCGCCTGTGAAACCATAACCCCTCTTCTATCCCGTAATTGGGTAAAAAAAATCAATTTCTCTTTAAGACTGTGTATCAAAATATACTGGTCACACTGTACCAAAGGGCAGCGCGGTCATTTAGTAAAAAATGGCCGTATGACGTCATGCCGTTCACAACATTATTGATTTGTCATTCTAGCTGTGAGTACATGTTTTTAGCAGCTTGCAAAAATAAAACATGAAACTATCACGCTTGTTGTTCCCGAAGAAAATGGGGAGTTTGTTGCGCCACGTCTTCCCAGCAAAAACACATAGGAAGTGGTGAAGGGCGGGCGTTTTGGGGGCTGTCTTTTGTAAATTTGACGTTCATAAAGTGCTGATTTTCAGCTAGTTTGAATGAATTTGACCATCGAATGACTTCACTACATCTTCCTAGGTGTTTTTCCCGGGAAGAAGTGGCGCAAAACGGAAACGGAACGAAACACCCCAACAACAGATATCTTATGTATCAAAAACCGGCCAAGTACGTGTCGGGCCACGCGCAGTAGGGTTCCGTAGTAGGGTCTTAGTTAGTCGACTCGAGTCGAGCCGTGATAGTTTTTCTTGTTAGTTCATATGACAGACAGACAGACGGACATGGCGAAACTATAAGGGTTCCTTGTCGGACTACGGAACACTAAAAATTATGTTCGTAAGTCTCGCTAAAACTCGAGAACGGCCGAGCCGATTTAGCTGATTTTGGTTTTAAAATGATTGTCGTAATCCAGGGAAGGTTTAAACGGTGAGAAAAACTTAAGGTATAGGTCATACGAAGTTCACCCACGTCATCTAATTTTACATAAAAAATCTGCTTAAATCCTTACTAATATTATAAATGCGAAAGTAACTCTGTCTGTCTGTCTGTTACGCTTTCACGCCAAAACTACTGGACCGATATAAATGATTTGGTACAGAGATAGAATAGACCCTGAGGAACAACATAGGCTACTTTCGTAGTTCTCTCGGGATGCGGGTGAAATCGCGGGAAACAGCTAGTAAGCTATACTTTAATCGTAAACTGCATTGAAATTAACATCAAACGCAGTATGTACTCGTAGACACGTGTATTGATTTTATCAATTAGCTATATAATTATGTATGTATAGCTACGAGTCAGCTTCTGATTTCCTAGTACTCTTGTATAGAAACTACGAGTAATCTATACATATAAAATGCTTTGTCCTGAATGACTGACGGATCAACGCACAGCCTAAACCGCTGATCGTGGAGACCTGAAACTTGGAGAGTATGTTCTTTGTATGACGTAGGCATCCGATAAGAAAGGATTTTCCGAAATTCTAAGAGGGTGAAAAAGGGTTGCAAATTTTTATGATGAAACTCGTTCATTTTTAACTAGAATTCGGATAGCACACGTGGGTGAAGCCGCTGGCGGGAAGCTAGTCTATTATATAAAAATGAATCCCTATTTCCCTTGGTCATCGCATCACGCGTGAACGGCTGGATCAATTTGGTACGGAGATAGAGGGGTCTCTGGAGAAGGTTCTTCCCTGGAGAAGCTTCCGTCGGGACGCGGGTGAAACCGCGGGCAACAGCTAGTCATAAATAAAAATTGAAATCTGCACCACATTCGTAATTTGAATAAAAATATCAACACTACACAAAGGAGGTCGGCAAAGTGAAATTCGCGAAGCAGAGTTGAAAAAACTGCACACGGGTTCAGAGACCTGAGTAGGGTTGTGACACATATGCAGCATGAATAACGGTAGGGACGCGCAGCGATCGATAAACTGCGCTCTTGAATTATCGATGAAAGCGCTTCGTACCGGGTATTTAGTTAATTAATGCTTTTACGATTTTTAATTTTTATATGCTTTTTTTATTAAATGTAAAACGTTTTATAATTAGTTTTTTTTTTTATTTCAATTCCTTTATTATATTTTTTTTAATATAAACAGGTTGTATAACTCGTATTTTCATATGCATAACAGACCTACAGTTAAAGCAGCCATTTGTAAACTACCAGAGAGAATCGTAACCAGCATGGCCCATTGTGTATCGTATAAATTACATCATCATAATTAATAGTCACTATAACCACAACATTCGTGTTTCTATGAAATAATAAGTACTGATTTATTCTGGAAGACATTATGAGGAAACCTGGACTGGAATCGTACATCGTACGTAATCGGATCGTTAAGTAAGGATTAGGTGAGAAATGGTTTAACTTCAGATTACAGGAGTTTTATGCCCTTTCCAAATAATTTTGGGGTCGGCTTCCAGTCTACCGGATGCAGCTGAGTACCAGTGTTTCACATGGAGCGACTGCCTATCTGACCTCCACAACCCAGTTACCGGCTAACACGATACCCCTTGGTAAGACTGGTTGTCAGACATTCTGGCTTCTGACTACGCGTAACGACTGTCAAAGATCTACAAATGACAGCCGGGACCAACAGCTTAACGTGCTTTCCGAGGCACGGAGGAGTTTCGTTATATCATAGATGGTCACCCATCCACGGACCGACCGCGCCAAGCGTAGCTATAATTATAATGATGTTATATTAGTAACTTAGATTAACTTTACATTCGAAAACAAATTGAGATTTTCACTAAAAAAAAAATATTGAGGGCAAAGTGTCTGATAGCAACTAGTTTACGAATAAAGTTAGAAGTAGTTTTGTATTAGAAAGCGGAAAAACAGACACACTATTTATGTATTCTGCGCATGAGCAACGGACAATGTTTCCTTAATTCAACAAGTTGCATAACACGACGTGTAATTATCTCAGATGTATAATATAGATTAAACATAATAACAGTATATAGAACAAATAGATGACGTAACAAACGTTTTTTGTATGTACATAAAACTTATAGAACAACCTCTACGTGGCCAACGCCGAAATCCAGGAAGGATATGCGTCATTGAGCGATAAGTCGAAATTATCGCGAAAGCTAAATAAAAAAGGTTCGCATGATGAGTGTATCTGAAGAGTTGATTCCGGAAATGCTTGGTAACATCCTGAGAATTTATCATTATGTTGATGATTCAAATTGAAATTCTTCACTCGCTGGATTGTTATGGACAATTTTTCCACCTGTTCCAAACCCTGTTCAAGTCTTATCTATCAACCTCTCGTGTCCGGCCCCGGAGCGAGATGGAATGGGAGGCTGTTATCTCCTTTTGCTCAACAGTAAATTCTGGAGGAGGTGGCGGAACACGTGAGGGAACGATAGACCTCACGCGCCAGCCACCGCGAGAGACGCCACGGGTTGAGAACCGCGAGACGACTCCCGGACTCCCGGCCACCGTAGGCGCGGGCCTACGGACGGTGAGCTATGGATGGCTCGCCCTTTTTGGGAACTATCTTTAGTAATTTCAACGTTTTGAAGTTCTAAATTAAATAAATGATTATGGATTTTTGCTTACAGTCCTCGGCCCATTAAGCTGGACAACAGAAATATGATAACCCAACTCTCGCCGAAAAGCTTTGTAATTGGAGTCATTTTAAAAACCACTCTTCAATATATCAACCGTTATTTTTAAACCGAATACCAAGGTATTTGACCCAAAGTATCCTGTCTGCTTCAGATAACAAACAATGCAACTGTAAAGGTATGCCGGTGCAACATGGCGCGCGCCATATTTAGTGCATTACGTGACGTTACTCCGTAAGAAAAAGGAGATTCAAGGTATCATGAAGGACAGAATTATGAAGGAAATACCTGTGTGAGTGTCGGTTTAAGACTTTGAACTTTAGAAGACCTCGACTTTTGAAACTGGTAGTTGGAAATTGTAAAACAATGTTGCAAGCGATGCATTTCTTTCGCAAGGACTCCTGTGTACATCGTGAAATTTGCATAATGTATAATTAAAATCGAAAATTTCTGTTTAATCAGGTCTATTTACTTTTAAATCTTCAAAACTAGCATATGCACCGTCCCAAAAAGTGGGTCCTAAGGAAAAAGACCGGCAAGAAACTTCATAGACACTCTTCCTATTAAAATTATAGAAATAAAAAAAATTGCGAGAACATATGAACATGTGTTACGCTCTCACACAAAAACTACTGAATGCATTTGCACTAAATTCGGTACACATATAGTTTATAACCTGGATTAACATATAGGATACTTTTTATTAGAGTGCGCGAACTAGTTCCCTCAGGGCACAGGTGAATCCGCAGCCCAGCTAATCACACAAGACCTAATTAATATCACTACTTTGTATAAAACAAAGTCGCTTTCTCTGTGCCTATCTCCCTATGTATGCTTAAATCTTTAAAATTACGCAACGGATTTTGATGCGGTTTTTTTAATAGATAGAGTGATTAATGAGGAAGGTTTTAGTATATAATTTGTCAAGTTTTTGTATCCATTAGCTAAAATATCGCGGGCGAAGCCGCTGGCGGGAAGCTAGTTCTAACTAAAAGATTACAGCACGGACAAAGATCTTTTGTGCGTTCTAAACAAACGCTCACATATTGCGTCGTAATTAAATTACCATGTTATTTGCATTATTGTTACCATACACTTATGGTAACGTAGTGTTATCTGCTAGATATCTTAAGAATAGCCGTTTCATCCCAGCCCTGAGGGACTGGATACTTTTTGCTCGGATTTGGATAAAATTTGCTACGGAGATAGATACTACGAGACGGTTATAGGCTTTTTTTGGGTGGGAAATCATCAAATGACCCCTCCCGCCATGGGTGAGGCGGAAGGGAGTATCAGACTCTCCACTACATAGTATAAAACAAAGACGCTTTCTCTGTCCCTATATCCCTATGTATGCTTAAATCTTTAAAACTACGCAACGGATTTTGATGCGGTTTTTTTTAATAGATAGAGTGATTAATGAGGAAGGTTTTAGTATATAATTTGTCAAGTTTTTGTATCCATTAGCTAAAATATCGCGGGGAAACCGCTGGCGGGAAGCTAGTAATGACTAAAACCCATCCATGTTCCTTCTTCAGTCCTTTGTTCCGGGGGCGCGGTAACTCTTTCGAACATCCCACAGGCTGTTATAGGCTATTTTTTATCCCGGTGTGTTTAGTAGTTCCTTCAGGACCCAGGTAACAGCGCGGGACATGGGTAGTATACTATATGTATTGTTTTTCTTCAAGTTTCAAAAGATATGCTATCAACATCACTTCAAGAGGTGCAAATGCCCTTTCATTGCCTTGACTCTAAATGGCAATAACCCAACGCTGGGAATATTATCAGCACAACTGAGTCTTCCAATAAATAAGTCATCTATATAACATACATATAATAAAATTGAAACAGGCCGATGTTTGTACATTATAGGTATTGAAGAAAAACTAGTAGAAGGTGTCTTTATTAGAGCAATAAAAGCCAAAACCACATTTTTCAGTATTTTTGTCTGCCTGTATGTATGTTTGAACACGCATCACGTGAAAACTACTAAATGGATGTGGATGAAGTTTGGTATACACATAATTTATAACCTGGACATAGGATACTGTATATAAGAGCATGCTGAAGATGTCGCGGTTAAAAGCTAGTTAGTAACACAATCGCGTTGTGATATCGTATACATTTTGTGACATACAAGCCGTACGGACTATGAAACTGATTGATTAAAGAAAATTATTTATAGCTGCTATTAATTTACTCTACCAAAGTTATCTAGATATATTATGTGGAGTAAATACGAGTACGTGTTTTTGTAAATATTCTTGTATTCTCAATGCTGATTTGTAGTGTATCTCACTTTGAAGATATAAAGCTACTCCTATATGGTAGTATTTCTACACACATACAACCTCATTAACTTACGCATTAGTTAGTGAGAAGAAGATATTGTTTCCATATCGTATTTTTCATTTTGAAACTATTTTGAAAATCTAAATTAAATAGGATTTTTCCGAAGTTGTACTGCATGGCGAAAACAAATCCAAAAATAAAAAAGCCAGACCATCCGTTCTTGAGTTATAAATGGTTCAACAAACCAGACTATGTTTTATATATTTAGACGACATAAATAGAGGTTTTGAGAGATAAAATAACCCTCAATCACACCCCTTCACAGGATATCCCCTGTGTCCTCCCCCACGTAGACACGGGGTGTTTTTATCAAAGGGTCAGACGGTCAAGTCACAATGTGTGAAAATGACGTATGTGTAAAAGTTATAATTACACAATGTTGCGAAATAAAAACATGGCATTTCCTTGGTTGACCTTACACCACGCGTGGGCACTTGGGTAGATAACACTACGATACACTCTACTTTCAACTCGAATGACATATAGCTGATACAAGTATATTATAACGGATAAGAGGCTGGATTAAGATTCTTGAATGAAGAATCTGTAAACGCAAAAAAAATCGTATTGTTGGTGTATAGTTTAATATTCAAAATACATTATTGCATATGTTTAAATGTTTATCTTATTGAAGGTTTATAGTAACGTAATGTATGTTTACCATTTAATTCCCAAAAAGGCAAGAAACAACATAGCAACAGGCTCACAAAGATAGCGAGATTAACTGCATTCCTATTTAAAGGAATGGCCACAGATCGTACTAGACAAAACCAAGCGGAAGGAGGGAAAAAAGGCCTTTGCTCTGCATTGAGACACATCATCATCAGCCTAGTCTTTTCCCAACTATATGAAGTCAGCTTCAAGTCTAACCAGATGCAGCTGTCTGCGTTTTACATGGATCTGATCTCCACGACCCAGTTACTGGGTTACACGATACCCTTTGGTATGATGCAGTAGAACACTATAGGTTAAAAATAAATCTATACTAATATAATAAAGCTGAAGAGTTTGTTTGTTTGAACGCGCTTATCTTAGAAACTACTGGTACGATTTGAAAAATTCTTTCATTGTTAGATAGCCCATTTATTGAGGAAGGCTATAGGCTATATATCATCACGCTAAGACCAATAGGAGCGGAGCACCACTATTCCACGCGGACGAAGTCGCGGGCAAAAGCTAGTTAATAATATCATTGAACTATCAAAACGAACGGCATAGCATTTGCAACTGAAATCGAAAGTTACGTAGATAATTAGGATGTTGGTGTTTTCAGGGTTGATGGATTAGCTTGAACTGCAAGTCTGTGAGCATAGAATATAACGCTGGAAATCTCCTCTGAATGTAACTCCTTCTCTCATA
This sequence comes from Pyrrhia umbra, assembly GCA_963891755.1. Taxonomy (NCBI): domain Eukaryota; kingdom Metazoa; phylum Arthropoda; class Insecta; order Lepidoptera; family Noctuidae; genus Pyrrhia; species Pyrrhia umbra. The sequence goes on from OY982944.1 coordinate 7,117,810, forward strand.
AACCCATCCAAAGGTTGTCTGTAGAATCTTGCTTTTAGCGATAACACCGCCCATTGTGTCACCTTATATAACCATTTTTCCAATGGTATATGGCTTTTGGTGTATATTAACGATCATTTTATTATTTTCTGGAACTTTATCAAGAAGCAGTTTAGGTTCTTTTGTGAATAATTCTTTTGAAATGATTAGTTGTGGGTTTCAAGACAGCTGAATCATGTTTCAAGGAGTCACCGAGCTTCATTATCTTAAAGATACTGAGTTTTTTTGAGAGCTGCAGTAGTAACAACAAAAATATGCAAAGCAGTATCTATAATGGCACTTAAATGGTGGGAGAATTTTCACAGGCTTCGAAAAACTATAACTAGAGCATATCCTCAAAGAAAAGGTGAAGAATTCACAAGTATTTGACTGCAATCAAACGATTATAGTCCACCGCAAAGATGACGTCATAAGCCCTTTAAAAATGACGTCACCATAAAAATGTCACTACCTAACATTTCTCACACCAAACGACTTCTTCCACCTTGAAACACTTAAGAGCAATAAGCTAATCATTACTTAAAAGATAATTAAGGAAATTGCTAATTAATAAGATAAGGATGTTTGTGTCTGAATAGCGACAGTTTATCGATAATATTTAGGTTGATAATTAATGGCACACTTCAGAGTCATTTTCGTAGATAAAGCTTAGTTTAGACTACGATACTATATACCGTAAATTCAGTAGACAAACTAACATTAATTGTGACATGATAAATATTGTATAGTGTTAATGGTTTTTTTTTCGACATGACCTCTTGCAGGGTTGCAGCTTCTAACAGCATTCGACCTGCTTAACTGGACAATGTGGCGAGGTCCTAATTTAATTATTAAATTAAGGCCTCCAGCTAAGGTTTATAAAGTGTTGAGGGTGAGCAGCATCCTACTTATATAATAGTTTTATCTAAGTGCGCGAAAACGTTCCCTAGGACGTGGGTGAAACCACGTGAATCAGCTAGTATTAACTATACTAATATTATAAAGAGGAATGATTTGTTTGTTTGTAGGGTTTTAACTCAAAAACTACTGGACCGATTTTAAAAATTCTTTCACCGTTAAAATGCTACATCTTTACAAAGTGTTATAGGCTATATTTATTTCCAAAAATAATTAAGGATCTCTACTACAACTTGAATAAAAAAAATCCACGCGGGCGAAGCCGCTGGCGGAAAGGTTATTCATATGACTGACATTAGTGTCGCAATATATGTCTCGGGACAAACAGTGGCTTGTACCTATTATTTCTCTTAACAATTGTAGCAAAAAACAGGCAGGTTTATGAATCAAATAGCGAAGAAAACAAAGGATTTTAGATGACTCATAAATGATTTATGACGCAATTTAAGTCTTTGTAGAAGGATTGTTGGATGATATTATGATATAGGTATCATTAATGATTAACTTAACCCATTGAAAAGAGCATGCGAACAAAAAATATACCCGCTATTATTTGTGCAAGGCAATATGGAATTGCACATTTAATTTTGTGTTATATCATGATGAGTATGTGACCAATATTTTTTTAATTCTACAATTTGAAATATGGATATGATGATGATGATATTGTTGAAAAAAAAAGCAATTAGCAGTACTAATTTTGTAACTAATCCTAGCTATCATTGAAGAGACAAATTCAACCCATATTCCGAACTTGAAAAACAGCAACAAATTTTATAATTAACAGTTGCATGTTAGAAGAAAACTAAACATGCAAATTTGAAGTCAAACAATTACGTTACATTTCCTTGAGTTGACTCACGAATTAGTACGAAATCCTACCGAAGCCGACTGCCTAATAGAATTAAAAACGTAACAACTTTGTCTTTGAATGTAAATTAAGTCTTTAAATACACGCGACAGCTGTTATTTAGAAAATGGCTCCACTATTTGAAGAATAAGTATGTCACTTCCATATATTTTAGCAAACTATGCCAAGGTGAATGTAAAGCCAAGTTGAAAGGCTTTGCCGTATTCCAAAACGATTTTTAATACTCCAATGTGTATCCAAATTGGTTTTAGTTCCCAAATGTTCCGCATTAAAACAATGGCGGTAGTGTCTTTGATTTAAAAATAAGTTTTGTAAATTAATTTGCTTACAATGAACATGTTATTATGCATTATTTCGATGTTTCCTTTTGTATTGATTAACAATACCTATTGATAACTACTATGAATGATTTACTAATATTTTTAACTAATCGATAAACAAGGTCATTTTTTTTACTATCGAATAGTTTTTATCGATATTTTGACCGTTATGTTTCCGGTAAACTGTGATTCACACCAGTCGCAAAAGTAGGTCAGGCAGTAAAAGTGAATTGTGACTCTATTTTTCTCGACAAATCTATGGATCAATGAAATACAACTTGTTTTCACAATTAGCACTTATGAACAGGCTTCTAATATAAACATAGCCATGAACTTCTATAAAAAATCTCACCTGTATTCGATTGGAAACGTAGGTAATACCAATACTGTATGAAACACGAGTAGGTATCACACCAGACAATGTAATATTCCCTGTACACAGAAGCAGCACATACCTTTCAAAAGCAGTTTAATATACATAGCTCAATATGTTTGGGCGTTTATTTTATTGATAGTTATAATAACGCAATGTGTATATCATTGACTTGTTAAAATAAAAAATATTGCAATTGAAATAAGGGTGCAGGCCTGCCACGGGGGTGGAGGACAAACGCGTTTTCACCACCCTTTGTCTCCGGAATATGTATTATATTAAACAATAAGACAAAGGGTAGAGAATCTAGAGTTGCCGTGGTGAGGCTGATGCTCACGTACACACATACAAAAATGAATATTGAAAACATAACACTCCTTTTTACGGTGAAGGAAAACATCGTTAGGAAACCTGGACTAAAAAGTCTGAAATCACCAATCCACCTTGAGCAAGCGTGGTGATCAATGCTCATGCCTTCTCTGTATGAGAAGAGGCCTGTGCCCAGCAGTGGGACAATATATAGGCTGATAATGAACACACCTTTTTATGAGCAGTCAAGTAAAAAGGAACGTTTGCTATCCATCTAGTATAACGCCATCCCTCTTTTACTTATCACTATAAAGTGTCATAATACGGAGCCTGACTTAATGATTTTTTTTTACCATCTTTTCAATGGAAACCGACACGTTAGTGTCTATAGTTTGTACAATGAGTTTACTTAGGATCCGTCTAACAAAGATGTTCAAGGGTTGTAGAGAAAAAGTGTCTAAGTTCAGGTTTCGAACGCCCAACGCACCCTGGTCAATAGGCAGTCTTGCCACATACTAACTGGGTTTTGGGTTAGCTGGACCATGTCTTATATGGTTTCAATAGTCGTCATCATCTACCTGCCTTTCGCAAGTATTTTGGGGTCGGCTTCCAATCTAACCGGAGAATAGGTATTAGTGTTTTACATGGATGCGACTGCCTATCTGACCCATTTTGTAGCAGTAGTATTTATTGTTTTTTTTACTTAAATTGAAAATAGTCAGCCATTTTCAATCTAAGACTGAAAAAAAAAGAATTCACAAAAGAATACCTCATAAAATATGGGAACTAAACGTCGCCTTTGTACATAGACATAAAGTTTTTTTTTCTATGCATCGCAGAAAAAGTAGAAAGTACAGAACGCCGTGTTTACACGCAAACATTGTGTGAAAGTGAATTTTTTGATGCGGCAACACGCCATACTGTTTTCCGTTACATTCAAAATTATAATATGAAAAGAGGAATAAGTGTTTCTCGCGGTTTCACCCGCATCCTGGAGGAACTACTTCACGCTTCAAAAAAATGTCTATGGAGTTTCTTGCCGGTTCTTCTCCATAGGACCCACTCCTTGGAACCGTGCAACTAGCTTGACGTTTCATAAGTGCCTGAAAAGACCTATTTGAAATAAACACATTTGAGGTTTTTTTATATAAAGAACATCCCTTTTCTTGCAGGCCTATCACAAGTGGTAGACAGATGCGTTTTCTCCACAGTTTATCTCCCCGTTCAATACAAATTCCATGGACAAAGGAAGGGGATAACGCGTCCATTCCCATGCTAGACAGGTAGGTTCCAATCTATCCCCATACCTTTCGAAAGTAAGATCGGCAAAATTAATTGACACGTGGTCAGTACATTTATATGTATGTAGCTGCCTTTTTTTCGAAGTACATACTTATGTAGTTATGTATACTTACTTCATGATGTCATGTAAGACTAGTGAGGGATGTGAAACGTGGTATTTTTTGTTCATTTCTAGAAGAGATTTTTAGGCTATTTCCTACCATATGGTAATATTTTTTTAACATTACGAATTCGTGCATAAAATATTTCGTTCAATTTAATATAGAAAAAAAAAAAATATTTTTCGCATATTGTACAAATATTTAAACGAATTTAAATAACACTTTTTCAGTTGACAAACAATGAAACCATTTACCATACTAATTTCTCATTATAAAACATGAATAATTTTATTACTGTAAGTACTCGTAAAAACAGACAAAAGAATCTATTTGATGACCTCACGTTACTAACATACCACATTAAACACGCAATTAGCCTAATTAAAACTAATCTAACTTAATTATACCAATTTTTGTAAAGCCCTTTACACAAGAACAAAGAAAAGCTTACTAAAAACGCATCGATATGCGAATATCGACAACTGCACATCACTAACGGCACTGGCTGGACCCGAAACGACCTGAGACCCGTTTGAGCATGTTTATAAAAAAACCAACATGGCCCTTTTATTGAACACACAAAGGGGAACAGCTGATTTTTATTATTATTTTCTTTGACAAAATCACTTAACAACACAATGTAAGCTTAAATTAAAACAGTTAATGTATTCGTGAACTAATTTACGCAATAAAAGGAACAAGTCGAGTTAACACTACCGATTTGAAAAACCACTTTTCACTATGTAAAATGGTGTTCCACGAACAGCAACACTATCGAATCGTATTATAACATGAAACTTCATGTCAATTAACTTTCTAAATCGCAGGATTACGATATGTGTGTACGATACAGGAAAAAAGAAATATCCAAACATATGTTAGAGCATTTAAAATAGACTTACCTTGTATGGCCACAAACTATGTCGTTTATCTCCACTCGAAAACACCTGGGCTATAATATAACACTCCGGTGATCGTTTCTTTTTCTCTTAAAATACATTATTACACTGTTTAATCAATGTCCGGACGCGAAAACGCAGTCCAAATTGAGATTTTTTAATGCAAATTCGGCTGTCGCAAGAGCGAGCGTCCAATATCCGCCCGCGACAATAGCACACTAAGATGTCAGCTGGGTTTAGTTCGTTCTCATTGGTAAATCGATTGAAAATCTGTGTAGCACACTTGAATTTGTATCGCTATCTCTTTCTTTCATGTGCCCTCTCGCTCAGGGAGTAACGACCTTGATAAGATTTAACAGCAATCCAGGCAATATTTTCCTGCAAATTCCTGTTCAATAATCATTTTTTGGACATATCTTTGAGTCTATCATGTTTTTTGTATGAGTTTTGTTCGGATCTTCCCAATCTCAATCATATGGGAAACAAAGCAATGTGTCAACAAGTATATGTATGTGTGTGTGCAAGTAACAAAGAAAACGTATTGACAATACGCGAAGCCCTCCTGATTGGTTGGAATACAGCTGTTTTTGACACGAGTAGTGGCTGCGCTAATGTTCAAGCAACAACACTAGATGGCAGCATATTCTCATTAACACCAAACAATTCAGCTGTTTACGAATATATTTATTAATTTGTTAATTAATTAGGCTTAAAAATATATCAAATTGTCTATTAGTTCACCTTGTATCATTTCTAGTTATGCTATATCAAATAAAAAGTACTGGAATTGAGTGCACGTAGGAGATAGCTAGTACTTTGTTTGATCAAAATGCAACTCGTAACCATAGCAACAGAATTTATTTGATGACACTATAACCCGACTAAGTTCAAAACAACTTTTTTCTTTGCTAAACAAAGCGTGATGACGACCTCCTAAAATGTAAGCAATAAATAAGAGCATGTTATCTGTCATTACCTGGTGTTTTTATCGTACAAGTTATAAATAAAGTAACAAAATGGACTCTTTAGACCTGTTAGCTCGCGAAGATGAGTTCAAGAAACTTAATAAGCAACTTGAAAAGAAAACAGAGAGTTTGATGAAGGAAATTGAACATGCTATGGTTGGTTTTTATGAACTTCAATTTTACCTTTGAATATAATACTACTTGTTGATTTGAATCCCTGCTAGTAGTGAACCTATAAGTTCGGCTTCATTATATATCTTTAGACTAGAATTTGCAATAAATCATACGTATTAAAAGTACATACATACCTACCCGATAGTTTTTTTAATACACTCAAAAGAAAGAAAATGAAATCTACGTATTGCTATGGATTGTTTAGTGAGCATTTTTCCTGGTCTTCTTCAGTGAAAAGCTAAAAAATATAAGAGGTAGTTTTAGCAGAAAAAAGTACTAAGGCAATTTCTGATGAAATCTTTGGTACTTTTTTGTGTGTTATTTCCTAGCAGTAATTACTGTAACTATAATGATTTGTTTATAAAGTCCTGGAGACTTAATACAAATGTATGTTTATTAAATTTTCCGGGTCAAACCACTTAAATTTTGATGATAATATAAAATAAACACAATCATCTTCATCCTATATACTGTCTCACAGCTGGGCACAGGCCTCTTCTCATACAGAGAACATTTTTAAGTCCAGATTTCCGCACAATGTTTTCTTTCATCGATTGTCGATGGTGTCTAAGTGTCTAGAAGAGATGTAATTAGAAACTACATAAGACTTAAAAAAGTCACATTGGTACTTGCTAGGTTTCAAACCGTTGAAAATTCGTACACGAGAGTAAAGTCCTTAACCATGACTTTTCATAAACATACAATACAAAATTGAAACACAACATAAAATTGAAACATATATTTTTTTTTCAGCAAAAGCAAGACATATTCTCAGACTTCTCTCCGAGCCTAACATTATCACCTGTGCATACAATAAAAAAACATAGCTGTGACTCCCATAAGCCTAGCCCCCCATCACCTTTGCCACAAAAATCCATTCTAAAAAAGAAAAAACCAGCTAACCAGTCTCCGGTCTCAAATATTTTGAGCGCCAAAGTTGAAAATGGAACGCAAAGTTCGAATGTTGGTAGTAACACAAACGGTGATGAGGTTGAAATAAAGAGTTTGAATACATGCAACTGTTGTGCCAATGTTCAGCCAAGAAATAGTATAAGAAGCAATGAGGAGTTTTTATATGCATTTGTATCGGTCAATGTTAAGGATAATGTGTTACCACAGTCATTTTTGAAAGGTAATTTAAAATAAACCTACCTATTATATCTGTAGTTTCAAATGTTAAATCTATGTCCTCAATCAGGCTTAATTTGTATTAATTTAGCCATCTTGAGAATTACAGAGACAGAAAAATAGCAATTATCTTCTATCTATCTTCTATACTTACTTATAATAAATCTGTAGAGAGGTCAATTCTGTACATGAAATATATTTCCAAAATAACTATCAGGGGGTGATTAGGGATCGATACTGATGCCAAAAATGCAATCAGTAAAATTTTTGTCTGTCTGTCTGTCTGTCCGTCTGTCTGTCTGTCTGTCCGTCTGTCTGTCTGTCTGTCTGTATAAACTCTATAGAAACAAAAACTACTGGACGGATTTTAACGAAACTTGGTACAATTATTTGTCATACTCCTGAGCTGGTTATAGTATACTTTTCATCACGCTACAATCAATAGGAGCAGAGCAGTGAAGGGAAATGTTGTAATTTTGTTTAAACGCGCTAATCTCAGGAACCGCTGGTCTGATTTGAAACATTCTTTCAGTGTTAGATAGTCCATTTATCGAGGAAGGCTTTAGGCTATATATTATCACGCTAAGACCAATAGGAGCGGAGCACCACTATTTCACGCGGACGAAGTCGCTGGCAGAAGCTAGTTATTAATAACCTTGCTATTTCCCGCGGTTTCACCCGCGTCCCAAAGAAACTACTTCAGGCACCCAGATAAAAAGTAGCCCAACACCTTCTCTAGGGTGCCTTCTATCTCCGTACTAAATTTCATACAAATTGGTCGAGCCGTTCACGTGTGATGCCGTGACTAAGGGAAGTACCTAGGTTTTCATTTTTGTATAATAAATAGAAGATACTATGCAATAGAAGATATAAATAAGATACTAAACATTACTAAATAGTAGTAATTGGCTTCCCTATTCGCTAAATTTGCATTATTCTACATTAATTTAGCTGCAAGTCTTCCATGATGTATAAATAAATAAATTCAATTTTATAAGCAAAGCAATACACCACTGCAGTGCTTATAAAATACTTTACAGCACCAAACAAGTGCAATTCTAACAGCAAGGGAAAGTTTAATCTTTTTTTTTCTGTTTTCAGACAGACCTACGGTAGAAAATGTATGCAAATTTCTATCGTCCAAGGTTAAGTTGATGCAGGAACAGATTGACAGACTACAGGGTATGCTGGATAAAAAGGTATGCAATATAAATAAATATATATTTCAATTGTAACTTTATTCTATATTGTCAAGCTATATAAATTTAAATAATATATAAATAGTATGTTGTTTAGTTCCTATCATATGTGATGTTGTATATAATAGAATAATAATAAAAAAGTGGATATCATCATCATCTGCCCAGCCTTTTCCCAACTATGTTGGGGTCGGCTTCCAGTCTTAACCGGATGCGATCCCTTTGCGAATTTCGGAAAATCCTTCCTTATCGTATGCCTACGTCATACAAAGAACACACCCTCGCAAATTTCAGGCCTCTATGATCAGCGGTTAAGGGTGTTGATCCGTCAGTCATTCAGGACAAAGCATTTTATATCTATCTTATACTAATATAATAAAGCTGAAGAGTTTGTTTGTTTGCTTGTTTGAACGCGCTAATCTCAGGAACCACTGCCAAAATTCTTTCAGTGTTAGTTAGCCCATTTATCGAGGAAGGCTATAGCTATATATCATCACGCTAAAACCAATAGGAGCGGAGCACCACTATTCCACGCGGACGAAGTCGCGGACAGATGCTGATATTACTAAAGATTCTAAATTCTATTATATTATATTATTATATATTATTATATTTCTTTAGAATCATATAATAATATATATATTATATATTATTATATGATTCTAAAGAAAGACCTTTTGTATTTTTTTTAAACTAAGTACTAAATTTTTTATCTCACTTATCTTCTAGGCTACTCAATGTGACGGTCATCTGAGACAATTAGCAGAGTTAGAGGGAGAGCGTATGAGCCTCATCTCCAAGGCTAACAACATGAGGGCCAGCACAGCTGACATGAAGGCCAAGAATTTGGTGCTGCAGGCTAAACTCAATGTAAGTATTGTTGCGCCACTTCTTCTTCCCAGCTAAAACACATAGGAAGTGGTGAAGGGCGGGCGTTTTGGGGGCTGTCTTTTGTAAATTTGACGTTTAAAAAGTGCTGATTTTCAGCCTTTTTACTTTTGAATTTTAAATTTTAAGTGTACAATATCCTCGGACTGTGGGACAAAGGACGAAGGAAAGAACATGGATGGGTTTTAATTAGTAAACGTCTTACTTATAATGGCCGATAGTTTTAATCTGTTGCTTGGCGACTGATTAGCAAGAATCTTACTCATAAATGCTGTTAAGCGTTAATCCGAACCTAAGTAGCTTAATCCTGGATTACGGCGTTAAGTAAGGATTTGGTGAAAAATGGTAAAATATCAATAATTAATTTTTACTCGTAAATACTGTTTAGCATTAATACGTACTGAAGTTAGTAACTTAATCCTGGATTATGGCGCTAAGTAAGGATTAGGTGGGAAATGGATAAACTTCAGATTACAAGTTTTTTTTATAAGTAAGACGGTTAGAGTCTGTCATTGCCTCCCGCTTTTCCCAGGAAGTGTCAGTTATCAAATGACCTCCATTTGATGATTATTTGTCATGATTGAACTAAAGTGAAGCCGCACGAATGCGCGCGTATACGCCAGAATATGCGTCGTGATCAACACCGACGCAGGCCAATTTCCGACTGATGACGCGTAGGTTCGCTAGTTGGCGCATGGATACGCGCGCACCAATCAGCGTTGTTCACGCGCAGACGCGCCAATTCCGAAGAATCCGCGTGGTTTTTTAAAATCTCAGAATAATGTCTTCTTAATGTGTGCGTTATGCTGTGGAGTTAAGGTTGAATTTGTTATGTTCAGGTTTGGATAGACGCTTCGATGCGCTTCGACTCTGCGCTAGTATAAATTGACCCTTAGGGAAAATCCACCACTGACCTACCTTTCTTTACAGGATAAAGAGAGGCAGTATAAAGAACAAAGGAGCGAGACAGACAGACTGACTTGTGAGCTAAAAAGATATAAAATAAAATGCAACAGCGTGGAAGCGAAGAGCGCGGCTCAACAGGAAACCATAGACAACTTGAGGCAACAGATTGAAAACGCTAAGCGTTCCGAAAAGGTAACTATGCCACTTCTATTCTGACTCTATGGTTCAGTGGTTGGTTGTGCTAGCAACCACAGTCCATCACCACGTTCCCCGATTCGTACAATTTCTGTCCATCCAAAGGTTGTCTGGACAAAATTGCTGATTGCGATAAGATCGCACAATGCTATTTTCTACTCCTACAAGCATTTTTTGATAAATCGGTAAATGGCATGACGAATAAAAATAATATCAGTCTCCAGTGTCCCATATCAAATTTCATCTAAATCGGTTCAGCTATTTTACTGTTAGCTTAGCAAACAAACACACATTTGCTTTTATAATATTAGGTAAAATTAATGTAAACTTAGACATTGTAGCAATTACTTGATGTTTAACTCTCGTGCCTCGGAAAGCACGTTAAGCTGTTGGTCCCGGCTGTCATTTGTAGATCTTTGACAATCGTTACGGGTAGTCAGAAGCCAGAAAGTCTGACAACCAGTCGTACCAAGGGGTATCGTTTTACCCGGTAACTGGGCTGTGAAGGTCATATAGACAGTCGCTCCATGTAAAGCACTGGTACTGCTGCGTCCGATTAGACTGGAGTCCGACCCCAACATAGTTGGGAAAAGCCTAGGCTAATGATGTTGATACTTAGTAGCACTCTGTCTTACCATTCTGGGAAAGCTGAAAAAGAGTAACCATGGAGTGTCTTGCCCGTTCTTCTCCATAGGAATCTACGCTTTGCAACGGGCCAAGCTTCAACTTTCTTTTCGACACACTTATGACTCTGACAATTCAAAAGTGCCTGTAAATGATCTAGTTGAAATAAATGATTTGATTTAAAGAGCAGCCGTGATGATAATCTAATTTTGTTCCAGGAATTTCGCGAATCATCGCGTAGTCTCTCAGCGTCACACCAGGACGCCATCTCTCGGTTGGAAGCGCACATCAAAGTGTTGAACACTAGGGGCGACCGACAGATGGCGCTGATTGACAATTTGAGAAGACAAAACGTTTTGTTGAGTACAGATGGCGCTTTGAAATGTCTTGAAAGGGAGTATAGTGATTTTTTGAATCAGGAGTTTGAATAAAAGTTCCAAAAGCACACTAGCTTGTTATTTTATTGTTTTGAATTGAGGTCATTGGTGTGATGGTCGCAACTGGGGTGAAAGACAGACAGACGGACAGTGGAGTCTTAGTAATAGGGTCTCGATTTTAGCTCTTGGGTACGGAACCCTAATTTGAATGGACTGAAAGGTCTGAAATCCAATCCGCCTTAAGCAAGCGTGGTGATAAATGCTCATGCCTTCTCTGTGTGAGAAGAGGCCTGTGCCCAGCAGTGGGACAGTAATTTACCGTTGATGATGAAGAGCATTGAATGCACTCCCATTTTGCAGCAGCAATGTTTCAAAATTAAACTTCAAAATAATATGAGAGTATTTTAATTATAGAAGGACTCTTGTACGTATATGCCTATATCGTAGTTGAGTCCTCGCCCTCTCTCACTCTTCAGGCGAAGGTTGACGAACGAGTAGCCCACCCCTCCGGCGGTGATGTTGATGGAGGACTTGCTGTGGAGCGTGTCCAGCGCCTGGATGCCCTGGAAATTGATGAAAAATATATGTAGTGATACCAGCTTTATGTTAGTTTCTGGCATGCTTTGCAATGCCACGTTATTCATCCAAGTATCACGACTTCTTATCGTGTTGGCGACAGGTTTTACTAACCTAACAAGACCTTATTTTTTTTCGGATAGGATATCATCAAATGACCCCTCCCGCCGTGGGTGGGGCGGGTGGAAGTGTCAGACTCTTACTAACTAAAACTCATCCATGTTCCTTCCTCAGCCCTTTATCGCGCGGTATCTCTTTCGAACGTCCCGCAGCCCCGGCAGGAACCTAACACGCCCTAGTGTCAGAGTTTTCTCAAATCCTAACGGCCTCTGATTTCGAATCGAAACAACAACTGCTATCAAGATAACAGCCGGGGACGACGGCTTAACGTGCTCCCCAGGCACGGGGGTATAACACCGCCAACTACCTGACTCCGGGCTATTATAGTGAAATTTTTAAAAGCCACAAAGTGATGTGGGTGGGTCCGGCCCGGTAATAAGTACCCGCCTCGTCTACTTGGCCAACGAGGTGGTCATTAGCAGCACATAATCTCAAAGTAATAATCGCAATCGCAACATAGTTTAAAGAGAACAAATATATACGTTAATTTAATATGAAATCTTTATTTGTAAGTGATCGCTCGAGTCTTTATCTCCACTTACAAGTGGCAAGTTTATCTTTGTCAACAAATTCAGAGGTCACGGACGACGTACTTCATTTGTTCTACTCTAAAGATATTCTAATATCTTTGCTTAACTAACTCTTACGCAACTTAATCCTTAGTCAAAATAACTAAGTAACAATTAAGTTATTAATTAAGCTATTTTTGATCTTAAACTAACGGTGAAGGAAAACATCGTGAGGAAACCTGGACTAAAAAGTCTGAAATTGCCAATCCGCCTTGAGCAAGCGTGGTGATCAATGCTCATGCCTTCTTTGTATGAGAAGAGGCCTGTGCCCAGCAGTGGGATAGTCAATAGGCATATTGAGATAGATTTAAAACCAGGTGCATGAAATGTAGTTCCTGCAGGATACCCGTGAAAAGCGGGAAAAATCATCAGCGTAGCCTTGTCCCAACTACGTTGGGGTCGGCTTCCAGTCTAACCGGATGCAGCTGAATACCAGTGTTTTACATGGAGCGACTGCCTATCCGACCTCCACAACCCAGTTACCGGGTAACACGATACCCCTTGGTAAGACTGGATATCAGACTTTCTGAATAGATATTGCGCTGCAAATCCTTAAAAATCGGCCAATTGCCTGTCGGGCCACGCGCTGTAGCGTTCCGTAGTACCTTTCAGTTGGTCGACTATAACTCTAGAACCGGTTAAGCCTACTTAGCTGTGATAGTTTTCTTTTTAAGTTCATTAAATGTGCTACGTCTTTGAATTTTTCCAAATTTTTAGGGACAGTCATTCAAAAGTTAGAGGAGGGAGATGCTCGTATCGAAAAAAAAATACTTTAAAGCTAGATATTTTGAAAACGGGATGTCTAAATCGAAAAATGGTCTTCACACACCAACTTGCTTATTTTTAAAAGACCTATCTAATGATACCTCACACGACAGAATATAATAATATGAGAAAAAAATATATTCATCCCCACTTTACTCGTATGGGAGCTACCTTAAAAAAAATATTTTTCTTAATTTTATTTTACAAAACTAAATAATTCCACTCACCTGGATCAATCGGTTATCCGGCTGAGAATAGAAGTAGTACTTAACCCTTTTCACAAACGGTATAGCATTATATTCCACCTTCTTTTGATTTGCTAAAACTACCCTATTAGATACATTTCCTACGATCAAGTGGTCACCCCAAACGGCGACGATAAGGAAAACTGATAGAATTATTAGAAACTTCATGGTTTTTTGTTAGATATTTTGTACTTAGACGCGACCGTAGTCGGCGGTTATATTACTAACAATGACGAGAAGTTCGTGGAGTTATCTTTGTTATTGTGGACTGATTGTGTGTTGCAGTCAGAGTGAGGAGTCGGACAAAGTTTGTAATGTCTTATTGAGATCTGACGATCGTGTGACAATTGCCTATTTTTAATTTTGACAACCTTTTAGTTTAGTGGTCAACATGCTGGAATACCACGCAAGAGGTCCCGGGTTCGATTCCCGGCCAGGCAGAAATTGAAATGATGAATTCGGTAACAGCCACACAATGGTACAAGATGCCTCAGGAATTGTGTAACTATAATCATCTTCATCCTCTTCTATAATATAAAAATGAATCGCTGAATGTGTTGCTAAGCGCAAATCGAGAGCAGCTGAACTGATTTAGATGAAATTTGGTACAGAGATAGAGGGGACCCTGGAGAAGGTTTTAGACTTATCCTGGAAAAGGTTTTATCTTATCCGGGTGTGTGAAGTAGTACCCTCGGGAACTACTTCACAGTGGGTGAAACCTCAGGCAACAGCTAGTTTTCCTATAAAAAGAACTCCACTCGTCTAACGTGTGTCACCCGGTCTTTTAGGTTGCTGCATCCAACTTCTGCCAGCAATTCGTCACTCCATCTTGCCGGAGGGCGTCCCACGTACGTTTGGCTAGCCGTGGTCTATACCCAAGAACCCATTTGCCCTCAATGGTTTACAGTTCTTGAGATACGGGCTACGGCCAATCCATTGCTCCTTCAGTTTTGCTAATTCCAATAACAGTCACTATTGACAAAATACAATAATCTAGCCAATAAGCAAAAACGTCAAAATTCACACTAAACCCACAACATCAACTAAAATAGTTGAAATAAAACTAATTAGACAAAATCTTACAATATTCAACCTTATATCTTTAAAGTTAAGGTTCCACGTATCTATTCAGTGATAAGTCGTGATGTGAGTTAGATTCGTCTTATTATAATAATTTTATCTAGCATTATTTAGAATATAGATTGGAGGAGAGGAAAATAAATTAAGAAACTAAATAGATTACGACAAATATTAATAATTTTTCGGGATATCTTCATTCGCACCTCTCCCATTGTGGGAAGGAGTGTCAGACTCTTACTTACTAAAAGCCATGTTTCAAAATTCATGTTCCTTCTTCAGCCCTTCGCGTCTAAGGGACACGGTAGGTACCTTGTCCCTTTCGAACAATCCCGGGGATTCTAAAATAACTACTTTGTTTTGTTCTTGAAAAACGTTGCCCAACACTAAGAATTACTCCTGTGTCGTGGGTGCGTTTACAAACATACATGACACATGCACCAACACCTAGACCCGGAACTATTTTTTGTTTTCCCGTGCGGGAATCAAACCCGCGGCAGCAGCCAATTACTCAGCCACTACGTCAAACGTGTCGTCAAAACTCTACTGACTAAAACCCATCCATGTTTCTTCCTCAGCCCTTTCCATTCCGGGAGCGCGGTATCTCTTTCGAACATCTCGCAGCATAGCTCAGAGGTTCTTGGCACTAGAAAGCTGAAATTTAGTATAGATATGTATATTGATCACGCCGACAAAGTGGTAAAATAAAATTATGGAAAATATATTATTTTTTTTGTTAGCCAAAGAAAAAATCGATATCTCCAAAACACGCAAAGTGGGGATGATCGCTTCGTGTGGAGTATCATTAGATAGGTCTTTCAAAAATATTAATATTATTATTTCACCCGAAAACCATTTTTCGGTTAAGTGAACCATTTGCGAAATATCGAATGTGAAACCGCGAGAAATAGCTAGTAGTTTGAGATTAACAATTCTATATTCTTATCTATTCATATAAAGAGTTCAAAGGTTTTTCCCACTAACTATGAGTCAGTCAGTCAATATCTTCTAACATCGTTTCTTAGAATAATTGCGTTTCGCGGATTTCCCTTGACTAAGGAACAGAAAATAAACATGATAAACCAAATCTACATGGGTCGTCATTACTATATTAGCAACTAGCTGTTACCCGCGGTGTCACCCGCTTCCTGAGGGAACTAATAAACGCACCCGGATAAAAGGTAGCCTATAACCGTCTTCAGGGTCCCACCTATCTGCCTACCAAATTTTACCCAGATCCGTTTTACCGTGAAAGCGTAACAAACAAATTCATTTATTACAATTCGTATTAGTAATATAAGGTTAGGATAGGGATTAAAAAAAAGCCCCTTAAAAACGGTGCTGTAAACGCACCCACGGTACAGGAGAAATTCTTAGCAAACATACATTACACATGCACAAACACCCAGACCAGTTTTAGTTGTCTCGTGCGGGAATCGCACCCACGACACGCAGCGCAGCGGCCAATTGCTCAGCCACTACGCCAATCGTGCTGTCTACTGCAAAGTTGGAAGTTAGGATTAAGGTTGAATACTATAAGGCCCAAGTTTACCGACAAAATAACAGTCCGATCAACTAAAACAGCTGTTTACACTAAATTCATTTCACGTTTCGCAGAGTAACACTATCATTTGAGCTTTTTATTCCTTAAACAGTCGATTACCAACCCGAGTTTAAACAAGAAGTCGGTAACACGAAAATTCTCGTTTCGTACTTAAAAATCGTTTTTATTTAACGGGCCGATTACGTAACCTCGGTGAACTTGGCCCTAAGCAATCAAAGTCTTAGGAATTCTACCTATTACTGTAGAAAAAGGTTTCAATGTTTATGTCAGCACAATGAAAACTCCTTACCGCCCATCCATAGACGCAAAACTTCAGAGAAGCAAATCTTAAAACTGACACGCGAGAATGACAGAAAGAAAAACAATAGCGTATCGCACTGCGAACTTGGTTGTTATATTAAGTTTTATTTGTTAGTTCATCGACATTTACATGGTATCATGCAAGGAGCGAATTTTATAATTAGTAGCCAATGTTATTTATCAATTTTTTATGGTGAGTCGTATGTTGTAATTTTTTTTGCTAGACAAACGTACTTAGACGGCCGCCTGGCCGTTGGAGCTAACAGGCCTTACGGAATTCGACCCTTATTTACCTCCAAAAACACGGAATTTCATAGGGTTGTGTGGTGGAAGATTTTGCTTCAAGATTGTGCGATGAAAAAGGTATGTTTTGAGTACATTAATACTCGTATATGATGGTCTATTTAGCCACAGATATGGCCAAGGTAAGCAGTGCTGGATTGTCAAGTTGACAGGTCTTAGGGTCTTCTTCAAAAATGACAGTGATGTGATTAAAAAAAGTTATATGTTGGAACCCCTAAGATGGCCTAGTGACCATTGCGTGTGTTCCTCGAAGGGATAAGCAGTCGTGTACCGATATGACAGTCTTTTCATCAGTCACGTTGGAGTCTTGTAATCGTAGTTGAAATTAGTGCTTTAGTTTTTTTTTGATAATGATCATGATACCACATTTTAGATCAGTAGAAATTCTAGTTTGAGTTCTTTGAAAGTTGATTATCAATTATCAAAAATGTATCTGTTGGAAAAACTGTGATAAGATTGGCATAAGTCGGAGTTGTGTAGAAGGAAGTTTATGTCTGTGATGGGGTAAAGAGTTTTGGTGATGATAAAGAAGATATGAGTCTGGACTTTCGATAGTAGTAGAGATGTAGGAACTGCAAGGTTTTCCTGAATATTTAACGTAGAACAAGCTAGTGTAGAAACGAATATGAGAGTCTTAATTTAGACGTGTATATATCTGTAGTTTTAGATAGAATTTCATAAGACTATCCGCCTATTGTTTGACTTTTTCAATAAATGGGATAAGGTAGCTTGTTGATGGTGTTCTTTTTAATATTTTTATAGCCTATAGGGTCACACTAGGCAAAGACCGCCCTTCTCTCTTTGGTTCATCGAGGTTCATGAACATGGTACTGTCATGTGTGCCAGGCCCTTCCTTTAGATAGGAGTCCAGTTCATCCCGCCATTTTCTGGGCCCGAAGTATTAGTATATTACACGATTATTTATCTTATATGATATTATATTATACGATTATTTATCGAAACAGAAAGACACTTCAGAAGTCACTGGTAGTTGAAAAATATTCTTGAAAGTATCTCCAAAAATAGGTAGGTACGGTTATGATATGTGAGTAAATTATTGAGAGAATCTGGTAATAGAAGTATGTTTTTCTATTTACCAACTAAATAGGAAATACTTAGGGACAAGGAGATCTGGGTGAGTTTTACATAATAGTCAGATCACAATGTAGGAATATAAAAATATGAAGCAAAGGTACGTAATGTGCCGGGGCTGTTCGAAAGAGTTACCGTAGCCAACACAAAGGGACATAGATGGCTTTTAGTCAGTAAGTCTGACAATCCCGCTCCACAGCGGGAGTAGTTATTTGATGACTTACCTTCCATAAAAAAGGATACGCGAGTGTCTGTAATGCCTATTAGATAATAGCGATGATTGTGTAGCAGATAATGTAAGATAAGATTTTGACAAATTGCTAATAGTGTAAATAATTAGATCAAGAATTCTTCAAAACCTGATTATCGTCTCAGGAAGTGTTTTGTTTGATCAACAAATATTGGATTGGGTGTATTTAAATGTTTGTTTTCGTAGTTTGAGTGACTCAGGAAATCGTAGTATGTCTTTACGAGCTAATATTTTCTTGTGGCCTGTCAATTTATATTTATACTTAGTAGAAACCAGTTTTTTTTAATTGCCGTCACAGGGCCATGCATGCTTATGGTCATCAAAGAAGTTTTGAAACCAATGTCAATTTCTATGTAACTCAAATTTACCTAATTTGGTAGATAATAAAGGGTATCCATCATATTTCATTCTTCATTTTAATAATAGATACTCATATAAGTAATAAATCTGTTTCAGTTTATTATATCTGATGGTGCTTATCGACAGCCATACTATATCTAAAAGTATTGATAACGACGAAAAAGTAGATGATATATTTGACTCTATTAACGACTTAGACCATACAAGAAACCCGAAGCTGAGACGAGACAGGTATCTTCACAAGTATAGAGCCGACTACAAGGATGAATTTGTAAGACCCGAATCTTTCAAAGAAACGAAGCTGTACGCGGAACCCGAGAGAGCGACTGAGAAAACAACACTTAAAACTACAACCGAACATGCGAAACATCACAAGTCACCTAAGAGAAGAGTTGGGAGTTTTTGGAGAAAATTCAGAGGTAAAGACAAAAAGAACAAAGTCGACACCAATCAGAGAAAAAGAAGAATACCAAAAAACAAAGAATATGCATCGAAATGTCCTTCCACGAAGGAGTTTCAACATTCAAGCCCAGGAGACAAGGGCAAGAGGAAAAATAAGAATCAGTTCACTCTACGGCAACCCAAAGCAGGGCTTGCAAAGAGAGATCTTAGCAGGAATGGATTTTACTCGACGAGAGCACCCACTGCACCACAACGGACTACTTACAAACTGGAAATCGGAATCTCACCTCAGTTCGATAACATGGTCAAAAATAAATTTAGAATTAAAACCGTAGAACCAGAAAGATTGTCAGAAAAACCAGATAGATTGATAGAAAAACCAGATAGATTGATAGAAAAACCAGATAGATTGATAGAAAAACCAGACGGATTGATAGAAAAACCAGATAGATTAACAGAAAAATCTGAAAGTTTTTCAGAAAAACCAGAAAATCTGAGTGGAATGTTAGCTTCTATGACTACTCAGATAAGTCATCTCAAACAGGTATACGGACTTGATAAATACAATTCAAATAGTGACACGGCAGCGCCATACGATGATAAATCTGAAAATTTTATGTCACCTTCTACTACGACTACTCCGAAGACAACTGAACCTGATTTCGCAGGCACAGCACAGATAGAGGAATTATTAAATGATATAAAATTAAAAGCGATACAGATGGTTTCAGAACAAAATCCATTAGTAACTGATATAATAACTAACACAGTCACTGAAGCTACTTTTGAGGCTGATCCCATCCTCACACACATTGGTATGGCTGGTCCTGGGTATTACTTGAGTACCTTTGTGTCAATTAATGATATTGCAAATCTGAATGAAAAAAGAACCGTCCAATCTACAGGCACAAACGAGTTCAACCTGAACAATTCAGTGTTGATCACGAATACAGAATCCCATTACTTAGCAGCCAGGTCTATTAAAGAAGACACGATGACGATTGCTCATAATGTTGAAGATATGCTACAGAGAGAGCTCAAGAACATATACAACAAAGTAAAACATAAAGTTTCCTCTGATTTCCGTAAAGAAGTGCACAAAGCTAAGTCCACAATAAAGGAAGGGCTAAGTAAAATTAGTAGCAAGGCTTGTAAGCTTAAAACTACGACTACTTGTACTACCACAACTACGACTACAACAACTACTACGACAAAACCTAAAACTTGTCGCTGTAAAAACTCTACAGAGAAAGCTAAAGTGAAGGGCCAAGCCACCACGGCACCTAGACATACTAGAGGAGATGGGAAAGCTAAAAATAACCCTGAAACTCAAGAACCAGCTAATCCTACCCCTACGTATGACGACTACATGATGTTGACTCTATATGAGCAAATGCTAGCAAAAACTCATGAAGACAATGTCAGAAAAATGCTTGCAACAACTGATGTACCATACAATAGTCAAAAAAGAAGAGAGCACTTCAGGCTATCTAAAAGAAATCCAGAGACTTTAACAGATGTCAAACTGAGAGAAGTAATAGAAAAGTTATATGAAGACGGTGTTACTATGCCCGATTATGATTACATTGAACCCTCGGCTAACGTGTCTTCCACAGCGATGCCTTCTGAAACGCCATTGGACGTAAATATCGATCCTACAGGCACTATGGGCTCCCCCACTATGGGTGATGCAACTGAGCCAACTTTAAACAAAATTACTACAACCCTGCCATCGGTTACCGATAGCGAGCTTTCAGACACCAGTTTCGAAGGGTTAAGCAACAAAATATCCTACAATGACTTCGTGAATGGTTACAGGCATTACTTGAAATTTCAAAAAGAACAAAGCAGTCAGAATTTTTCTAACCTCGTGAAATATCAAGCACATAGACATCACAGTGTCGATGATATAGGAAAATTTATCCTAAATAAAATTCCACCGCTACCTTCGAATAGATTAAAGAGGTTTTTTGATGACACAGATATAGATTACCAGGAAATAACAACTAAAAGTGACGATTCTTGGTTTCGGAAACATTTCTACCTCTTCATTGACAATGGGCCTCCTAAGAAGTTTCATACTTCTCAGACAGTTGAATTGAAATCGGCTGTGACCGAACCTGAAACAAAGATATTCATCACGGACCCAATGCCTCAGAATCCGGCTAAAGATCAAGTATATATTAGGATCGGTACTGACGATACCACCAGAAATACTAAGGACACAGCCGACATGAGTCTGGATGATCTGGCGAAGATTTTAGACTCAATCAAGAACAAGCAGTCGGCGAGTCCATTTTATCGCGGTACGAATATTTAAATTGATTATATCATTTTCCTAGGTGTAGAAATTTTGTTGTATTTACATACTTGTAAAAAATCTGTCTGCAGCGACTCTTCACGTGAAAAGTGATATAGTTTTCTATCAGCAAAATATTTTTTGAAATCGGTTTAAATGATACCGTTTTAATATTATTATTTTTTTATTAAGTATCCTAACATTCCCCGTCTATCAAATTTCAACTCCAGATCGAATAAATGTAACGATATAGCGAAGAGCAGGTACAATATCCAAAGTAAACAATTTTTATTTTCTTTTAGGTCCCCCGAAGACGCAAAAAGAAACATTCATGCCTCCGACAACCTTCAACGCCACAGATGATACAGTCATACAAATAAGAATGCTACCACAAAGTTTCATTGGCAAGCTATTCGGTGGAAAACGAAGACAGGTTCCCAAAAAGGTACAAAGAACAACAGAATATTTTGACATGTTCACTGAAAACCCTCAAGAGAGATTGAAAAGAACTGTCGCAAAAGAAGAACATGAAAATACTGTAATGGACGATTTTATTAATAAAGATTTAGAAGAAAAAGCATCTACAGGAGCTAAAGAAGTGTTCGCAGATCCAGCTGTACGAACCAGTAACAGAGAAACAAATAAATACGGGTACGTTGATATAGATCTAGTACCACGGCAGACGGCAGTCGTCAAACTGCGAGAGAACTCCAAAAAGAGTAGATTCAAAAACTTCTTCAAAAAGTTTCATTTCAAAAGGAATAAAGACAAAAATAAGCACGTGAAACGATCTTACTACTATGATAATAACTTGTACACTCGTAGAAGAATGAGATTCAACCCTATTAAGAAGCTGAAGGATATTTTTAGGGCTAAACCTGAGGAGAAGGATGAAAGTCCGGTCTTCCGTCTACCCAACATGCCAGATTATGATATGATGACATCTCACATTGAAACCTTCAAACCTGTAAAGTATGATAAGCCTATGACGGTTGATGAGATGCAAAAACAGATACCGAATATCAGTGATATTGTGAATTTTGATTCGCTGATGACAAGAAGGACGACTCGGCTTACTTCTTACATGTTCAGGTTAGATGAGAACGATCGGAATCTGTTGTACAATTATCATATGCCGTCGACTGAAACTACGAAGCAATTCACACAACATATGATTGGTAAGTTTGTTTGTTAATCTATCTGCTCCACCTTTTAAAATTTCGCGAAGTAAATTGAGATTATTCGCAATAATTGCGCTAAAGTATCAAGATTTAATATTATAGTTGACTAATAAAAAAATCCAATGCTTTATAAGTTTGCCTAGTTAAAAAATCGATTATTTATTTCTTCTGTATGCGCCCAGCTTATTGTTTGAAATTTTACGCTCATGAACATTGTCATCGTCATACGAAAAATGTTTAGACACCATCTCATTATATCATAATTTTTATATAAAGAAATTGGCCCGTGACTTTTCTATATTTATAAATTCCACTTGAGACATCTTACTGACACTTTGATCGACTTTGGAATCTTGGAACTCCAAGTCCAGAAATCGCGCTTACGACCGCTAGTCTAACAACGCAAATCTTTCTTCCTCTTTGAGTCTTTTCAAAATGTGAGGTGCAAATTATAATAGCAATGCTTAAAGTATATTAAGATTTATTTATTGTTACATCTATTCCCCTTTCGTCATTCGGTAGGCATGCGGCCGGTCTGGTTGGAAGGAGGCGTTGCGTTCACCGGATTGACCAGCTTTGATCCAGGTAAAATTATATCAAAATCATTGGGGTTTCATTGAGAAACTTACAAACAAGCTGATTAGAAATGTTAAACGAAAAAAAAACAAAGATATATAAGAAAAACTAGATAGTACTTGCCCGTCTGGCAAACTGTTTATTGCAGATCAGTTTTTTTTCCTACTGAACGACGTCTCCAACCAATCAGACCGCGTAGATAACTCGATAGCGTGAATCATTAAATAATTATATCAAAATCGTAGGCACCTATACCAAAAGTTCTTTTGACTTCACCAGATCTGTTATTCTTAAACATCACTTAAACTTTCTAAAAAAACTTGAAATTTAAAATTCTCTGGCTAAAGGAGATTAAATTTTATACTAGAGCGTTCGATATAGTTTCCAAAAAATATTCTAAAGTAGAAATTTTCGAACTTCAAACTCATTGAAGCATTATTCTCATTCTAGGCAAAGAAACTACAACAACAACAACTCAAGCTACCACATCTATAAGACCCACGACCGTCGCTAAAGTGACAGCCAAACACGATTTACCACCAAGCAACGTGATGACTGTCAACGTGAAGACTATGAAGCCAGCCCCTACCCCCACTACTACAGGAACTACGAAGACTGAAGAGACAACAGGCCTCATGACATTAGACGACATGAATTTCATCCTAAACAAAATTCAATATAAACTCCAAAAATCTACCAGAAACTTCCCAAGAGGTTCAACTCCGTATTACAAGAGAGGAACCATGAACTACAGGAAAAACCCGCCAGTGCTACACGGCAAACGACCGCTTGAGGAACTCACAATCAAAAGCAAACTCACACGGATAGCGAAATTCCCGATTTCAAAACGACATTTCAAAAATCGACGCGATTACTCTCAACCCATTCATATAGGCAACGACTACTTGGGCTTCCACGATGGACCATTAGTCAAAGAGTATATACATGAATTGAGGAATAGGAATGTCTCTCCTGAGAAAAAGAAACCAGTTAAAAGCAATGGCGCTAGGAAGTTTACCATATCAAGTCTACCCAAGTTCCTTGAAAATGAAAAATGTAGGTACACTGACTATTTCAACGATTTGCTGATGTGGCATAATGATATACTGAATCTAGATAAAGTTCCCAGTCCTATTTGGAAGAATATACTAAAGAATATACAATCAGAGTCAGGGGAGAGCTATACAACTCCTAACATGAACAATATGCTTAAAGAATTGAATGAAATGAACGACTTTTTGGATGATGGTTCAGTTTTTAATAATAGAAACATGGGTTCTTCAAATATTTCCATCAATTTGGGGCCAAGACAACGAGCTGCATACGCCAGTATCAGAAGTCTACCTGAAATAAACAAACAGGGGGTAATCAGAAGTGTAGCTATGAACGATAATACTTTGGTTACAAGTAAAAACTTAATAATCAAAGGAGAAGCTAAATATTATCAGTACAACAAACCGAAGATTATTGATAGTCAGCTCAAGTCTAGTGATTTTATTACTAAGCTGAATCGGCTAAATGTTTATGATAATGAATATAAAGTGACTGATAAAGTGAAAGGTAATTATTTAATTATTAATTCCTAGATTTTTTTAAACTAATCTGGAATGTATTCGATAAATAAAGAAGTTGACTTGTCTATTCAGTGAATAGTTGGGTGACGGATTTTTATCGTAAATTGAGAAATAAACAGGCATATAGTGGCTCAAAGCATGCACAACTATGTTCTTCAAAATGTATCCTATTTTTAAGCCACAATCATAGATTCATTTCAGCAAGAAGATCCCTATTATATTACTGTACTTGTATATTTATTATAACTTTCCTATCATAATCCTTAAAAGAATATCCCATTGTTGAATGTACCAAATCCGAAAGAGTGCAAAATTTAAAACGAAATACTAATTCTCATTCTGTTTTAGGTGGTCGCCGTCGTTCTCAATCACCTTCCTTCGATAACAAGGAGCCAGCTATCCTGGTGGACACCACACTAATGGCCTACGATGACGATGCTGATACAGTCACGAAAGGTTTAGAAGTAAAGAAACTGTGTAAGTGTGCTAAACACAACTTTGTGTTGTTAATTATTAAACTCCTGTCTTTAATCAATTTGTCTGAGATCGGTACAGCATGTTTTTTCTTCAATAAATCAATATTAGCCGTCATATTAATTATTCTCCATTACCATGTCATCTTTCACAATATCAAACCATGTTTCCTTGTGTCTTCGTTTTTTATAGCCTTCTACATATAAAATCTTGTTCCCAGGCTTCAATTTAGCTCGATCCCTGTCTAATTTTGTTTGTTAGGCAGATGCTATAATTGTTATTTATTTATTAAAAGATTGCGACCCTTCACAGTAAAGATACAGTGAGCGACACTACTGCAATATCTTTCAGACCATGTTTAGTGGTGTATTAAAGATCTCGTTGCGTTTTAGCTATTGTTGTATGAAGTAATTTGGTAAAGATTATTGACATTTTCGTTTACAGCCAGAAATTCACAGAAAGCTAGCAAGGAAACAGGAAAGACTAAGGATGGACAAGTGGTAAGTTTGATGAAATATTTTTATTTTAAACTAGCTTCTGCCAGCGACTTCGTCCGCGTGGAATAGTCGTGCTACGCTCCTATTGGTCTTAGCGTGATGATATATAGCCTATAGCCTTCCTCGATAAATGGACTATCTAACACTGAAAGAATTTTTCAAATTGGACCAGCGGTTCCTGAGATTAGCGCCTTTAAACAAAATGACAACATTTCCCTTCACTGCTCTGCTCCTATTGATTGTAGCGTGGTGAAAAGTATACTATAACCAGCTCAGGAGTATGACAAATAATTGTGCCAAGTTTCTTTAAAATCCGTCGAGTAGTTTTTATTTCTATAGAGTTTATACAGACAGACAAACAGACAGACAGACAGACGGACAGACAGACAGACAGACAGACAAAAATTTTACTGATTGCATTTTTGGCATCAGTATCGATCCCTAATCACCCCCTGATAGTTATTTTGGAAATATATTTCATGTACAGAATTGACCTCTCTACAGATTTATTATAAGTATAGATATAGATACCATGGGGGGGGGGCCATGGTAAGCGACAATGTGATTGATAGTGGTGTGCTTTTCCTGAAAAAGTAGAAGAAAGAAAACCTTGGCTATATTATGAATTATTTAATTCATAATGGGTCCAGGTCTGAAAGAAACAAATCTATAAAAGATGAAGGACATGATGAATAAACGACCAAATCATAAAACATGATGAAAGTACAAAGTGAACACTACGTTCGTAATAAGTGACTAACAAAGTCGATTACGCACGAATAAAAAAATAGTCATAATTTAATTGTGTACGTTAACTTTCAGCATTCGTTCTTGAAGACAAACAAAGCTCCAATGCAGTACTACACAACACCTCTCCCGATGAAGTCCTACGAATTCAACAAGTTCTTGAAAGAGCACAAAATGGACGTCGAATCTGTGACCTCCCCTATTCTCGAACTGCCGACCATCATGGAGAACTGGACCGCACCACCGACAAGGCCACAAATGCCAGAAACTTCAGAACCTACGACATCGCCCATTTCTGTTACAAACTCCACAATGACAACTAAAAGAGTTGAATTAACAACACAAAAATTAACCAAACTAGACAGTCTAAAGAGTTTAACTAATGCTATAGATAAAACGTTTAAATTTACCAATAAATTCATGTTGAAACCAACTCCTGCAATAAACAAGAATGTACCTAAACAGAAAAACACGTTCTTTGATGATTTTGACAGATATAAGAGGTATAGCGAGCTGAATAAGCTGCCACGTCTTGCTGCTACTGTGAAACCGAATAAAGCTACGCCAGAGTTTAATTATTACAATATAATTAAAAAGAAAATGAAGGAAAGATTATTCGAGAAGAAAGCGCCGGTAGCAGCAGAGCGGCCGACGACGGACTTGTTTACCTTAGACCCCCACAACAAGGAAGTCGAAATAACTATAATAAACTTTGACGATATCGACAAAATGACGACTTCTCAGCCATATGAAAATTATGGTCTACCCATTATAAGGAAAGAAGAAAACGCTCCACTGCTAGACTATACAGATCGATCAGAAATTACAAGTGATGCGTCATCTAAACTTACAGAGTACATGCCAAAAGAAGAAATGCACAACGGGCTTCTATACAAAGATATATTTAAAGATCGTACTACAAGTACAACAACTGATTTCACAGTTTTAGATTTCACTAAAAGTACTGAATACGTGGATCCTTTAGTCAGTGATACATCGGCAGTGACAGTTAATAAGTTAAGATATCCTTTTGACAAAATGCCTCAGATGTATCCTAATATTCTTGGCAAGATTCCTCACTCAAAGAATTTTAATGCACCCAAAAGAGTGCATATTAGCAGCCATCATTATAAATATGACATTTTCTACGATGACAATAATAGAAAAACTATAAAAGGCGGATTTGAAGGACGTAAGTATTATTAAATACTCTCATAAGAATTGATTTAAATTAAGTTAGAAGCAAGTAATAATAAACTTTAATTTGTTATCAGAACGTCCAAAGCAGTCTGTAGACTCGTCAACAGCTCCGAATATGTTGCTGCAACATATGAAAGTGACTCGCGTGAGAAACCCTACTAGTGAGTTCGTTGTAAATCTAAATAATGATCTAGACTGCCTCGTAGGTCCAGTGTCCAAACAAGACCGCTGTGTTTGTAAACTTGGGATCGATTTTAGAGTTGACTGAAAAGTTGAGAGGCCATAAAACACATGCGTTAACCGAGTAATTAGTATAAATATATAAGGTCATTAGGGGTAAGTAAACCAAAGAAGAGATGGATGGATCGCGTGAAAGATGATGTGGTGCTGAATGGAATGAATATAGAGAGTGAGTAGGGTGGGTACCAGAGAAGAATGCAAGGAATAAGGGTGGAAAGTATAATATTGCTAAACATAATTTTAGTTAAAATAGGATACACAGTCTAGTTCATAGATTTAACGTTATCTTTCGAATTGGAAAACTGTCACGGATAAGTAACTCATGTAAAGTTTTTAGAAAAGGCGAAACAAAAACTGAGGTGATCAAGAAAATCGATAGAACTTCGAAGAGGAACAGACATGCGAGAGATGGTGAGTTTTTATAGAATATTTCTATATACTCAGCTGCATATGGTTTAGATTGGAAACGGATCCCAGCATAGTTGGGAAAAGGCTAGGCAGATAATTTCTATAATATCAAAGTTCTATAGGTAGAGCTGTTTAGGGGGAGACGAATTATGAACACACGCTTCAATCTTTTTGGCCATTAGGTTATGTCTATAGTTCCTTCCAGCTTTTGTGTAGGTCAAATATATACCACCGCTTAGTTCGTGTCCCGCCAAAAGTGCCAGTCATGATCGACTTGCACCTGCAACTTTCTGCAGAGACTTTGTATTTATCGTCAGGAATTTGCTAGTGCAAAAGCCCAGGAAAATCAAAATGATTTTCAAATTGTACTTTAGTGGTTGCAACCGCTAGTTCCAGAACCTAGCGTCTCCAGAAACTCGCAATAGCTAGTCGGCCGTGGCTCGCGCTTTTTGGTTGGGAGGACAAGGATCTGGATGCAACGTGTTATTGGGATATTCCATTAGGAACTTCACCATAGAAATAGGATCTTTTGCCATAATCTTACCAATTACAAGATGAAATGGCACCGGTGAAATGTCCGACTCAGCGCCAAAAATCAGGCTTGGTATTTAGTTACTGATTTCGATCTTCATGATCTCTCGTCCCTATAGTTTCTGAGACGGGCAGCACGCACAAGCGTAGGCTGTTCACCTGGCGAGGCTGCAAGCCCAAGCCTGAGGGTGGTCTGTCGGCGCCGGGTGAGGACCCAGAGACACCGGCGCGTTCTACCATGCAGGATAATACCGTGCGAGTGTCCAGGCAGCATACTGTCACCATGGCATCGTTGCAAGGTGTGTTTTGCAACTAAACTTTCAATATAATTTTGCAATAAATAGCTGCGCAGTAAACAACTCTAACTTCAAAAAACCGTTCCTGTGAACTCTTCAGATAAAAAAAAACTTGTTTAAACAAAGGCACTTGTTTAAATTTCAAGCGAGTCCATTGATTACTTCTCGAGTTTTGCGTACACAATTCCACTGAAGTTGAATATTTAAAGAAGATTTATTTCAACGAAAGTTTTGGATAGATTAGTTTATTTAATTAGATTTGGTTTTTTATTTACTTTTTGCCATTTGCTCAAACTCAATTTGGAATTATTTGCTCGGTTTTCGGTAAACTTTCATCCTCTGTAAAATAGGAGTTACAACTGGCTGAATATAGTCTGTCTAATCCTTAGGAGTGTAGATATTATGTTCTGTAAACTTCAGAATACAGTAATTAAATTTCAACTGTATCTGAACCTCCACAGCCAGTACGCCATCGCCAGCACCGTCGACGACGGAGGCCCGGTCGCAACCGGGCTCGCTCGTGTATGACCTGAAGCATATCCGACGAACGACGGCCGTTATCCCCGACAAGGATAAGGAGACTGATCGACACAGAAGATTGTTCAAGATATCGGCTTGTAAGTCTATCTATATTACAAGATAAAAAAAAAAAAATCGCCGTACGCAGGAATGCCTAACATCATTTTGGAAAAGAGCTGATACTCATACACTGCTGGACCGATATTAACCAAACATAGCTAAGAACCACCGCAAGGAAACTGGCTTTCAAATGAAAAAAACCGCATCGAAATCGGTTCATTCGTTTAAGAGCTACGATGCCACAGACAGATACACACACAGACAGACATCGACGTCAAACTTATAACACCCCTCTTTTTTCGTCGGGTCATTTAAAATGTTTCTGATAACTGCTTTGATCGGATTGTTTCGAACTGTATAGAATAGTGTGAGGAAATGTGGTTACGAGATTTTCTGCTATAGATTTAAGGTTATTTTGATGTACGCGTTAGGTATATAACCTATACTTTATATAGCTGAGATAAGGATGATGGTGATGGCAAAGATCCATGGAATCTGTAGTTGGACAGGATATCACCCTGAAATAAACATCTTTTTTTTTTCAAATCTATCACCCCTAAAAGAGGCTGTTTGGTTTCAACAAACCATAATTCTTTTCAATCCCGTGCAGCGTAGAAGATACGTTTTTTCATAATTACTGCTTAATAGACCAGGGATTTAAGATAACTCGTCATGTGTATACTAATAAGGATATAATTTTCAGTGATACAAGACAGATTCAAGAGTCTTATGAAGAATTTGACGACGACCAAGCACACGGAGTCCACGAAACGAGGTCCGAAGTCCAACTCGAAGTGCACCTGTAACTGCACGTGTAAGTAGACTATATGCCATACTAGCTTCTGCCTGCAACGTCACCCGTATTGCAAGCTAATTAAACATAGTGCTTAGGCACAATGAAGATCATATTAGGGAAATATTTTTTTAAATTCGGTCTGGTAGTTTCGAAGTTTAATTTGAACGAGAATTAAAGAGATACAATTTGAAAAAATATAATCTTACAAATTGTATTTCTTTATAATCTTATTTTTTATATACAAACTAGCTGTTATAACGGTTTTCCGCATCTTAAAGTAAATTTGTCGCGCCCCCAGATAAAAACCGCCCCATATCCACTAGGTGTCAATCTAATCGGCCAAGCAGTTTTGTATTCACAAAAATTGCTCTTCAAACGTTTAAAATGATATTACAGGCAGAACTTCTACAGAAGAAACTAAAGCAGAGAGTAAAGAAGAAGAAAATGAAGTAGAAAGAGAAGACTTGAAAGATGATGGATTCAAGATTACTTGTGGACCTAACGAAACTCCCGAGGTAGGTCACCATAAAATCTTAAACGTAGATGCTAGAAGACCTCACAGACTTGAAGATGAGACCAGAGTTATTGGAACAAATGCTGCTGAGGAAGGCTGGAAGGTCGAAGAAGAGTTCGAGGCTGTCTTCAATGATTCAGGTGACCCCATCTCTTTAAAGGCCAATGATCGGAATTAGGTGAGCTCTTTTAAGTACTTTTCGTACGTATGTCCAAAACAAGCAAATTCTTTCCCTATTTATACTCCTTTATTCTTCTCTGTTCTACCATTCTCGAAGATCAGCTCACTAATTCCGATCATTGTTGATAGCACAAGGCGAACACGACTACTGTAATGACGACGACGACTCCGAATGAGCTAAGGACAACGACGAAACACTGCCATCATCATCATCACCAACCTTATCAAGACGTGGACTATGGGACGCCAGAGCCGGAGCCACGGCACGAAGCCCACAACAGCTTCAAGCACAAGGGGCATGTGATACACGATCTACCTAATGACACGCTCTACATAGAACCTGATACTTATAATGATCAGGTGAGGAGGAGCAGACTAGTAGCTTACCTATTCTATCCTACTAAAAACTTATATGTTTGTGAATATTGTTTGCTGGATCTTCACAGGGTAATATTAGGTAAAATTTAAATTTCTTCCACAACAATTTGTAATTTAAAATTCACTGATCATCATGAGCCCGTGTCAGTCCACTACTACTACATAGATCTCTTCTATGGTACACCATTGAACTCAAACTTCAGCTTTCCTTCAAAATTACTTCGTTTAAATTTTAATAAAATAGGGTTTGAGAAAAGGCAAACCTATAAGAGAAGCACTGACCAGGAAAGCATAGCACCAACAAGAATGAAGTCAATACTAAGTAGTGGGTGCAATGGTGTGATGAAACCTTACATTTCTTAAAATTTTATAATTTTGAAATACTAACCCATCCTTTTTTTGCAGGCGTATTACGAAATAGGACCTCTACAAAAACCCCCACCCACCACTCTATTCACTGACGAACCAGACTACTTCGGGAAGCATTACGACATCAAGAGAGACATACAAACTCAAAACACGTTCACAGCTAAAGACGTGGCTGCCCTGGAAGTGATCGTAGACCTTATGAAGAATACGCTGAGCTACGAAGAAAAAGACATAGCCAGTGTCTTTCAGAATAACAATTTCTTCCCACAACCACACGCAACGAAGTCCATCAATCGTAATGACAGCACAAATTCCATCCAAGTCCACATCGCCATACCGTTCGATTTCCAAAATGGAAAGAAACGGTCACCCCTTGATCCTGTGAGAGTACGAAAAGTGTTTTCTGCTAAAATGTCTACACCCGTCGATTTGGAGTATCAAGTCCATTCTTTCGAAGGCACGGTTGCTCCCACACCGTCAACTAGAGCTAGCACCACTACCACCGCCAGTACTACTAATAACGACGATAGTCTATCACCAGGAATGTACCTGCTCGTTGATAAACCAAAAAACGGTTACGCTCTTAAACCGGTGAAAACTAAAATAAATATGTCAGATCTAAAGACGAGGCAGGTAGCACTGGGTACAGCTAGTATGACGGAATCTAAGCCGACAGAAGCGAGAGAGGAAACTACAAGTATTAAGAGTCTCGCTAAAGTAACGTTGAGCAAAGATTTCATAGCAGCTGTTAATAAACAGTTGATAGAAATGTATGAAAACATGTCAAGAGTGAACAAAGAGGTTACAAATAAGACTAGAAAGGGCAGATCGATTTGGAAGTCACACAAGCTAAAAGAAGGGAAGGAAGGAATGAAAAGATGTGCTGAAAGATACATGTTCAAGAGACGCATCGACTGGGAGGCGGTTAAGAAGTATTTTGGTCATGACAGAGTATGCAACTGCAAGTGTAAAACTAACAAAGCAATGTGCAGGGCCTGTGCAGCCAGCGATGCAGTTATAGACGAACTCATATTTGAATTCGACAACTTAGGACGTTATATGAAAGACCACTGTACAGAAATACAAACATTCTTTTGGATGAATCCGGGAGGTGGACAGAAATTGAGAGAATCTGTAAGCAGAATAGATAAAAGCTTAGGAGACTATTATAAAAGAGTAAAGGGAAAGTGTCAAGGAAGAACATGCAAGACTTTCACCACGTATATAGATAAAAGACAAATAGTTAAAACCTCAAAAGTTTTAAAACAAGATATGTTGTCCCATCTTATAAACGATTTAACCAATATCGCAGAAGATTTAAACAGAACAATATCGCTAAAGGCTTGCTTTAACAACAAATTGAAAGAGGAAGGCGAGAAATTCATTAACGCTCTCAACAGCTGTCTCTCAAAAAAAACCTTCGACAAGCGATCTAACCCTAACACAACAAAAAGGAAATTGATAAAAAACGTATATTCTCTCGACAATATTAATGTTAATATCATTTGTAATCCTGAAGTGTCGTCCACTACGGAGGAGTATGAACATGAACATGAACACACCACATCATCACCAACACATCAGGAGACTACTCCGCATCTCAATGAGAACATATTCGATTACGATATAGGAGAAACGAAAGTGAAAAAACGAAAAGGTTTCAAAAAACTATTTCCACGCAAGAGCAAAAAAAAAATTTTTACATATTTCATCTCTGATTATAGTAAAAGACCAAAGATTAATTTCAAACGCGAAGTCGACGCACAGTCGTACAATGTGATTACTCCTTTGATATCAGACGGTGGTGGTGCGTTTTGGTTTGACTATCTAAAAGCTAGCACGAATGAACCACGCATTGCTAGAGAATCATCAAAAGATAAACCTAATATTGAAATAGCGGTTGTTCAAAAAGGCCAAGATGGGAGGAAGGTCCAAAAGATTACTGAACCGCCGAGCAATAGAAACGCGGCTGTAAACACAATATACATGACAGTAAAAACTACCCCCAAGAGAAAATTTCAACGAGACACAGAAGCAACAACGGACTACCTGACTCACAATATAAATCAGTTATTACAATTATTCGGAAGTCTTCAAGACATTGAAGCGATGAACCAGCACTCAAACAGATCAACAATGTTTCTAAACCATCCAACAACAAACCAAAAAGAAGCAAACGATAAGATATTAAAAAGTAAAAAGTCAACGAAATGTGTGAAAAAAGTAAAAACTAAAATGCATTACAAAGGGGACGGTAAAGATAAGACAACAAAAGCTTTGAATAACTCTACTACTACTTCTGCGCCACTTGAGTCGAAACTAGATGACATTACCGGTTTAGAGCCTTTGGATACAATTCCTTTAGAATCAAAAGTTACTGGAACATCTAACCTAAATTCTACCTCTGCGCCTCCTGACACAACACCACAGAACCCTTTGGATTCAAATGAGACTATAATAATTCGTGACACAACGAAGCAAACTGAAACTACAACTGAAACTACTACACAAACCCCTACAGCTACAACTAAGACTTTAGCTAAGACTACATCCAAAGAAACGAAAAAAACGTCAAAAACTACAAAAACAAAAGCTACAACAACTAAAGCTACACAAGCTACAACACCAAAGAAAGAAACGAGTGACAATGCTGATAAATCGCTTTTCGAAGACTCTGAACCCGCGGTACAAACGACGCCTTCATCAGGATTTTTAAACAAACTTAAAACTGCAACGCTTAGATTTTTTGACAACGTCCCCAAAACTCCGATAGAGCTACCCGAATCATCTAGCACTACTCTAGGAATCCCAGGTTTGTCATCAGCTTTAATGGACAGGGTTAGTAGCACAGCGAGTGATTTAGTTGAATTTGAAGAA
The DNA here is from genome assembly GCA_963891755.1 of Pyrrhia umbra. NCBI lineage: Eukaryota > Metazoa > Arthropoda > Insecta > Lepidoptera > Noctuidae > Pyrrhia > Pyrrhia umbra. The sequence continues at coordinate 7,152,716 of OY982944.1, forward strand.
TCATCACAAATCACCACACACATGAGTCCGACAATAGTTATAATTAATGAATATGACAATCAAATCAGCAGTGATATTTTGAATGATCCCAATAAAGATGCAGAAGGATATAGAAATTTGTTATTGTCCATAATACAGTATGAAACAAATAAACTAAATGATGAGTGGCATCGGATAGCGTACGGTGGAGATAGAGATAAAGATGAGAGCGATATCAAACGAAGCGTCATTGATTTTGCTAAAGTTGAAACTACGAAGTAAGTACAACATATACATAATCAGCTTATTAAGTTGTAGGATTGCTCAGACCGTCAATGCTGTAGGGAATGAGGCTTCTTCAATACACAGGGCATATTTCAATATACAATCGTAGTCACCGGTTGTTGACCGCCAGATAAAAAGAACTGCTAGAAGAACAAAAGTTTAGTTTGGAATTAATTAATAATAACTAGTGACCCTGTAACTAAATTCAACTTCAACTTGTATTCAACTTGTATTGAAGTTAAAAGTGGGGTATATAGGGTAGGCTCTATCTCACACCTAATCTGCTAAGCTAATGCTACTCATACATCTCTCGAACATTCTCTTTTCATTTCAAATGCTATCAATCACCTAACTCGATACATTTATTCCAACAATCGTAACACTTCGGTTTACAGGGCCGTAAAAAAAATTACTCCCAAAACAAAAACTACAGAGGATGAATACGACGTGTTTCAAGGAATGAAGTCTTTAAAAAATCTAGAGCTACCAGAGCCTGACATAAAGACGAAGAAACCCGAGGGTCTTTTGAATAAAATAGTTAGCAAAATGGGCATTAAAGTCGTTTCTGGATCGAAGAAAAAGGTAATATTGTTTTTCTGTGAAATTATATTTTGTGACAGTTGCTGATCGTGAAAGCAACAAAATCAATAAAAAAACTTATTAAGAATTGGATGCTTCTATAATCGCCTTGTTGGGACAATTCTATTGTCAATTATATTAAGAAAAATAAAATCAGAATAGCCAAACCAATACCGTTCAAATAATACTGTAACCCATAGTGGTCGTTAAAGCTAGAAAAGGATCTCATGCAGGCTTAAGAAGTCATCAGTTATTTTGGAGTTTTTATTTATCAAGCTAATGTAGGTTCACACAATAAGGAAAGAGGTTTTCTTTACCACTATATTTGACCCTTTAGATAGCCAGTCTTTCAAAGCAAAATAGAGCATAAGCGACTAAAATCAATCTTAAGTTTCAGATACAGCAGAATTACTATTCATTCTAAAAATTATGATTGATCGATTGATTTTTATCGTTTTTGCTTCACATAATCCCTCTGCGTTTAGGTAGACGCTTAGATCAATTTTATTTATTTCTTTATCGTCAGGTGGCTAAAACCCATACATCCCAAACACATTGGGCGGTGTTATCGCAATCAGCGATTACTGCCACCACCTTCTTAGGACGAACAAAGTAATTATATACTCCAACAGAATAAGTATTCCAAACATAATAATCTAGGTGTTTAGTAACTTTCATTATTCAAAGGCAGCCAAGAAGCCAACCCTTCGGGAAGTGACCAAAAAGAAGAAAATTAATAGAAAGAGAAAGCTAAGGATCAACAATTGGAAACTCGATAGTCCAGTGGCAGGATCCAACGAAAGTAAGAAAAGCTAATTTTACTTGAAATATACAGACAGAATACAGAACAATCCATGACCATTACTCTTATTGAGCAAAGATAGTTCAAGTAATATGTGCTTAGAGAAATATCTGTGCTTGTCTGTTAAATTGATCCATCTATATCCAGAGGTTGTGTATATTAAATTTCCTAATGTAGGTACTGAAAAATACCTAGCATGCTACATATTTGGTATTTTGACCACACAGTTTGCAATCCTAACACTCTTGACAACTCGCTTAGACCATTTAATTAGAGGACTCTGTTAACAAAATACCGTTATCGTCTTTAAAAAGTTTTTTGGTTTCAATTATAGGCACACAATCTCACAAAATCTTTGACCTCTCCCCTAAAAATGGCCCAGATTAAATGGTCTAAAAGGTAGTTCGTCAAATCTTCATTTACAAAAAAGGTTATTTGTTGTCACATTTTAACAATTAATTCCACGTAACCGCAGATAACCTTTTTCATTGTCAATTGTTTGTTTATAGTAGAAAGACAGGCCCCGTGTTTTTATCAGAACAACGTTTTACATTGTCCAGCATGTTTCTTAAACCAAAACTCCACCTGGTAAATGACACCCTTTCTCAGAGTGGCCTAATTTTAAGGGCTGTCTTTCTACTAATGTATCTCAGTCGATTCTCAGGACGAGAAGCAACTGAACACTTTACTCTAAACAGTTGTTTTTCTTCCCCAGATCGGCAAAGAAAAGTAGTGGTTTTATATTTCCCGAATTTAACACACGTGCTTTGTTTCAAGAGGCCTGTGATACTCGTCGGTCATCCGAATCAAGTGAGATTTGTGACATACAGGCCACACTTGACTACATCACGAATCTCCAAAAGACGATTCCGAAAGAAGACTTCGAGACCATAGTCAAAAACATCTCGTGTTACAAATATAAAGATGTCGATCCTAATTTCTTTGTTCCTTATAAAAGAAAGGGAAAGAGATGGGACTGGATAAGAAACAAGAGATGTCTGAAACTGCATTTTACTAGAGTCAAGGATGAGTCGGATTTTGATGACGAAGTTGATGTAGTGGATTTTGATGATGACAATAATGATTCGTTTGAGAAATTCGTTAAGGGAGATGATGGTATTTATAAAATTGTTACGAGAAAGAAAAGAACTGCTAGCTTAGAAGCTTTGGAAGTTGGTTTGAGGAATATACCATCTTTGACGCCCGAGGAGGTGAGTTTGTGTTATCGAACAGAACATTGATATCCTAGATTAAGTTAAATACCAGTCTCCAGGCAATATTAGACTTTGTATTCCATACAATTACACTGTAAGTCAAAACTTCAAAAACTGTCCTCAAAATGAGAACGTGCAATCACGTCGCATTTTTTTTATGTGGATTAGTTCTTGGTAAAAGCAAAAACACATGCATAAGTGGTATTTCAAGCTGACTGTTAACTGGTTACATAATATACCTATGTCTTGCGGCTTGGGCAGTCATAACTCCGACTAAGCAAGTAGTTAGGGTTGAATCCAAGCGGGTTCACACTCAAAAAGCAAGATCTATTTATGATATTTGTTAATCATTGCCCCAATCTTTCACTAAAAGAAATACATGAACTCCTATCAAGAGAGGCCGTACCGACACGTGTCTTTGCAGTAGCTATTCAGGTATGAGAGCAAGACACTACTACTAACGTCGTATAGCATCGTCTCTTTTTCACAACAAAACTATTCTTGCTTTGACACGTCATGGGATATAACGGGCTAGTAGATGTGTAAGAAAAAGGTCTTCAAACCGTCACTTATTCTTGAAGTCCTGTCATCTGTTCCTGTTCCCAGGATGAACTCTACGTCATGGTAGGAGACTCCGTGACCCTGGACTGTGTACCGTACGCCACAGCTGATGGCTATGGCAAATTCAGTTGGAAGACTGACAGGAAGAGGATGCTGAAGCAGGATAACGTTCAAGTGAAAGGAGTTACAGTCACCATACATAATGTCGAGCCACGGAACGTTGGGAGCTACACCTGCAGCCTGGTGAGTGGGACTGTCCATGTTTACTGTATCGTGGACACCAATATATCTATACTAATATAATAAAGCTGAAGAGTTTGTTTGTTTGTTTGTTTGAACGCGCTAATCTCAGGAACTACTGGACCGATTCAAAAAATTATTTCAATGTTAGATAGCCCTTTTATTGAGGAAGGCTATAGGCTATATATCATCACGCTAAAATCAATAGGAGCAGATCATCAATGAAGAATGTTTCAAAATCGGGGGTTAAAGTTAGCAATAGCCCAAAGTTACTATTCCACGCGGACGATGTCGCGGGCAGAAGCTAGTATGTTATAGTTACTGTTACTCGTTGATTTCACTAGCATTTTGAGGAAATTTCGTTACGCACCCGGGGAACTATCCCTTTCACCAGGTTTTTCCTTCCCAAGGTTTCAATCTATCTTCTAAGCAAACAACTAAATGAGTTCACCCGTTTTCAGATAGAATTCCTTTAATATTCACTTGAAACTAGCTGTTTCCTTAACTACAGAGTTATTTTCGATATGCACAGACATTAAGTTTCAAATATGCAACGCGTGCCTGATTTTGCGATGTGGCTGGTCAAGATCTTTTAGAAATCAAATAGTTACTTTAAAAATGTTTATGTATCCTATTGTTTGTCTAAAACACCAAAATGAAAGAAGTTCCTTGTTTTTCCAACATTATTATAAGCTACGCCGATTTTACATTCCTTTCAATCCTAATGCCAAATATATTTTGACAGGATAACACGGTACAGAGGAATATGAGGCTGGTTGTGATGACGATACCAGCGTTCGACGTCGTTTTCTTACCCATTTATAAGACCGAAGAAACCTGTTCCTATGATGTGAGTAGATTTTAGACCATGGTGCCATGTTTTGCGAAGAGTTGAAAGTTCTTAAGAATTCGGTGTTTGATACCAATATTAATTAATTCTAAGGGCCCTCGCCCACGGCGACTTTTTGTAGCGATGCTGTCGCGCGTTTGGTAAACGCGCGTCAGTATCGCTACTAACGCGTGTTAGTCGCGTTTGCAACGCGCTGCTGCATCGCGACTGTATCGATGCAAACGCGCGACCGTGTTGGACGACATTGGGTGAAGAACGGATCGTTTCCCAGCGTTTGGAAGGAAGGGAGGCTGGTCCTGCTCAAGAAGGAGGGGCGCCCCGCGGACTCGCCGTCCGCGTACCGGCCCATAGTGCTGCTTGACGAGGCGGGCAAACTTTTTGAGCGTGTCATCGTAGATCGCCTCGTCAGCCACTTGTACCGAGAGGGGCCGGACCTGGACGAGAACCAGTTCGGTTTTCGGCGTGGGCGCTCCACCGTAGACGCCATAATGCGCGTGAGGGCCCTGGCGGAGGAAACGGTGTCCCGGGGTGGGGTGGTGTTGGCCGTATCGTTGGATATCTCCAACGCCTTCAACACCCTGCCCTGGAGTTGTATACGGGAGGCACTGGTCTACCATCGCGTGCCTCCCTACCTCCGCCGCACAGTTGGGGCTTACTTAGGAGGCAGATGTGTCACATATCGGGGACGTGACGGCGCAGGAAGGCGCGTCACTTCGTGCGGTGTTCCACAGGGATCGGTTCTGGGTCCGCTCCTGTGGAACATCGGATACGATTGGGTGCTCAGAGGTGAGCTCCCGTCGGGTGCAGACTTGACGTGTTACGCGGACGACACGCTTGTCACAGCCCGAGGGAGCTCCCACAGGGAAGCAGCGTTGCTAGCTACGGCTGCGGTGTCACAGGTGGTGAGCCGCATCCGTCGCCTGGGCCTGGAGGTGGCCCTGAGCAAGTCGGAGGCCATCGTGTTCCATGGCCCCCGACGTGCGCCGCCGCCGGGATCACACATCGTGGTCGGTGGGGCCCGGATAGCTGTCGGGTCCACTATGAAGTACCTAGGATTGGTGCTCGACAGCCGGTGGGAATTCGGACCCCACTTCCGGCGGCTGGCGCCCAAGCTGATGGGCGCGGCGGGCGCGCTTTCAACGCTGCTTCCCAATATGGGGGGCCCGAGCGCCGCCTGTAGGCGGTTGTACGTGGGAATCGTGCGGTCCATGGCCCTTTACGGGGCCCCGGTGTGGGCGATGGACCTGGCGGCCGGCACCATCGCCGTTCTGCGAAAGCCGCAGAGGGCGATGGCCGTCAGGGTCGTCCGCGGGTACCGCACGATCTCCTACGAGGCGGCTTGCGCTCTGGCCGGATCCCCGCCCTGGGACCTGGAGGCTAAAGTACTCGCGTCACTGTATCGGTGGCGCGAGGAAGAGCGGGCACGGGGCTTCAGACCGGTGCAGCGGCAGATCGTGCTGCGCCGAACGGAGCTCCGCCAGGTCTTGGTGGCGGAATGGCGGGACAGGCTTCTGCGCCCTACCGCCGGCCTCGCTACCGTCGAGGCGATCCGGCCAGTGCTCGACGCATGGCTCGGGAGAAGGCACGGCTCCCTGTCGTTTCGGGTGACGCAGGTGCTGTCGGGGCATGGGTGCTTCGGCAAGTACCTGTGTCGCATAGGCAGGGAGTCGGACGCTCGGTGCCACCACTGCGTCCATTGCGGGGAGGACACGGCGCAACACACGCTCCAGGAGTGTGTGTCCTGGGAGGAGCAGCGCCGTGCCCTCACCTCTGAAGTAGGAAACGATCTGTCGCTGCCGGCCGTTGTTCGGAGTATGGTCGGCAGGGCAGAGTCGTGGGACGCGGTGGTGTCCTTCTGCGAGGACGTGATGTCGCAGAAGGAAGCTGCGGAGCGGGAAAGGGAGATCTCCACTCTCAACCCCGCCCGCAGCAGGCGCACCGGGCGCCGGAGGAGGGCAGACAACGCCCTCTTCCGCCCCCCATAAACGGGTCCAGGGGCGACGGACTTGGGGAAGTCCCCGCCCCCCATGATAGGACCCGAGCCGGCGGCGCGCGTCTGTGTCCACGCGCGCCCCCAAGGTGATGCACGGGGTAGGACACCTCACTACCCCGTGCAGGAGACGAGGCCCGGCAGGACGGGCCGGCACCAGTGCGGGGCTGCGGACGAATCTGGATTCCCGCGGCCCCGCGCCCACGTGCGAGAAGCGACACCGGGGTGGTTTTAGCCGGTAAGAGTCCGGCACTGTTCCCGGCCTGGGCAGGCCGGGTTCGTCCATGAGGATTTCCCCCCGAAAAAAAAAAAAAAAAAAAAAAAAAAAAAAAAAAGAACGGATCGTTGCCTACGTTTCGGCTGCTTACGTAAAAGCAGCACCAAAGTCAACGTGACTAATGTTACCTCAATGGGGTCCATCTTGCAACTGTAGCGATCGTAGGTATTTTTGTGCTGTTAGGGAGCATTCAAGTATTACGTAACGCAATTTGGGGGAGGGTCTTGTAAAACGTTACAAGGGCGGGAGAAGGGGTATTTAAACAACGCGTTACGTAACATTTTTTTATTTTAATAAAAAAACTAGGGAATTAGAATCTTCCAAATCGGCAACCCTTTTCGTTTATGTTTTACGGGGAATCCCTCGAAGAAGAAGGGCAAATTAGCTGCTCTGCATTGTGCGCCATAGTGAGGCATAGTCTGAGGATGCCGATTGGCTCAAAGACGAAGTTGATGCAAGTGTTTTAACAATACCGGAAAGAAGGTTCCGTCTGCTCTCCAAATACCTGTAATGAAAGAGTCTGAGTGGCTGGCAAACCCGTGGACAGAGTAGCAGTTATTACAATTGAATTGTGTTTTAACGTACCTACACTTATTTGATTTATGACTAAATAAAAACATACAACTTAAAAATCTCTTATTTTGTTTATTACTACTGCAAACGCAATTAATACTTTAACCTTACCTTTAACTTTACCTTTAACAAAGGTATACTTTGTTCAACATAATTGTGACTTCAATGGTCACTTAAATGTTACGTAACGTTTAGGGAGGGGGAGGGGGATACAGAAAAAGGTTACCGTGCGTTACATGGGGTGAGGGAGGGTCTAAAATCTTCAAAAAATGCGTTACGTAATACTTGAATGCTCCCTTACTGAATCGCGTTTGCATCGCGACAGAAGCGCGACAGTATTGCGTTTGCATCGCGACTGAAGCTGAGCCCGTGGGCGAGGGCACACAGCTAGCGACCGCTTCGCGACTGTATCGCTGCGGACGCGCGACAGCATCGCTACAGCATCGCTACAAAAAGTCGCCGTGGGCAAGGGCCCTAAGACACACAAGATACAATCGACAAATTAATAATTAACTGTAAAAATGAATTTATAATTGCTTTCGAATCTATAAATTGTGGTTAAGTTGGAAATTAAGTGACGTCACAAATTTTATGAGAGAATCGTGTTTTGATAGTTCATTAAAAGTATGTTTAAAAGTGGTTTCTGATACAGGGTATCTAAAGGTCTTTGATAAGAATGAAAGAAGAAAAAAAAAATGCAATTATTGACACAACAACCTAGGTATAATACATAGGGATAGCAAAACTAAAATGAACACAAGCAATGTCTGTACCAATGATTTTACGAAAATGTAAACAAAGTCGAAACTTATTTTGTTCTAATTCTGCCACAGAAAGTAACAAAATGGCGCGCATTTATGACAACTTCATGCTCCAAACATCATCATTCATTTTTCAATGCCATATTATTTTTCTATGTGGGACATTTAGAATAAAATAGGTTATGATTTTGTTATTATTTTTCGTATAATCAATGAGTAAAGAGGTACAGACTATAAAACAATGTGTGCTTGTTGTGCCAGCTAGTAGACAGCTTCGTCTTTCGACAGATTACGATGATTGTTATTTACCAACTTTTTTTAGGACCTCAAAGCCATCCAGCGACTGGGTATCCTGATTGCTAATGCGAATCGCTGCGGCAAAGCTTGTTCCGTAAGAATTGATGAGCCAGTCTGCCAGAGAGACCGGGTGAGATTATTATTCTTCTATTTGGGCATCACTTTTGACCGCTGTCCCAAGCGCAAGAGTTGTCAAGTCTAGTATCCAAGAAAACCGGTATACTGCGTATCACCTACATCTATCTTAACCTTTCTCACCGTTTAAACCTTCCCTGGACTACGACAAACATTTCAAAATCAGCTACACCGGCCCGGCCGTTCTCGAGTTTAAGCGAGACTAACGAAGAGTAATTCATTTTTATATATATACGATTGCCAATCAAATCGGTTTAGTAGTTACTTTTACTTCTAGTTAAGCTTAGTTGTATTTTAAGCACCCAAAAATGTTGCATTGTTAATGATATGGACCCCATGTAAAAGGGGGACCCATAGCTATCCACTGGTTCCTTGCTACTTCAAAAGAAATTGCACATGGGTTATGGAACACGTAAGCCTCCGCTTATGTCTAGCCCTGGACAAATAAAAATAGGCTGATCCTCATGATGACCTTAGATGGCTCACCAGCTACGAACTTTATCACGAGACATTTTGTTACTTATTTTATATTCTTCCAGGGCACGAACAGTTCCCTGCTCAGGACTACAGCGGTCATCTCGATGACTCCTCTTAACTTCAACTGCAGCCTGCAGTGCAGAAGAGATATAGTTTCGTCTCTGGTCATGCTGTGCGCTACTAACACTCCTGTTCTATCTTCCATTGGAGGTACGGTTCTATTTCTTCTTCTTTATTCTGAATCTTATATGTTGTATTTAGTACCAAGTTCACCGATAGATGGTTACCTAATCGGCCCGTTAAATAAAAACAGTTGTTTAACCATGAAGAGGGAATTTTCGTGTTCACCACTTCTTGTCCAAACCCCGATTGGTAATCGACCGTTTTAGGAATAAAAAACCCGAATGATAAGGTATCCATTGTAAGACACAAGTTTGAACTTATGGTAAAAATCTGTTTTGAGTTGATCGGACTGTTGTGAACTTGGGCCTTAGAAAACTAGTTAGCCTTTTTATCGCCAGTCATGAATATATGACTAATTCCTGTGTCCAGCACGCAGAAGTCACGACTATATGACAAAATTAAAGGACAAAATTGTAGCTTGGTGTCTAGCACGCTATTCCTTTTTTGACTTGACGGTCAAAGTGTTAATTGATAACAAATAGTAGCATAAAAAATCCTCTAATTATAGTTGACACTCTATATTATTTAAACAAAAAGCTATAGATAAATATTATAAACAGTCTTTGCGGACGCTGAAACCGTTCGTGTTAATATTTCAGTGTTGATGTCAAAAGATGGAGTCAATGAGACTCTGACACCCTGGAAGGAACTTGTCAGACCCGTTGTCACTCACACGCTGAGAAAAAAAGGTAACATAACAACACGCAGAGTTATTACACGCCTTAATTTCTTCAGTCATAACGTTTGATTCCATGAAAAAGGACAAGTTTGTCATGAACATGGCACTGATCATCTGGCTCCAGGCTCCGACTGATAAACTCCTCAATAACCTAAATTTAATCCAGCACTAGATCAAGGAGTCTGATCAACCTAGCCTTTTCCCAACCATGTTGGGGTCGGCGGATGCAGCTGGGTACCAGTGTTTGACATGGAGCTTTTAAAAACAATTTTTGATTTCAACTTTGTTTTTAATTTACAAAAGATCTTGTTCATATGCAAGCGTGAAAGAGATGTCTTCAGAATGTTAATACTCTTCTTGCAGATACAAACGGTCACAAAGAGTACCACAAGCTGGTGACGGCGCTGGCTCCCGGCAAGGTGGACGTGGTGCTCAACTGTCCTGCAGGCTACTACCTCCTCCCGGAGTACAAGCTCTGTTGTGAGTCTCTGTAGTACTTATCAAATCGTCACCACAACTACAATCATGCCATGAAGCAAATCTTTGGCATTGTTTGTCAATTCATAAAACCTGTATCGGGAAGATCTTGCCTTGATCAAGCTTCTTTTGTCTACATAAACTTTTTGATCCTAAGCAGTGACGATTTACAATAGATAATTGTGAAAGTTAAAAAACTAGTTAGGACCAAAAATAGTACCCTGAGGGAACACCATGGCTGATGCTTTTAAGTGATAAAGTATGAGGCCGGTGGAAGAGTTCTCAAATTCCAAATTGTCAGTTACTTAAGTATTCTTTTGAAATTAATCAGAATTAAGTCACAATTCAATGAAAGCAATGGGACTGCGACAGATTCAAAAGCTTTAGAAAGATCTTGGAATTCATTATTCAAAGAACTACAGTGATTGTGAAAGACGAAATTGTATTAATACACTTCATTTTGGCGTTACAGTGTTTCTGTTTTTTTTTTTTGCTGGATATTTGAACTGTTGATTTCGTAACCTGCATCCTCTTCACCTTAAATTTTTGGTGTACCTTTCGTTAATTGCTCGTCATCCCCGTAGCGTCGTGCCCGGCCAACACTCGGTCACTCCGGGGCGACAACACGTGCACGCACTGCCCCCGCGGCACCCGCGCCCCGCCCGGCGCCGCCGCCTGCTACGCCGCCGCACACCCGCGCAGGTATGATGTACGTACTCTATCTCATCACTACGCAGTCTAGGGACACGTTATCCAACCTAAGAGCACAGCCGCAATCTTTGCAATTTGCACATTTTCAATAAAGGGATCCTTTATCCCTTATGAGGAACATTGGGCTCTTATAAGAACTCTCTTTCTATTCTGGACAGCAGTTAGGGCTATCTAGCTATGACCAGTAGGTGCAATCTCTTTATCAATCGATCGGCTCCAAGTGGTACGAGGGCTGTCGGACCTTCTTTTGCCATACTCTTTCCACTTAAGACCTTGTTGCGAGATGTAGTTGTCAGGTATCAGGATTGGGAAACTGTAGTATAAATTAAAGGTTGAAAATCAAAGGTTGTCTGTAAGAGATCGCTTTTAGCGATGGGACCGCTCATTGTGTCACCTACCTTAATTATATTCTTAGTTTTAAGTTTAAAAGTGGTGTACATAATAAAGAATATTCTATTCTATTATTTGGATTTTGGAAGAACTGTCAAAATCTCCATTCTGCCATTCACGCCGATCCTATAAACTGCTGCATGTATAAAATGCTCCATGTAAATTATACTCAGCTGTACCCAGTTAGACTGGAAGCCGACCCCTATAAAGAATAAGAAGCAGATCATCTATGACTTCTTTTACTATACCGATGCCATCAATTGGTGTCGTGCTAAAACCCGTACTAAAACCTCGACTCATGCTTGTAGTGGTGGTGGTACCCGCCATGCGGCTACCTGGTGGCTTGCTGCGGCGTCGTGTTTGGCTGCACGGTCTGCGTGATGCTCTCCCTCATCGTGCATGTGGTGTCGAAAGACAAGGATCCACTGGACCAGGACCATAGCAAGGGGGAAAGGGAGATTACACGTGAGTAACTTTTTAATCTGGAGTTGGTTTTAAAGCAACTCATCCATACTGTGTTAGAAGGGCCGTTTGCGAAGCACCTGATATATGGCTAACGCCGGTGACCACTTACTGTCTAGCAGACCCAATGATTGTTTGCTATCAATATTTTGTCTGGATGCCTAAAATCGATTTGATTACTATTGGATGTAGCTAGTTCTTTAGTCACCATACAGATCTCGATACCCCACTATGAATGATCTTGTCCATCAGAGACCTGGAGATTTTAGGGCTATTACTACCTCAATGCCGTCGCCTCTTCAGCGATTTCTGCTTTTTGACGGCGTCCATTTGCTTTTCTTTTTAGATTGCGTCTTAACACTCGGGTCCGGACTCCGTTCTGTCTGGGCCAAGAGGGGTCGAAGGCCGCAGAAAAAGTCCCGCCGATAACCACGTTTAGAGACGATGTTCGGTTGGGAATGCTGGCGTTGGCCGACAGTATTTAGACTATTGGTCGACGGAAATCAATCAGAGAGAAATAGTCGTTCCTCAACTCGTTTGCAGCAAAGACGGAGACCACTGTGACGGCCGCGTATGTGCACGCCACACTCGCGCCCCACACGCGGCCGCTGTCCCCGTCGCGCGTCATACTGCCGCGGTTCTTCAAGCCGTCGCTGACGTCTTCCCGGGCTACTGGTGAGTATGCTTGCTAAGATTATTACTCTACAAGGAAGTGTAGATAATAATGGATGATTTATAAAATTCCGAGAAGATTTATTGCATAGCAAGACACGAAATTACATAGGCATCGATCTTTCTAAAAAGTAAAAGACATCTGTTTTTATGAAAAGCTAAAATTTTTAAATTACTTAGCGGAATTCTGGTCCAATAACTGCAGTGTTGACGAAGTGCAGGGTTTAATTTATACCTTAGTATTTTAACAGAGGCTGCAGCCAATTAACCAAGGCATAGATTCAGATCTAAGACTACTATACTAAGACCTAAGTACAGGTGAACAGACATAACTTTGACCTTATCCTCTCCATTGCAGATTCCCAAGAAACCAAGTTTGAATTGTGGAAAGAAAGGAACATACCACCCCCGTTGCCGCCAATTGATTTTGACATTTGAAATGTCGCCATTTTGAATGGTTTGTGAATTGACACTGACAGTTTCAAACGTCAGAATTACGATTTCTTACGAGGCATTTACAAAACTCTGCAAATATTTGCAAGAGACTTTGTTAAGATGGATTTAGTATATCCGATATAGTTCTAGAATTTAGGTAATCAATTTTATTGATATTGACCGGAGTGATGGACTATTTTTTTCAAAAATACTTTGTTTTTGAAAATTTTTTCTCAATGATTAACCAAATAATGTTAAATAGGAATGATTTTTTGTACTTTTGATTTCACAAGCAATCTACAGACGATCTGGCTGTCTTAAATCCCTCTTGGTAAGTCAGGGCGACTACCTTTCATAAAATTGGTCAAAACCACAATTTTTCGCCTTGTAGATTGAATGTGAAAATGCACCTTCACCATATTTTGTTAAAGTACTTATTTTCGATATTTCTCAAAGATTAATTTGATAGACTGTTCATATAAGTTCGCCCGTTTTCTGCCTAAACCTTCTATTTATATATCCGTGTACAAAACTCTTTTGTATTTAAGTGTATTGTTATTTTAATACTTTTAGATATAGTATTTTAAGAAAGCGCTGTAGTTATGGTATATTTTATAAGTATTATTTTGTCGTCCGCACTGTGGCTTTTGGTAAGTTGTAATAAAGTTCAGTGGTGTTATTTCTTGTTTTATTTTGTCTCATCTTCTTTACTCGTAAGGTTTTATATATATTTTTATGCAAAAGTGAGTTTGTTAGCTTTATCGGATGGACCTAGGAAACTGTTATAGATTTTTTTTCCGAGTACGTCAAGTAGTTCGCAAGTAAACCGCGGGAACATAAGCTAGTAAGTTGCAGCTGAAATACATTGACGCATCTACACATTCACACGCTGCGACAGCGTTACAGTATATTATATACCTACTCTGTGACAGCGGACGCTCCACTGGCGTCTAATCCTCTTGAGGAAATGTGCCTGGGTCGAAACACCCGGTAGATGTGAAGTGTAAGATCTCCAGACATAACTACACAGTGTACACAACTAAAATATTATACATTATTTAGTGAGCATGCGACACGAGACTGTATAGTGGTTGTGATGGGGTAACGCAAGCGTCATGCTAACTGTCGTCACGGCATATTCGTCGATCTTAACCCTAAAGTTAACCACGATCTTTTTATCAAAAAGTTCCTGTGTTTGTAACTATTTTGCAGTTAGATTAATAATGAATCAACGACGGAAAAAATATATAGCAAAGTTAGTCGGTACCACTGTGTAAAGTTGATGTACCCTCTCTTAGGCACGTTGACTATACGTAATACATTTCCCGTTAATTGCATCATTATCAAATAGATCAGTCACTTTTTTATTATGTACTTATTTCAGCCAGCGGCTTCGCCCGCGTGTGGTATACAAATTCAAATTAATGCCCCCATTTTCACACCCTTACGGGTAGAATTTCGGAAAATCCTTTCTAATCGGATGCCTCCGTCAAACAAGGAACCCACCCTCACAGTTTCAGGTCTCTACGATCAGCGGTTTAGGCTATGCGTTGATCCGTCAGTCATACAGGACAAAGTATTTTATATCTATACTTATAATAAATCTGTAGAGAGGTCAATTCTGTACATGAAATATATTTCCAAAATAATTATCAGGGGGTGATTAGAGATCGATACTGATGCCAAAAATGCAATCAGTAAAATTTTTGTCTGTCTGTCTGTCAGTATAAACGTTATAGAAACAAAAACTACTCGACGGATTTTAACGAAACTTGGTACAATTATTTGTCATACTCCTGAGCTGGTTATAGTATACTTTTCATCACGCTACAATCAATAGGAGCAGAGCAGTGAAGGGAAATGTTGTCATTTTGTTTAAACGCGCTAATCTCAGGAACCGCTGGTCCGATTTAAATAATTCTTTCAGTGTTAGATAGTCCATTTATCGAGGAAGGCTATAGGCTATATATCATCACGCTAAGACCAATAGGAGCGGAGCACCACTATTCCACGCGGACGAAGTCGCTGGCAGAAGCTAGTGTATAATAGATTTGAAAGTAAACTAAATTAAACTTGAAAATAACTTTAATCACGCAAATTAACCATTAAACTAGTTACATTCTTTCCCTTTCTTTTCGATTTTTATTTCTTGCTTGAAGTTGTCTTTAACATCCTTCCACAATTTGTTTCTGTTAATCCTTTCGAATATCGCCAGGGAGATCACGTCCACTGCTCTCTCGAAGAAGAACGTGCACAGCGAAGCGGCTAGAAAGTAAGTTGACGTTCGTTTGAAAACTGACCGGTTTAATGACGCCCATATCGACATTTTTAAATATTTTTTGGACAATCCTTCTCTCGTATGCCCAACCACTGATGCTATAACTCTAGCGACTATAGCTCTACGCACAAGCACAACAAATTATTACAAATTCGTTTTGGCGTGATTGTCAAATCTTGAGTCCATTGAGCAACCTAAAGAGAATACAATACTACGTAAAAATATGACGTGTAACCATAGACAGTTATAAATACTCCATGGAAGCCCAAAACTTAGGCGAAGCATATAGGTTTGATCACAATTTGAAACCTTATAGCCTAAGAGCTTACCTGCCAAACCACGGTAACCCAAACTTCATAATGCCATTGTACTTAACTGCTTACCTGTGTTGGGAGCATGCGCTGACAAACTTTCAGCTTTTATAAAATAATAAAGGTCTGGGGTTCACGGACTCTTGGAATAAAGCTTACATTTCGTTGTATCGGTTTATCGGTTCAAATTCATAGTCAAGTGTCTGACACTCATAATGAAGTGTCTGACACTCATAGTGAAGTGCCTGTCACTCACAGTGAAGTGTCTGACACTCATAGTGAAATAATTTTTCCGGTTTATCGGTTTTCCGGTTCAAGTTCATAGTCAAGTGTCTGACACTCATAGTGAAGTGCCTGACACTCATAGTGAAGTGTCTGACACTCATAGAGAAGTGTCTGACACTCATACTCAAGTGATTTCAAATTTTTCCATTAATTGGTCCAAGTTAATAGTAAAGTGTCTGACTCATAGTGAATTGTCTGACACTTAAAGTGATGTCTCTGACACTCATAGTCAAGTGACTGACACTCAAAGACAAGTGTCTGACACTCATAGAGAAGTGCCTGACACTCATACTCAAGTGATTTCAAATTTTTCCGTTAATCGGTCCAAGTTAATAGTGAAGTGTCTGACTAATAGTGAAGTGTCTGACTAATAGTGAATTGTCTGACACTTAAAGTGAAGTGTCTGACTCATAGTGAATTGTCTGACACTCAAAGTGAAGTGTCTGACACTCATAGAGAAGTGCCTGACACTCATAGTGAAGTGCCTGACACTCATACTCAAGTGATTTCAAATTTTTCCGTTAATCGGTCCAAGTTAATAGTGAAGTGTCTGACTAATAGTGAAGTGTCTGACTAATAGTGAATTGTCTGACACTTAAAGTGAAGTGTCTGACTCATAGTGAATTGTCTGACACTCAAAGTGAAGTGTCTGACACTCATAGAGAAGTGCCTGACACTCATAGTGAAGTGTCTGACACTCATAGAGAAGTGTCTGACACTCATAGTGAAGTGACTGACACTCAAAGACAAGTGTCTGACACTCATAGAGAAGTGCCTGACACTTATACTCAAGTGATTTCAAATTTTTCCGTTAATCGGTCCAAGTTAATAGTGAAGTGTCTGACTAATAGTGAATTGTCTGACACTTAAAGTGAAGTGTCTGACTCATAGTGAATTGTCTGACACTCAAAGTGAAGTGTCTGACACTCATAGAGAAGTGCCTGACACTCATAGTGAAGTGTCTGACACTCATAGAGAAGTGACTGACACTCAAAGACAAGTGTCTGACACTCATAGAGAAGTGCCTGACACTCATAGTGAAGTGTCTGACACTCATAGAGAAGTGCCTGTCACTCATAGAGTTGCCTGACACTCATACTCAAGTGATTCCAAATTTTTCCGTTAATCGGTCCAAGTTAATAGTGAATTGTCTGACTAATAGTGCATTGTCTGACACTCAAAGTGAAGTGTCTGACACTCAAAGTGAAGTATCTGACACTCATAGTGAAGTGTCTGACACTCATACAGAAGTGATTTCAATTTTTTCCGTTAATCGGTCCAAGTTAATAGTGAAGTGCCTGACTAATAGTGAATTGTCTGACACTCGAAGTGATTTCTCTGAAACTCAAAGTGGAGTGTCTGACACTCAAAGTGAAGTGTCTGGCACTCAAAGTGAAGTGTCTGACACTCAAAGTGAAGTGTCTGACACTCATAGTGAAGTGTTCGACACTCATAGTGAAGTGTCTGATACTCATAGAGAAGTGCCTGACACTCATAGTGAAGTAACTGACACTCATAGAGAAGTGCCTGACACTCATACTCAAGTGATTTCAATTTTTTCCGTTAATCGGTCCAAGTTAATAGTGAAGTGCCTGACTAATAGTGAAGTTTCTAACTCATAGTGAATTGTCTGACACTCAAAGTGATGTCTCTGACACTCAAAGTGAAGTGTCTGACACTCCAAGTGATGTCTCTGACACTCAAAGTGAAGTGTCTGACACTCAAAGTGAAGTATCTGACACTCATAGTGAAGTGTCTGACACTCATACTCAAGTGATTTCAAATTTTTCCGTTAATCGGTCCAAGTTAATAGTGAAGTGCCTGACTAATAGTGAAGTTTCTAACTCATAGTGAATTGTCTGACACTCAAAGTGATGTCTCTGACACTCAAAGTGAAGTGTCTGACACTCAAAGTGAAGTATCTGACACTCATAGTGAAGTGTCTGACACTCATAGAGAAGTGGCTGACACTCATACAGAAGTGATTTTTTGGGCTTTCGGTTTTCCGGTTTTTCAGTTTTCCGGTACAAATTCATAGTAAAGTGTCTGACACTCATAGACAAGTGTCTGACACTCATAGAGAAGTGTCTAACACTCATAGTGAAGTGTCCGACACTCATACTGAAATGACTGAGACTCATAGAGAAGTGTCTGACTAATAGTGAAGTGTCTGACTCATAGTGGATTGTCTGACACTCAAAGTGAAGTGTCTGACACTCATAGAGAAGTGCCTGATACTCATAGTGAAGTATCTGACACTCATAGAGAAGTGACTGACACTCAAAGACAAGTGTCTGACACTCATACAGAAGTGCCTGACACTCATAGTGAAGTGTCTGACACTCATAGAGAAGTGCCTGACACTCATAGAGAAGTGCCTGACACTCATAGAGAAGTGCCTGACACTCATACTCAAGTGATTCCAAATTTTTCCGTTAATCGGTCCAAGTTAATAGTGAATTGTCTGACTAGTAGTGAATTGTCTGACACTCAAAGTGAAGTGTCTGACACTCAAAGTGAAGTATCTGACACTCATAGTGAAGTGTCTGACACTCATACAGAAGTGATTTCAATTTTTTCCGTTAATCGGTCCAAGTTAATAGTGAAGTGCCTGACTAATAGTGAATTGTCTGACACTCGAAATGATTTCTCTGAAACTCAAAGTGGAGTGTCTGACACTCAAAGTGAAGTATCTGACACTTATAGTGAAGTGTCTGACACTCATAGAGTAGTGCCTGACACTCATACAGAAGTGATTTCAATTTTTTCCGTTAATCGGTCCAAGTTAATAGTGAAGTGTCTGACTAATAGTGAATTGTCTGAAACTCGAAGTGATGTCTCTGACACTCAAAGTGAATTGTCTGACACTCAAAGTGATGTCTCTGACACTCAAAGTGAAGTATCGGACACTCATAGTGAAGTGTTTGACACTCATAGAGAAGTGCCTGACACTCATACAGAAGTGATTTCAATTTTTTCCGTTAATCGGTCCAAGTTAATAGTGAAGTGCCTGACTAATAGTGAAGTGTCTGACTAATAGTGAATTGTCTGACACTCCAAGTGATGTCTCTGACACTCAAAGTGAAGTGTCTGACACTCAAAGTGAAGTATCTGACACTCATAGTGAAGTGTCTGACACTCATACTCAAGTGATTGCAATTTTTTCCGTTAATCGGTCCAAGTTAATAGTGAAGTGCCTGACTAATAGTGAAGTGTCTGACTCATAGTGAATTGTCTGACACTCAAAGTGAAGTGTCTGACACTCAAAGTGAAGTATTTGACACTCATAGTGAAGTGTCTGACACTCATAGAGAAGTGTCTGACACTCAAAGTGAAGTGTCTGGCACTCAAACTGAAGTGTCTGACACTCATAGTGAAGTGTTCGACAATCATAGTGAAGTGTTTGACACTCATAGAGAAGTGCCTGACACTCATACAGAAGTGATTTCAATTTTTCCGTTAATCGGTCCAAGTTAATAGTGAAGTGCCTGACTAATAGTGAAGTGTCTGACTAATAGTGAAGTGTCTGACTAATAGTGAAGTGTCTGACACTCATAGAGAAGTGTCTGACACTCAAAGTGAAGTGTCTGGCACTCAAAGTGAAGTGTCTGACACTCAAAGTGAAGTGTCTGACACTCATAGTGAAGTGTTCGACACTCATAGTGAAGTGTCTGATACTCATAGAGAAGTGCCTGACACTCATAGTAGAATAAGTGCTATTTTAACCTGGTCTGCTAACAGCTAGCTATTTTGTATGGTAATCTGTTAATAACGTCTTGAGTAGTGTATTTTTTACTTTTATTCCAAGTTTTATATTGTATGCCTACTTTGTAATATACTGCTGTTTGTTATTCCTATCAAATAAAATAAAATAAAATAAAATAAAATAGTGAAGTGACTGACACTCATAGAGAAGTGCCTGACACTCATACTCAAGTGATTTCAAATTTTTCCGTTAATCGGTCCAAGTTAATAGTGAATTGCCTGACTAATAGTGAAGTTTCTAACTCATAGTGAATTGTCTGACACTCAAAGTGATGTCTCTGACACTCAATGTGAAGTGTCTGACACTCAAAGTGAAGTATCTGACACTCATAGTGAAGTGTCTGACACTCATACAGAAGTGATTTTTTGGGCTTTCGGATTTCCGGTTTTTCAGTTTTCCGGTACAAATTCATAGTAAAGTGTCTGACACTCATAGACAAGTGTCTGACACTCATAGAGAAGTGTCTAACACTCATAGTGAAGTGTCCGACACTCATACTGAAATGACTGAGACTCATAGAGAAGTGTCTGACACTCACGCTAAAGTGATTTATTCCGGTTTATCGGTTTTCCGGTTCAAGTTCATGGTTGAGTGTCTGACACTCATAGTGAAGTGTCCGACACTCATACTGAAATGACTGAGACTTATAGAGAAGTGTCTGACACTCACGCTAAAGTGATTTATTCCGGTTTATCGGTTTTCCGGTTCAAGTTCATGGTTGAGTGTCTGACACTCATAGTGAAGTGTCTGACACTCATAGAGAAGTGCCTGACACTCATACAGAAGTGATTTTTTAGGCTTTCGGTGTTCCGGTTTATCGGTTTTCCGGTACAAATTCATAGTCAAGTGTCTGACACTCATAGTGAAGTGTCTGACACTCATAGAGAAGTGCCTGACACTCATACAGAAGTGATTTTTTGGTCTTACGGTTTTCCGTTTTTTCAGTTTTTCGGTACAAATTCATAGTCAAGTGACTGACACTCATAGAGAAGTGCCTGACACTCATAGTGATGTCTCTGACACTCAAAGTGAAGTGTCTGACACCCAAAGTGAAGTATCTGACACTCATAGTGAAATGTCTGAGACTCATATAGAAGTGACTGACACTCATACAGAAGTGATTTTTTGGGCTTTCGGTTTTCCGATTTTTCAGTTTTCCGGTACAAATTCATAGTAAAGTGTCTGACACTCATAGAGAAGTGTCTGGCACTCATAGACAAGTGTCTGACACTCATAGAGAAGTGTCTGACACTCATAGTGAAGTGTCCGACACTCACGCTAAAGTGATTTATTCCGGTTTATCGGTTTTCCGGTTCAAGTTCATGGTTGAGTGTCTGACACTCTTAGTGAAGTGTCTGACACTCATAGAGAAGTGCCTGACACTCATACAGAAGTGATTTTTTGGGCTTTCGGTCACCCGGTTTTTCAGTTTTCCGGTACAAATTCATAGTAAAGTGTCTGACACTCATAGACAAGTGTCTGACACTCATAGAGAAGTGTCTGACACTCATAGACAAGTGTCTGACACTCATAGAGAAGTGTCTGACACTCATAGTGAAGTGTCCGACACTCACGCTAAAGTGATTTATTCCGGTTTATCGGTTTTCCGGTTCAAGTTCATGGTTGAGTGTCTGACACTCTTAGTGAAGTGTCTGACACTCATAGAGAAGTGCCTGACACTCATACAGAAGTGATTTTTTGGGCTTTCGGTCACCCGGTTTTTCAGTTTTCCGGTACAAATTCATAGTAAAGTGTCTGACACTCATAGAGAAGTGTCTGACACTCATAGTGAAGTGTCCGACACTCACGCTAAAGTGATTTATTCCGGTTTATCGGTTTTCCGGTTCAAGTTCATGGTTGAGTGTCTGACACTCTTAGTGAAGTGTCTGACACTCATAGAGAAGTGCCTGACACTCATACAGAAGTGCCTGACACTCATAGTGAAGTGTCTGACACTCATAGAGAAGTGTCTGACACTCATAGAGAAGTGCCTGACACTCATAGTGAAGTGTCTGACACTCATAGAGAAGTGCCTGACACGCATACTCAAGTGATTTTTTAGGCTTTCGGTTTTCCGGTTTATCGGTTTTCCGGTACAAATTCATAGTCAAGTGTCTGACTCTCATAGAGAAGTGTCTGACACTCATAGAGAAGTGTCTGACACTCATAGTGAAGTGCCTGACACTCATACAGAAGTGATTTTTTGGGCTTTCGGTTTTCCGGTTTTTCAGTTTTCCGGTACAAATTCATAGTCAAGTGACTGACACTAAAAGTGAAGTGTCTGCGATCATACTCAAGTGATTTCAAATTTTTCCGTTAATCGGTCCAAGTTAATAGTGAAGTGTCTGATTAATAGTGAAGTGTCTGACTAATAGTGAAGTGTCTGACTCATAGTGAATTGTCTGACACTCAGAGTGAAGTGTCTGACACTCATAGTGAAGTGATTTTCAATTTTAGCGTTTATAGGTGATTTCTGTAAAGTGTCTGACTCATAGTGAATTGTCTGACACTCAAAGTGATGTCTCTGACACTCAAAGTGAAGTGTCTGACACTCAAAGTGAAGTATCTGACACTCATAGTGAAGGGTCCGACACTCAAAGTGAAGTGTCTGAGACTCATGAAGAAGTGCCTGACACTCATGCTGAAGTGATTTTTGTCTTTTAGGTTTTCCGGTTTTTCAGTTTTCCGGTACAAATTCATAGTGAAGTGTCTGACTCATAGTGAATTGTCTGACACTCATTATGAAGTGTCTGACACTCGTAGTGAAGTGTCTGACACTCATAGTGAAGTGACTGACACTCATACGGAAGTGATTTTTCGGTTTTCGTTTATTTTTGTTTTCCAGTTTTTCGGTATTTCTGTTTTTCGGTTCAAGTTCATAGTGAAGTTTCCGACACTCATAGTGAAGTGCCTGACACTCATACTGAAGTGATTTATCGTTTTTCCGGTTTATCGGTTCAATTCATAGTAAAGTGTATGACATTCGTAGTGAAGTGTCTGACACTCATAGTGAAGTGCCTGAGTCTCATGATTTTTTGGTTTTTTGGTTCATCGGTTTAAAGTCTGAAATCGCCAATCCGCCTTGTGGAAGTGAGGTGATCAATGCTCATTCCTTCTGTGTGAGAAGAGGCCTGTGCCCAGCAGTGGGACAATATATAGGCTGATGATGACGATGATGGTTTCATCAACCAATATTGGAGAATACTCCGTGGAAGAACAATTTTTCGTATTCGGTAGTAGTTAAGTGTTTCACGGTAAGCCGGCTGAATCGATTTGAATGAAACTTGGTATGTACATAGCTTAAAACCTTGGGAAGGGCATATGATAGTTTCTATCCGGGTACAGGTAGTAGTTCCGTCAGTACGCGGGCGAAACCGCGGGCAACACCTAGTCCAAATTAAACACCAACATCAGCAGATATGTATAATTTTAATACAAAATCTAACATAATGTTTCCGTACAAATTATTTTCTAATCGTTTTACAAAATCTAAATACAGTAATAGTCTTACGAATAACAATCAATTCGTTATTATTATATTATAATATTGTGTTTTTACAGATTACACATGCATGTTCAATCTCGAATCATGAAGTACAGTCGACGACAGAATACAGTACACAGACAACTAGCGCCATCTATGAATTAAGCTTTGAACCTTTTCACTGTTTAGTCCTGATGTTGACAAGAATATAATCGGTATCTTATTTATTGTTCAGGGGCTGTACCACCACGTTTTTGCAATCACTATTCAAGTTTGAGAGCGTGACACAGCTACCAACGTCATATAGCTCAGTCTCTTTTTCATAACGAAAATAATATTGTTTTGGCACGTCATGGTAAGGCCCCAGAAGTTGTTAAATTAAGAATTTATAAACTAACAACAAAATTATCATCAATTAATAAGTTACGCAAACGAATTACGAACACAGTAATTAATAAGAATTAATTTTGCTTTACCAATAACGAAACATTTACAATACGTTCAAAAAGTCATCTTATTAAAAGTTATACATATAGCAATATATCATGATAGATAATTGAAATGAAATAAAATTCGTTCCATGATTAAAGTTCATGAAGTCTGTTAAAAATTACAGATGTCGCTAGCTGTCTGGGTGCCATATCTGTTGTCCGAGTGTACTTGCATAAGTACAGCAAGTGGGATATATTTAGTATATATAAGTAAAGCTTAACCAAACACAACACGGCTTAGCTGATAATTAGTGACATGGAAACTTGAGGTCACTCTTTCTCTTTCTAGCCTAGGCTTTCTCTATCAGAAAGAGAAAAACTGACTACAAGAGCGAGACAAAATTTCTCTCTCATCAGTTAGGTGTCGCAGATTCGTCAGAATCTATCGACTTTTACCTCTTATTTCATGATTAGTGACAATAGCCTACCGGACTGTCGTTATAGGTCAGCCAGAAAGTCTGACAACCATTCTTACCAAGGGGTATCGTGTTACCCGGTAACTGGGTTGTGGAGGTCAGATAGGCAGTCGCTCCATGTAAAACACTAGTACTCAGCTGCATCTGGTTAGACTGGTAGCCGACCTTAACATAGTTGGGAAAAGGCTAGGCTGATGATGATTTTGGAACCGATTTATATTATATTTATTTATTTATTTATATTATTATATTAATTACTTTCTTGAGTATATTTATGACATTCAAGTATACTATAAAAAATATGTTATTTTTAACAATGAAAAAGTCAGTAGTCTATTAACAAGAAGTTTGGCAACCTCGCACAAGAGCGTGGTTGCCAGATTTACAATGATCACTAAATATCAACTTAGCCGTGTGCAAGCGCAACAATTTTGATGCCTAATGAACACATCGGCTTGGGCATCAACTATTAGAAACATTTTTCTTTTTAAAACACTACACTGTCATGCAAAATAATTGGCTCACGTTACTAGAGGAATGTGTCAGTTCAATTTGTTATTAGTTTAAAATATAGCGAGCCTTTATTCTGCATGAAAGTCACTATTTTAAGAATTCAATCATTTATGAAAATTTTAGTGGACAATATTTTAGGTTTTTTTTTTACTCTAGTAAACTTAAGGCGTGACGTTTACTCCCAAAATAGACTAGTCTGTTTAATGCACCACTTATGGACAAATTAGCTTCTAGATTTCTGATCTATTAAGAAAACTTCCATTGAGTAAAGAAATAAGATTTTTTTGTAAAGATCCCGGGTATTTCAGAACACCAAGGAGTATATTATTACGATTTATAAAAGTAATCCAGACTCCAGTGCAAAAAAGGGACGTTGCTATTCGATCTTTATAGCTCCATCTCCCTTTCTCTCGCACTGACATCTAAGTTTTTTTTTTCTTAGTACGATCCCATTTGAAGGGGCTCACTTGAGGACACGACTGTACTCAGATTTAAATTCTCAAAAAAATCTCATTTAAAAGTGGTGCATTATCGTTAACAACAAGTTTCTTCATAAACGATTTAACATTTTTTTTTTAAGAATTATTTTATTCAACCAAAAAAACGTATAAAGACATAGAATAAAACTATATCGTAAAATAAAATCGCCTTCTAAACACGTAAGTATATTTCGGTTAACTAGGTTTTCTCTCCAAAATATAATGTACACTGGCGTGCATAAAATTGGGCCCATCGTCGTTTTTATCACAGAATCAACTTTGCTTCCCGTTTTTACAAACAACTTGAGATTTCAAATGTACAACTTTAATATTTCATGAGTACAAAGATTTTGAGTTTAAAAAAAATTAATACTCAGTCGGAGATCTTAGACAAGACTACTAATTTCACAAAATCATTTGTAACTAGCTACCAGCTCTGATTTGCTGGCTGTACATTTTCAAATAACCCTTTAACAATATAAAAACATTACCATTCTCTAAGCCACCTACCACAAATCCACTGACCAATTTCTAGCACGCCAGTATACTAAACAGCGACCTATATCAATGCACGCCAGTGTACTAAAGCATACCGTCCGACATTATGTGCGTAATAATAAGTACAAAAGTCTCTTACCTGGCACTTACTTGACACTTTTTCCACTGTTTTTGATATCTATGTATGAGTGGGTGACACTTTTAGTACAAAACCAGATTCCAAACTCTTTCAAAACACATTCCAATTTCAAAATGGAAACAAATCGAATTCCAAAACAATTTCAAACTCCGAATCCCGATATCAATACAAAAGTAATCGAATTTCGAAACAATTTCAAACTCCGAATTCCAATTTTAAAACAACCCATCCATTTGAAACTCCGAATTCCAATTTCAAACGCCGAATTCTCATTTCAAAAATCATTCCAAGCCTTCCAATTTGAAATCAGCCCACATCACACATAGAGCTACCCTCAGACCCAACAAAAGATACCTGTCAATACCCTCACGACCGCTCCCGAGGAGCGGCTCACCAATCACTGAGCCTCCTCCACCTCTGGCTCGGCCACCACCTCCGGAACCTCCTCATCCCTCACCCTGTTAGCGTCTAGCTCAATCACAGGGTCAGCGGTAGCCTCCGCCAGGTTAGTCACCGACTTCGACTTGAAGCATTGGAAGTCGACGTGGCGGGATTTGGCTTCCTCCTTCTCCCAGGACATGTGGATGAATGGACGTTGGACATAATTGTAGATGACCTCGGCTCGTCCGCCGGGACGTTTGCGGACTTTTTCTTTGTATGTTGGGTAGCCTTCGACTCCAAGTCGGATTTTCTTTAAGCCTCGTTCCTTCATTACTTGTTTTGCTACATCTCTGGAATGTATAAAATATTTTTATATTTTTCTTCAATCTTTACTAATATTCTAACGGTCTTACTTATTAAAAACATTTCACACCTAATCCTTACTTAACGTCGTAATCCAGGATTAAGCTTCTAACTTAACGATTACCGCTAAACAGCATTTATGAGTGAGATAGCTATCAATAGCCGAAACATAATGTTCATGACATCTGTTACATCTGTATGCCGGCATTATGTGCGGTGATTACAGATCTAGTTACTTTTGTACCATATACACTGACGGACTAATAAACTCCATCAAAGTTCAACACGCACCTACCTTTGAAAAAAACATTTTAACCAAGTATTCCAACTTTTTAATCAAATTTAAATTGAAACCTATAGTTTAGTTCGTTAACTTCATAACAGCGTAGTATCATTATCCCTAAGTGTATGTTTGTATACTGGAAAGGGCCATTCAACTTTTTTAAACAAAAACTTTGGTGCAATTTCTTTGTCTGGGGGTATATATCTATGCTCATATATGTCAGTTGCACTCACCTGTTCTCAATATACTTGAAGAACCTATACAGCGGGGTGGACAGCACGGTCTGAGAGTACTCATCCCCCATCTGTGGGGGGTACTGCTCGTCCCACTCGACGGAGTCGTCGTCCAGCAACACGACGACATGGCACTCCCTGTCCCCTCGCTGGGCGGACTCCACCATGAGGGGGAGGATCAGCCGCTCGAGGAACGACTCGAACTGACGGCGAGCGCCTTCGTTTGACAGCTCGTGGAGGAGCCCTCGAAGGTTCTAGAAAGTAGACAGAAAAAATAATTAGTAATGTAGATTTTTAGCTTCTAATGCGTTTGGAAAGATTGATATACCTAATTGCTGAGAACAAAAACACAAATCTATTTTTACCGTAGGGATAAGGCAAAAGTGTATTGACAGATTTCGTCACTCAAGGTATTTTAAATAATTTTTAGGAGTCAGGCACTCATCAGAACTTCAGGCTACTGTTAAAATTCAAAACACAACACCACCCAACGCCTCTGTACCTAAAAAACCACACATCCTAACCGAGACCCATCCACGAACTGGCACCGACACGCGTAGCTTAACCATGATCCATCTATTCACTGAGCCAATAACCTACCAACTTACACCTGGACTTCATGAAATAAGATAAAGAGTTCTTCAATTCCTTACCTGGCACCTAACAGTGTTAGCATCAAAAGGCACGAGCAGGTAGTCACAGGCCTCCCTCAGCTCCTGCACGGAGACGGTGGGGGGGCACCTGATGCTGCCCAGGCGGTAGTACTCGAGGATGGCTCGGAAGACGGTGGCAGATATACCCTCGGCCACCTCGTATTCTCCACGCTCGTTGGGGTGCGTGAACTCTAGACCTGGAAGAAAGAACAGGTGTTTTTGTTTAAAAGTCATTGTTTCAATTTTCATCATGACTGTTTTTCAAGAATTAGGGGCTTCGAAATTCAAAGGTTGAAAAATAAGTTTTTTTTTGATGATGATAACAAAAACGCTCCTTTTAGCCGACTTCAAAAAAGGACGTTCTGTTTTAGACCCGTATGATTGTTTGTCTGCGATTTTCTCAAAAACTGCTGATGATATTTATTTGGTGTATTCGTTAATAAAAAGGCATATTTTACAGGGAACGTTTTAGTATTTTAAATTCCTTTTATCGAAGACACTATTTTCTTTTTATTCACTAGACCCGCGGTATGGCTGATACCTTAGGCCAGGCCCGTCGTACTTATTTACTTTTTGCTAGGCTCCTCAGCATTATAGCGTGATGTTAACCAGCCTATAGACTTCCTCAAGAAGAGGGCGCATAAATACAAGTTTGTTTCAAATTCGGCTGCCAGTTTCAGAGATTAGCGCATTTAAACAAACAAACACTTCTCTATTAAAAACTATAGATATAGAATATAAGTATATCACTACTTAGTATAAAACAAAGTCGCTTCCCGCTGTCTGTCCCTATATATGCTTAGATCTTTAAAACTACGCAACCGATTTAGATGGAGTCAAGAGGAAGGTTTAAGTATATAATTTATCAAGTTTTTGTATGCATGAGCTAAAATATAATACTATTTGTTGGAGATGTATAGACCACGCGGGCGAAGCCGCTGGCGAAAAGCTAGTATACCAATAAAAACATCTAACCAAAGACAGAATCTGACATCACTCAAACAAATGTCAAACGAAATTCTCGAACTGCACTAGTTCAAGAGTTCATTCATTCGTTCAATGAAGCCGCGATGTGACCGTCTGCTCTCGGAGTGAACGGAGTGAATGACCCGCCTAGACTAGACACAGTCACATTTAGTGAACTGTCTGGTCTCATCAAGAGTTCATGCTTGAATTGCTTTTGGGGTCCGTGACACAAGATGCAAAAAGGCCCTCTTTGTGTCATTACTGAGCTTGCGACGTCTGTCTGTCTGACACAGGATTTTTCGGACACTAGCCCTGATTATCAGTAACAAAATTTTAGGGCCTAGTGTGTAGAAGATATTTAAAGTAACAGTAAAGAAAGATGATAATCTATACATATAAAATGTTTTGTCCTGAATGACTGACGGATCAACGCACAGCCTAAACCGCTGATCGTAGAGACCTGAAACTTGGAGGGTGTGTCCTTTGTATGACGTAGGCATTCGATAAGAAGATAAGATTTTCTGAAATTCTACACCTAGGGGGTGAAAAAGAGGGACAAACTTTGTATGAAACTTTTAATTTGAATTCGTATAGTCCACGCGGGCGTAGCCGCTGGCGGAAACTTAGTCATTAGGAATAACCTATTTTCTTTCAAAATTCATGCAAAATTATGGCCGCAATTACTATTCAATGAATAGATTTATTCAAACACATGAAGTTTCTTGACTATTGTTCTTCTTAGAGGTTCAGAAAGAGCTTAACACGTTCGTGGACAGTAACGACCACAGGCGTCTAGATAGCTAAAAGTGATACGACAGTACGCCTGTCGACGACCGATTTTTCATACTATCATAAAGAACGGCATGTTGTACTGTCACCACAGGTATAATTACGACTTTTGTACTGTCACTGCATTATTTACAAAAATTCGTCAAAGTACTTCCACGCACACATTCATATTTTTATACTCCCCTCCCCACGCACACTACACACCACGAGACTCGTTCGAAAAAGAACAAAAACGACTTCAAGACCTATTTGATGCAGCTTCTACCCCTGAATCGAGTCATATCATATCCGTTCTGTCATATCATATGGTTTTTGAACCATGCGTTGTGACACTACGCCTGTGGGCAATGTATGAAAAAAAGTAGTGTCACAGTAGCTGCAACCTGTGAGATAGTACTGTCCACGAACGTGTTAAGAAAGAGTCCTATAGCTCACAGTGCGCGAGTCCAGCTGAGACATAATATACTTCTTCTTATCTAAGCCCTAGTGTCAGAGTTTTCTCAAATCCGCCTGACGGCCTCAGACATGGGAAGCTTTTTACAAAAAAAAACTCAAGTGCGGGTTTTATAAAAATCACTTGAAAAATGTAACAACATCAGAATTTAAACTCAATGCAATATTTAATCTTAACCGATCTCATTTGTACGAAGGCTGCATGTACGATAGCCTGACCCTAGCATAATAACGTTAGCTAGTGTTCTCCCAGACCGATCGATCTGCAAGCTGCAAGGCTGACCCGTGGAGGTCAGGTATATGTACTACTGATATTATAGTCTGTACCGATTGATTTTACGAAAAATATAAACAAATTCGTAACCCATTTTGTTCTAATTCAACTTCATCCTTATGATATGATCCTAAGGATGGCGCATTTATGTCAATTTCATGCTCTAAACATCATCATTTAATGCCATTTTTTTATCTAGTGGGAAAATTAGAACAAGTTTCATTTTAAGCCGTAGTAGCTAAAAACCCATTTTCCAGTCGAATAAAACAATAAGAAGAAGAACATAACATGGATAATGTACAGGAATGGACAGGCCTCTGCTACCGCAAGCTCAAAGACGCGGCGAAAAACCGCGAAAAATTTCACCAAGTGAAAATTTTACAAGTTGGCCTATGATGACGATAAAACTATACTTAGTCGCTGCCCGAATTCAAATAAAAAAAACTATATATTTTTTTCTTTAACTGACTTCTACATTATCCAGGTCGCCCTATCCCTAAGGTTATCGACCTAACCCTAGACAGTCTACGCTGCAAAGTTGAATGACCAGCCCGAATTTTCGCACGTACACGAGAAAGGCGAGGACTAAGAATCAATGGAGGGTTAGGGGACGGCCTAATTGGATGACGAACGCACGAGCGATGCGATTTTCTAGTAAAATGCACGAACTTATACAAACATTATATCTATAATAAGCATACTTTTAATATTATTTATGTTATCAATACATAGATATAATAAATTAAGTAAAAATCTATACATATAAAATGCTTCGACCTGAATGACTGATGGATCAATGCACAGCCTAAACCGCTACTCGTAGAAACCTGAAACTTAGAGGCTGTGGCTCTTTGTATGACGTAGGCATCCGATAAGAAAGGATTTTCTGAAATTCAACCCCTACAGGGGTGAGAAAGAGGGACAAAGTTTGTATGAAACTCTGACACTTGTAATTTGAATTCATATAGCACAAAATCTAGTCACACCTCATGTAGCTCCTCTCTTGTCCCGTCACCTGTCCGCAAGAGGACTTAATGCAGGCGAATGATAAATCAATACTTTTATCTTCAAAGATTTCAAACCTTTGATTTGGTCTAGTTTAAGAAGCAGACATAAATCTTTAAGGTTCGAAATTTTACAAAAAAAACTCTGGAGGTCAGTCGAGCTCAGACCTTACCCCGAAGTGTATGGAGTTCAAAAAAGTTCATTCACTTAGGTTGTCTGGGGCGCTGCAGTATTGAATTCTGAGACACATCGCTTTTTATTTATTGCAGACACGTTTTAATGCGTTATATAAACGTATTACAGCTTCTGTCTGTCTGTAGTCTAGCCGGTTGCAACCACTAGAATATTTTTCACCGACTTTAAAAAAAAGGTTATCAATTCAATGCATTACGTAAAATAATTGTCCCTTTTAAAACTATGTAAGTAAGTATATTTGACTACATATTTCTCTGAAATTAGAAATTTAATAGCGATTATATTTTTTTGGATCGAGTGTCTTTCAACTTGCGGCCATTTTTGATAACCTATCTGAAGATTTTCTTGCTAGAGAAAGAATTTTGACGTAAGGTCTAAGGTACAACTAATGTCAAAGACCTATCTTTAATAAGCACAACTAAGGATTGATAGGTTATTCAAAATGGCAGTTAGCACATAGTCAAAACACTCCATCATCAGCCTATACATTGTCCCACTGCTGACACAGGCCTCTTCTCATACAGAGAAGGCATGAGCATTGATCACCACGTGCGCTCAAGGGGGATTGGCGATTTCAGACTTTGATGGCCTAGTGGTTAAGGCACCTACCTCTTATGTATGAATGTGCATGAAGCTTAAAAATGAGATGACTTTTGCTTGTAATTCGAGACATTTTGCGCCGCGCCTGCGTTCAGGATAGCGCCCTATAAATGACAATGTGAATAACCCCCAACCCCGTTTCGTGGGACGTCAACGACCTACAGGTTAATGACAATGTAAATCTTAATATGTCTTTTTAGGAGGCGTGGTGGTTGAATGTTTGATCTTTCTATCTGAGTGCCGCAGATTCGAATTGACATTTATTTTAACTTCTTAAGTCCAGGCCTTCTCACGATGTTTTTGTCAGTGACGTCTAAGATATACTTAGAAAATACTTATGACTTTAGGAAAGTGACATTGGTAATTGCCAGGATTCGAACTCGTACACGAGATGCAGGTGCCTTAACCACTAGGCCACGACAGTTTGATGCGTAGACAGAATGGTTTAATATCAGCTAATTGGCTAATCAAGCAACCTGGAGTCAAGAATTTGGTGGTTAAATACCGCCCTGCCTGGGAGCACGTTAAGCCGTCGTCCCCGGCTTCTATCTTGATAGCAGTTGTCGTTACAATTTCATGTCAGACGCCGTCAGGCGAATTCGAGAAATCTCTGACACTAGGACTTGATAAGTAGTAAATCCTGCAGCCTACACGATAAGAAGCTAATCAAAATACAAACATTAATACATAACAACCTCAGTCTGTTTCCACTCTGACGTCATTTCCAACGTAACTGTCATGTTGACAGTTTGACAGTGCGTCATATGCGCACGTCATCTGTCATGCGCGTCACCCGTGCATGCCATGCCTCGTGCAGGGTCAGAGGTTGTTTATGCACGTAAATTGCATCTTATCTCATATTTAATTTCATGCATAAAGGGCATTTGGATTTTACGCTGATTGCAAAGTTAAAAATTGACCTCATAACATAAAAATATCTCCAATTATTGCTGAGTTTTATACGTGTTTTTCATCAAATAATAAACTATGTGTGTACCAAATTTCATCCAAATCGGTGCAGTAGTTTTTGCGTGAAAGAGTAACAAACATACATCCACACATCCATCCACATACAAATACAAAATACAATACAAAATCTTTATTTTTGCACCAAAAGTTGAACATAAGTTGGTGATTGGAGCCTCCTACTTATGTTCAACTTTTGGTACAGAAATAAAGATTTTGTATTGTATTGATTTTGTATTTATTCCACATTCTTACAAACTTTCGCGTTTAATTAGTAGGATACGTAGGAACCTATTAAAAGGTACCTATCGCTGTTTTTACCCCCGATTGCCAAAGGAAAGTATCTTTAAATAAACAGATTAGGTATTATTTATCTACTACCCAAGTAGCAAAATAATGTCATATAAATGGTACAATAACGTTTTTAATTTAACTTTCAGTCATATGAAAATAGTTTTATAATAGTTTTTTATACGTAAATATAACGCGGGTTTGGGCGCAGATAATATAACATTTAAATCGTGTAAGGGTCATTTTGCAGTCGCATCAGCGACAATTGCGTTGAGTCAACATCACGTAGACGTTGTAAGTTTAACTAGTAAGGTTTTTTATAGTTTCTTGTAACACTCTTACATAACTATATCATCGTATAGGAGGAAACATTTTGTGATGCTGGTGGTCGGTTTGTAGTGCAAGCTAGACAATTTGTGTGACGGTTTATTTGCTGTCATAAAACTTATAAAAAGGTAAGTCAAATGTTTATTAATAATTATTATTTATTATGAAGAAAGCGTATTGTGGTGGAAGATGAGGAACGGTGACTTATACTTGGGAATTTATTTTTTTCGATAATATGTATAGTTATCTCTGTTAATATTTTAACGGGCCTTCATAATAATGATGTTTAATAATGTTAAAAAAATAAAAATACCTTAACTATCATCAATATTTTCCGCCATATTGAAAATAGACATTGGGCGACTGCATTTAGACATTTATATAACTATTGATCGTATACATGTTTTTATACAATTTATGGCGTCCACCATGACGGTTGCAATTAGAGTTCGTTAGAAGATAGGAAAACCTTTGGGTATAGTCATGGAAATCCTTTTCTGTTTTATTTACAGGTCATCATGGTGATATATTTTGGCGCTGATAAGTTTTTAACAAAAAATGACTTAAAGTTGCTCAAACATTTAAAATGGCCATGGGATAACACGGATTTTCAGTTAACACTGAAGTGCTATGGATGTAATGATGCCAAATAAAAACCATTTAAGTATTTGCGATTTTTATTTACAATTAAAGAGTTTGTAGTATATATAAAAAAAAAAGTATTGTTATTTGTTACACTAATTTATTTTATTATTATTTATTTATTATATTAAATATAAATATTATATAATATTATTATTTACTAATATACCTATAACACATGGTGACAAGTAGGGATTTTCAAGTATATTGCATAGTATAGGCCATACTTGTTTTCTAGAACTCTTATATATTGGCAATCCATCAATGTTTATATTTAACGATATACTTTCTGGTATGAGGGTAAGATGACTTAAATATTTTTTAAGTAGTTCAATTACACCATTTTGCCAACAGTAGCCCTTATGTAATGGAATTAATGATACTGTTTTAGTTTGAAGAAGCGTTCTTGGATATAAGGTAATCTTTTCTTATTGTTTCATGAGGGACATTACAAGTGATTGCCAATTTTTTTTAATCTTGCCGAAATTGATCATCTTTGTCAAATTCTTCAGAACTTTCGCCACTCATTGCCATGGAGTGGTCTACTTCAGAGAAATTGTTAAACTCTTCGGAATTATTTAACGGAACCAATTTGATCTGTAGAACAGGTGTTCAGGTTGTAGACAGGTGTCTTGACTGGATCCAGCACATTTTTCAACATTTAATGCGGTAAATGCATTAAATGTTGAATGTAAGGAACCACTTTGATTTTTACCAATTTCTTCTGGGCTGGGCACAGTTTCTTCCAGATTAAATGTAGGTTTCGTTGCTGTATTTAATAATAATAATTGATACTTTTTATTTACTTTCCTTCTAAAACCACCACTTCGTTTTATTCGTTTCCAATTTTTGAAATCCATTTTATAACCTACACTTAATGAAAAATGGTGACTGAGTTATATAAAAGATGCTTAAAAATGCTTTAAATAATCAATTGACTTATATGAGTTATATTAGAATAATGTTTCAAACTACAAGTTACATAAAGGTGGAAGTTTGCGCTCTAGTATGACGATTTTATAATAGTGAATTATAAAATCGTTATATCACAATTTGTTATTTAAGGGTTGAATAAAAGGTTCTAAGATTACAAAACAGTGTGACTTATCACTTTTTTCGGACTGAAACGTTTACTTGACTTAACGTTTTATGACCGTCATATAAATTATTGAGATGACGTTTACCAGACACATTAATATGACTTATATTGTATATAACTAATGCGTCGAACTGAATACTACTTTACAACTGTTTAGTCGCTGGAAAACTGTTATA
Organism: Pyrrhia umbra; assembly: GCA_963891755.1. Lineage (NCBI taxonomy): Eukaryota > Metazoa > Arthropoda > Insecta > Lepidoptera > Noctuidae > Pyrrhia > Pyrrhia umbra. The sequence goes on from OY982944.1 coordinate 7,188,101, forward strand.
TAGCGCTTACATGTCTGTTAGTTGTATAATTCTAGTATAATACAACTTTTTTGCTACTTGGGTACCGTCTTTTCAGAGATAAGAGGATGATAATTTCTTCAATACCAACCAACGATAACAGAATCTGTGTCAGTGTTCTAGAGAGATCACTGATAGCGAAGATTGATCGGTTTGTTTCCTTCTAATTATATTGTTTACAATTATATTAAGTATTTATATTATATTAAGGTAGGTATAATTCTATAATTAGTACCAATTGATTTTACGAAAACTGTAAACAAAATCATAACCTATTTTGTTCTAATTTTCCCACATCGATAAATAAAATGGCATTAAATGATGAATGATGATGTTTAGAGCATGAAATTGACATAAATACGCCATCCTTACTCCAGTCTGTTAATTTCTGTGGCAGTAAAAGAACAAAATAGTTTACGATTTTGTTTACATTTTTCGTAATATCAATTGATACAGACTATAGTACCTAACCTTCTTTAATGGTAAATCATCGAATGATCTCCACCCGAATAAAAAAAAATCTTTTTTAATCTACATCCTTATCTTTCATTGAAATCAGTTCAGCTGTTTACTGTGTAAACGTAACAGAGAGACAGACAGGGTTCCTTATCAGGCGCAGCGCAGCAGAATATTTTGGGAAGAGGTCATCAACAACCAAAATTGGCCGAAGTGCTGGCCAAAGCCGAAGGTTTCAAAAGGCTCCAAAATTAAACGACCTATTACGATTACGACTTACAAATGCGTAATTACAATTCGGACTGCCAATTCTATTTTTTTTTTCTTTTTTATGTATCTCGCAGGTCATCCTAGAAGGTTGTCGACTGCTTAACCGGGCTTGCCTGTGAAGTGCCTTAAATTAATTTAAGGCCTCTTGCCAGGGCTTAACTTACAAAACTAAGCGACTACACGCTAAGGGCACCCCCTAGTGGGGTAGGCTTTGGCTTAGGGCGTCGCTGGGAGAGGACAGCAAGGGACAGGCTGGATCAGAATATATGTGAGCCAATTCTATTTTCGTGCTTATATTGTTAGTGAGGATTATGTTGACACTGAGTGATTCAGTGATCGATAGAGTCTAGATTCACCAGGCCGCGTGATTCGATAATACCAATGACTGCTATTTTTAGCCGACAATGTCAAAAAGTACGGAAAATTATTCGTGAACTTATATTTAACATGTTCTTAGTTCGTATCGACACGAACTACATAGCATATTCACTATACCATATAAAATGGGAAAGTGAGTTTGTTTGTTACGCTTTTACAAAACCGCTAAGCCGATTTGGATGAAATGTGGTACGTAGATAGAGGGGACCCAGGAGATGGTCATAGGCTACTTTTTATCCAGGTGCATAAAGTTATTCTCTCGGGACGCAAGCGAAACTGTGGGAAATAGATAGTTATCTATACATATAAAATGCTTTGCCCTGAATGACTGACGGATCAACGCACAGCCTAAACCGCTGATCGTAGAGATCTGAAACTTGGAGGGTGTGTTTTTTGTATGACGTAGGCATCCAATAAGAAAGGATTTTCCGAAATTCTACCCCTAAAGGGGAGAAAAAGGGAGACAAAGTTTGTATGAAACCCTGTCATTTTTTATTTGAATTCGTATGGATCACGCGGGCAAAGCCGCTGGCGGAAAGCTAGTATTATATAACTTAATATCATAGTTTGTATTGTATAATGTTCTCAGTAAACTAAACATCGTAAGCAGATTATGGTAAATGGATATCAGTTTCGTTTAAGTTGAAAACTAATCGGATTTATGTAACACACAAACATACCAACAACTATATTACAAAAATTGCGAAACTGTATAAAAGATCCACCTGATATGTTTTCCGTGTTCACCCGTGTCCTGAAGGAATCCTCCAGAGTCCTATCTATCTCCACACCGAATAACATCCAAATTACTTTAGCCGTTTTAGCATGACAGACACACACTTTTGGATTAATAATAGTTGCTTCTCTTTCAAGGAAATTCTACTTTTTTTATTTGAATGTTTGGTACACACATATTTTATAACCTGGATTAAAATAACACAGGCAACTTTTATCCCTGTATCTGGACATGAAGAACACGCAAACAAACTGGTCAAAAACTACTGTATTAGTATTTGCCATTCAAAAATACATTTCTTTTACAATTATAGAATTTACTACCAATTTTTTTCTTATTTCAAGAATTCAACAATTAAGAAATTGTAAATATTTACAATACTCTCTTGGATGCTTTGAAAAAAACATCTTTTTGTAGCTTGTTTAACAAATCGGGTCATTTTAAAGTCAACAGTCACTCCTATGACCAATGACCCGTCAGTAAACACCGATGACCTAGAAAATGTTGACTCATCACCGACTCCAATCTTCCCAGAGAAATTGGGCAATAATTATACTTGGAAGAGACTCAATGTGGTAAAGTGAACCTTATTTCTAATGGTTATGATTCATTTTCTATTGAAATTCTGATTTAGTTATGACGTTTGGTTGTTGATAAAGAGTTGAGGTAGCTTTACTGTGCTGTGACTTTTCTAAGCTAAATTAAGTTAAGTACCAGTATTTTATATGGTGTCACTAACCATCTTCCACAAGCACAACTCAGTAACTTAGTTGAAAATACCACCCTAGTGGTGGGAAACAGGGGTGACTTGAGGCACCCCTGTTGACTATGTTTAAGTTTCTATGACTATCTACCAGGTACTAGGGGAACTAAGATAAAATACTTACCCGTTAAGTGGGTCACAAACTAAAACAAAATTAAACACCCCTGTACTACCATATTAATTCAAAATTATCAAGTCATTTGTACATAATTATCTAGGAGATAAATTTAACTTCTACCTGGAGGAGTTGAAAGCCATAAACCTAAGTTTACACTATGACAGAAATTGCTACACAAATGTCAGAATACATTTTTAAACTGTTCACACTCCAACAGTTTGCTTGACACTGTCGCGACACTTTTCTTGTGTCACAATAAATGTCCGACACCTGTTTACACACAGACACTGTAGTCTATACCAATTGAAAAAGAAAAAAAAAATCATAACCTATTTTGTTCTAATTTTCCCACATCAACAAATAAAATGGCATTCAATGATGAATGATGATGTTTAGAGCATGAAATTCACATAAATGCGCCATCCTTACGACATTTTGTTAATTTCTGTGGCAGAATTAGAACAAAATAGGTTACGGCTTGTTTACATTTTTCGTAATATCAATTGGTACACGCTATAGCTGTATACACTGAGTGTATAGTGTAAACCTAGGTTAAGAATTGTTGTTTTAAATACATGAATACCTGGAAATACCAACCGTCAAAGAAGAAGTCTCTAAATATGCCATAAGGTACAAGGAAAGGCTTAGAACACACACAAACATACTAGCCCAGAACCTCTTAAACAACGGAGAGAGCGTAAATCGCCTGAAGAGATGGCAGTTGCTAAACCTGGACATGAGAAGCTGATTTAGCTAGTCACAGTGTGGTGTCACTCAATGGAAGGGCGCCTCAAAACAATAAACACCAACAAATTGATCTGATTATGGCTACACAGCTGATTGCAGATATGTAATTTATAAAAAAAAAAATAAAAAAAATGTTGTTTAAATAAAATCTCAATTCCTTAGTCATTATTCACTATGTTAAACGAGGTGATTCTCAGTATTGCTATGACTAATCAGTCAGTGAAAGTATTTTACATATTTCGAATGAAACTTGTTTCCCGGTATTGATGGTAATTACATGATTTAGCTGTAATGATCATTATTAGCATAAAGAGTGGGTCTAGATAATTTGTTTTGTGTGGGTTCTTGTACATTAGTGTGATGGAATTTTAAAAAGTTTAATTATTAAAATTAAATTAATAACATTGTAATGGATAAATAGATTCTTTTGTTTTGGTTTAATATTGAGGTATTTTCCTAGTATTGTTTATAAGAATTATTAATATATTAATTATTTGTTTGTTTGTCAAACTATTTTATTTGTTTTACCTTTTTACTGCATTCTCACATTATGAATATTTTATTTAGCATCTATTTTTAGATATTTAATTATTATTTTAAATTGTATGAACATTAAAGAGGTTACTCAGTATTTTGAGAGTTATATTAGTGAACTAATGTTTGCAATTAATATCTGTTTTGAAAATTTTGAATGACATTGAAAAATATCTTCTTATCTATGTTTGATATTTCAAAAAGTCGAGTTTTTGATAAAGAAACTGTGTCAACATTAGCCATCATCACAAAAAGAATCTTTAAAAATATTTCTTTTAATCATATTATTGTGCAACCTGTGTGAAATAATATTTTTTTATGAAATATTGTGAAGTTCAACTGTTTTACCTAAAAATATATAGTTTCAAATGAATTGTGTGATATGAGATACCACAAAAAGTTAATTAAACACTTATGCACAATGAATCTTGTATACCAAACCCATTCAAATACACTCCAACAAGAATTACTAAAAAAGTTTTGCAAGAAAAAAGTTTTGTTTTGTTTTTAACTCCTAAAGTGGATGTATAAACCGTTCCCTTTGCCCCAGATAGCTACATGTATGCACTTTAACTGCATTTTTAAAAAGACAATAACACACCAAAAACAAAAAAAAAAGTTTATAGAACTTACCAGAACTGAACATTCTGCCTAACATTGTGTTAGGGTGAGCTGTGAACTGCGCAGGGTCCACCACGAACCGCGTATTGTCCACCACGAGCGTGATCCTGTCTTCTCCAAGCTGGTTCTGACTCTTCTGACCATTCCTCGGCGGTTCCTGAGCAGTTGACGTTGAAGGCGTCGGATTATTCGCGCTCAAATTCTTCGGCGGCATCGTAGGACGCGTTCGGATATTCGGACCAGTACGCTTCGATAACCGCTTGCGACGCTCCTCGTCTCTTCTGTACTCCTCCGTGTCGCTGCTACTGTCTGGATAGAAGAAGGGACGTCGTTCTGTCATGGCCTCTGGGCCCTGAGTCTGGGAGTCTGACATAGGCGAGTGCTCGTCACCGCGAGCCCTTACATCACGGTCGACGCTCCTTTGTACACGCGACGGTGACCCGTTACTGGAGGCCGTTTTAGAATTTATTAGAATTCTACTAAAATAAAGAAAGGATTTTTGCAAAAACGTCAACGTAACAAGTTTGACAGTCCTAACTATTGTTGTCAGACCGAAAAATATTTTTCGGGGCATCGGTGTTGCTAGTTTTGTTGTAATGAGATAAATTGTTTCAGAAAAATGTTAAAAACAAACAATATCATTTTACCATGTTATCGGCCAATAATAAGATCTACATTTTTGCAAAAGGCTCCTTACAAGTCCATTGAACGAAATTTTATTGTTTCTCAAACAACAAACCGCACGTGTACCAGCCATGTGCAAGGAACTCACTCGACCTTTCATTGAGTAATGGAATATTTCTACAATTTAGTTCTATTGTTAAGTAATTTCAATTCGGTGCAGTAAAAGAAACTCGTTTAACGTTTAACTAACTCAAAACCGAATCAAAATAGCGTTACAAAAATACCACCTGGGACAATACGACCTATGTCGTGAATGCACTTTAAAAAAAAATTAAAAACTTGAATGAATCGGCTGTTGACCTTTCCACTGTCAAATGCGGAAATTGGTTAAATACTACAATAGTTTTTTACTAAATATTGTTATTATTACCATCCCACCTAACCGAGCTGTGAACAAATGTGATAAACAACCAAAAACAAAAGTGCCGTGACTCCAAGAATAGTGTGAAAAGTGTAATTGTTCGGCGACGCTTGTAGGGCGTTACTCGTTTTTAACTGTAAAAATTGCATGAAATGGATCCAAAAGAGGAGTACCATGATCCTGATTACCCGGAGGCTCCTGTGTGCGTCAAGGAGGAGCCCCCAACCGTCTCGGAAGAGGAGAAAGTTGATAAAATCAAAGAAATTATCAGGCGGGAATTTTTAAATGAACTTGAAATTAGAGAAAACGAGGTGATGCTGATAGATCAACGGTTTGTTGTCTTTTTACTTTATTTATATCGTTAACAGTATTATTTTAAGGTTAAATTAATAGTAAACTTTAGATCAAATAACATTTTTCCTGTGACAAAACCATGTGGTGTTTTATGATCAGGTTTTTTTCCCTCTAAACTTGGATGTGTCATGGTATTATTAATAATGCCTATAATAGTTCCTTCTTTTTAAATATACCTTTAATTAAGCCAAATAGAACTTTTGCTTACAAACATTTTAAGGCCCATTTATTTGGAACCATGCACCTAGTTTTTAGTTTTGTTGTTTTATAAGTATCTGTATTGGTCTTTATAAAATACTTTTGGCTTCTTGACTTTTAACATTAGTTTGCAAGCTTTTGTAAGTCAATTATTATTGTTTAAGAAAATAGTAATTTCTTGACAATATGAAAATATATTTTCTACTATGAAATTAGTAGTATGTTGAATCTTTAATCACTTAACCTATCTCTCATTGTATTCCATTCTGAAAGTAACTCCTTCTATCTGTCTTCTGCTGTCTATCTGTCACAGTAAAACTGCTGAACTAATTTAGATGTTTAGTATGATAGCTTGAACCCTGGGGGAGTATTACATTTTATTAAGAAGAAACAGATGATATTTTCTCAAGAATAAACCAAGTAAAACCTCAACCAAACCAGGAACTAGACCCTAATTATCAGCAGTTGGGCATACGGCTAGACTAATTACACAGTCAAAATTAATTATTAGATTTTTGAGTCATCAATTCTTAATCTTATTAATAAAGGAGAATGGGTTTTACTTCCTCTAGCAATGAGTGATACATCAATCATCATCAACCTATATATTGTCCCACTGCTGGGCACAGGCCTCTTCTCATACAGAGAAGGCATCAGCATTAAACATCACGCTTGCTCAAGGTGGATTGGCGATTTCAGACTTTTTAAGTCCATGTTTCCTCACAATGTTTTCCTTCACCGTTAGTCAGTGACGTCTAAGATATACTTAGAAAGTACATATGACTTTAGAAAAGTCACATTGGTACTTGCGAGGTTATGAACCTGCACACTCGTACACAAGAGGCAGGTGCCTTAACCACTAGGTCACCACGACTTGCACAATACATCAATAGAATGGTTATTTTTTGTAGAATATTTTTTTGTACTACACCTATTGCCATTTGTTAGTATTTAAAGAGTAAGCAGGTATTTAAAACATAAAAAGAATCACATTATTGCTATTTATCATGCTCTAACTACTAAAGTACTATCAAATTATCAATTAGTATGTTAATACGAAATGTTGCACTTCAAAAGAACTTTTAAATGATACGACTCGTCACTAGAGGAGGGGTGTACTAACTTCCAAACATATCGATAATATCAGATTAAACACTCGTAACTCCTGAAGTACTAATAATCGGTTTAAGGTATGTTAATACGAAATGTTGCACTTTAAAGGACCTTCTGGTTGTGAGATTTTCTGGCTTCTGTCTACCCATAACGACAGTAAAAAATCTATAAATGAGAACCGGGACCCACAGCTTAACGTGCTTTCCGAGGCACGAAGGAGTCTCGCTATGACATACATGCGTCACCCATCTACGGACTGACCGCGCCAAGCGCAGCTTAACCTTTGATAGGTCGACCCGTGCGACAAGAAAGTACGAGTAAGTTACTCGTACTTTCCTACCTCATCCATCATCATCCACCTGCCCTTATCCCAATTTATTTATGGTCGGCGCAGCATGTGTTCTTCCATACTTCTCTATCTGCCGTCATCTCACTAGTAACATCCTTTCTAGCCATATCATCTTTCACAATCCATCCATCGTTTTTTACTCTTACTTTCCTACCTCATCATCAGCCTATATATTGTCCCACTGCTGAGCACAGGCCTCTTCTCATACAAAGAAGGCATTAGCATTAATGATCACGCTTGCTCAAGGCGGATTGGTGATTTCAGACTAAAAAGTCTGAAATCACCAATCCGCATTGAGCCAGGTTTCCTCACGACGTTTACCTTCACCGTTAGTCAGTGACGTCTAAGATATACTTAGAAAGTACATATGACTCAAGAAAAGACACATGAGTACTTGCCAGGTTTCAAACCAGCACACTCGTACACGAGAGGCTGGTGCCTTGACCACTAGGCCACCACGACTTTCCTACCTACTAATAAGTTTTAATATATTTATTGCAGAATGAGCACATCACGCCGTCTACTGCATCGTCTCCGGTACGCGCTGGTCAACAGCTACTACAAGGATCAGAAGCTGTTGCTAACCAACGGACAGATACAAGATGAGATCGCCGCTCAGCATGAGCCGAGGGCCAGGACTGAGGTGATTATGACTTTATGAGAAGATTTTATATAGTACTAGCTGTTTCCCGCGGTTTCACCCGCATCCCGAGGGAACTACTTAGCGCACCCGGGTAAAAAGTAGCCTATGTTGTTCCTCAGGGCCTATTCTATCTCTGTACCAAATTTCATTTATATCGGTCCAGTAGTTTTGGCGTGAAAGCGTAACAGACAGACAGACAGACAGAGTTACTTTGCATTTATAATATTAGTAAGGATTGGATGTCTTCAGCGGTGTCAGCCGTGGCCCAAGGGAGCTAATTAACGTACTAGGATAAAAAAAAAGTAGCCTATAACTGTCTCCAGGGTCCCCCGTATCTCCGTACCAAATTTCAATCAAATTTCACATTTATAACATTAATATAGATTCCCTTGTCCATCAGGTATCAACAATACTCCGTGATGGGCAGCGGCGGTTGCACCCCTCAGTGCGCAAACTCCTGGGCAAGCAGACTGTCGACCTGGAGGAGATCTTCAAGACCAGAGGGCCTAGGAACAAATCTAGGAAAGACTATTCGGTAAGTACTTACTTCTTTAGTCTTCTTGCCGTCCACTGCTGGAGTTGAAGACATGTGTTGTTGGGTGTGAGTTTTTTGCGCCACTTCTTCTCAGCAAAACCAAATTGGAGGAACCATCTTCATCATCATTTGCCTATTGACTATCCCAATGCTGGGCACAGACCTCTTCTCATACAGAGAAGGCATGAGCATTGATCACCACGCTTGCTCAAGGCGGATTGGCGATTTCAAACTTTAAGTCCAGGTTTCCTCACGATGTTTTCCTTCACCTGACGTCTAAGATATACTTAGAAAGTAGATATGACTTTAGAAAAGTCACATTGGTACTTGCCAGGTTTCGAACCCGCACACTCGTACACGAGAGGCAGGTGCCTTAACCACTAGGCCACCATGACTTATTTTACAAAACAATATAGGAAGAACCATCTTCATCATCATCGGCCTATTGACTATCCCACTGCTGCTTAAAGGCCTCTTCTCATACAGAGAAGGCATGAGCATTGATCACCACGCTTGCTCAAAGCATTCCACCTATTATTCTACAGGCGATGCTCCAAAAACGCAACTATACGATATCAGCGGACACAACAAAGACTCTCCGGCCTGACCGGAAGCCTGAAGATCTGGAGCTGCCTGAGGATCCTTGCAGCAGCCGCCCCAAGAAGATACCCCGCCACCTGGATCCGAAGGTCACCAATGTAGTGACCTTGGACGAGGTCACCAGGAATAAGATGAAGTATCGATATAGGATTGTCATTGGTATGTTATTTTTTGTGTTGAACTTGAAATTACTGTTTTTTTCATTGCAAGGTGGACAGAAGTCTCGGGTATCCCTATTAGCTTACTATATATGGTTTATAACTCCAAAAACATATAAAATATATGTTTCTCCTAATTGCACATGATCTAGAGTCTAGACCATGTTAGTAAAATTTTAGACTCTAGACTTTGATTTCAATAGTACGAAGTATACATACATTCATAATAATCCGGTTAAAAACGAGATAACATATTTTCCTTATAAGAGGACAATATTGGGTCAGATAAATGTGGTAGAATGATCAGGGAAATGTGGTAGAATGATCAGGGAAATGTGGTAGAATGATCAGGGAAATGTGGTAGAATGATCAGGGAAATGTGGTAGAATGATCAGGGAAATGTGGTAGAATTATCAGGGAAATGTGGTAGAATGATCAGGGAAATGTGGTAGAATTATCAGGGAAATGTGGTAGAATGATCAGGGAAATGTGGTAGAATGATCAGGGAAATGTGGTAGAATGATCAGGGAAATGTGGTAGAATGATCAGGGAAATGTGGTAGAATGATCAGGGAAATGTGGTAGAATGATCAGGGAAATGTGGTAGAATGATCAGGGAAATGTGGTAGAATGATCAGGGAAATGTGGTAGAATTATCAGGGAAATGTAGAATGATCAGGGAAATGTGGTAGAATTATCAGGGAAATGTGGTAGAATTATCAGGGAAATGTGGTAGAATTATCAGGGAAATGTGGTAGAATTATCAGGGAAATGTGGTAGAATTATCAGGGAAATGTGGTAGAATGATCAGGGAAATGTGGTAGAATGATCAGGGAAATGTGGTAGAATTATCAGGGAAATGTGGTAGAATTATCAGGGAAATGTGGTAGAATTATCAGGGAAATGTGGTAGAATTATCAGGGAAATGTGGTAGAATTATCAGGGAAATGTGGTAGAATTATCAGGGAAATGTGGTAGAATTATCAGGGAAATGTGGTAGAATTATCAGGGAAATGTGGTAGAATTATCAGGGAAATGTGGTAGAATTATCAGGGAAATGTGGTAGAATGATCAGGGACATGTGGTAAAGTGACCAGGGAAAATCATCATTTTGGCATTTAGAGTGGGATCCTCATCCATTTGCCTAGCCTCTTCCCAATATAGTAGGGGTTGGCTTCCAGTCTAAATCGGGTACAGCTAAGTACCAGTGTGTTAGAGTGGGACCCTCGTGACTCACAATAGTAGAGTCAGTGGTGTACATAGTGATGAGCTGCCCGTCCCGGCAGGCAACACGTCGAAGTACGCGCCGGCGGCGTCCCGCGCGGACCGCTCGACGCACAAGTGGCTGCTGTACGTGCGCGGGCCGGGCGGCGCGCCCGACGTGTCGGCGCTCGTCACCGCCGTGCGCGTGCGCCTGCACCACTCCTACGCGCCGCACCACACCGTGCACCTGCAGTGAGTCACTTACACGAGGAAATAACTCGGAAATTTGAAAAAAAAAAAACTCGGAAGTGTGAAAAAAAACTCGGATTTGAAGAAAAAAAATGCTTCCAACTTTTATATATAAATACGTTGAGTAGTTATTGCAACACTTGCTAAATCTAAAAAAGAATGGCTGATTTTTCATTCAATTTATTTTTGTGTATAATTGATCGTCATAACGGTGCGTACACATAATATGTTATAAAACGTTGTTATATAACATGTTTCAATAATGTGCATACTGAATGTTATGTTGTATAACATTTATAGTTACATAACATGTTACTTAATCTATACGCACTTTAAGACTCATCTTGTAATTCTTACGATTAAAAACTTTTGATTTTCAGTCTAATTTAAATAACTAATCTCAATCTTAATTTCACCGTGCTAATTCCATATTACTTTCCCATAGTTTGTAACAAGTTTTTCACAAATTTTCCAGCAAGCCGCCGTACCACGTGTCCCGGCGCGGCTGGGGCGAGTTCCCCGCTAAGGTGGAGCTCCACTTCGCGCTGCCGGAACGGAACAGGCCTGCCTGCGTCGAGCACACCATCAAGCTAGACAGGAACTATACAGGAATGCAGACCTTGGGTAAGTCGGAAAAGTGAGAAAGTCGATAATGACGAAAACGTCGGAAAAATCAAAATTTTTCACTCTAAGTTAACTTTCGATCTAATTGCAATAGAAGTTCATACATTTTTTGAAGTTATTTATGAGTTTGATAGTACATCGGATTAAGATATGTTATGCTTCATTTACAATAAGGTTAGAAAAACTTCCAAACTGTTTGTGCAGCTTATTCAACCGATTTTGAGTTCTATTTCTTACTGATAAGGATGGCGTTGAAAGCAAAATTATGTTTACAATAACAAATACACTTCTCATCAAAAAAATCGAAACACTTTCGTTTTTATTGTTTTTGTCCTAATTTTTTACAAAAGAGAATTAATTCCATGAAAAAAAAAACATTATTGTGTAGCTGGCAGTTTGGTCATTACAGTAAGAAGAAAAAAATCAAAATTCGAAATTAGAATTTCATTTGTTTATCCTATAAATGAAATTAATCACTGTTTTGAGACAAATGTGTATTTAGGGTTGGAGTACGTTTCTCGTTTAAAAACTAAAAATTAGCGCTTGTCTTTAAACTTTTTGTTTCTTATTTCATTTACTGTGACTTTGGGACGTCTGAAAAAACTTTTTTTTCTAAAACATATGGATACTTCGCCCGCAGAAGCCGCCCAAGTGGTGGCATTGCTGGATTCTGGACTTAGTCAGCGTGTTGTGGCTGCAAGATTGCATCTAAGCTTATCATCTGTTCATAGAGTCTACAAACGCTATCGGGAGACTGGTTCGTTCACGCGCCGTTCAGGATCTGGCAGGAATCGGGTCACTTCTGAGCGAGATGATCGATTTATTGTAACAACTTCTTTACGAAATCGACGCCTTAACGCTTTTCAACTGCAGCAGCAGCTTCGCGTTGTACGAAGAGTAGCTGTAAGTGACTCTACAATAAGAAGAAGGTTGAAGGAACGCGGATTGGCACCGCATAAGCCAGCGAATGGGCCGAAATTAACTGCAGACCATCGAAGAGCGCGCCTTAACTTTGCACGCGAGCACCTAACTTGGTCATACCTTCAGTGGAGCAAAGTACTGTTTTCTGATGAGTGTAAAATTATGCTGTATGGTAACGACGGAAGGAACAAGGTCTACAGAAGAGATGGAGAACGCTTTGCACAATGCTGCATTGAAGAAAAGGTCAGCTATGGTGGCGGTTCGTGGACGGTTTGGGGAGGAATCAGCGCCGACGGTAAGACAGAACTTGCCTTTGTGTCTGGGCCACGGCTGCCTGCACTAAACTCTCATCGGTACATCGAACAGTGTCTTGAACCTCATGTGATGCCCTATGCACATTTTATTGGCAACGACTTCATATTCATGCACGACAATGCTAGAGCTCACACCGCGGGCGTCGTACGAGATTATCTTACCGAAGTCGGTATCTCCATTATGGTATGGCCAGCAAGAAGCCCGGACATGAATCCCATTGAACATCTATGGGATGAATTAAAGAGACGAATTCGAGCAAGAGATCCAGCCCCAGAAACACTTAGCCAGCTGCAAAATGCAATCCAAGAGGAATGGGATAATATACCACAACATGTGATCGTGACTCTCATCCGATCGATGAAGAACCGTATGGAAGCAGTAATAAGAGCTCGCGGAGGGAATACAAGTTATTAAATAAACGTTTCTTAATTTTTTTTTTCATTTACGCGTGTTGTTTTACCCATTTCCTTCATATTCCATACAGGGTAAAAATTACTCATTATACAAAATACGAAATCTATGAAGACTTAATTTGAATTTAGAACAATAACATTAGGATTTAAAAACCTCATACTACTCACTATTAAATGACATTTTACATTTATTCCTAAATATACACATTTTTCTGATAATCCTTATCAAATCATAAACTGCGAGGCATCTGCATCTGTTTTTGTCTTGTCACCTTAGCAAAAGAGCTTTAAATCGTTTGAACGAACAGTAAATAGGGTGCGTTTAAATGTCTAATCTCATAATAAATGGAGTATAGTCATTATATAAAAATATATTTTTTCAGGCGCTGAAACAATCATAGACGTCTGGCTGTACAGTACACCAGAAATGCTACAGTACGAATTCAAAGAAAACGCAGAAACGGAACGGCTAACTGAACCCGAAACAGTCATAGAACAGAAAGAGACAGAAACAGTACCAGAGACAATAGAGAACTGTGACACACACACAGACAACTGGATGGAATTCTTCTCAAAAGGACCGACTGAAGTTGATGTCGACGAAATGATCATTAAACCAATTAAAAAAGAACCGGAGGAAGCGAAATCTGAATTAGAAAATGTTACCACAAATGCTGAAAATACTACTGAAAATGAACAGGAAATTTGTACAGAGGTTAATGTTAAAACTGAAAAAGATTGGGATGCAAATCACAAAGTTGACGCAGACATACCGAACGAAATATTGAATCAGCCAACATCACAAAAAAAACGTATTATGAAGTATATAGACCCAACCACAGGCAAGATTTACTACTTAGAAATGGACAGAGCTCTAGACATAAGCAAAGTTCAAGAGATTGTGATCAATAATACTAAAACAGCTAAAATAAGTCCGGTTAAATCAAACGGTTTGAAGAATTTCAGAAAAAAGAAAGGTGTTTCTTTATTAAAACCTGAAGTTAAGAATATGTTGAAAAACACTGAAAGTGTCAAAGTTCAGTCTAATTTTTCTCACATAGAAAATGATCATTGTTACCTGGCAACACCGAGGAAGTATGACAGTGTTGCTAACGTGGAAATTAAGAAGGAAAAAAGTTTGTTTAATACACTCTGTGCTAATGTTGCTAGGTTAAATAATGTGCGGTGTGGTGTTAATTATTTGATTAAAAAAATACCTTTGATTAGTGATCAGGCGAGGGATTCGGATTTTGTGAAGCATTTTCCTTTTGTCGTTGAAACTGAAGAGAGATATTGGAAATTGGATTTCGCTAAGAGAAGAAATATTGAAGTAAGTGGATTTTGAATATGGAATTTATTATTTTTACTTTTACCGCGGAAAATACCTTTTTGCCGCGGTGAAAGTAAAAATCTACACTAATATTATAAAGAGGAAAACTTTGTTTGTTTGTAATGAATAGGCTCAAAAACTACTGGACCGATTTAAAAAATTCTTTCACCATTCGAAAGCTACATTATCCACGCGTAACATAGGCTATATTTATTTCTAGAAATAACTAGGGATCCCTACTAAAACTTGAATAAAGTAACCCAAAGTGTAAAAAAATGTCCACGCGGGCGAAGCCGCGGACGGAAAGCTAGTAATAAATATATATGTGTAGGGTACACACCTACCATTTAGTTTATTTATCTATTATAAACTTACTACACAACAAACATACATATACACAACATACTTACTCAACATTAACACAATTACATACATTATTTATATTTAAGTAATATTAATATCTCATAACGCATACACATATCAACATGATTTACGTCAACCATCTTGACGGATCACACCACGCTCGGGTGTACTGGAGTCGCGCAGAGGCAAGTACGTGCCGGTGACGTACCCGCTCGACGGCTCAGGTGAGCCGGCGCTAGCGCAGGTACGTTCAACCGACTTGACCTTTAGTCCGAACCGACACTCGCGACGACCGCACGCTAATCCTTTGTTCTTGTGGCATCTACTTCCACCCGCGCTTACCGTACAGAAAGAGCCTGATTTTTATGTGTTGTGCTGTATCATTGTTTCCTGTACTTATTGTGTTTATTGTGATTGTTTTATACTGTGCAATTGTATGTGGACATATTCTCCTTCTTTGTTATTGTGTAGTGTGTGGGAACATTATATTGTGAGTACCGAACAAACTTTTTATTTACACCGTGCGTCGCACTGCTCACCCACTACTACCTTTATTGGTGACCCCGTGGAGAACACATCACAAAGATGTCCAACAGCGAGTCAGAACACACTGCTTCATCGCAACCATCAGCACACGTAACGCACAGAACGCGTCGAGCAAAGCGCGTTTCCACTGACGCGCCACCCGACATTTTTCGCGTGTCAATTAAGTTGCCACCATTTTGGCCTGAGGAGCCAGAGATTTGGTTCGCGCAAATAGAGGCGCAATTCGCGAACGCGGGCGTGACTAATGACGTCACAAAATATAATTATGTGGTCGGACACCTGGACCCTCAATTTTCAAAGGAGGTGAAGGACATAATTATGTCCCCTCCTTCAAGCAACCGCTACGAGAAGCTGAAGACGGAGCTGGTGAAGCGCCTGTCAGCCTCCCAAGAGAGGAAGGTGAAGCAGCTCCTGATGCACGAGGAGCTAGGCGACAGGAAACCCTCGCAATTTCTTCGCCACCTGCAGGGTCTAGCAGGTCCTAGTGTGCCCGAGGACTTCCTGCGCACCATCTGGAGCAGCAGGCTACCGGGCAACATTCAGCCCCTCCTGGCTTCACAGCCACACAGCACCCTGGAGGCACTGGCTGAGTTAGCTGACCGCGTGCAGGATATCGTCTCCCCAGCGTGCCACACCCTCGTCGCTTCGACCTCAGCACCGGGCCCTTCATCTGCAGCTCCAGGCCCTTCTGTGAGCGCGATGGCGGCTGAAATCGCTGAGCTGAAGCGCGCAATGAGGGACCTGACGATGCAGCTGCGTGATAGCCGGTCACGCAATCGTTCCCGCAGCAGGGACAACCGGCGCACCTCGCGTCACCGATCGTCGTCCCGGTCTCACTCCAGCTACCGGAGACAACCAGAGTGCTGGTACCACAACAAGTTCGGCGAGAAGGCGAACCGCTGCGCGAAGCCCTGTAACTTCAAGCAGGGAAACGCCACGGGCGGTCGCTAATGGCGACTGACGACTGCCCCACCTCTACTGGTCGCTTGTTCGTCACCGACAGGCGAACGAAGACGCAGTTTCTGGTCGACACCGGAAGCGACCTCTGCGTCTACCCTCGTCGGCTGCTGGGAGAACGTCGTGCTGAGACCAACTACCAGCTAAGTGCGGCTAATGGTACAGCCATTAGAACTTTTGGTTTTGTGGATCTGAACCTAGATCTTGGTCTTCGTAGGGACTTTAAGTGGCGTTTTGTGGTTGCTGAGGTAACAAAACCTATCATAGGTGTAGACTTTTTAATATTTTACTCATTAGTCGTTGACTGTCGTAATCAACGACTAACTGATTGTACAACAAACGTGTCTGCGATTGCCTTGAGTCACACAGACTCAACTTTATGCTCTGTAAAGGTAAGCACTGGTGATTCAAGGTACCACAAGATTCTCGAGCAGTTCCCCGAGATTACACGACCCGCAGGCACACTACGCACCACACCTCACAACACCGTACACCACATCCGCACCACCCCAGGCCCACCAGTAGCATCTTCCTTCCGGCGACTAGCGCCAGACAAATTGAAAATTGCCCAGCAGGAGTTCCAGCTGATGCTGGCAAATGGTACTGCCAGACCTTCGGAGAGTCCCTGGTCATCACCTCTTCACCTCGCCCCGAAGAAGGACAACGGTTGGCGACCATGCGGCGATTACCGCATGCTCAACGCCCGCACCATTCCTGACAGGTATCCGATTAGGCACATCCATGACTTCGCGCACAACATCGCAGGTTGCCGCGTGTTCAGCACCCTCGATCTCGTGAAAGCCTACAACCAGATACCTGTAAGTACGGCCGACATACCGAAGACGGCAATCACCACGCCGTTCGGCCTGTTCGAATTTCCGTATATGACGTTCGGTTTACGGAATGCAGGCCAAACATTCCAACGTTTTGTGGACGAAATGACCAGGGGACTCGACTTCTGCTATTCCTACCTTGACGATTTTCTCATCTTCTCAAGGTCAATAGCAGAACACGAAGAACACCTTCGTACTCTTTTTGGTAGGATGAGGGACTACGGCATGCTGATAAACACGTCCAAGTGTGTTTTCGGTGTCAAGGAGGTAACCTTCTTAGGATACCATATCTCCGAGAAGGGCACCAAACCACTGGACAGCAAGGTCGAGGCAATCAGCATGTTCCCTCCTCCTAAAAACATCAAAGAGCTGCGTCGATTTTTGGGCATGCTTAATTTCTACAGGCGATTTTTGCCTCACGCAGCCCAAATTCAGGCGCCACTGCACGACCTCTTGATTGGCAACGTAAAGGGTTCGCACCCCATATGCCTTGCGGGGGATACTTTGCAGGCGTTTGAGGACTGCAAAAGAAGCTTGGCCAATGCTGCCCTATTAGCTCACCCCGACTGCAGTGCCAAACTTGCGCTGGTCACTGATGCGTCTGACACTGCAATCGGCGCGGTGTTACAGCAGCTTAGCGATGATGGTTGGCAGCCATTAGCTTTCTTTTCGCGGAAGCTCAGCCCTTCGCAGGTAAAGTATTCTCCGTACGACAGGGAGCTGCTAGCCATTTACGAGGCCATCAAGTATTTCCGGCACATGCTGGAGGCGAGACACTTTGTCATTTACACTGACCACAAGCCGATCAGTTTTGCATTCCACGAACGGAAGGCAAACTGTTCGCCTAGGCAGTTCCGGCACTTGGACTTCATCGCCCAGTTCACCACCGACATTAGGCACATTGCCGGTAAGGACAATGTCGTAGCCGATACCTTGTCGCGGGTTGAGGAACTGCAAGTGCCGGTCAGTCTTGACACTCTCGCCGAATCACAGGCCTCAGATCCAGAACTGAAGACACTCATTCAGGGAGGCTCTTCACTAATTCTGGAAAAGGTACACATACCTGGAGGGCGTACGTCCTTGTACTGCGACGTCAGTACA
This sequence comes from Pyrrhia umbra, assembly GCA_963891755.1. Lineage (NCBI taxonomy): Eukaryota > Metazoa > Arthropoda > Insecta > Lepidoptera > Noctuidae > Pyrrhia > Pyrrhia umbra. The sequence goes on from OY982944.1 coordinate 7,206,591, forward strand.
TCGTCTTCCAGGCCATTCGTACCCAAAATGCTGCGAAAACAGGTTTTCGACAGCTTACATTCCCTCAGTCACCCCGGTGTCTCAGCGACTGCAAAATTAATTGCAGAGCGCTTTGTTTGGCCAGGCATCAGGAAGGACTGCAGGGAATGGGCAAGGTCTTGCCTACACTGTCAGCTGACTAAGGTGAGCCGACATGTCTCCGCGCCTTTAGGGTCGTACGCCCTTCCGCGCGCTCGGTTCACCACAGTCCACATTGACCTTGTGGGCCCGTTGCCAATTTCGCAAGGCTTTAGATATTGTCTGACGGCAGTCGATCGATTTACCAGGTGGCCAGAGGTCGTACCTATCGTCGACATCACTGCCGAGACAGTATCTAAGGCATTGCTGTCTGGATGGATCGCCCGGTTTGGCTGTCCGACCGACATTGTTACGGACAGAGGCCGACAGTTTGAGTCTGCTCTGTTCGAACAATTGTCCAAAATTGCTGGTTTTCAGCACAAACGGACAACGGCGTACCATCCGGCATGCAACGGTATGGTGGAACGGTTCCACCGACAATTGAAGGCCTCCATAATGTGCCATGCCACCGAAAAGTGGACGGAGTGCTTGCCCTGGGTACTACTTGGCATAAGGAGCGCGTTCAAACAAGATCTCCAGGCGTCTTCTGCCGAGCTTGTTTACGGCGAACCGCTTAGGCTCCCTGGAGAATTTTTCTCTCCCACCGGTGGCGACACGAGCGACGTCACCGAGTTCACCACTCGCATCCGCTCCTTCGCTCAAAAACTACAACCTGCCCCAGCCTCTCGTCACAACAGATCAACTGTTTTCGTCTACAAAGACCTGACGACCACGGATCACGTGTTCCTACGCGAAGACGCATTACGTGGTTCGTTACAGCCAGCGTACACCGGGCCTTACAAAGTCTTGTCGAGGAGTGACAAAATTTTTAAAATCTTATTTAAAGGCAAAGAGGTCACGGTCTCCATTGACCGGCTAAAACCAGCCTACATACTGGCTGACAAAGTTGACCCACCAGTCGATACTCCACCTGGCGTCAACAACTATACCACCCGTTCTGGCCGGCGTGTCAGATTTCCAGATTTTTATCGCCCTTGACGGTCTCTGGAGGGGGGTGGTGTAGGGTACACACCTACCATTTAGTTTATTTATCTATTATAAACTTACTACACAACAAACATACATATACACAACATACTTACTCAACATTAACACAATTACATACATTATTTATATTTAAGTAATATTAATATCTCATAACGCATACACATATCAACATGATTTACGTCAACCATCTTGACGGATCACACCACGCTCGGGTGTACTGGAGTCGCGCAGAGGCAAGTACGTGCCGGTGACGTACCCGCTCGACGGCTCAGGTGAGCCGGCGCTAGCGCAGGTACGTTCAACCGACTTGACCTTTAGTCCGAACCGACACTCGCGACGACCGCACGCTAATCCTTTGTTCTTGTGGCATCTACTTCCACCCGCGCTTACCGTACAGAAAGAGCCTGATTTTTATGTGTTGTGCTGTATCATTGTTTCCTGTACTTATTGTGTTTATTGTGATTGTTTTATACTGTGCAATTGTATGTGGACATATTCTCCTTCTTTGTTATTGTGTAGTGTGTGGGAACATTATATTGTGAGTACCGAACAAACTTTTTATTTACACCGTGCGTCGCACTGCTCACCCACTACTACCTTTATATGTAATAGCTTTCTGCCCGCGTGGACAATTTTTTTACACCTTGGGTTATATTATTCAAGTTTTAGTATTGATATCTAATTATTTCTTAAAATATATATAGCCTATGACACTTCATAAAGATGTAGGTTTCTAATGGCGAAAGATTTTTAACCGACTTCAAAAGAAGGAGGAGGTTATCAATTCGACTGTATTTTTTTTTTTTTTTTTTTTATGTTTGTTACCTCATAACTTGCGACTGGGTGAACCGATTTTCATGATTCCTTTTTTTATTTGAAAGCTGGTGCTTCCCGTGTGGTCCCATTTAAATTTTATCACTACCGGTTCAGCCGTTTTATAAATATATCAAAAATAACGATTTATCTCTACTTGCTGATATGCCAAATACTTAGATGATTTGGTTATTTACGCTTAATACAACCTAAAAACCGGCCAAGTGCGAGTCGGACTCGCGCACCGAGGGTTCCGACCATTGGAAAGAAAAAATACGCAATAAAGTCGCAATTATCTTGTTTTTTTCCGACCGCATAATTAAGTTTGTTTGTCAAGGAAAATTGCTGATTACTTAAAAACTACCCTATAGATCTCGTTCAAACCAATTTTCAATGAAAGTTTGCATGGTAATCTCCATCATATATTTTTTTTAGATTTATCATTCTCTTATTTTAGAAGTTACAGGGGGGGGGGACACACATTTTACCACTTTGGAAGTGCCTCTCGCGCAAACTATTCAGTTTAGAAAAAAAAATATATTAGAAACCTCAATATCATTTTTCAAGACCTATCCATAGATACCGCACACGTATGGGTTTGATGAAAAAAAAAATTTTGAGTTTCAGTTCTAAGTATGGGGACCCCCAAAATTTATTGTTTTTTTTTCTATTTATGTGTCAAAATCTTAAAGCGGTTTACAGAATACATCTACTTACCAAATTTCAACAGTATAGTTCTTATAGTTTCGGAAAAAATGGCTGTGACATACGGACGGACAGACAGACAGACAGACATGACGAATCTATAAGGGTTCCGTTTTTGCCATTTGGCTACGGAACCCTAAAAAGAGGTGTGTTTATTTTGTTAAGATAGCAAGACCGAGACACTGAAAGGCGAAATACTAACAATAGTAACTTACAAGACACCGACTTCGAAAGCGATGTTTTGGTCGTAAAGCGTTTAAATAAAAATTATTTTTTACTTTTCAGTTTTTTTTTTGGAAGTCGGTTTTAATTTTTTTGTAAAAAGCTTTTTTTTTTTTAATCGGTCCAGTAGTTTTTGAGTTAAATCCCTACAAACAAATCTTTCCTCTTTACAATATTAGTATAGATTAATAAGTATAAATAAAGAATATATCACTGATTAGGATATACATCCTTCCCTAAGACTCAATCTATCTTCATACCCATTTAAATTGGTTTAGCTGTTTGACCATAAAAGTAGCAAACAAACAAACTTACATTCGCATTTGTAATACTAGCTGCCTCCCGCGGTTTCACCCGCATACTGAGGGAAGTTTTAAGCTCACCCGGATAGAAAACGATCCTATGTTCTTCCCCAAGTTTCAATCTATCTTCACACCAAATTTCATCCAAATCGGTTCAGCCGCTTTCAGATTTATAATATTTAAGAGAAAAATGAATAATACAAACTCAATTTTCTTTATAATTTTATTTTCAGTGGTCCCGAGCGAAATTAATAAACAGAATACTATCAGAACACCTTGTAACTACGGAACCAATATGGCGGACCAAACAAATCCTGACATACTCTCGTCTCCACGGCCACTACCCCATCAGGACTGACACCATCCACATTAAGACGGAACCCGAGGACTGGTCCTCATGGAGCGACCTCGAAGCCCTCAGGAAAATGGAGTCCAGCATCAAGGAAGTCTACCCGAACCCTGCAGACATCAACACCTTAACCGTCTTCGATAGTTCAGAATTCTCTGATCGGTGTCGGAATTCTGACAGTGTGTCGGAACAGCCGTCTGACGACGAGGAGGTGGATGTGGTGTCGTGCGGGGGGAGGCGGAGGGTTGAGACGGATGTGGGGGGTGATGCGGGGCTGCTGACTCCCTTGCCGGTGGATGATGAAGAGGATCGGCAGAGGTTTCTGTTTATTGAGAGGAAATGTGCTGATATTGGGATTGAGTTGAGGAATGAGGATGTGGGCAACGGGTATTCTTATAGGTGAGTTAATTTTTTACTAGCTTCTGCTCGCGACTTCGTCCGCGTGGAATAGTGGTGCTCCGCTCCTATTGATTTAAGCGTGATGATATATAGCCTATAGTCTTCCTCAATAAATAGGCTATCTAACACTGAAATAATTTTTCGAATCGTACCAGTAGTTCCTGAGAATAGCGCGTTTAAACAAACAAACTCTTCAGCTTTATTATATTAGTATAGAAAGATAGTATAATCGTATGTCGTAATAATAGTATGTCGTGGTGGCCTAGTGGTTAAGGCACCAGCCTCTCATGTACGAGTGTGCGGGTTTGAAACCTGGCAAGTACCAATGTGACTTTTCTAAAGTTATATGTACTTTCTAAGTATACCTTAGACGTCACTGACTAACGGTGAAGGAACATTGTGAGGAAACCTGGACTTAAAAAGTCTGAAATCCCCAATCCGCCTTGAGCAAGCGTGGTGATCAATGCCCATGCCTTCTCTGTATGAGAAGAGGCCTGTCAGTGACTTCTAAGATATTGTACTTCGAAAGTACATATGACTTTAGAAAAGTCACACTGGTACTTGCCAGGTTTCGAACCCGCACACTCGTTCAAGAGAGGCAGGTCGCTTAACCACTAGGCCACCATGATAATTATAATATGTACATAAATAATATGTAGTGTTCAATGTAAATATTTTTTTATTATTATTGAATTCTAGCGCTGTCCACGCGGTGCTGCTGTCAGCCATGCGCAGCTTCGCCGAGGAGCTGGTGCGGGGCGCGCTGGCCGACCAGCTGGCCGACCACGCCACGCCCGCCGTGTGGGCCGGGTCAGTACGCCGCACTTACAGCCAGATACACTAATAAATATCAGCTCACTTATACTTACGTCAAATGGAAGAATTGTCATTTAAATTCTGTCAAAATGGGGGATAAAATTTAATAAATGCTTTTCGTATTAATATTTATGATATATATTTAATTAATTAGTATACACGGTGTCATTTAATTCACTGTTTACCCAAAAAGTGTGTACTCAGTTAATGAATTTCTATAAAAATAAGTTGAAAAAATAAACTTAAGAATGTAGGCTTTATTCATTTTATAATAAACTGCTCGCGGTACCTAAACACGACATTTAAGGAGTTGTCCGGGTTTGCTTATTATAATTATTAATATTTTTATTTTGAAGAATAAATGCTCTATAGTCTATACTATACCAATTAATTAAAAAAAAACCGGCCAAGTGCGTGTCGGGCCACGCGCAGTAGGGTTCCGTAGTAGGAGTTAGTTAGTCGACTATAGCTCTGTAACTGGTTAAGCCTACTTAGCCGTGATAGTTTTCCTTATAATTTCATTACATGTACTACGTCTGTGATTTTTTTCACATTTCTAGGTACAGCCATTCAAAAGTTAGAGGGGGGGGGGTAACTCGTATCGAACAAAAAATTTCACTTAAAATCTAGATATTTCGCAAATGGCTCGCTTAACTGAAAAATGGTCTTGACACACCCATAATATTTTTGAAAGACCTATCTATCGATACCCCACACGAAGGGGTACGCGAGAAAAAAAATATTCATCCCTACTTTACATGTTTGGGAGCTACCCTAAAAAAAAATATTTTTCAAAATGTTATTTTACCACTTTCTCGGCGTGATCAATATACATATTCATATCAAATTTCAGCTTTCTAATAACAAAAACCACGGAGCTATGCCGCGGACAGACAGACAGACAGACAGACAGACAGACGGACAGAGCGAAACTATAAGGGTTCCTTGTCGGACTACGGAACCCTAAAAATGGAAACAAAGTCCTAACCTACTACTACTATTTTGTTCTAATTCTGCCACAGATATTGACAAAACGGCGTAATTTATGTCAAGTTCATGCTCTAGACATCATAATTCATCGTTTAATGTCATTTTATTCATCTATATGGCAAAATTAAAACAAAATAGGTTATGATTTTGTTTAAGAAAAATTTCTTAAAATCAATTGATACGAACTATAGAAAGGTTCTTTGCCATGGACTGAGTACATACCTTTCGGGAAAACAGTGAATTCAATTATACAGTGTATGTATGTATTGATAATACAAAAAATATTAAATGTATCCTAATTGTTCATATCACGTTGTGTGATATTCGTAAAAGTATAAATTGATTATAAAAAGTTTGGTGCAACCTCCCATTAGCTTTACAACACGTTATAAAATACACATAAATTAACCGATTTTTCTGTGTAGTCGGTTAACTTTTTTTTAAAGTATATTAATCCTTTATATCCTACGTATTTTTAGGTGTGTTTTATACATTTTTTTTTCTAATAATTTTGGCATTGTCGGCAGGTCGTCCTCGTGCGCGGTGTGCGTGCGCGGCGTGCACGTGTACCGCGGCGCAGTGCGGGGCCGGGCGCGCGTGCTGGCGGCGCCGCACACCGCGGCGCGGCGCGTCTCCGCGCGTTTACATCCGCTCTAATATACTCTGCACTTATATACGCTGTTTTATTTACATACTAGACCCTTATATACAAACATTTCTTTTATCTTATAATATATTTTTGGACAATTTCACACAGCGCCATCTAGCCTCAAAGTACGCAAATAATATGCTTTTGTTATGGGTGCTAGCTTAACGGATAATAATATACTACTTATATACTTTTTTTTCAAATACATACATAGTAACACCCAGACCCGTCACAGAAATTAAAATACATCATTTCAATTACTACTCTTGCGTCGTATGTTGACCACTAAACCACTCAGGTTGGCAAATATATTTTATGAATAGTATCATAAAATTAATCTATTTTTTTGTGAATGTTTTTTTTAACAGTCATTCTGCTATTCGGAGCGGAGACAAATCCAAATTACAAAGATCATAAAAATCTTGAGTCATAAATGATATAACCCATATGAGGTTCGCTCCCTTTCCGCCCAAATGAAGGAGCTGGGAGTGTTAGACTTACTGGCTAAACCCATCCGTGTTGGCATGGCATCATTCCATGTCACACTGATACTTACCGAGTTTTGAACCTGCACACTGGTTACTTGTCCAGTCATAATATTATGTAGGCTATAATAATCTTTATAAGTATACATTTATACTAGCTGTCGCGGCGACCTTCGTACCGCCTAAACAGTCAATTTACAACAACTAAAAATAAAAAAACCGTTTCTAGATTTTGTGATAGTGAGAAACAAATTTCCGTAACCTTGACACCAAGTTTTCCCTCTTTCATGCACAAAACAATAATCGGCAACAAATGAAAGCTTGATGATTTTTCCAATATGATATGCATACTGAGATCATCGCCAGTAGGAAGGGAACAGACAGGCGCAACCTACACACAAAACTTGGTAGAATTGTTCCGCTATCTCAGTGAGGACTTCTGCAACATTATGCAACCCTGGTACTTGTTACGTGGTATTATACAAAGTAACTGGTAACTCTTTTATTTTATGATGTCTTAGTACCTACTTTTCGTGAACAAAATTAAATTTTATTTAGGTTTTTCCGATAAATGTTGAATTATAATTATTGTGCTATCTTTCAATACGGACAGAACTTCTGCAATATTATGAAGCCCTGGTAGTTACATGGCATTTACAAAGTAACGGGTGGACAAAGATATTAAATATTTTTACGGGTGGGTAGACGCAACATAATAAACAGCGGCGTCTTTTTCATTTTATGATGTCCTAGTACTTTTCGTGACGCAACATTCAAATGTTTTATCAATTTCCATAGTAAGCGTTTATACGACTTGACAAGCCGGTCTGGCGATCTTCGTAAAACCCCATAATATTTTTCCTCATGACTTTTTTCGATGTTTTTATAGTTATTGCTACTCGGGACGGAGAAAAATACAACAAATCAAAAACCATGAAAGTCGGTCCAGCCGTTCTCGAGTTATAAGTATTCGAACAAACTCGACGTTGTCTATAATATAAAAATGAATCGCTGAATGTGTTGCTAAGCGCAAATCTCGAGAACAGCTGAACCGATTTGGATAAAATTTAGTACGAAAATAGAGGGTACCCTGGAAAACGTTTTAGGCTACTTTTTATCCGAGTGGGTTAAGCAGTTCCCTCGGGACGCGGTGAAACCGCGCGCAACAGCTAGTAGTATATAAATATAGAAGATAGATGGATAGATATCCAAGGATTTTCTTACCTGGGATAATATTTTAAGAAACAGCACACAGCAAATATTAGGACGTATCTTAAACCCTGACTAACCCACACTGGTGAAGGGAAACCCGGCTAAAAAGTCTGGAATCACCAATACTGAACAGATTTAGGTGAAAATTGGTAGGAATATAGTTTGAAATCCGAGGAAAGACAGTTAATGCTTCAGGATGCTGGTGAAATGGAAAGCAGCTATTCTATTTACGACAAGCTAGTCTAGACCAATGAGGTCTAGACCAGTCTTTAAAATTAGCAAGTTTTAATGAAAACATTTAATAGAAAAAATAACACCAAATTATCTAGATTTATTTGAATGTTATACATTGTTCCTAGCACAACAGATAAGCTACTCATTAAAAATAAACATATTATGTATAATTAAATATGCAGTAATAACACCAAGATTTATATTTTAATAATAACAAATATTTATGATAAGTAAATATGCCTATATTTACTTATATCGATGAAATATGAAAATCTTATAATCTCAATTGCAATGATAAACAGTTCAAAAGTTCACATAGGTACAAACAATATGAACATCTTATCCATATATGTATATAAATAAATTAAATTCATGTGTCCGCTTGTAATGGCGAAATAACAACTTTTTACTAAATGCATATGATTTTATACAAGGTATACAATGTACATATCGTCGGCGTCAGTGCAGGACCTTCTAAATGCAAAAAATTTTTTTTTTTGAAAAAAGTTGTTTTAATTTGATCACATCGCTTTTAGAAAAGTTTTTATTGTCTACTGTAAAACATGTTTTTTTTTGCATTTAGAAGGTCCTGCACTGACGCCGACGATATATAAAAAACAATTTTGAATAGTATTCTCTATCTAAACAGACTTTATTCTTGTATCTTGTACCCTTTTTGTTCCGGCTAATCTCCAAAACGGCTGGACATATTTTGATGGGACATTCACTGGCAGTTAGCTGACATTATAGGGGTAATTTATAATTAAGAAAAATTCAAGGCTCTGCACAAAAATATGCAAGGAATTTTACAACGCGGGCGACGCCGCGTGGTAAAGCTATGCATTTATAAAGTTGATTTGACTTTTTGATATCGAATAATCTAGTATTTTATAGCATTCTAGAAATAAAATGGAATATTGTTAATCATCTGCCTAGCCTTTTCCAAACTATGTTAGGGTTGGCTTCCAATCTAACCAGATACAGCTGAACACCAATATATAGTCTAAGTTACTCTTTATAACTTCAGCTATCTGTCAGTGGAAGCCCCGTCAAAATCGGTCAAACCGTTTCAGAGTTAATTAGTAGGTTCATTAAGTATTTTAATGCACTTAAAAAAATATTAATTCTATGTTTAAGTTTTTAGATCTTTATCTTTACTTAAATTATAAATGCTGAAAGTAACATTAATATATATCTGTATGTCACGGTTAAACCGCTGAAAATACAGTGGAGAGCAAAAATATGATTAAGTAACAAAATATTAATATCACAAAAGCTATATATGACATACACTATCTTTATGCAATAAAAACATCAAAAAATCTTAAACCTTATTAAGCTAACATTGATGATTATGTACTAACAAAGTTAAAATGTTTGCAACTGGCCCGAATTCAATGTGTTATTTGGCAAAATATGGCACATTTATCAAACATCTCATGATTAATGACAGATTACATCTGACTACATGAAATAACACATTATTCCTAACCACTGCAACTGCTGAAAGCCACAATCAACAGCGGCGATCAATCATCACTACATAGTATGAAAAAAGTCGCTTCCCGCTGTCTGTCCCTATGTATGCTTAGATCTTTAAAACTACGCAACGGATTTTGATGCGGTTTTTTTTAATAGATTGAGTGATTCAAGAGGAAGGTTTTAGTATACAATTTAACAAGTTTTTGTATCCATTGGTCCGAGTGCCCACCTTCTTTTTAAAGAATTAGCGAAGCGGCTTGTTGACACTTCCCGTGACCCAAAGGCTGGCTTTTACTTTGGCCAAAGGCTAAGCATTGCCATCCAACGTGGCAAAGCCGCCAGCCTCTTGGGTACACTTCCAGTTGACGGCGATGAGGAAGAATTTTTTGACGCAATATTTTAGTTAGATTTATATTAGAATATATTTACTTCTTTTTTATTTTTCGTAATGTAAATAATGTAAATACTTTCTTTTAAATAAATTTTCCTATCCATTGGCTAAAAGTAATATTATAAATGCGAAAAACTGTCTGTCTGTCAGACTTTCACTGGAAAATGGCTACACCGGTTGAGATGTAATTTGGTATGGAGAGAGGACTTGGGATAGTTATTATCTGGGCACGTGAAGTGGCTCCGACAGGAAGTGTGACAAACAGCTAGCTAGATATATTACACACCAGACTTCCCTAATTTAATATGGTAAACAAAAGGTTATCTCATGTCACTGATAAGCAGCGCCGGCCTTGGAGTATAGAGAGAGTGGCGCACGCTCTGTGGGCCAGACGGCAAGGGCGCTAATTCTGCGGGGCGTTCGAAAGAGTTACCGCGCCCCCGGAATACAAAGGGCTGAGGAAGGAACATGGATGGGTTTTAGTCAGTAAGGGTCTGACACTAACGGAGGGAGGGGTCTTTTGACGATTTCCCATCCGAAAAAAAGGGGTGCTTATTGAGAAAAACAATTTCCAGCTCAAAATAAATTGTAACGGCCCTTTGAGAGGCGCGAAGCAGTGTTGCCAGAATATATTTTGAAAATGTCGCTGAAAAATCCGAAGTTTGTCTCTAGAAAAATTCGTATAGTGAATTGGGAGTCTCTGGCTTCCAGTGTACCCAGATGTAGCTGAGTAGCAGTGTTTTATGGAGCATGGAGACTGCTCATCTGACCTCCACAACCCAGTTACCGGGTAACACGATACACCTTGGTGAAACTGGTTGGCAGACTCTCTGGCTTCTGACTACCAGCTTACGATAATCAAAACTCCCGAATAAAAATTGTAAGGGGGAAATCTGTACATAGAATATTTTTTTTAAAGTGGTCCCCATGTGGAAACAGTTCCTGTAGCCCAATATGTAATTTATTTTTTGTCTGTTTGGATGTTTATCTGTTTGAGCTCTACGCCAAAACGACTGAAAAAAAATACTTGACGTTTTCTAAAAATACTACTGTTGGCGCCGGGTCACGCTTTGGGCTATAATTAATCATAGTATATGTTATGTGGGATGAGCAGTAAGACATTATATGAGAGATTCCGATACACACAAGTCGCGGGCAAAGTGCTTGTTAATTAATTATTACCTAATGATAAGTATCAAAAAGTCAAGTGACTTTTAAGTCCCGACCGATGCAATATTGCACATTTAGTATGAGGTATTCAAACTTAAAGCTTAAAAATTATAATTAGTACCAGATTTTACAAAAATAATACCAAAATCATAATCTATTTTGTTCTTATTACCACACAGATAAATAAAATTCCATTCAATGATGATGTTTAGAGCATGAAATTGACATAAATGCGTCATCGTCACGCCATTTTGTTAATTTCTGTGGCAGAATTAGAACAAAATAGGTGACGACTTTGTTTACATTTTTCATATTATCTATTGGTACAGACTACCTACAGATTAACATTAATTATTAATTATAGTACAATAAGTTTCGTAAAAAAAAACATAAAAAAAGAACAAGACAACAACATTGTTATTAAGCCTATAGAAAAAATATCTTAATTAATAATTAGTTAATGATGGTATGTTATCATTTAGCTAATAGTTTATAGTAGACACCTATTATTTGTAATATGCTTGAAGGGCAAAGTAACAGCCGCGGCTAAGTAACAGCCATGCGAATCGATAGATTAGCAAGCAGAGTAGGCCTGAACTGTCTTAAAAGTCAAAGTCATCATGTAAAATATCCCTCAAGCTGTTCAATATTGATTCAAACTCCATAGCTTTCCATCCAACTTCTTGTCCGTATTCCATAGCGTAATTAACTAGAGCTATTTTAGCTGGAAAATACATGGGGGGCCTCATTATTCTTCCTTGAACTTGTGTGTCATTGTCTGATGCTACTTGTGTAAAAACTTCAGGTAGCAGAGATTTAGCTAATGTTTCTACATCATTGCAATGCTTTGTACAATTTTTCAGGCCATCAGCGCTAACGTATACACCGGTATGTTTACCAAGCTCGACTAAGCCTTTACCAGGATCAGGATGCTTGAGTGTCCAACTAATCTTTTCCCTTTTAGCATTATTTACTTTAGGATTTTCTGGTTCTGCTACGGTTAATGTTGGAAGCGGTGCCTCAGCGTTTTCTACTTGCTTTTCTTTATCAACCGGGACTTCTGCGTCGTTTGCCATTTCAAAATCTTGCGGAATTTCCTCTGTGTTGTTAGAAACACTATTCTGTTGCTGTTCTGTTGCTGTTGTTGCTGGCGACCCATACTTAGATACGATATGGGACAACATTTTATTGTTCTCATTTACTTTTATGTAAACACTTTTAGCAAACATCGCTAGTATTCTAATGTTGAATAGTGTATTTTTTTGTTCAGCTTCTAAGTTTACTATGAATTGTCTTTCTTCAGGTGTTAAGCATGGGAATGGCAGATTGGTAGTGATCATTTCGTTGTCAATATCCATTTCTAGAGTGTCAGATGTGCTTGGCGAAGTGCTTTTAGGGCTAATATTATTATTTGGTGTATTTTTTAAATTAGTTTGTGGCATAAAACTTTGGATTATTTCGTGGACTTTAGATTCAAGGGTGTGCGGTGTTTTTGGTGTGTCTGTAATACTTGGGGCAACTGTGTTTATGGGAGTACCCGGATCTGTGGTCACTTGAGGCTGAGGAGAGAGACTTCCAGCTGATTCCTCGGAACTAACATTGTCTTCCTCTAACGGCTCTACGTAATCGCCAACTGTACATTGTCTAATATTATCCTGGAGGTGTCGTTTTAAAGTTGCATGACTTTTAGATTTGGATTTTTTTGTCTTTTTATTAAGACTTGGCTTTTGCAAGTTTCTGATGCAAACTTTCAGTGGCTCCTTTCGTTCAGCAACTAGCATTTCTATAATAAATAAAAGACAATGTTATAAAAACAGATTGAATGAATTATATCAATCAAAAGTACAAGTTCTCTATTTCTGCAGTATTTTGGAGTGTTATTAAGAACCTAAATCTTTTATTACAAAAGTTGTAATTTAATAAGCCTTTTTACTTACTTTTGGACTTTTTTCTTTTTGGTTTTTGATTACTGTCCCTTATAAACTCCTCATACAGTAATAAAGTTTGGATACACTTTACAGCATCATCATATACCACTGAAATAAAAAATAATTAATGGCATTTATAAAGATAAATAAATACATCTGCCAGATAGTTTCATTTAAATAACATTTTATTTTATATTATTTATTTATTTTTCTTCAGGATATGAATCATCATCCATCAATATCATCTGCCAGATATTTATCTGGCAGTTGATGATATATACAAAACCCAGCTCATTAGACGCAGAAAAAAATCGCTGATTCCAAATATTATGTATATTGTATAAGTCAATGTCGCTTAAAGCGTTTTACCCCTCGATATGGTTTAGTACGTCATGATCAAATAACATAGGTACCTGTTTCACACCGGATACGCCCGATATAATAGGCCCAGTCATCGTCAGGCGCTTCCTTATCCCTCACTTTAATGGCTGTATCCGATTCATCTTCACGAGGATACACGAAAGCCACCTTCTTGTCTTCCAATTCACATTTAACCCATGATCTTGGGACACAAACATAGTTGTTTTGCAACCCATTTGGCGCCTTTTGACATTCAATCACTATGTAATCAGAATCACTCTCATCTGGCATCTTAAAATTGATTAAGAAACACTTAGTTATTATTTAAACAAAAGGAATTTTATTGCATTTTTTTGTACATAGGTTCGGTCTACGAATTTGACAATTTCAAATCGATCGATTTGACATGACAATTGATTGACAATTAATAGGGGAACTTGACCAATAAGCAAAATCAGCACAAAATAATGTTGCTAGTTTTTAGATATTAAATAACCTTTCTACAAATTAATTATGTTGATGTTTTTGTAATATTTTTTTACGTAATTAGGAACCTAAATCAAAATGTTGAACTATTATGGTTATCATTTATGTTCATAGCATAACATCATTGGGCAGGCCGGAAAGAAGAGTGCCGATTTCTGTTTATTGGTGTATTATTGTAAATATAAACGGCCAATCTAAGTCATCATCATCTGCCTAGCCTTATCCCAACTATGTTGGGATCGGCTTCCAGTCTAAACCGGATGCAGCTGAGTACCAGTGTTTTACATGGAGCGACTGCCTATTTGACCTCCACAACCCAGTAACCGGGTAACACGATACCCGTTGGTAAGACTGGTTGTCAGACTTTCTGACTTCTGACTACCCGTAACGATTGTCAAAGATCTACAAATTACCAGCGGGACCTACAGCTTAACGTGCTTTCTGGCACGGAGGAGTCGACTAGCGCTATGACATAGACGGCCACCCATCCACGGACCCATCGCACCAAGCGCAGCTTAACCTTTGATCGGTCGATCCGTGCGGCTGATACTTAGCCACGAGCTCCTCTTAGAAACGGCTAATCTAAGTATTGAAGCCTATAATTAAACCATGGGTCATCTTTCTTTATCTCTTTATTATGTAATACCTATCTAATAAAAATAGTAATTTGAAACTAAACTGTTTTTATCAACTCGATAGGCAGCAGAGATTCCATAACAAATATCTGCAATATGCCAATAAAATTAAATAATTATGATTGCCTTATTTACATATTATTTAGATTTTAATTGTTGCTTCATATTGCTTACAAAGTGGTTTATTTAACAATTGAAATTATAATTGGCATATTAATAAATCGATAATTCGTATCTATGCTCCGTAAAAATGCACCCTTCACGGACTATCCACTAACAAGAAACACTGAATTATTTTTAGCCGACCCTAAAAAAGGAGGTGATGCATTAATTAATAAAGTTTTTAAATATTTATGTCACATTCAGAAATTATATGTAGGACACAAAACAATTAATCAAACTTTCCTTCATTTAATTAAACATTTAAAACCTAAGGACTGTTAAGGTCACACTACGTTTTAGGTACCTAGTCACTTTCTTTGTAACTGCGCACAACATTGGAAAACCGTTTACAATTTGGGGAAAAATATCGTAGATTTTCTTATTGGTAGCTACTTAGATATTTTTCCTATCGTAAATGCGTAGCATAGCGTATCGCTGGCTAGACTTGCATATTAATAGACACAATGTTCCTAAAAACATGAAGTAACCAAGTTCACCGACCCAAACAATTTAATAAACGCGACTATACTCGGCACAACATCAATTTTTCATGTTCATTATTATTTAGGTAAAGTATAAAAATTACTCACTGTCATCTCACTGTGTAACACGCAATTAGAAAAGTGTGTTATTAAATCACAGGAACAAAATATGTAATATATTATTTCGTACACTTGAAAACGACTTTCCGCGGTGAACGTTGTACTCAAAATGCTGTTATGATATCACTCCCAATACTGAACGAAGTGATGTGTGTAATACCTACCTAGGTATAGATCAAGTACTTATATCTACTTCCCCACGCTTTGCCTAACGAACTGACCTCCAAAATGTTGTAGGTATTAAAGAGGTCAGTGATGCGACTTAACCGGCGGCGTCGATAAAAAATCCGGTCTTGTTTTTCATTTTGTCTACATAATTGTATATATGTATATTGTAGGAAGGAACTTAACCTATCAATGCAAGATGTCTGCAATTCTGCATGAGTCACAGTATTTACTATTTTCTATACTTATCGTAATATTGAAAAATTAATAGGTCTGGTTAGACTCATTAACAGGCGTTAGAAATGTTAATTTTGTATAAGTAATATATTTAAGTTCCGCTTAACGCGATCAGTCAAAATATGGATGGGTAACCATTTAACGTCATGCTAGGCCTGTTGGAGCTAGTCTAGTTGGGTGATATTCCTGGGTTTGTAAGAGGACTGAAGATCAGCTCAGTGGCGTGACACGTAGAAGGCCTATGTTTAGCAGTGGATCGACATGAGCTGATGATCATCATGATTAAAATCCCCCAGTTTTACAAATACACAAAAATTGAGCATACGGAACCAAAGTATTTATTTGTAAGTAGGAGAGTTGTTTGTGTCTAGACAGATGTTTAGGTAAAACATATCTAGCATTTTATTTTTGGAACACGAAATCGTCAACAATCTTTGTACCTACCTATTGCTATACAAAATAAACTTTTATGTATTCAGCCTTGATAATGATCTACGTTCGACCTTTTTTTTCTCAGTTCTAACTAGGCTAGTGGCTTCGTGCTGTGTTTGAAGAAGGTTTAGGACAAGAAGTTGAATATCCTAATTACTTTAACTAGGTATCGCCCTCACATTTATTTATTTACTAGCTGTTGCCGGCGATTTCACCTGCGTCCCGAGGGACCTACTTCATGTACCCGGATAAAAAGTAGCCTAAAACCTTCTCCAGGGTCCCCTCTATCTCGGTATTTTATCCAAATCGGTCCAGCCGTTCACGTATGATACCGTGACCAAAGGAAATAGGGGTTCATTTTTAGGGTTCCGTAGTCCGAAAAGGAACCCTTATAGTTTCGCCGTGTCCGTCTGTCTGTCTGTCCGCGGCATAGCTCCGAGTTTCTTGATACTAGAAAGCTGATATTTGGTATGGATATGTATATTGATCATGCCGAGAAAGTGGTAAAAATATATTTTTTAGAGTAGCTCCCAAACACGTAAAGTGGGGATGAATATTTTTTTACTCGCGTACCCCTCCGTGTGGGGTATCGTTAGATAGGTCTTTCAAAAATATTATGGGTGTGTCAAGACCATTTTTTGGTTAAGCGAGCCATTTGCGAAATATCTAGCTTTTCAGTGCAAATTTTTGTTCGATACGATTTACCCCCCCCCCCTCTAACTTTTGAATGGCTGTACCTAGAAATGTGAAAAATCACAGACGTAGTACATGTAATGAAATTACAAGGAAAACTATCACGGCTAAGTAGGCTTAACCGGTTACAGAGTTATAGTCGACTAACTAACTCCTACTACGGAACCCTAATGCGCGTGGCCCGACACGCACTTGGCCGGTTTTTTAAATATTTAGATTGTAGCAAAGTTTAAATCTTACTATGAATGTCAGCAATCTCACTGTGAGTGTCGACGCCCTCATTATGAGTGTCTCCACCGTCACTGTGAGTGTCGGCAATTACACTATGAGTTTCTTTAAGCTTACTATTGCTGTCGACAATTTCACAATAGGTTAGCAATCTCACTGTGAGTATTGGCAGGCTCACTATAAGTGTCGGCAAGCTCACTATGAGTGTCTGGAATTTCAATTTGAATATCGGCAAGTTTAAACGGAAAATTTATAGGTACAAGACAAAGCTATGTTAAAAATAATCGATCGAATTGATCAAACCGGCACTTGCCACGGTCGGTCCGTGGATGGCTGACCATTAATGTCATACTTAATTCCTCCGTGCTTCGGGTCTTTTGTCTTTGCATTACGGATAGTCTAGTTAGAAACCAGAAAGTCTTACCATGGGGTATCGTTTTACTCGGCAATTGGGTTGTGAAGGTTTTTGTTTTATTCGATCGCTTTGTATTCAGTAATTAATTATAATATAAATTTAGTGAGCTGGAACTCTTCTCGATGTTGTATTTTTGCCTTATAGGATTTTATTTTTTACTTTTCTCTTGTAAGCGAACATTGTAAAGTTCTTTTAGAGATATAAATTCTTGAAACCGAAGGTCCGATAGGCAGTCGCTTCATACTTACCTGCATCATGTTAGACTGGAAGCCGACCCCATCTTAGTAAAGAAAAGCCTAGACAGATGATAATATTCAAATTATTTATCATTATTATTTTTGTTTTGTCTTTACAAAAGCTGTACATTTTATCGATTAAAGAAAATGAATTATGAATGAACAAAAAATCAAAACAAAATTCGGGTTCACAGGTAATTTATTCAATCAGAGTAGGTTTATAGTTGAGAACTTACTGTTACCCGCAGTTTCACACGCGCCCTGCTGGAACAACTTCACACACCCGGATAAAAAGTAGCCTATAACCGTCTTCAGGGCCCCGTTTACCTCCGGGGCTGCGGGATGTTCGACAGAGTTTTCGCGACCCCGGAATACAAAGGGCTGAGGAAGGAACATGAATGAATTTTAGACAGTAAGGGTCTGACACTCCCTCCCGCACCACCCACGGCGGGGCCATTTAATGATTGCCCATCCGAAAAAAAAAACAAAAACACACTCACATTTGCATTTGCATCAGTTAGAATGATGAAATGAGTAGGTAATACCTACATTATAATTCTTTTTGACTCGCAACGTGTTCTTGACGCAGCTCGCATACTATTTAAATAACTCCGTCCTTTGAAGGTGTCCTTAGTCTGTCCTAGGGCCTAGATAGGGCGCGCCCTTTGCGCTAGGTACTTAAGTACTTATATTATCTTTGCCTATATATAACTCCATGCCGAAAATAAGGCGCAATTTAAAACTTCCTGGCAACACGACTGACCTATTATGCAAGATGAATAAACAACTAGATTACCATGCACAATCTTTATCATAACTTCATTATAAATGCGATTAGAAGTTGTTAATTTGCCGCGCTTTGTTTGTGATACGCCTGGACCGCTTCAGATGAAATATGGCGAATAGATTACCAGAAGTCGTTCATGATGCGGTGAAACCGCCATAAACAGCTATTATTAAAAAAATAATAGATAACTAAGTATAAAATCTGAAATAGCTTATGTAGAGGAAGTCTTCAATTTCAATATAAAGAAAACATACAGCAGTTTTGTATTTATTTATGCGGCGTTGAATGAGTTATTCATAATCTTCTATTCACTGTGAACACTTTATTTATATCGCAGACTAGGTATGTACCTACATACATATAGGTACACTTATTTAAATGATTTCGGGTAAATCATGGCGCGAATGAATAAATGATGAATGCAAAAAAAATATTAAAAAATGTAGCGCGATTTTCAAATTTTGCATGCGTGTGTTGCCATTTATTATTATAAGAATTTTGAATTATAATTGGGCGGGAAAGATAAATATTTAAAGACTTTGTTTACTATCTACGTTATTTACTTTATTTTTGGACTTACATTAAGCTTGCGAGTAATTATGTATTTTAGCTCACAGAAAGTCCTAGAAACTAAACTATACCACTGATCGTGTGGCCGTTGGAAGAAGCGGCCGCCCATGTTTCCTACATTTTGTTTTGATGGATTCGAGAAACGTAGCCGTGCCATATTTTTGTATGGAGATGGGGTACTTCTTCTTACGTATGGATTGGGGTACAAAGTCTTATTTTAAATAAATTTTGAGTTTTGATTCATGGAGAGAGGCGCGGCTCGTTTCGAGGAGTTGGAGAATGTCTGTGGTATTTTTAACGAAGTGAATTATTCTCTAAACAAAACCTGATCCAGAAAAGTAACCTCGTTTTCGTTTTAAGCTCACGCTTTAAAATCATGTCTTAAACTTGCACTAAATTATCACGGCTTGTGTAACCCTTCATCTCAAAACACATAATAATTTATCCCTAACTAGCTTTGCGCCAGCAGCTTCGGCCGTGCAGCCCCTTAGGGGTAGAATTTCGGAAAATCCTTATCGTATACCTTAGATTGTATATAATCTAAGTCGTATACCTACATCATACATACAAAGAACACACCCTCAAAGTTTCAGGTCTATACGATCAGTGGTTTAGGCCGAGTGTTGATCCGTCAGTCATTCAGAACAAAGCATTTTAGATGTATTATATTATAAATGCAAATGGGTTTGTTTGTTTGAAACTCTTTCACTGTAAAATAGCTTTAGATGTTATACATGATGAGATATCAGAACTTCAAGATGTAGACTTTTTATCCGGGTATGCGAACTGTAGGTACCCCTACAGAACGAATCACTTTCGAAAAAGTATTCGTATCAACAGCGATTTTTAAATGATATGTGCTCGTATTTTACGAACTATTTATTTCAATTTATGACTTTAATCATATCTTTGCAAATTGTTATTTACACATTTTCAACTTAAATTTTGCTCTAGTATGGTTGTAAATATGATTCGAAAATCGCTTTCGATACGAATACTTTTTCGCAAGTGATTCGTGATAGGCCCACTGGTTGTCAGGGTGAAACCGCGCGTTAGATATTCATAAAATGTGTGTATGTTGCGATAATGGGTTATTGGAGTTGTCATCTTTTATGCGTCGGCCGTGCGTAACTCTAATAATAATAATCGATGATTCATAAGAACAGGTTTCAACACAATGAGGTACAATAAACAAAAAAAAAAACGGTAACCAGTTTCAATTTTTTATTGATGTTCCTCTTTACAATTAGACAAAATATCTATAGACTATCATATTTACCATATTGCTTCCTCCTTAATTCTCAAATAAAAATTAAACTGGAAATTATTTTAAAGGTATAACCCACATATTATCTTGGTGACTACAAGGCAAATTGGAATTTAATTTTAGTTGATAGTTCTAACTATTATACAGCCTAATAATTTATATACGGTTAATAGAACGGCTTGACTGATTCGGCTGATATATATTTTTGATAAAAGATTTTTTGGATAATCTACTTGAGAAGCTGGGGATGATATTTTTAAACTAAACTCAATATATCCATGCAAAACCAGGCGAGTAGTTTTAGAACTACTGAGTGCAGTAGTAATAATTTAAATTAATTATTTATTAATATTCAGACTTGATAAACATTAATATTCAACCACACAACAATAGCTAATTTGAAGTTCAAAATGTAATTGGGACATCTGTATGGTATATCATAGCTCAAAAACCCATTAATGTTTTCTTATGCGGTTTTCCTCATCAAGGGCTGATCTATTGTGTATAGTTATGCTGTGAAAGTGATAACACTATACATTCTATAGCTCTGTCTCACTTTAACATTGGCACAGTGATGACTAAACCCTGTGTGCTGGTATTATATACTTGCGCCACCTCTGGTAGTGTCGGTTACGCTTATCCGCCAGATAATTTCATACAAATAACGATCCAATAACGAATATACTTTAAAACATGTTGTATATCATTTAAATTGATATTGTATAGTGCTTTAATATAACAGATTCACATTGAAAGCACTCCAAATCGAATAATTTGGAACATTTTGCTTCAGATAAAGTACAAGAAGATATTATTTGGGTTATACCTTACACTCGAGAACTGTACAGAATGTCGCTAGTATTGATGTTCAATTACAAATATCTTGTAAACGTCTTACTTCTCATTATCAGAAGATCGCCCAACAGCGGGCAACAAAGGCCTATAAATTAGAGTCAAATATAATATTTCTAGCTACAATCAAACGCTGTCTACGCATAGCATGTTTTACTTATTTTTATTTCAAATCTTTTACATTTGGTGCCTGCAAAATTTTCAATTTGCACGTGTGGTGTGTGTGGGGGCTAGGCGGGGGCGGGGTGCGGGCTGCCCAGCAGCCCCGCCCCCGACGGCGCGGCGGGGGCCGAGCTGGGCGCCGGCTCCTTGTTGGGCCGCCCGTGGCGTTCCACCTTGACCTTCTCGCCGTTCATGATGGCTTTGATGTCGTCTGCGTCTAGGGTCTCGTATCTGCAGATACATTTTAGTTATCCTAGCTGTCAGTATAACAGAAAGAATTCTAACTAATATTGTAAATGCGACAGTGAATTTGTTTATTTAGCTCTTACGGTGAAACGGCTGAACCGATTTGGATGAAATTTCGTATGGAGATAGAGGGGACCCTGGAAACAGTTATAGGCTTAACCGGGTGTGTTAAGTAGTTCCTTCTGTTTACTTCTTTTTATATTTTTTTAGGATTGGTTGTTTGTTTATCACGCTCTCACGGTAAAACGACTGAAACAATTTGGATGACATTTAGTATGCAGACAGAAGGGAACTAGGAGACCTTATTCGGGTGCGTTGAGTAGTTCCCTTGGGACGCGTGTGAATCAGCGTGTTACAGCTCAGTCTTATATATAAAAATTAATTGATGTTCGTTAGTCTCGTTAAAACTTAAGAACGACTGGGCCGATTTAGTTGATTTTGGTTTTGAAATGTTTGTCGTAGTTCAGAGAAGGTTTAAACGGTAAGAAAAAGTTACGATACATGTAGGTGATACGAAGTTCACCGGGTCATCTAGTATTAGTATAAATCGTGTACAAACTTGAGCAAGGCCTCTGCCAGTGCCTTGTGCTCTTTGGCGTGGTTGCGCAGGATCGCCTTGGCGCGGTCGTAGCTATCTGACAGAATCTTCTTTATTTCACCGTCCACCTGCACGCAAATTATACTTTGAAATTAATTGTATATAAGGAGAATACATGCTGAGCCGACCCCAGACTTAGACACCACTGATTAACCATGAAGGCAAATATTTGATTTAAAGATCTTTATTTCACTAGCTTTCCACCGCAGCTTCGCCCGCGTGGACATTTTTTTTTTACACCTTGGGTTACATTATTCAAGTTTTAGTAGGGATCCCTAATTATTTCTGGAAATAAATATAGCCTATGACACTTCCCAGATGTAGCTTTATAACGGTGAAAGAATTTTTAAAATCAGTCTAGTAGTTTTGAAGTTAAACCCCTACAAACAAACAAATCTTTCCTCTTTATAATATTAGTATAGATATAGGTTAAGACAAATTTTCACTTAGCTGAGAGATAAATAATTTACAACGTCAAATAATGAGGCCAAAAGCATCATGAGGAAACCTGGACTAAAAAGTCTGAAATCAACAATCAATGCTCGTGCCTTCTCTGTATGAGAAGAGGCCTGTGCCCAGCAGTGGGATAGTGAATAGGCCGATGATGATTATGATAGGACACCTTTGAGTCAGAGGGACTTCGTCAGTATTAATTCTAATGTCTTCTAGGAGTCTGTGGTGAGGAGTCCCTCCTCGCTTTAATACTGACTACTGACCAGTTCGTTGGTGTAGGGCCCGAGCTGCTCCTGCTGCTGCAGCGTGTTCCGCGAGGGCTCCATGGTGCGGAGCCCCACCTTCTCGCTCATGCCCCACTCGCGCACCATGTGGCACGCTATCGATGTGGCTTGCTTCAGGTCCGAAGATGCGCCTGGAACAACAATATTTTACCATTCTAGATCTTAAGATAAACTTTTTTAAATTTGGGTTCAGGCACCAGCAGTGAGGAATATATTATGATAATACAATCAATTTCGATCAATCGAATTCCAGTCATGATGGCCAAGTGTGAAGACTAGCCAGGTACGCAGGAGATATTATAGTGCACGCTCGCTTGCAGACACAGGTGCGCTTTCTATTCCCTCACTCTCACAGTCCTCAGGGTCGGCAGTGCGACACGACCGGGGAGAGATCAGGCGCAGGACCGACAGCGACACGTGCGAGCCGAGCCACGGAGGGGTAGAGCTATGTTAAGAAAATGGTCACCCATCCATGGGTAACCGCGGCTAGTGCAGCTTAACCTTGCTAACCTCGATCCCTCTCTTAGGACCAAGATCACCGACAGATGGTTACCTAATCGGCCCGTTAAATTAAAAAGGTTTTTTTACCACAAAGCGGGAATCATAGTATATTATCCACTTATTGGTAATCGACCGGTTTGGGAATAAAAAACACAAATGATAAGGTATCCATCGTAAGACAGAAGTTTGAATTTATGGTAAACAGCTGTTTTGAGTTGATCGGACTGTTATCTTGTCGGTGAACTTGGGCCTTACTTAGCCAAGAGCCAAGAAAGCGCAACGGCATCTAAAGTTGAAGTGTACTAGTGTATTGTAAAGAGTCACAGACCCGAGGTGATCTTCTCAGGCCCAAACACGAGCTCCTCGGCGGCGCGGCCTCCCATCATGGTGTCCATCATCGCGAGCAGCTGCTGCTTCGTCACGTGGTATCTGACGACAGACAACAACTCAACACTAGGCCTGTGTCAACACACAACAATAGGAATTGTGTACGAGATGACACAATTATCATCATCATCATCACTCTAGTAGTACACTGTTGGATATAGGCCTCCCCTAACATGTACTTAAAATTATATAGGCTGATGATGATAACATGTACTATCGCGGTCATTGCTGCCTGATCACTTAAAACTTTTTCGTGCCAAGCTACGCCCCCTTACATTCTCTCTCTCTCACACGCACTATTTGTTTCAATATCTTTGTAGTGTGCTCGACCGGCCGCCGGCCGATCTTGTCTTTCATTCGTCTATTCAAGGTCAAAGGGGCGGGGCTAGAGAGCGCTTTTATTTTTGAGTGCAAGCAAAAATGAACTTAGTGGTGGTCAGGCGGGAGTGTCCTCGATAGTACCATATAGCTCGGTCTTCAGCTTGACGCATCCAACGTCAGTCTGATGGATGAAGATATTTTTTTTTGTATGGCGTCTCGCAGGTCAACCTAGAAGGTTGTCGACTGCTTGACCGGGCTTGCCTGTGAAGTGCCTTAAATGAATTTAGGGCCTCCAGCCAGGGCTTAACTTACAGAACTAAGAGACTACACGCTAAGGGCACCCCCTAGTGGGGTACGGGCCTCGGCTTAGGGCGTCGCTGGGGGAGGACAGCAAAGGACAGGCTGGATCAGAATATATAATTAAGATTATTATAATCGGGGATTTTAAACCTATTGGCGTAGCTCGCGGGCTGACTCGTCGAGCTAGGGTCGGGAGGGCATCAAGATAATTTGCTTTATCTTCCAGATAAGGTAATTGGTATTTTTCCAAAAGGATATAATATTGGTAATTTAAATCCTTAACCAAATATCGAATAGGAAATAAAGCAATTATTAGTTTCAAGGTGCCGATACAGCTTTGTCTCTGAGATAACACATCTTCTATAATGCTGATATTGCAAATGTACAGTGGGCTAAAGTTACGCATGCTCACTTAAGAAAACTTTTTAACCAACTTTGTGCGGAAGCGCAACTAGTGATAAACCACACCCCTTCCTTCTTCCGGCCAATTAGAGACAATTTGTATGTGTGTGAGTGAACAAAAAATGACGCTTAAAAATCATCTAACAAACGAGTTTACGCGCACTACAACTAAATACGCACACAGCTAAAATGCGCTTCGCGCATCCTATTGGTCAAAAGGATACGTCGGGCGATCGAGTCGAGAGCCGTGCTATACGATTATCGCCTTTACAGTGATCAAGCGGATGTTTTGCAAATCTATATCTATACTAATATATAAAGCTGAAGTTTGTTTGTTTCTTTGAACGCGCTAATCTCAGGAACTACTGGTCCGATTTGAAAAATTATTTCAGTGTTAGATAGCCCATTTATTGAGGAAGGCTATAGGCTAGGATCAGTGGCGTGCACAGAGATTTTAGGCAGGGTAGGCAGAAAAGCCAAAGCGTGCGGACGAGCGGCGCGCGACCTTCGATACTACGATAGGTACGCCTGCCCGTGAAATGCGCCGCCGCGCCGGGTGACACCCGCCTGGCTTTGGTACCCACTTTTCAAAAATACCTTTCCCGTTTTGGTTCGTCGTCTTGTCGATCAAATAATGATGCATGTAATTTGCCACCTCAAATAATCATAGATTCAGATTTGATTTAAAAATCTCGAACATGAGTACCGACCTAAGAACGAATTTCATAAATAGTTGTCCATAACTCCGTCGTATTTCGCATGAAAGTTGACCTCTCCTAATAACTTCCCATATTCACATTCAGGAACAAATTCTTTCACGCAAAGTGAGCTCATGTTTACTCCAAAAACAAACAATATCAAAAGTGATTGAATAATATTTCGGTTTCGATCGACTTTCATCGTGTTTCAATACGATTTTTTCCAAGTGTACGGAAGCTTCTAAGTCAGATTGCTCATGGTTTTGGCTACCGTAGGAGATAAATATGAATAGTTGAAACCTGCGTCGTTTCAGACGGTTTTATTAATTTATTGTGTGTGTAAAATAGTAGGCAAGGGAAATAGCGTGTATGCAATCCGAGAGCTAATAATATGAATCGAATTGTTTTGTATTGAATTTACGATTGACTTTACCTTTAGTTTGTATTAATTGTAAATCTGGTGTACAACGGCCTTTCGCGATCACTTGTTTTTTTTCTCCGAAAGATAGTGTTAAAAACTCATTATTTTTAATTTTCTGTACACACACACCACTTTCACAGTGAATATATTCCATTTCACACTATTATCAACGCTTAAAACTCACTATTATTAAAATATTAAGAAATATTCGCTAGCACAGAACAAGTCAGATAAACAATAACAATGGCGAAGCGCGCGAAACTCACGTCACAGAAAAAAAAAATACGACTAAAAGAAATGTTGTTTACTTAGAGATAAGAAAGTCAAAACATGCTACTTTTTAAAATAGTTACATTACATCATAATGTAGATCGGTTCGGAAAACATCGGCCACCGTCTCTTGTGGCCTTGTCGATAGCCGAAGGTTTCCGAACCGATGTTTCCGTCGTATAAATCGAATTAAGACATTGCCTTTTTTGTTATTTGTGTGCGTAATTTGTATCAATGTGTGCAAAATATTTATACGAACGCACACTGCATTGTATTCGCATGTCTACGAGTCTTCTTACAAATACTATTGTACGAAATGAGGCATTCACGTTTTCTGCCTAGATTCGCTAGGGGCGCCCTAGTACCGCGCAAACTTTTTTGTGTTGTTGAAATGTATCGCGAGTATTCTTCGTAATACCACCAATATTCGACAGGTGGAGCTGATTTAAGTTTCAAGATTTTTTATTGATAGTAATTACTCTGAGATAAAATATTAGATACTTATTAAAATAAAATAAAGATAGTAAATATTTTCTGAGTTATGTAGGGTAGGCAGTGTCTTTTTGCCTATATGAACTGCACGCCACTGGTTAGGATATATCATCAGGCTAAAACCAATAGGAGCGGGGCACCACTATTCCATGGGAACGAAATCGCGGGCAGAAGTCTGTCAGTCTGCTATTTTTTCACAGGGTTATGAATGAAATGAAAATAAATTGACACCCAGAGGAAGGTCAGATGGATAATTTTGATCTGAGTGCGTAAAAAAGTTCCATTATGATGCAATGAGTTATAATTACCTTTCCTTAGCAGGTATGTAGGCGGTGTGGCCGAGGGACGGGCCGCGCGGGATGATCGTCACCTTGTGCAGCGGGTGCGAGTCCTGAGCAACAGACATTCATACTGTTAGCTGATAGTAATATCCAGGGCAGTAGAGTAAAATTATGATCATACAAATACTATTAATTAGTCCAAATATCATTAGTTTTGAAGTAAGAAATTAGACAAAATAAATAGGTTATGATTTTGTTTACATTGTTACTAAAATCGTACAGAGTAAAGTGTATAGGTTTGCAAGCATTTTCTTTGTTCCGGGTACGTTAAACCGTCGTCTCCGGATGCTATCTTGATAGCAGTCGTTGTTACAACTCTAGGGCTTGTTAGGTTGGTAAACCTGCAGTTCACACGATAAAAAGAAGACCCCCACCTCCTGTGGGCGGAGCAAGAGTGTCATACCAACGTCCCCTAAGTTTACGGGATCTCCTAAATATATTTAGGGAGCTGTTAGGAGATAGTTTCTGTTTCACCAGCTGTTATGAGTCACCTAGTGTTCTCGATTCAGACTATGTCTAAAATCCATCCACGTTCTTTCAATTGCCCAGCCGGTATACCTTGGTGAAGTATGCGACGATGGCGTGCCCCCCCTCGTGGTAGGCGGTGATGGTGTTGGCCTCCTCGTCGGGCAGGCGCGAGCGCCGCTCGGGGCCCATCAGCACCTTGTCCCGCGCGTCCTCCAGGTACTTCATCGACACCGTCTTCGCGCCGTCTATCGCTGCCCTGGGGGGACATTCATCACTTTTATATTTGGATATTTCTAAAAATCTATTTCAAATATAAAAGATAGTAAAAAGTATAAAGAAGATTTTTTTATCATTTATACTTCTACGAATATCACAAAACATGATGTCAATAATTAGCATACTTTTTAGGTGGTGGGTTGTGGGTGCTGGTGGTGGGTTGTGGATGGTGGGTGCTGGGTTGTGAGTGATATGTGCTGGTTGGTGGGTGGTGGGTTGTGGATGGTGGGTTCTGGTGGTGTGTGGTGGGTTGTGGGTCGTAGGTGGTGGGCTGTGGGTGGTAGATGCTGGTGGTGGATTGTGGATCGTGGGTTGTGGGTGGTAGGTGGTGGATTGTGGGTGATAGGTGCTGGTGGTTGGTTGTGGATGGTGGGCGGATGGTGGTGGGTTGTGGGTGGTAGATTCTGGTGGTGGGTTGTGGATGGTGGGTTCTGGTGGTGTGTGGTGGGTTGTGGGTGGTATATGCTGGTGGTGGATTGTTGATGGTGGGTTGTGGGTGGTAGGTGTTGGATTGTGGGTGGTAGATGCTGGTGGTTGGTTGTGGATGGTGGGCGGCTGGTGGTGGGTTGTGGGTGGTAGAT
This sequence comes from Pyrrhia umbra, assembly GCA_963891755.1. NCBI lineage: Eukaryota > Metazoa > Arthropoda > Insecta > Lepidoptera > Noctuidae > Pyrrhia > Pyrrhia umbra. The sequence continues at coordinate 7,235,191 of OY982944.1, forward strand.
TCTGGTGGTGGGTTGTGGATGATGGGTGCTGTTGGTGGGTTGTGGGTGGTAGGTGTCGTTGGTGGGTTGTGGATGGTGGGTTCTGTTGGTGGGTTGTGGGTGGTAGGTGCTGGTGGTGGGTTGTGGGTGGTGGGTGGTAGATGCTGGTGGTGGGTTGTGGATGGTGGGTGCTGTTGGTGGGTTGTGGGTGGTAGGTGTCGATGGTGGGCGGCTGGTGGTGGGAGGTAGGGTGTTGTGGGTGGTAGATTCTGGTGGTGGGTTGTGGATGGTGGGTGCTGTTGTTGGGTTGTGGGTGGTAGGTGCTGGTGGTGGGTGGTAGATGCTGGTGGTGGGTTGTGGATGGTGGGTGCTGTTGGTGGGTTGTGGGTGGTAGGTGTCGATGGTGGGCGGCTGGTGGTGGGAGGTAGGGTGTTGTGGGTGGTAGATTCTGGTGGTGGGTTGTGGATGGTGGGTGCTGTTGTTGGGTTGTGGGTGGTAGGTGCTGGTGGTGGGTGGTAGATGCTGGTGGTGGGTTGTGGATGGTGGGTGCTGGTGGTGGGTTGTGGGTGGTAGGTGCTGGTGGCGGGTGGTAGGTGTGTCGTACTTGAGCGCGGCCTGGTTGACCATGTTCTCGAGGTCGGCGCCGGTGAAGCCGGTGGTGCCGCGCGCCAGCACGTCGCTGTCGACGTCTGCATGCGCGCGCACGCGGGCCAGGTACAGCTGCAGGATCTCGCGCCGCCCGCCGTAGTCCGGCGTCGGCACGGTCACCTATACACATTGTGCTATATCAACTCCTAGCTACTCAAATTCTCCACACCAAGCTAGGTACGCAGGACAGTGGGAGTCTGAGGAAGGGAGTCGCGAGGGGACATGACCCCCTCTCCCAAATCGACAAGCCTCTTACAAGCCGATGCTTCGGTCGGACTGTTGATATGCCCCCCCCTAATATTTGGCTGCAACCGACACAGTAAATATGATAGTGCACGCACGCTTGTGAAGATGCAGGTGCATTCTGCAGCGTGCGTGCTATATAAACACGCTCGTGGCCAAGTAACAGCCGCTCGGAGATCGATCAAGGTTAAGCTACGCTTGACATGATCAGTCCATGGATGGATGGGTATGTGTGGTTTCCATAGCTGTCTATCTAATATATCTTTTCTAAAATCATATAATGTACTTTTTAAGTGTATCCAACAGCTACTAACAACGTCTCACGAAAACCGAAGTCTATTCCATCTTCACTTGACACTGGCAGAGTAGTCGGCACCAACTCGTTTGCCACAAAAAAAGTGTATCTTAGACACCACTGATTAACAGTGAACAAAAACACCGTGAGGAAACCTGGACTAAAGTCTGAAATCACCTATCCTTGAGCAAGCATAATGGTCAATGCTCATGCCTTCTCTGTATGAGAAGAGGCCTGTGCCCAGCAGTTGGATAGTCAATAAACCGATGATGATGTGAGTAAAACCTTGTAAAACCACAAGTATACGAGCTTGTACCTCGACGTCGAAGCGGCCGGGCCGCAGCAGCGCCTGGTCGAGGTCGTCGCGCCGGTTGGTGGCCCCCAGCACTATGACGCCCTCGTTCTGGTGGAAGCCGTCCATCTCGGATAGCAGCTGGTTTATTGTCTGCAAGGAAATATACAGTTACAATATTCTACAATATTAAATATTAGTAACTCTGACAATCATAAATGTGAACGTAAAGTCTGATTGTCTGGTACGCTTTCACGAGAAAATGTCTGAACCGGTTGATATGAAATTTGGTATGGAGATAGATAGGACCCTGGACATGATTGTAAGTACTTTTTATTCCTTCGGGGTTTATAATTGCGAAAATTTGTGAGGATGTTTGTATGTATATTTGTAACTCGTTCACGCAAAAAACTGGGCCACCAAGTTTTTTTTCGAATGGGAAAACATCAAATTACCCCTACCGCCGTGGGTAGGACGGAAGGGAGTGTCAGACTCTTACTGACTAAAACCCATCCTCAACCCTTTGTATTCCGGGGGCGCGGTACCCTTTCGAACAAGGGTTTAAATTACCAATTAACAACACTTGGTACCAAATTACACATAGGCTACAATTTACCCGGGTGCGCGAAGTAGGTCCCTCAGGAAGGCTAGTAATGAATAGTGACGTCACAATCCAGTAATAGGTAGGTCTCTCACCTGGTTGGCGTAGGGGTGCAGCACGCTGTTGGTCCGCTTGGCGCCGACCGAGTCGATCTCGTCTATGAATATGACACACGGAGCGCGCTCCTTTGCCGCTTCTGTACAAACGACAAATACCATTTTTTAATAGCTGGAATTGGTAGTTACTTGACAACTGATGGATGGAAATTATTTGTCATCATCAGCCCATAATATTGTTCCACTGCTGGGCACAGGCCTCTTTCATACAAAGAAGACATGAGCATTGATCACCACGCTTACTCAAGGCCGATTGGCGATTTCAGACTTTAATCCAGATTTTCTAGCTTCGCCAGACAGACGTCTGTCTGTGCCATAGATCAGAGGTTCTTGGTACTAGAAGCGTGAAAACCAATTTTCGGTACAGTGAGTCATTTGCGAAATATCTGGTTTTTAAGTGTAAAATTTTGTTCGATACGAGCATAATGTTCACAAACGTAGCACATGAAATGAACTAACAAGGAAAACTATCACGGCCAAGTAGGCTTAACTGGTTACAGAGTTATAGTCAACTAACTAAGACCTACTACGGAACCCTACTGCGCGTGGCCCGACACGCACTTGGCCGATTTTTTATGAACTGGCAGATAATTAATATATTTTTTTATCTTTTTATTGTATTACACGTTGGTTGCATTTTTCTACTATATTTTAATGTATTAATAACGCCAGATGTTGAGTACTGACTGAAGAGGTCCCGCACGCGGCGGGCGCCCTGGCCGACCAGGATCTCGTCGAACTCGGGCCCGGCGGCGTGGAAGAAGGGCACGCGGGCCTCCCCGGCCACGGCCCGCGCCAGCAGCGTCTTGCCCGTGCCCGGCGGGCCCACCAGCAGCACGCCCTTCGGCAGCTTGCCGCCCAGCGTCGAGAACTTCTCCGGGGACTTCAGGAACTCCACCTGGAAGCAGCACAGGTATACTTCTGTGTGGGCTGCAGAGCCACATAGTTAGTCTATTCCGTGCTGCTTTTCCCTACAATCAGTGACTATTTAATGTTATTTTATTTCTAATAGATGTCTCTATTCTCAAAATTGTTTACTCACTACTGTTAATTAGTTCTAGCAACCTTGTTTTAAGGTTGGTATAGTTGCCGGCAAATAACTTGGCCAGATTTTAACGTAGTTGAAACAAGTTTGCGCCTGTGCACCCCGCGCAATCCAAAAGTAATACTTTCAATGCTTGTCATTACACTATCACCTATTGTATTAATTTACTTTTAAGCATTTATATGTAGAAAATAGTTAGAGAAAAGAGAAAAACTACTTACAATTTTGGCCAAGTTATTTGCCGCCTACTATAAGAATATATTAGTTGTCAATCGATTATAGTGTTATTGTTTCAAGAGTATGACGTAGGATGGCGCTGTAGACGTATTATTTCAAATAATAAACGGATCTTTTCTTGATTAAAATTCGAAAAAAAAATCTCAAAGTCCATTATGCTTTCAAATGTTAATTATGGATATCATGTATTGAGATATTCGTAAAAGTATAACGTATAAATGATAAGAAGTTTGATGCAATCGGCTGTTAGTGTCTGAGTCTTCTTGTCCAACACTGAGTCTGGTACAATAACAAGTACAGATACTCACCACATCCTTCAGCTCCTGCTTGGCCTCATCAGCACCCTTGACGTCATCGAACGTGACGGATATATCCTCAGGATCCACCTCCACTTGGTTGCCCAGCTGGATTCTGGAACATATTGATATTATATTAATAACTAACTTTCATCAGCGGCTTCGCAAGAGTGGGCTATTCGAATTCAAATTAAAAATGACAGGGTTTCATACACACTTTGCCCCCCCTTTTCATCCCCTTAGGTGTAGAATTTTGGAAAATCCTTTCTCATCGGATGCCTATTTTTTTTTACTTTCAGAAGTGCTTGTTATTAGGCCTAATTGAAATAAATTATTTGAATTGAATATCACGTAAAATGCCTGCTGACGAGGCGTACCTGAACACGGTGCCGCTGACGGAGGCCATGAGGCTGACGAAGATGGCCAGGAACAGCACGATGGTGAGCAGCTGCTGCACCAGCTTCAGGTACTTCGACGCCTTCGTGCCGCGCACGTTGTCCGGGTGCGAGCCTGCCAGTGGAGGTACGAGGGTACATGGAAAAATTATTAAAATAATATATATATCTGCTAGACTTTTAGTTATTATCAGAGATCGAAGTAGGTAGATTGATTTGGGGTCAATGCACGTATATATAATATGGATATCCCTCCGGGATTCCGCGATTTTGTAATAATTAAGATTTTTCAAGAATTTCAAATATTGTTATGTGTAGAAATGAAATGAAAATATTTATTTCAGACCAAGCACACAATAAAATTATACAGGTCCATATTTGTTAGTAGGTAATTACTTATAGTTAGTAAAATTTAAAATAATTATTTTTATTTTGGACATGCATAAGAGTCCAATGCCTCAGAATTGGACTGTCCACTCTACCCGACACCACGTTCAGCAGTGTGTTGGTGCTACCTTTTACCCTAGTCCACAGGGAGGCCGTTCTTTTACGAAGCACCGCGTGGAAGCCATCCGTGCTGTAGTCAGCGAACATGCTGGAGGCACTGCACCGCCACGGGAGCCTCAACAAACCTCTGAACGCGTTGTTATATTGGACACGCAGAGCATTGTAGGCTTTATTCGAGTAATTGCTCCACAGGTTGCACGTGTATAGCGTTTGGCAAATCGTAGAATGAAGAATTTATCAATATTAATAAGAAATGTTCAACCATGTTGTTTTGCTGTCTTTTTAATAGAATATAATATGTGATCGGCCTCCTATAATAAAAAAAAACTATAGCATGGCTACACTTGAGTAAAAACGTAGCAAACATCAAGTGGGATTCTACTAATAATAATTCGCATTATATAACTTTCAAATGTTTTAGTTTTAAAAATCTTTACATTCACAATATTGGATTGAATTCCGTAAGTACCAAAATGAAATCCCGGAAAAAGGCTTATCCATGTTATGATTTCTATGACTAGTCATGATGCAAGTACGTAAAATCAATCTACCTACTCCGATCACTGGTTATTACACAAACTTATAACACCCCTCTTTTTGCGTCGGGGGTTAAAAATAGTATTTACTACTTGAAGAGAGTAGTTAGTTATGGCGTTTCGTCTGTGCCTGACTACTGTACCTGCTAGGTACCCCTCAGCGAAGGCGATCTTGATCTTGTCCTTCTGCTGGTGGGTGAGGTGTGAGGAGTCCTCGTTGAGGAGCTTCTCCAGACGTGGAGCCACTTCCGGGCATTGCTGCTGCTTATCTCCAGGGTCTTGGGCGCTTAGTCCTGGAGAAATTCGACGTGGAGAATTATTAAATAGAAGTGGTATCTATACATATGAAATGCTTTGTCCTGAATGACTGACGGATCAACGCACAGCGTAAACCGCTGATCGTAGAGACCTGAAACTTGGAGGGTGTGTTTTTTGTTTGACGTAGCCATCCGATGAGAAAGGATTTTTCAAAATTCTATCCCTAAGGGGTGAAAAAGGGGGGTAAAGTTTGTATGAAACCCTGTTATTTTTATTTGAATTCGTATAGGCCACGCGGGCGAAGCCGCTGGCGGAAAGCTAGTCACGGAAATACACTTATTACTAAATGCTAGGGCATTCCTTAACGCACCCGGTTAAAAAGATCCCAGACCAGGATAACATCTTGAAAATGAACCGATTCTTCTCGAAAAAACTAGCAAATAATTTTATAAAAATATCCTTCTAATATCTAATATTATAATAAATGCGAAAGTGTGTTTGTTTGTTACGCTTTCACGGCAAAACAGCTGAACCGATTTAGATGAAATTTAATATAGGAGATAGGACTTGGAGATGGTTACTACAGGTTACATTTTCCGGGTGCAATTAAGTACATGAATCAAGCATAAAGCAATAGTCCAATCTACGGCCGTCCAGCAGTCCAGCTGTAAGGGCGCACACTCACGGAGCCTGTTGATAAGATTGGGGTTCCGCTTGAGGTCGGCGTGGATGCCGCGCTCGGTCTTGAACCCGCGCACCTGCACGGCGTACTTGAACGTGCTGTCGTCCAGGCTGCGAGCCAGCAGCCCCGCGAAGTTGTCTGTCAAACTGAACCTGCCAATTATAAAATACCAATTGTCAATTGAATGTCAACCTAAGATATAGACAAAAGAGCCATAGACACCTAAATGAGGGCTGCGGGACGTTCGAAAGAGATACCGCGCCCCCGGAATACAAAGGGCTGAGGAAGGAACATGGATGGGTTTTAGTCAGTAAGAGTCTGACACTCCCACCCGCCTCACCCACGGCGGGAGGGGTCATTTGATGATTTCCCATCCGAAAAAAAAGACACCTAAATGAGGGTCATTCATTTACATACATATAAAATGCTTTGTCCTGAATGACTGACGGAACAACGCACAGCCTTAACCGCTGATCGTTGAGACCTGAAACTTAGAGGGTGTGTTTTTTGTATGATGTAGGCATCCGATTAGAAAGGATTTTGCAAAATCCTACCCCTAAGGGGATGTAAAAGGGGGGCAAAGTTTATAAGAAACTCTGTCATTTTTCATTCGAACTCGTATAGCCAATGCGAGCGAAACCGCTGGCGGAAAGCTAGTATAATAATAAAATTCCCTTCTATACATTGTATTAAGTACATTTTTTATCATAAAAAAACTTGGTCCCATCGAGGACGACAGCTTAACGTACCCTCCCAGGCACGGGGTGTGACACTACCAACTTCCTGACTTCGGGCTGCTTTGTGACATTTTCCAAAATCCACAAAGCGATTTTGGCTCGACACGGGAATCGATCCCGAGACTCCGTTTACAGCAATCACATTATGCTACCTTTCATGGTAACTTTGTGATTTATAAATTTCAACTATACTATCTTAGTAATAAGGTTGAAAATTGGTCAAAAACACGCTTACCTGGTACGTTTGCCAGTAAAGTCTACGGTGACGGTGGGTAGCTGTGTCCATCCGTTCTTGTTCTTGTCGAAGGTGTCCGCGGAGATGTGAGACACCTTCTTGACGGAGGCCAGGTCTCGCAGCCGCGGACGACACGCCCTTGTCGCCAGGTTACGAAACTCTATGGTTTTCATCTCACTGGAATGGAAAAAATAAATGTTTACTAGCTATGTAGCTCGGTTTCGCACGAATCCTAATAAAACTACTTTCCGGACTCGGATAGAAACTATACTAAGTTCTTTTCCAGGTTCTAATCTATAAATTTCATGCAAATCGGTTCAGCGGTTTTAGGTTGAAAGCGTAACAGACAGACAGACAGAAGTACATTCGGATTTATAATATTAAGTAAGGATTGGCTTATTGATGCTCCTGCAATAATTGTTTGGATAGACAATCCAAATATTTTTTTCCTGACTAGGGATCTCGGCCCGGGAATCGAACTTAAGATGCCTTTTACAGCAGTCGGGTTTGCGACTATTAGACGATTGAGGTACTCAGTGATTGAATTCAACAATAGTTCATTGTTTTTTAAATTTGATTGATATATGAATATGAATAACTAGCTTCTGCCCGCGACTTCGTCCGCGTGGAATAGTGGTGCTCCGCTCCTATTGGTCTTAGCGTGATGATATATAGCCTATAGCCTTCTTCAATAAATGGGCTATCTAACACTGAAAGAATTTTTAAATTGGACCAGTAGTTCCTGAGATTAGTAGCGTACGCAAAAAAAGTAACTTTTCTGGTTGATTTCTTACACGTTGTGTCCGAAAAACCCAAATATCTTACGGAACCCTATTTTTTTCCAAAATTATATTTTGCCTATGTTACTCGTGGATAATGTAGCTTTCGAATGGTGAAAGAATTTTCAAAATTGGTCCAGTAGTTTTTAAGCCTATTCATTACAAACTAACAAAGTTTTCCTCTTTATAATATTAGTGTAGACAAATAATATTTCACTATGCCAAATCGTAAACTCTTTAATATAAGCATAGCATTTGCTTAATCTTAAGCCAGCCAAATGGGCTGGGCTGGGCTTAAAAATCTATACTAATTTTATAAAGAGGAAAGATTTGTTTCTTTGTAGCGATTTAACTCAAAAACTACTGGACCGATTTAAAAAATTCTTTCACTGTTAGAAAGCTACATCTTTATAAAGTGTCATAGGCTATATTTTATTTCCAGTTTTTTTTTATATATAATAAGAAACTGATTGGCTGACTGCCTGATCGATCAGCGCACCGCCGATACCGCTGGTTCTAGAAGTACGAAATTTTGCACTAATGTTCTAGATTGTTGACTCAGTTATTATTATTTTTTTAATTTGAATTCGTATAGCCCACGCGGGAGAAGCCGTTGGCGGAAAAATTATAATATCTTGATGTAAATAAATTCTGACATCATCTGCCTAGCCTTTTCCCAACTATGTTGGGGTCGGCTTCCAGTCTAAACCGGATGCAGCTGAGTACCAGTGTTTTACATGGAGCGACTGTCTGTCTGACCTCCACAACCCAGTTGCCGGGTAACACGGTACCCCTTGGCAAGACTGGTTGTCAGACTTTCTGGCTTCTGACTAACCGTAACGACTGTCAAAGATTTACAAATGACAACCGGGACCAACAGCTTAACGTGCTTTTCGAGGCACGGAGGAGTCTCGCTATGACAAAGATGGTCACCCATCCACGGACCGACCGCGCCAAGCGCAGCTTAACCTTTGATCGGTCGAACCGTGCGGCTGTTACTTAGCCAGGAGCTCCTCCAAAAATAAAAAAAAAACTGACATGAGAAAGTTAATACGTAATAGATGTTATTATAATCAGCGTCATTTCGTTATCTTCTCCAACATTATGAGGTCAGGAGATAAACTTAATATTATGTGAATATCTTCTCCATAAATAAGTACATACCTACATAATATTGTAATTGACTAGCTATTCACCGCGGTCTCACCCTCATCCTAAAGAAACTAATTCACACACTCGGATTAAAAATAAAAAAAACTTTAAATCTGTCCCTATAACGAATTTCATCTAAAGCGGTTTAGTATTCCCGAGTCTGTTGACACAGACAAACAGAGCTTTTTTCGCATTAAAAAATATTAGTAAGTAAATTAAGAGTAATGTTTGAAATAACATGTAGAATAAAATACTTCGTTTTTAGGGTTCCGTAGTCCGACAAGGAACCCTTATAGTTTCGCCATGTCCGTCTGTCTGTCTGTCCGCGGCATAGCTCCGAGGTTCTTGATACTAGAAAGCTGAAATTTGGTATGGATATGTATATTGATCACGCCGAGAAAGTGGTAAAATAAAATTTTGAAAAATATTTTTTTTTAGGGTAGCTCCCAAACACGTAATGTGGGGATGAATATTTTTTTTCTCGCGTACCCCTCCGTGTGGGGTATCGTTAGATAGGTATTTCAAAAATATTATGGGTGTGTGAAGACCATTTTTTGGTTAAGCGAGCCATTTGCGAAATATCTAGCTTTTCAGTGCAAATTTTTGTTCGATACGAGTTACCCCCCCCCCTCTAACTTTTGAATGGCTGTACCTAGAAATATGAAAAAAAAAACACAGACGTAGTACGTATGTAATGAACTTACAAGGAAAACTATCACGGCTAAGTAGGCTTAACCGGTTACAGAGTTATAGTCGACTAACTAACTCCTACTACGGAACCCTAATGCGCGTGGCCCGACACGCACTTGGCCGGTTTTTTATTATCAAATAAACCAGAAACCTATCTGACCTTACCTACCTCAGTTGCACACAACCCCTTGGTAAGACTGCTTGTCAACCCCTTACCTATCAAACATCTACAATGACAGTTCTTGGTACATTGTCAATAGTACTTTGCATAAGGTCAATACCCTATGTTTAATTACGGTAATAATTTAAATAGTAATTAAGTCATTGTAAACATTGATTGGTACCTAAAATTTTAAAAGGTTTGACCGCAGTGAAGGTGACTCATTGCTAGGTAACTGTAGGTTTGTATGAAAAACAATGCAACAAGTGAATGTTTTGTTTTTATAAAGTACTGGCCGTTTTCACCTGCAACCTGGGAGAATTACTTAATGCACCTGGGTTAAAAGTATCCTATACCTTTGCTCAGAGTTCAAGCTATACTCATACAAAATTTTATCTAAATTGGTTCAGCTGTTTTAAGCGTAAGAAACAAACTCACTTCTACTCACGCTAGTTAGGAGTAGATTCTAACTAGAAAAATTAAAAAATTATACATCAAACATACAAACTATCTTCTTTATTTAATGTAGATATCGCAAGTGTAAGGTATGTAGTCTAAAGGGTTAATTTCACAAAATGTTTATTTTTTTCAAAATTATTGTCTGGAAGCTAGAGTGTACATATATATTCAATAAGTCAATTTTGAAACTGTATACTCAGCACCAGCAGACACATGAGGAAGCTCTGTATTCATTAATAGTTTTAAACCTTTCGTACAGCATGAACCTTAAACGGCACGGTTTTGGCGAAGTGATGGTAAGTTTATTTTGTACAGCATATAGCAAAGTGGGAGTAAGTTTCCACTCGTACACTTAGAGCAACAAAATATTACAGTTTTGGCTTGTCTGTTTATTTTCATTACGTATTTTCAAATTGAATTCTTAGTAGTTCTAACAACCCTTGTCCTGTAATATTGAGTGTAGTTTAAGTAAAATTCAAAATAAATAAACTTCACTGTTTTTAAGGTCAATATACAGACCAAATTATGCTGTTTAAGTTTAATTAAATATCAACTTTATTTCAATGTCAACAATGTTGACATTCATTTGTCTGGCCTTTCATTTGAGTATTGGCAAACATTATAATTTGTTTTTACAGAGTATTTAAACATATATGTTTTAGTGGTAGTATTATAATTTTAATACATGCATAGACTAATATATTTTTATCTAGAAGGTTTATATCAAGTCTTATACATAGTTCTGAGACATTAAAATTGAAATGGTAAACAAGAAATAATGACTTACTTTCAATATTATGTTCAGATGATTTCATTGCCCTTCTAGTTCTTGGAAGAAGAATATACTACTGACTAGCAGATCTACATTATTTTATTCATGATGAAAACAATTTTTATGCACAGACTTTTCTCCCTGTGACTACTTCGAATGTTGAGACCATACCTAACAATAGACATTGTTTACACATAATAGCCAGCTCCAATGAAAACATTTGAGTCTGTATGCTAATAACAAACCTTTCTTACATAATACTAAGGCTATTATTTTGTTTCTATTAATATTACAAGTCTTAAAAGACCCTTTTGGCAGCTATAACATTTAAATTTGGATTGTAAGCAAATACCAGTGTTGCCAGTACCTGCGTCGACTTTCGGACGATTCACTACCTGAAATGGGACGATTTTCGGACAAAAAGGACGGCTGGAGAAATATTAACTTGATACGAATTTACGATTGAATGATACTAAAGTAGGGGTGTTCCATCTCGATCTTTTTCGGTTTACTGTAAAGTCTTTTCACGCTTGCATTTGCAAATAGTAAAACAAGCGGCACACGGTGGGCTGAAAAACGGCTTTCATAGACTTAGGGATTTCAATTTGCAAGTGCTGGATTTTTTGGCTGGATATCTATTTGCTGTGATTTTGCAAGCAATAACATCTGGCGAGAGGTTCTGTAGGTTTTGCTAAGCAGAGATATTCCTAATTTAATTAATTAAATTAAGGCCTCCATCCAAGGCTTACAACTAAATTTAAAACTAAGTGACAGCGCGCTAAGGGCTCCCCCTAGTGGGAATCGAACCTCAGCTTAGGGTGTCACTGGGGAGGACAACTAGGGACTAGCTAGATAGATCATATCAATAATGCCACATATTCAGATGTATGTTTATATAGCTAAAACTGTCATCTCAAGATTGCGACTGCAGTGCCTAAACGGACCATTTGGAAACTAAGCAAAAAGTGAAAACTGTCACATCTGTAGTGTATGTAATCTGATCTATGGTTACACCGTGCGTTTCATGCACAAGTTTTACGCATTTTTGTAATTTTTAAAACAGCGTTTTTTTATTTTTGTAATAACTAATGTAGTTGGCTTTTTGAAAAGGGACGAAAAAAGGACGGAATATGTGAACGGACATCGAAGGGACGTAAATATGTCTAAACGGACAAAAATCGTCCCTTTTGGGACGATCTGGCATCTCTGGCAAATACCATAAATTTTATCTAGAGTACTTTTACATAACAAGCAAAGGCATAGCCATATTCAGCCTTGCCGGCCAAGTGTACATACCTTAAGACATTCTTATCAAAGTTCCTGATAGTTTCTTCGAGACTTTCCTGACAAACGATTGCGTCATGTACTACTGAACCCTCTTGCCCCCTCACATTTTTATTTTTCCCGCTGTTTTGCTTACGGTGACGAAAAACACTTGAATATCTTGAAGATAATTGGCTAAAACTAACTAAAATCTGCAATGACAAAAGGTTATATTTAGTGACAAAACAGTTTTCGTTTTCGCACAAGCAATTACTGTTTTACCATGTTAGACGGTTGCCTATGTTTGTTTACCTGGTTTTGGGTGTTTAAAGAATTCAATGAGAACATGTTACATGTAGATGGTTATTGAGTGTTTTTTTCTATATTGAAGTGCACTCGAAAATTTTGTAGGCTCTCACGTCAAACTTAATTTTCGCAGTGAAAAAAAAATGGCTTTAGTGTTGTATTCGCGACTAAGATTTGAAAAACCTTAAAATTACTAATTGGAATTTTCAAATGTCAAAATTCTCATTAGCTTCTGCTTTGCTTCTGTTCCTAAGAAAATTAAGTAAAGTTTGTTTTTAAAATTTAATTAAGTTAACTAGATTTGTTAGACACATTAATAATAAAATATAAATAAATAGATGTAATTATGTTATTTGTCTTGGGTATAAAAGCAAAATTAAATCCTTTGGTAAAATTAATTCAAAAACCCACAAAAGAAGTGAACCTCGATTAAATTAATAGATTACTGTTTTCAATTCGGTTAGTCGAGTTAATCTCTAAATCTACTAAGCGTAAAAAAGCATCACTTTATCATTGTCTATGGATGTTTTATTTAATGAGGTCAATGCAAAAATAAAAACATTTGACAAAATCATCTTATTATTAACTATATTATTAAAGCTTCTAGATATCCATGTAAGAGTCATAAAAACCGAGGGAAGTACATGAAACAGATTTAATATAATAATGATTTGAATATAACTTCATTTTCGCACAGAGAAGCTTCGAAACTATTAACCGTACAAAAGCAGTTTACCCTTACTGTTACAGACTTTTAACCGTTAAGACTTTGACTTTCAACATTATATTAATTACTAAATTCACACATTATAATTATAACACCTACTTTTTCGATTCTGTTTTATAGTTTTCGAACAGTCAGTCATTTAATTTGTGCTCTATATTGTCAATGCTTTATTTGGACAGTAGAATCCAAAATGGCGACGAGCGATGACGAGCCTATGCATTTATATGAAGTTTTTCAAAACTGTTTCAATAAAATAGCTAATAAACAACAAGGTGAGTGAGAAAATGCATACCGTGGCTCGTCTCGCGTTCCTCGAACAAACTTTCGCGGTTCAGTGAAGTGTTTCATTGTGAAAATCAGTCATAGTGTTTGCGTGTTATGCCATTACTGTGTTGAAAAGCAACAGCATTTTTTCAAAATACATCCGAAAAATCCAACCTACGCGCACCAAAAGCAGTTGTTAACCTTCTCCAATCATTAACATATGCGTTTTAATTATGTAGGATGCCTTAGCAACGCGTTTTAAGCGTACAAAGGCTATGTTTTGATCGTATACTACGACATCAAATGTGCCTGTACCATTGTGCTACAACGATTTCAATGCGAATCTGAATTGTTTCACGGGATTTATTTGCATTGACGTCTTCATTCATGACCCTGTAAGGTAAATCTATCATGTTCAACACGTTAAAAGGTAATTTTCGGAGATTTTTCTCAAAGAAAAGGTTGTCTTGTCGTGTGCAAGTGGCATGATGCATTTTTTTTTCGCGATCGCAAGTATCAATGGACACAACGTTGTCAGCCTGCTCCATAGAGGTGCACGGGTATTTAGTTCGCGAATCGTTGTTTTTATGTTCTCTTTGTGCCAATGTTTACAGCGTAATTTTTTTGTTTATTTACACACCTAAGGCGCGGGCTTCAAGCGTCTATGGAATCGACTATGCGTGCTAGACATGCACTATTAAAAAAAAACCGCCTTGATGATTGTAATGTTAGGAATTTTCTGTGATGGAAATTAGTTTGATGAATATATTTACATGCTATGTTAGCCACACTATATTTTACACCATTTGATATTGATCTAAATGCATAATGCAATGATTCAGTTTGATACATTATTGCAATAGTTCAAAATGAATCACAAGTACTTTGTACTGACTACAGAAAGTTGTGCTTTGTAATAATTACAATTATTTTTTATATGATTTTGAGATTTTGTTATAAGAAATTCTATTTTGAATGCAGTATCATCATCATCAGCCTGTGTCAGTCCACACTGGACACAGGCCTCTCCTATGGCATGCCACTGAGCTCGGTCTTCAGCTTAATGCCATATAATCATGCATTGAATATTTTGCTATGAATATTCTATCAGTCTAGTGTACTTACTGGTTTCCTATCCATTACATTTTGTTGTTACTCACCAATAATGCCAGTATACATATAATTACCTAATGTACTGGTATTAAACATTTAGTGAGGTTTATAAAGAACACAGCCACCAAGTTTCAGGTCTCTACAATCAGCGGTTTAGGCTGTGCATTGATCCGTCAGTCATTCAGGACAGAGGATTTTATATGTATAGATGTTTTTTATCTACAACTAGCTGTTTAGCTTTTTTACTTATGAAAATCAATTTATTATAACTGATGCTGTCCAAAATCCACAGCATTCAACCTGCTTAACCAAACAATGTGTTGAGGTTCTAATTCAATTAATTAAATTAAGACTTCAGCCAAGCCTGTCCCTGAGTAAAAATAGAAATTATAAAACACCAGACATGGAGAACTTCATACTGACATGTTTTTTTCCTCTTCAACCCTTATGAGGTTTAAGTGTTATACCAAATAGAATTAATATATATATAAATAATATCTGCCTGTCAGATTGTCAGTCCACCTTGCCATAACGCTCACACTTTTAAGCTGTATTTGCTACATTTTATACAGTAAAAGCTCTTTATTCGCGGGGTATACGTTCCATAAATATGCCGCGAATACAGAAACCGTGAATACGGAATGGTAATTTATATGGAATTATAGGGGAAACGTTCCTAGGTGACAAAAAAAAACAAATACATAAAAAAAATAATTTAATTGAAGTTTTTGAACATTTTAATTAATTTCTCATTTCTTTTAGTTGACATTATAAACTAGGAAGAGTGCAGTAGACGTGTTACTCGATCACAATTTTTGTAACGAATGTGAAAGACGAAACAATAAAACACGCAAAGCGGCTTTTACTATAAACGGAACAGGAACATTTAAAAATATACTTTATTTATTGAGTTATAAGGTTGCTTTCATTCTGTTTGTTTACATTCTCAAAAACACCGATCGCGGCGAAGGCGGCTCGTGTCAAAGGCCTCTGCAATATCATTTAACAACATACTTTAGGCAAATTTGTAATAAGATCTATTTTACTTTTTTATTAGTCCATTTGACAAGGATATTGGGTTGGATACCTATTGGAATAATTTTATTATTATGTATGTACTTATTAGATCCGCGAATAAAAAAATTTTTAGTCGCGAATATAGAAATTGGGTCGCAATTTTTTAATCCGCGAATAGTGAAAACGCGAATAAAGGAAGCGCGAATAAGGAGCTTTTACTGTATATCAAAATTAGTCAAAAATACATAAAAGTTCATAGACATTGTTTTCCAATAGTCGCTACAATCTAGATTACACTTGCTATACCTGACCATTGTTTCAGAAATATTTGTAAACACTCATTATGCATTTAATGGTTACCGATTTGCAAAATGATGTTCAATGAAATATTAAAATGTAGGATTTATGCTAGTATGCTAAAGAAATGAGAGGTTTAAAAAAAAGGGCGCCTATTACGAATGCGCGGCAAAACTTTCCATCACTATTTACTAATTTTAGGCTTATCAATTTGGTAAAAAAAACAAATATTGCATTTTTTACTCTTTCGAATATTATTATTATTTCCTTGACACCATTGATTTGTAAATACCTTATCTTTTGAAATAATCAATTGCATTTATTATAAATTATTATAGCATCAGTACATAATGCATTTAAATTAAAAAAATAAGTATAAGGCTTTGTGTCATAGACAACATCCTAACTATAATATTATAATGCGAAAGTGAGTTGGTTTGTTTTTTACACTTTCACAGTTATTAGGTTTAGGACAGTTTTAGACAGTTATAGGCCTCCTTTTATCTGGATGCGTCGAGTAGTGAAGCTGTGGTAAACAGCTAGGAGAATAATTAAATAAAATATAAAAATTATGTCTAGAAAATTTCAGTACCCTGCTACTAAAGTTTCTCTTTATATGGGCTAAATACATATAAAAACCCATGATATGTGTAAATCATTGTGGATTTTGAATTTGTTATTAGCATGAAACACTTGAGTAAATAACATTCTTACAATATAAATAACTAGGATATTACATTTGAACATTATTATGTTCTATCTGTATGAGCATAAGGTCGAAAATTAAGTACAGATTATTTTAGCATGTTTTGTCTAGATATATGATGTCCGAAAGTCGAAAAAATAGTTATTAGATTATACTGAAATAATTTTAAATACCCTTTAAGTAATCTGCGTTCGTCGCATTTAGTTCCTAGTAGGGTGACCAAACTTTTAGGGGTAGGAAATCATCAAATGACTCCTCCCCCTGGGCGGAACAAGAGGGAGTGGCAGACTCTTACTGACTAAGTTTCATCCAAGTTCCTTCCTTCGCTCTTTGTGTCCCAGGTATCGCTAATGGCGCAGGCATATGCAATTATGCATATTTCAACATTATGCTGGTAACATTTTGCCAGTCCCTTATAAGTCCTAATAAAATGGGGGTTAAGACCCCGTTTCCGTGTATCGGGCACAAATGCAGTGTCCAGGCGGTTACTAAGAAATTTATCAAAGAAAATCCTAGTAATATTTTGCCTGACCCGAGAATATAATCCAGAGCCTCTAGCTCAACTACTGAGTTTAAGACTTCTAGATCAATGAGCAAACTTAATCACATTAATCTCGCAATAGTCTGATGAGACAAAACATCATGAACTACGTCCCATCAGTTCTCGAGATTTGTTTGTGAACACACAAACACATCGATAGCAATAAAATGTTTGAATCGTCCATGCGACCTAGAAACGCCTATTAGCTATATTTTTAGTGTGACTGATGCGTCAACGATCATATCATATCAATTAATACGTTTCTCACAGTTATGTCTGCCAATTGTGAAATAAGGATTTTTTGCGTGTAGGTTTACCTTGATAAATATCGTAAAATCATCATCATCATCGTTATATCAGCCTATCACCATCCCCTGCTGCACGTAGCCCACTCCCAAAGAATGTCCATCATCCCGGTCTTGGATAGCTCGGAGTCATCCACTGCCAGTCTTCCCACCTTTTCCAAATCGGAGAATATCCTAACTAATATTAATAAAGTGAATATTTGTGAGTGTAGATTATTGTCAATCTTTTACGCTAAAACTACTGAACGAATTAGGGTGAGTATTCGCATGCAGATAGACGATATTCTGGATTCATAAAGGGTTACATTTTATCTCGGGTGAATCGGCGAAAAAAACACTTGTCTTCAAAAAATATATAATATGGAAATTATAACCCAGTCTTTATCCTTCAAGGGATTAAATTTCAGAACATCCTTTCTTAGTGCTCACGTAGGTTACCCAAAGAATATCTCTAAATAATAAAATGTAGGTCCATTAGTTAACCAGCGATGTTACTCATTCATATGGATAGAAGGCATTTTCCACCCCCTGACTTACTATTCCTCTATTTTATGAAGCCCTAGTTGCCTCATGTAAAGGAATAAATAAAAAATAATATATTCTAAATCCGAAAGTATCTCTGTTCACGCGTTCACGGGAAAACTGCAAAACCGATTTAGGTGAATTTTGGCTCCATACCAAAATTAGGTCCCTGGAGAAGGATATAGGATTGTTTTTACCCTGGTGCGTGAAATAGTTATCCTAAGATGCGGCTGAACCCGCGGGAAACAGTTATAAAAGAACCTAGAAAGCCTAAAAATGGGGGTGGCCGCGTTTTCTCCACATTTTGTCTCCTTATTTCATACATATTCCATGGACAAAGGCCATGTTAATACCAGTTTCTAGCATCCCTTACTTTATCCTCCAGCTTCAAAAGATGAGAACATAGCATATTTTACAAGGAAAAGTTACGATTGTTCCATGTCTGACTGTCAGGGCCATATTAAATTTGCATTTGTAAACTCACACGATCCAAGAGAAATTAAACTATGGTTCAGAAATGAAAGGTATCCTACGTCAATCGCGGTCAATTACAAACTGCTCCACCACGCTTGTTAAATGCAATCTTTCCTTATCCTCAAGCAAGCGAACCGGTCGTAGACAATAGGCTGTTAAAAAAAAAGTATATATAATTTATGGCCATAACCAGGTTAGTCGATTTTCAAATTGAAATCGACTTCCTGTGGCATCGAGCAGATGTTATTGTTTACCGTTTAGCACGTTATAATCTGCGGCATCCTGATTAAGTTAAACAGGTTTTGTTTTTGTAGAATTAGCGGTTTAGTTATTAATACATGGTTTGGTTAAGCTCTTGTTTTACCACTTGATTTTAACTTAGATATGACTTTTAACGCCGTGCCTCCATAAAAGTTCTTAGTTTCTTGCGACCAAATAGATGGAACGCTGAAAACCCGTGATTAAGTTGAAGACCTTATGAATAAAAATTATGATATCTTAAAGTTTAAAGTACGAAATACTATTCTTGAATTCGATTATCGATCCAACTAATTTATTTCATCTAAATAAATTCAGTCATTTTTGCGTGAAAGTGTAACAAACATAATAGTCCTAACTTTTTAGCCTAATTTAAAAGCTAAAACTTATTAAAATGCATGCCCCAATAAATTGAAAACGCATGTAAGTAATTAGTCAAAAAGTAACCTGCATTTTGAAATACAAATATGTAAGGTTTATTTTTAAACATATTCGTGAAAACGATTTTGTTTTAAGCGATATTGCATAATCGCCAAATCGATCGCACCTTAGTCGATGTATCGATATATATTTTTTTCTGCCGGCACAATTTTACGTGCGCCGTGTCCCGTTAAATTGATTTACTATCTACAGACTACATCTATTTTGGTTCGGCATAATATTGGTTTTTGTATTTTTGTAAAATGTAACTTTTTTGTATAATATGTTTGAGATGTTATGGTCTGTTTGACTTTGTGAGATGTTGGTTTAATCTGAATTAGTATTTAGTAATTTTCATATAAAACACTGGTATTTAGTTGCATCTGGTGGGACTGGAAGCCGACCTCCAAATAATGGAGAAAAGGCTAGGCCATCATGTCCTCGTTGATGTCTAGTGGCTAAGGCATTTCGTGTATGAGTGTGCGGGTTCGAAACGTGGCAAATACCAATGTCACTTTTCTAAAGTGTACTTTGTAAGTGTATCTTAGACACCACTAACGGTGAAGGAAAACATCATAAGGAAAACTCTGAAATCGCTTATCCGCTTTGAATAAGCAGGAGATCAATGCTCATGCCTTCTCTGTATGAGAAGAGGCTTTTACCCAACAGTGGGATAAGTAAATAAGTCGACGATGATGATGAATTATTAGATTCAAGTTTCCGCAAAAAACGTGGCCATATTTCGTTGTAATTACCAATAAATAACCTTTAGCGACTGCTAGACATACGCCTTATAATATTAGTATAGATTTTCCTCAAAAAATCTCGCTCAATTCCCACGGCTTATCTCAAGAAATCTATACGTAGAACATGCAATAAAGTAATGTTTACTCTGTCCAATCAATCAAATGCTTCGGACAATCGTCATTGAACTATCTAGCCGTATTAGGTGTAAGCTTATGATTGTACCCGTTATGTAGGGCCGGTGTAAGGCAGAGGAGGGCGCAGGAGCGTTTAGCGACGTTTGTTAATGGCTGGTGGATGTTCGAAAGAGTTTCCGCGCCCCCGGAACAAAGGAAAACTGAAAAATGGCTGGTGGTAATTCAAATTATTGTGATCAGATGTGATGCTTATTTTGATTAAAAAGGTGTGATAAATCTAGGCCTAATACTATTAATAAAATCGAATTTGATGACACGTTTTGCGTAGTGGTTGAGCAATTGGCTGCGTGTCGCGGGTTCGATTTCCGCACGAGACAATCAAATTGTTCTGGGTCTGGTGTTTGTGCATGTGTAATATATGTTTGTAAATTCATCTACGATACAGGAGTAATTCCTAGTGTTTTTTTTAAAGAACAACAAAAGAATAGATAATATAAAATAGACAAGTTTTGACTGAACTGCGATCTAGCCCTTTCGATAATTTAATTTGAGTTTCATTGCGAAAAAAAGTTGCATTGTTTTAACTTAGCTTTGCCCCACTGGACCTGTCTTTGTAAGGAAGATTATGGCAGGAATGGTCCCAAGTTTGTTATAGTTAAACCCATGGTTTAAGTGACCAGAACCAGCGATTTTGATTTAATTTAATTTTAGAAATAATCTGTAAGTTTCTAGTAATCGCTGCCGCTTATGACTTACACCGCGTAACTTTGTATAATGCAGTATTCAGTACCTGTATGAATTAATGTACCGCATTACTATGTTACATTGAGTTAGTTGTGTACCACTCACTAGTTATACAGGGTGTTCAACAATTACACGTTTTGTATAAGAAAAAAAAAACTTGAAATGTTAACCTATTTATTGTTCCACAGCTGGGCGAAGGCATCTTCTCAACCAAAGAAGGCATACGCTCATAACTCGCTACGCTTGCACAAGACGGGGTGTATTCTTTTTAAATTCAAATGTCCAGATTTTCTCACGAACTTCTCTCATGAAAGTAGCTAAGTCAGTGTGGCTTTAAAGACAAAGTTACAAGTGGAAAAAGTTACACATTACAACTTGCAAGGTATTCAGGACGCATTCTTGTGTTTAAGAAGGGGGCTAGGCATCCTTCAAGCTACCACATAAGTGCTTTTCAACGCAGCCTTTCCCGGTCCACTGGACACAGACCTCTCTCAAGCTGCGCCACAACACCAGGTCCTCTGAGCTCCGCATCCAGTCAATTCTAGACAAAAAATCAAGTCACTAAAAATTCTAGATCTAGATCTTGCCTTGAGCATAGTTTTGGAGCTATTTAAAATTTAAAATAATGCTTGAGTCTTAAGTCAGATTCTGTAATACGTACCTAAGGCTTGTAGGTGATGATCAAAAGAATTCAACTCATGCGCACTAGGTATAGCTAATGAATATGCTAGACTTACATTTACATATTATTATTAAATGCCCATGTATTTGCGTGCGTAATATTAATCGTATTTTTCCATCTTCTTGAGGTAAATTGTCTTCAGTTTTATGTGTATGGTAAATTGCCTCCATCATCTTCCTTAGTCATTAAATTCCTCTAGATATCTTCAGCCAACCTTTTTTTTGGATGGGAAATCATCCAATGACTCCTCCCGCCGAGGGAGTGTCAGACCCTTATTGACTAAAACCCATTCATGTTCCTTCCTAAGGTCGTCGTATTCCAGACTTAACTAAATGTGCCTGACTATTAATATTACCATCCATCATTCATGCCATCTGATCTCAGATCTGCTGCTAGCCTTTCAGGCTTCTGGCAACCCACAAAACTGTAATGAAAATTCATATGGTATTCGTATTTTAATAGTATATTTCTTCACATGTTGGCGTTTACTACAAAGTAACAGTTCATGACACGGCTCTTTTGCCGGTCAGCATTTTGGAAACTGGTCCTACTGCCCAGGGTTTGCTTTATGATCATTTATATGTAATTGTCTCTCGTGAAAGCTGTTTTTATTGTAGCCATAATAATAATAATGCATCTAGCATTATAACTTCTGTAGCTCGCGTCCGAACTTTACCTCTCTCAACTATTCCATACTAGCTATTCTCCAAGGAACATCCTGAAGGAGCTACTTGACGAATTCGGATAAAAAGTAGTCTATAACTGAATCCGGGGTCTCTACTATACCTGTACCAAAATAAATCAAAATCCGTTCAGCGATTTAGACTTCGAAGCATCACAATCAAATACACTAATTTTCGCATTTATTAGTTTGGACAACGAAATGTATGCAGATACGTAACTAAGAACTAGTATAGCACCATCCTATAGAGTAAACCCGACCAAATACGGAGTGTCACGTATGATATTGTAAAGTGTTACACGGGGGGTA